>VWZS01010874.1:168924-844023 GCA_013397075.1 Rhabdornis inornatus | reverse complement strand
CGGGGCGCGCGGAGGGGTCACCCGCGGCCGTGAGGGGCGGCGCGCGCTCCCGACAGCAAGCCCTGGGCGCGCTCCCCAAGCTCGCTCCCGAGACCCGTTCCCAGGGCACGCTCCCGGTGACCCTCTCCGGAGGCGTGCTTCTCGTGTCAGGGCGCGCTTCCGAAACCGCCCCCCGGTAGCCGCTGCCCTGATTTGCTCCCGGGGCGCAGTCCCGACTCCCAGGCGCGCTCCCGAGGCGGCCGAGTCCCGGCGGGCCGTGCCCGGTGTCCGGGCAGGGAATGCGGGCTGGGCACGGCCGGGGGATGCACCGCCCGTGGGAAGGGGACCGCTGTCCGTGGCACTTGGTGGCCCGAGGAGGTCGTGGCAGGAAAAGGACATTGAGCATCTTCAGAAATCGGCGGGTGGATGGGGATGGTTCCGGTGAAATTGCTCCGGAGAGGGGCGATGAGATAAAGTCTTGTTTTCGTGGGCGTTGTGTGACTTCCTAGAAACCTCCTCGTTTCCTGCTGATGAGAGATGCTTTTAGCACATTAAAAAAAAATAAAAATAAAAATTAAAAAAACCACCCAACCAAAACCCAAAAACCCTGCCTAGATGACATTTTATCCAGCTCTGCTATTATCGGTGATAAGATATAAATCTATTTCTGTCCCCTTCAGCTATCTACTTGTGCTTAAAAGTCATCATTGAATACATGAGGTAAAGAACACCCAACCAAATCTGTGGAGAAAAGGAACATGAAGAAAAGAAAGCGGAGAGCTTTGCATGGTATTTCAGCCTCTGATGTGTATGAGACCTCTGCTGTCCTGTGGGTAGGGCAACCAAGGACAGAGGTTTCTTTTAGGACGAACTGTGGCTTCGATGAGGTCACGGAGGAAAGGAGACAAGAGGGATTTCACTACCCAGGCTGCTCAGAGCCTTTCCAGGGAAGTGACAGATGTGGTCTGTGCAGGAGGCACAGCCCAGCAAACTGGGCACCAGGAAGGATGGACACTACAGCACTGCTTTAAAATCAGGAAGCGAGGATAGAAAGAACAATCGTGACATGAGGCAGGGCTACAGCATGCAGGAGAAACATGTGACTCTTCAGAAAGAGTCACTTTGAACGTTTTGAGAGGTTGACTTCATTCAAATTCGGCTTACAGAATTGTTGTAGAAAATAGCCATATTTTTACTAGAAAATATAAACATATATCCAAAAGAATCTCCTGTTGTTCTAATCCAGCAAACTCATTTAAAGGCCAGATCAAAGCTTTATATACTGCTGGAGAATGTACTATGTCAGCTGTACACTGCTTTTCCAGGTGCTTCCCTTTGTCAGGGTGGTCTTTTCTTTCAGTCTTGAAATAGAAGTTTTATGATTTCTGAAAGGCAACCACAATTGAGGGAAAAGTTACTTAAATGATTAAGCTTGTTTTTCACGCTGTTTTTTATGTTTAGCTAAATACCTAGCTAAAAGTTCTTCAATTATGTTACATTTTAATAGAATAAAAGAAAGCTCATTGCTTTCATTTCTCACTGCTCACATTGTTGGTTGTTTTTTTTCCCCCCAATCTCCAGAACTGCTTAAAAATGCAAACAAGAGGAGGAGAAAATGTGAAATTTTATTACCAAGAAGATAAAAGCTCTCTTCCCCATCCCCCTTTGTAAAGTGTGTGGAGTGGGAGGATTGAAAAGCTCTTAATGATGTAGTGCTGTGGTTTGAAACTAGAGATTCAGAGTATGAATTTTTTATGGGTCTTGTGACTGAAAGTTGAAATGCCGGGGTGTTTAACAGAGCACTTCTATAGAAATACCAGAAAGGTCATTAGTCCAACATTTGAGCTGCTCTGTTACGGGCCTTTACCGTGGCTAATACGGGCATACATGGTAATAATGGAAAGGTTTGGGATTTGCAACTAAATGGCTTTTCAGATAAGGGACTAATCTATTCAAAAAGGCAATAGCAGCCTTGCTTTTGGGTCAGGAGGAACAGCAGGAGGATAAAAAAAAAAAGTCATGTTGCAGATGTCTCAATTGAGTATTTTCTTCTGTTAGACAAGCAGAATAGGGAATTTGGCACATTCTGTGCACCTGATGGCAGTTTAAGAGCCTCTGAAATGTTCACCTCAGTAATCGCTTTTCTTCTTCACCGGGAACATTTTCAACAGGAGCTGTGTTATCTTAAAAGACACATTATGAAGCAAGAATCGAGCGTGTTTTAGCATTTTCCATGAGAATGAGAGAATGGAAGGAAATAGCAAATGCGTTAACGTGAATACAAAATGATTGTGCAAAAATGTTATATGACATAGGCTTGAAATAAAAGAAAAAAATTTAAATTTGTCAGGTAGAGGAGAAAAAGAAGATTCGTGTTAATACCATCTAAAAAGGGCCTTTAAGAATATATTTTACTTTGGCTTCCATTAGGAAGGTCTTATTTGCATTTTCTGGAAGTCTAGATAAATATAAAGGTTTATGTAGTCTCATCAGTTTCACCCTGGTTTCACAGAGCTTTATAAAACTGTAGAATGTACTCAATTGTTTACTCTTTGAATAGCTGGAAATTATTAAATGAGACTCAAGACTTGCAAAATAAAAAGGCCTATATTTATACGGATCTTTTAAAAAAAGTAATAGGAAATATTTTATTAAAAGAGATCTTTTACCTGTATTTAAACAAGGAAAATACTCTTTTCATTTGTAAATCCATTTAGTACCTGATGGCAACAAATTTCTAAGTGTAGAGCTTCAAAATTGTATTCAACATTTTGTGGGAGATTTCAACAGTGATGGTGCACAAAGATTGCAATATATGTAGAGTTCTATAATTGATAATAGAGAGCAAGTAGCATAAATTCACAGAAGGGATGTGTTTGAGGCAATTGTCCTGTTCTAAGCAAAGAGTGGTGGTGCCTTGGGAGCATTTGTCTCAATTCATCTCACTCATGCTTGATCCAAGGATCACTGGGCTTTAGGAGCATTTTCAGTAACCCCAGGCAGTAGGACCAGGCAAAGTTGCACACTTTGAAGTTCATGTTGTGGCACCAAGGAAAGAAACATCCACATCACAATCTTGGAAAGGCAGTTACAAATGGGGTGGGTTTTATTTTTTTCAGAACTGCAAAGTAGTCTAAATAGATTGTTCTTCAAAGCGGGATGTTTTATAATGAGTGGTTTTAGTAATTTTCTTCATCACTGGACTGGAATTGTTGCCTACTTTTGTAATATCTGTTGGCAAAATGATTTCATTCTTTCCTAGACCTCCTATTGTTTTTGTATTACATCTCTTAGAGACCAAAACTAGATTATCATTCTCATGGTGCTGCATGAAACAGGATTTAGAAAGTGATTAGGTAAATTCATGAGGAACAAACAATCCATTGAAGGCTATTAAACACAAAGATTGCTGGAAGTTACGCTGTGACAGACAGCTGGCGGGTGTCTTTTCCTTTTGACTGTCCTCAGGCATGTATAAATTCAGACAGGATATGCTGCACAGAGAGCAGCTGGTCTGCTCCAATGCTGAAGATATGTTAAAAAAATAGGAAACACTGTGCACAGTGATCAGTACTGCTTCCAGTTCTAGTTCTGAACTATGCCTGCACAGTGTTACTTCAATATCACACAATTCTGCATTTTATTGGTATAAACCTCTTTAAAAACACTGGAACTTCAGATCAGGTGATATTTTCTTGCATTTATTTATTTATTTATTTATTTATTTATTTATTTATTTTTGCTCTGCCTTTGAAGGGGCAGGTTGCATTGTGAGTTTGCTCCCAGAGCTGGCAGAAAGACCTCACTCTGTTTCTAGCTGGTCCCTGGGGAGATTTGTTCAGTTCACCTGGAGGAATTTGTCTCATGCTCCCTCTGAGCCCATTCCTTGTCCAAAGGAGAATCCATTGCTTGGGGCTCCATATTAATTTCCAAATCTCTCAAGTACATTTCACTATTATAACCTAAATTTCCCCATTCAAAATTTTGTTGGAAAAAAATATAGTTTGGGTGACTCAATCATATTTAGGCTGTGTTAGTGCTACAGAGAACCACGAGCATTTCATCAGCCGGAATAAATCATGGGCTCTATTGCGTTAATGCATCCACTTATCCTACTAAAAAATATGACACATGCAGCCCCCAACTTCTAGTTATTTTTAAGAATGGCAACTGAGAATTTATTTCTATCCTAGAAATGTCTCATTGGAAGACTTATTTTTTCAAGATGGGAGTGCATATTACATATTGCTTTTTGGTGGATCCTACCTGAGATAGCCAACCCTCGGTTTTCAGAGTTACTGAGAAACTACAGAATTTACTTTGTAATTGTGAATAGTGTGTGCAGCAGGATGAAAAAACCAGAACGACTGCATTGGCTGAGTAAAGATGTGGATGCCCCAAATTAACACTTCCTTCTGAAAAAGAAGAGGTTTTTAACTCTGTGTCTAAATTTGCGTATCTGGTATAATGTCTCACAACAGGGATACTGTCATTTATGAACAGCTTTGCAATCTTACCTGCAACAAATACAGCACTTGTGTTTTTTGGTAAGAGTGGCTTAGAGCCCAAGCACTTTGGATCAGAACATGTTAAAACAAAAAAAGGCAGTGAGGGTTTGCATCCAAGATTTAGTTTGGCCCAAATACAAACCCAGTATTTTCACTGAAGCTCATCTTTAATTATCTTTTAAAGTATGTTCTGCTTGTTTAATCAAGAGCTTAACATTTTGAATGTAAAGATGCTTTGGATACTTACTTCAAGAGGCTCATCATACTCAAGCTTAAAGTATCGTGGTTCTTAATTAGGGATTCTCTTACTATCTTATACAGACTCTGGTTTTTATTATATCATGAGAAAGATACTCCACTTAGGAACTGTAGCTCTCTGATAAGTTCTCCAAGATTGAAAAAAAAATTTAAAATAGCTATTTTAATTGTAAATATAACAAATTCGGGTTTTTAATATTACCAGTATGCAAGGCAAACTGAAGATTTCCTTTATTCCCTGTCTGCTGTTACATCTTAAGTCCAGAAACTGTTACTTAATTCGCAGATGCGAGTGAGACTTGTCACACATATTTCGCTTTTTCCTGCATTTACTTTGCCGACTTGTGGTATTCATGTAAATGCCAGCTTGCTTAAGCTTTAGAAAGTGATATGTTTGGGACAGTGATTATCACATTTGTCATTTAGTGTTCACTCCAGTACCTTTTCCTTACATGCTCTGAAGCACATTCAGCATCCCTACTCAGAATTGCAGGCACCCTCCCCAAGGCCCTCTTGCAAGCCCCCAAATTATCTTGTTCAGAGTGGAGGTTGTTTCAGCTACTTCCTCTAATCCATTTTGAGTATAATTACACTATGGTCAATATGTTTTTGATGTTCCATAACCTCACATTATTTTTTTTTAATGCTTGGCTCGTTTCCTGGATTAGTCCAAAGCAGCCTCTGGCTGATGGAGAGGCTTCAGGAAACTGCATTAAAAAGCAATTTTGGTTTGCACTGGGATTCACTGGCTAAAGGGTTAATACACACTTCAGGGATGAATGTGGGGTTTGAGATGGGGCTCCCTGTGAGGCTTTGTGCCTCATTTGCCCTTCATTAAAAGTGTAATTCCCTGCATCAGTCCACAGGTAGTTGGTCGTGTCTGGCAGCCGCCGGTTGTGGAGCATCTGCTGTGTCTTGTTAGCCTCCAGATAAGCTCAGCCAAACCAGGCCATGGCCAGAAAGCCTCTTCCCTACCTCCTTCCCTCCCTCCTTCCCTCCCTGCTGCTGGAGGTGATCACCCCTGCAGAAAGGTCAAAGCTGCACACGTGGCCGAGCTGCAGCCACTGCAGTGCAGAGACTCTTCATCAGCTTCTGTGTCTGACCCTTTATCCCTTTATCAGCCTCTATATCTGACCCTTTATCTATTCATCAGCCTCCATGTCCAACTCTGCATCAGCCCCTCTGTCTGACCCTTTATCCCTTTAACAGCTGCTGTGTCCGACCCTTCATCAGCCTCTGTGTCTGACCCTTTATAAGCCTCTATATCTGACCCTTTATCCCTTTATTAATCTCTATGTCCAACCCTTTATCAGCCTCTATGTCCAACCCTTTATCCCATTTTCAATCTCTATGTCCAACCCTTTCTCAGTCTCTATATCTGACCCTTTATCCCTTTATCAGCCTCTCTGTCCTGCAGCAGAGAGGGCTAAAGGGCTGCACTGGGGGCAGTGGGAAAGAACCACCTGGCACTGCCACAGTCCCAGCCTGAGTTTATGTCCTGGTCTCGGGAGAGTGATTACTCCTGCAAATACTCAGTAATCCAATTTCAGCAGCTCCAGCCCTGGGCTCAGGGACATGCCGTGGCAAGTCCTGGATTCCTGTAGCTGCTCACACCCCCCATGGATCCTGACGCTGGCTCAGCTGGAAAGAGAAGTGGAGTAAGGGAACAGGAGTTTTGAGGGAACCTGCTCCAGTCCAGTCCAGTCCAGTCCAGTCCTCCAAGCTGGAGGGAGTATCTCAGAAATTTTAGCTCAGATTGGACTTTTCTCGGAAAAGCAAGATTCTGGGATTTTTCTCCTATCCACCTTAGTCTCTGTTTGCTGCTAAGTTTCATGCAAGGTCTTGAGCCATTAAACCAAAAAAAAAAAGGAAAATACTGATCAGCTCATGTACTTTATGGGGATGGTGTATTTGGTGTAAGTGCAGTGGGCACACATGACTGTATCCTGTCCCCTTGGCATTCCTTGGCCTTCTCAGGCACCTTCACAGGGCTGTACATAAAGCTGTCCATCACAGCATCTGCAAACGTGTTTGTGGAGCTGAACTGGTCACTAATGCCTAAAGAGATCCTTTCATCTTCCCTTCTGTTTGGTCAGCCCTTCCTCCCCTCAACCCAGCAGTTTAAACTAAAATGAATATAACTTGTTCCAAGCACTCAAAGGTAGACCAGGCATTTTGATGTAAATAAATCTGGGGGAAAAAGTACCTTTTGTATTGGCAGGAAGCTCAGGGAAGGTAAATGGAAATATTTATTTACATATTCTCATTTCTGTTTCTTCCTACTAACATGTTTTCACAACAGTCTTCTCTGCCTGTATTGATGCTTCTGTATTCAGAAAGTAAAAATATTCATGTGGGCTCCCAAAGCTAATCTATACACATAGGTTTTTTTTCCCTTTACAACATATTTCTGCACAAACTCAAGTAGATTTTCTTCAGATCCCCAAGACTATGTTTAATGACAAGTAATAATCACTGAAACCATATCTGAATTATAATTCTAGTATATGTACACATGTTTGTATTTTACTACATACGCTTATCCATTTGGGCTACATATTTGTAATAACATGAGTTACTTTATTTAACTATGTAAGACAAATAGCTATATTATTGAAATCTCTGTAAATACCATTAGTAACACATTTCAGCTGAGAAAGCATAACATTACAATTCCTGCCATTCTCCCTTTAGACTTTATTTAATAGTCTGGCTTTATACTACTCTGTCTCTGCTGCTACTGTTCAGAGCAAGACAAACATTGACCAAATTTAAATTCACCCAGAAACACAACCTCACATTTCACACTTAAGAAGTGATACATTTGAGAGGACAGAAGCAATTCCTAATGTCATGAACATTTTGCAAGTTGGAAAACTGTATTATCTCTGTAGGAACAGTGACTCCTTTGACATGGAGTCCTGGCCATAAGTTTTTAAAACTTTTTTGAACACTTTTTTTGTGCATAAGGCATTGCAGAGGAATGGGCTAAGTGAACCGCCTACACAAAGGAAGTAAGAAAAATAAGCGAGAAAAATGGTAAAGAAAATCAGCAGATCGGGGAGGTTGTTCTAAAATTTGGATTATCAGTAAAAATATATGTAAATCTCTGGCAGAAATGCAATTTAAACCAAGGATCTTCATGTTCACTTCCAAACTTCTGACAAGGCAAAAATTCCAAATCCTTCTTATCTGAAGAACAATTTCCCCTTTTTTGGACAAACTATGCTGCTGTAGCATCATTAGGCCAGAAGGCAAAGCTCATGGATGTTTGTACACTTTTGGATCTGTTCAACTTCCACTCTCTTTTCCTGGGCACTCAGTGATGTTGAGGATGCTGAATTGAGTGAAAAGGTGAAATTCCAACCTGCAGGCTAAAACAAGTGAGGAACCTGCTTGTTGTCCTCAGCATCACAGCAGATTAGCATTTCCTCCCACTACCAGCCTACAACTTTTCAGTTGTTCCCCTAATTTAAGAAGCATGTCTCTAAAACCACAGCTGCCTGAAATGCAGCCTATACACTTCTATTTGAATTTACTTACTGAGCTCTACATCTAACAAATGGAAAAACTGAAGCAAATATTTTCAATATGAAATTTAAAACTTCTCTGAAATAAGCCTTAAAGAAGCTTGGGTTCCTGAATAATTTCCGCTAAAATTTGTCATCCGCGCAAGGTTATTTAATCCAAATCAATATTAAAATAAAAAAAAAAGCCAGGAAGATGAAAACTGTCATCTAAAAAGTAAAACTGAAGTTCTGTGAGTGCTATATTTCCAAATAATGTTATTTTTATTGGAATGGGTAAAGCTTAGAATATGGTAATAAAAACTTGGGGGGTTTTTTGGCCAAGATTTTGACTTAACTGCTTTTGATCAGCAATATTTTCTCAAAAGCTTTTGAAAAGAGCAGCCCATGTAACTACATGAGTACCAGCAATACATTTTCTGCCACTGGTACTGTGACCCAATCAGCTCAGCTTAAAGACAAATAAAACCTTTATTTCAGTCAATGAAGTTTTTATTTTAATGCCCTGTGTTGAAACCACTCAGATTTTACTGAGGGAGCTCCAAATGCATGCACCTCCAGCCAAATGAATGATAACCCTTATTTTTATAATAGGATTGCTGCGTTCATCACCCCAATTACAATCATCCTAAGCACTGATCCTAAGCCCTTCTGCTTTAAAAAAAGGCAGAATATATTAAACAAGGGATATCTGCAAAGGCCAGAAACTAATGGAGTCTTGAAACTGTGCATCTACAATTTTTTAAGGGTTGAGAAACTGAGTAAAGCTCCTCTCAAATGCTGTTTAATTCCCCAGCCTGTGTACTCCCACCACCTGTACAAGTGGGAGTATTCTCAGTTTCTAGCAGTCTGAGAAATGTTACCTATGAGGAATATAATCAATGCACATACAGTGGCTACAATAAAGGTCTCCGTAGCAACATTAAGAACAGATATTTTTAAATGCTCTTAGTCTTACATTCATGGGTTTTTTTAAATACAACTCTTAACTGCTTCCACTGCAGATGCTGCTGTGAGCTAATCATCCAACAAAACTCCTTTGCTGAGGCTTGAAAGGATGATCCCTGCCTTGTTTTTCTGCAGATCAGCACAGGCTTGCTTTCCCCTGCAATCAGTTAATATCCACTAAATATTACATCATTATTTATCAACAGGCAGCTGGTCTGAAAAAATCAACCTGTCAGAGCTTTCTCTCCTCTGAGAGGAGTCAGAAGAGCTGTGGGAATAAAAAGAATTTTAAAAGGAAAATTTGAGCAGGTTATGGCAAACAATCCACCAAAATGGTAGAAAACAAAAGAGTGGGGAGGCTCATCATGCCTGGGAGTGGGGCTGAGGGAAGCAGAGTTAGAAGGTGAGGTGATGATGATGATGAGGAGGAGGAGGAGGAGGAGGAGGAAGCTGGAAAGCTCCTCAAAGCTGTGTGAACTGCGGCAGGTGCTGCATGGGAGAGCTGCTGTGGGAGCAGAGCTTGATAAAGACAGGAAGAACAACAGAAAATAGTCGGGTTTGTCTCAGGGACCTGAAATGGCTGTTTCTAGGGGAGGAACAGGAAGAATGATAATATTTTTCTGAGAAACGAAGCAGCATGTGAGTTTTTCTTGCATTTTCTTGCTCCTTTGGACCCACAGCTTCACCCCTGCTGATTCCAGCATAAAGACTGAGCTAAGGCAGGCCTGGGCTTCCAGACCTCCTTGTAACCAGCATTTTTCTTTATTATCTCAGAGTAATCCTATTGCTTTCCCCTGATTCCTCAACCCTGCAGACATCAAACAGTTTGAGAGGAGAATGTAGAGTTCAGGCAGGTAAAACAGGTAGAAAAAGGCTGAGCTCAGCCCTGTGCTAGGAGTGGTACTAGGGCTTCATTTCTGAAAAGAACAGAAAGCTCTTCCTTTTCACTGTTAGCTCCTTTAGAGACAAACAGCAAGGGCCAATAATAGCAATAATTTATAAACTGCTGTACACAGGAGTGATACCGGAGTGATAGAGGCATGTACTGCAAGCCTTGGACTTCATTAATTATATATAAACACGCCTACTGGGTAAAAAAAAAACCCTCCTAAGTTTGTTAATAGACTTCTGAGATGCTAATCTTTGCTTCATCAGCTTAAATGCTTAAAACATAGTCTGGCAATACTGTTTGTACCATGCAGAAATGATCTGCTTTGGAGGGAGCACAAACCAGGGAGCATGAGAATGTAGTCATCCATTATCCACTCTGTTATGTGCACGGGGTTCTGGTCCATCTCTGGAGCAGCTTGGGCACAAAGGATGTCAAAGGCAAGGGAGGGGAGTCACAGGTAAGCATGTAAAAATTGCATGTTGAGAAGGATGGCAGGAAAAAAAAGGAGTGGGGATTTAACAGCGGGCCTTGTCAAGAACAGGGTATGCAGAGGGGTAGGTAAAGGGAGTGGATAGGTAAAAGGATTGAATTCTGCCCCATTCTAAAGCTCTTCAGGGGACACCAGAACTCTTTAACAGGGATTCACAAATAAGCATTTATGCAGCAGAATTGTCTGGGCTGGGCAGAGCTGGTTTATTTGGGTGTTCCTCTCTCTGATTAGGATGGGAACACAGATTTCTTCAGCTAATTCAACCCTGTTCCTAATGGCAATTGTCTGGGATGTTCTCCTTCTTCAGGACTGTATCCCCCCCTCCTCTCCTGCTGTTTTGCTGGGAAAACCTGTGAGAGAGCCTGTCCGTGGCAATTTGGCCGAGCTACCCCCATCTCTAGGAAAAGAGCAGCCATCAGCAGCTCTGTGGATGCTTCATGCAATCAGTGCAGCTCCTGGCTGGGAAGTAGCTGAAGATTTGGGACCAACTGCAAGGTCTGTTCAGGATCTGTGCCAAGGAGCAGCTGGACAGGCTGCTTGCTGAAGCCTGTTACACCACCATGGTTCATAACCGAGCTAATTGTCTGTGTTTGATTTTACACAGGAGATTTGTGGGCATCAATACTTCCTCCACACCAGTTGCTCAGCATATCTGATGCTGTAATGTGAGCTCCCCTGCTTTCTCGTTGTCAGAAGGGCACCATCAAGGACATTTTCAAAGTGTATGCCAAGTTATTTGTGAAACTCTCTCAGAACAATGAAAATATTGCTTTTCCACAAGGCCAAGTTCTTATTTGATTCCTAAGTTACCCTCATCAGCATGACTCTACCCACAGTAACTTTCTTTTTCATGCCTTCTCTTCATGTTACTTGGGGAAAATTTTTCATTTGACACAAGATATGTGCCATTAAGAGTAAGCATAGGTTCAAATTTAGGTGAAAAGGAGGTCACACAGATGCAATGAAGACTTAAAAGCAAGTTATTGCTGTCTTTCTCACACCATTGATTTTCCCCTTTTGCTTTCCCCACTTTTTACATTTAGTAGAGTTAGCACTAACAATCTGTAACTGGTTTACATTTTGTATTTCATTTCCTTTTTGTTTTGGGGTTTTTTTGGACACCAGTGTTACCTACAGAAACAGGTTTTAGTCAGAATTCATCAGCACAGCCCTGTCTTCCCTCCTTGCTCATATTTCTGGCTCAATAGTTTGTTTCTGTGTTATTCTCTGCCTGGGCTCAATATGCCCATCTTTCAGGGTGGTTTTGCTTTGAATCTGCCCCATCCCAACATTTAAGGAGGGTATTTTAATGATTTGGAGACCAGGTCTGGAGAGAATAGCCCTGTGAGACAGCAATGCCAGGATTACTGCAGGAATTCTCACCACAGACATCAGCCAAGTTGCTTTGTATTTTCAGAAGGTATTTAGTCACCTGAATCCTATGAGATGGAGCTTAGGTCCTCAAGCCCTGAAGTCACATGTGTAAGATCAGGATGAATGTGCTTACTAAAATTTCAGGCTGGTTAGAGAAGTGGGACATGTAGACACATTTGGGGCAGCTGGAATAAATATCCCTAACCATTATCCACACTAGTGAGCTAATTTAGCTCTTGCTGGAGACCAGGGCTGCAGGAAACTGCATTAGGTGCTATGGAAGGAGCACGGGGGGCAGTGAGGGTGTTGTGGTTGCTCTCACTACAGTTTCTCTCTCTGTGGCTTGGTGACTCATTTCACACTTCCTCATTTTCCCCTTTACCAACAACACAAAGTACCCTTTTCTAACAAAGAAGCATTTAGAAGCGCTGGGTTTGGGTAAACAGTGTAAGAATGATTCTTGGTAGCTGTGAAGAGTTCTGGCTCACAGCTTTCCTGAGGAGTGCTTGTCTTCATGCAAACACACTTCTTTTCAATAGCCCATAGCCCATTGCTCACAGTTTGAGCAATACCCTTGATGTACCCAGTGCTTCTCTAGTCCAGAATTCATGATGGATGATGAGATTTTACAATATCTGATCCTCTTCATTTGAAGATTTCATGCTCAATAAATCATATGCTTTTCTTTTTCCTTATTTTCGTCTGGGAGGAAAACTTTCAGTGCCTTTTCTGCATTTTCCTTTTTCACTCTGCTTTAGCTACATTTGTTTCCTGATTTAGCTCATCCAAGGAAACGAGGTCCTGCATGGGTCTGGCAAACAGTGCATTTGTTCCTGTGTGCTATGATGAAGCAGCGGGTGGAGAACTTGAAAAACAAGTTATTTGGAAATGCAATCAAGATGCCAAGGAGTAACCTGCAAGATTTTGCTGGACATGTAGACCCAAACAGGCTATTGCTAAATAGGTGCTGTAGACTAACACAGCTGAGTGGAAGGAAAAGCAAATGCAGAATGGTCATAGTAAAATTAAGTAAATTTTCATGTAGGAAAGAAAGGGGATCCTCTGTCTTATATTACAGATACTAGAGGTTTGTGATTTTCTTTTTTAAATTTTCTTTGGTGTGTTTGTTAATTGGGTTGGGGTTTTTTTTCACTAAGTGTGAAATATGATATTTCAGGACATTAATTAAATGCTTCCGGAGTTAACTACACAGAGACTCATAGCTGCACCCCTCAGATTTCCTGAGTCATTAAAAGCCTAACCAGCACAATAAAAATAGATTATACTTTGAACAGTTTCTCCTGAAGATACTCTTGGCTTGAAGAGACAAAATATGGTCCAAAACTTCATCCTCATGGGTCTTCTGGGACATGGAGCTCTGAAACTTTGTTCTTTTTGAATAGCAAAAGATGCAGAGCCAGCCTATGCTTTCTCCAAAACAGATCAGCATCTGCACATCAGTATGTAAAACAGAACAGCAAAGAGTATGAGGTCATTAGATCTTGCCAAGGTTTGTCTAGTCAGGTTTCCTGTAACATGATACTAAATCCAGGAATACTGGAAAACCTAAGTGCAGTGCCTTCCTTCGCAGGCAATAATTTGCCATTATATCTTGTCAGTTCTCCTTATTGATGTTAAGACCTTTGCAGTTGTGTAGACATACTCAAGCAATCATTACAATGAAGATTTTCAGTTTCTTCTCTTTTTTGTCCTCAGACTGAGCCCCCATTGAGGTAGAATCAGCATAAGGAGGCCTGAACTCATGCATAAAAATTTGCAGCATTGATGGCTGTTTTTTCATCTCTAGCTTATGATAAAACTGCTGCTTCCACCAGGAGGAACAAACTCATTTCTTAACAAATTGTGAAGACCACGAGTACATTTCTCACCATGCAGTGTGGTACCTCACCTATAGATAATCCACAATGTAGTAGAGTGGTCCAAAGAAAACAGCTGAGAGAAAATAAGACAGCCAGCAAACATCACAATCATGTGCATTCAGAAGATCCTGAGGGAGACCCACTTAAAACCAGCATTGAATCCAGTCATTGAATCCACTCCCCTTGGGGCATCCACTTTTTTGTGGTGCCACCACCACAACAGAAGTAATGGACTTCCTGGCTGTCTCAATCCTGAGACTTCTCTGGACAGATGCACAATATTTTTGAACATAACTTAATAAAGATTTTTGTACCTCTCTCTGTATTTCTCTTATGTCTTCATTGGGAGCTGGGTTGGTCCCTTTCCATGGGATGCAGGACAGCCTTAGGGTCAGTGCAGTGTCTGCTCCACAAGCTGTATCCTCACACAGTGTTTGTATTTCCACAGTGTAAAGTGAGAGACCATTCCAGCTCAGGGATGAAGAAATACTGTAGGGAAAAAAAAGCAGAACAGGCCTTGTTAATGGGCTTGGACAATGCTATAGCATTCTTTATTTTGGGGAAGCAGGAGAGGGAGTGGAATGGGGTGAGGGAAGTAGTTAGGAAAGAAATAAAACCGTTTTCCTCCAACAAAACTTACTTTCCTGGAAGCTCAAGGAATTCCACCTTTGTTTCTTTCTACAAGAATTAAAAAAAAAAAAAAAAAAAAAGGGAAAAAAAAAAGAAGGAGACACAGCCAGCCCTTGTTTTCTGTGCAAATGGAACTGCTTGCTTTTCCACACATAGTAAGGATTAAATCTTTATGCTCACTATCTCCAGCAGCAGGTAGCTTCATGAATCCCTCACCGTGGTAGTGGTGGTGATCTCAAGTCTTGGAGAGAGACCAGGGCAGCCCAGCAGGACCACACCACACTCCATGTAGGGCAGCACTACATGACCAGTCAGTCCACAGCTGTTTTTCCTTTCAGCCTGCAGCCACCCTCTATGCATATTCCCTCTTCTGCAGGTGGGTTGCCTAAGGACTTTATGCCTGCCAGGGATTTTTGGAAATATTAATAATAATAATAATAGTGATTAAATATACTCCAACCACCCCTTTTAAGGTTTCATTTCTTACTGAACAGCCAAACCACCAAATCTCAAACTTCTGAGAAAGCAAATCTTACTATTTGCTCTGAATTCAGCCAAGTTTAATCCTATTACATTCTGTTAACTCCTGCTAGACTTACACTGCCTCATAAAGACTCTGCTGGAGACCAATACTGTCACTTACTCACTACTTCCTTTTTTACAGCCACTCTGCTCTGTCACACACCTGGCACCAATGACATAAAGCTTTCCATTTTTCACTCCTGCAGCCTGATATTTTTCTTAGATGTGATTCTGATATCTTGTAATCTGTTCACTCAAGGAGTAGCTAAGACATCCTATGGATTCAGGCACTGCTTACTTTCCCCTTCTGTTTCCTTAGCAGGAATCAAAGTTCTCAGTAATGGTGGACTTGTTCTGTCCACAAGGTTGAGCAGAGGTGCTAATTGTACTGATGAGGTATTAGTAAGTTCCTTGGATATGGTTTGGAAACTCATCCCAAAATTTTCTTAAAGGAGCAAAATCTGAAGTTACTATGAATGAATTACAATCATTCATAGTAACTTCAGATTTTGCTCCTTTAAGAAAATTTTGGGATGAGTTTCCAAACTATAATAGTTGTATGTGATAATTCCTATTATTCACATACAACTATTTATACCCTGCTTGTATATACAAGCAGGGTATAAATAGTTGTATGTGAATAATAGGAGCCTGCTGCCATCTGGGTCCTATTTGGAGCCTTAGCATCTTTTAGGCATAACCAAATAGGTAGAAAAACATTAAAAGAAATGGAAGCAGGACAGAAGTGAGAGTCATCCTGAGAAGGGTGAAATAAAAAGTGACATGACAGAAATGTCAGTCATCATCATGATGTCCTTAAGCAACCACCCTGAACAGACAAGTCAGATGTTTTATCAGGCTGCTATCTCAGATAAAGCATCAGCAGGATCTGAAAGGCTGGCTTATGTGCCTCTGCTTTTTAGTTTCAGTACATGTGTTGTTAGACTCAATTGTCATTCCTTGAAGCATCTGTATTTAAATGTAAGCAATGAATAGTGAGCAGGGTTTTACTCTAGCCCTTTCCACAACTGTGAATTAAAGGTTTGGATTTCTATGCAAAACTTGTTGCTCAAGTACCTAAATATAAAACCCTGGCTCAAGCACAAATCAAGTACACCAGAGCCATAAACCAGGCAAGAGCATTACCAAAGCCCAGGGCTCAAAAATGAGTGAGCTCCTGCAGTGTAATGAATTACTTACTGAGCATCAGTGGAGCCAGATGTTCTTGGCCTGTCTCATATTTGAAGAAAAATGTGTTCATTTAAATGTCAGCAAGAGAAGATTTAAGATAATGCATTTTTGCTGCGTGTCTGTGAGAGCCTAGAAGAATGCATGTGGTGGAACCCCCAGCCTTGAGGAACACACAGTCACTCTCCAGCCAACAGTAACTTGATTATCTCCCCCAGCCCTGAACTGAACCACAGCAGTCGCTTCAGATTAGAACTGAGCAAGAGGCACAGGGCTGCCAGAGAAGGTGTAAATTTAATGTCTTAAATTGCAAGTCTGGTCAAGTAAGAAACAGTGTTTTACTGAGGATTTCCTTTATGGAGTCACAGCATCAGCACTTCACTAAAGAAAAGCCTATTGTCTCTGAGGGAGAGTTGAGCATTTCCTAGTGCACAGTTAGTAAAATATAGTCTGTGTCTGGCTCACACTGGGCTGGTCAGTATTTTTCTAACACACTAAGAAAGAGAATCAAGGTCTTCTCAAGTTCCCCAACTCATCCAAACCAGCTGATGCACTCCTTGGTGGCCTGGTTCATATCCCCCATGAGGAGTCACTCTGCAACTCTGGCTCAGCAAGAAGTGAAGCAGAGTGGCTGCAATCCAAGCTTGTTCAAGGTCAGGGAGCCATTTGGATGCTTGAAGTATTCCCTTTGCTGTATTTAACACATTGTGGGTTGGAACATGTTAACATAAGGAAAAAAAGCAATCATGATGTAGAAAAAAATCACTCATGATGTAGGATTGCTAAGTTGGACTTGGACTACCTGGATCTAGTGGCCACCTAAATCTTGGGAAATAGGGCTGTGAAAGTTTTAATGGGGGTCTGCACTGTGTTTCATACACATCTCTTTTTAAAAAAGCATTGATAGCAGATCCTTCACTCATCATACAGAAACCACGACATCTGTATGACTCTGCCAAGTGCAGAAAGCCCCTTTGTTTAGACAGCATTGCCAGAAAATGCCAAAGAAGACAGGGAAATTAATAGAAACCATCTGAGGGCCAAAAAGCCCTTGGAAAAAGCTGATTAAACAAGCTGCCAACCTCCATAGACACCCCAAGTTCATCCATACTTTAACTCCAAAATACCTTATTGAGTGAATTAAGCTTATTCTGAAGGCCATCTATGGAGGGAACGTTGTGTGGGTCAGAGCAGAAAAGTGGTTCCTTGTACAAGAAGATTTTGCACGAGATCTCAANACACACACACATATATATATATTTCATTCCCTGGATGGTGGCACTTTTTTTTTTGCATCCACAACATTTTAGGACATGTGCAATTAGTGGTAAATCCAGCCCAAGCTGTTACATCCTGAAATTACTGTGGCTGTCTCAGTTTATGGCCACTGGATGTCACTACTGATCCATTTCAGAGGACCAGCAGATTTTTTTATGAGTGCAAAACAAATACCATCCTAATTTGGAGAAAATGAAACATTATTTTACTTGTTATTATTGTTTAGAAGAACTTGACAGACCATTTTCCTAAGTCAGCATAGTATGCCTGTCTCTTTTTCTGTAACTGTGAAGGAGCACAGGCACAGACTGTTTCCTTGCATTGCCAGACTTCTTCTAATCAGGGAAGAGGTTTTGGGCTCCAGGGGAAAAACTGCAGATTTGCAGTGATGGTGCCATGTCAAGGCTTCTTGGAGCAGGAGCAGCTCCATTCAGCCTGGGCTCATGAGCTGGGGGATGCCAGGAGCCTGGCAGGGGAGGGTGCTGGGACCCTGCTCCACACTTTCCTGGAGCTGGTGCTAAATGCCGACTCATTACCACCCTCCTTCCCTGACTCTTCTGTGGAAACAGTGCAGATTTGCTTATTTTCTTGGGGATAAAAGACTGATCCCAAGTATTATAAATTTTAATAAACAGTAGTGACAAAGCACCTGCCAGGTCACTAAAGATGAATTCTCTACTGATCCACCCCAGTGTGTTGGACACTTGCATGGACATTAAGTAAGAGCTGGATCTGCTTCTGAAGCCTTGCAGTAAAGGATGTAGCAGTAATGTAGCAGAGATCAGAGGACAAAAATATTCTGTTCTGTGATATCTTTGCTCTACTCTTCTGGCATCCCCACAGACCAGAGGAGAGGCAATCTGATAGGAGCAGATGAAATGGGACTCTGGGGAGGGACAAGAGAAGATGATATCAAGATTTGGATGAGAAGATAGAGTTTTATGGCAATGAAAGGCAATATTCTGGAACAATCACATCAAAAACATCATGAAACCAGGAATTAGCCTTGCTTCCCTGAGACTCTGGGCAGATCATATACATTCACCCACTCAATGCAGAGCTCTGGGGGTCTGGCACAACCACTGGAGTGCTCTTCTAAACATTTTGTGAGTCCACCCTGCTCTGCTTGAGTCCTACCTCATGCCAAGGTTGCTCAGAGCTTCCCAGGAAAAGGTCTTATTTGCCATTCAGTATAGCCTCACAAAACTTTTATCATTCAAGCTGAAAACTCCTGTTAAATTTTTCTGCCTCAAGGTGAAAAACAAGGGAATAAAACTATCCATCTATTTCTAAGAAAGAAAATTGAAAGAGAAGTCATATACTCAGTAGAGACTTCTAGAGATTAATAATTGGACTCTTCTAAGATTTATCCCCTTTAGGCAGGCAAGGATCCCCAAGTCACTTAAAAACCAGGTGACAGCTTAGGAGGAGAAAGGAGAACAGGACCAGACAGCTAAAGGGATGGAGATTTTATAGACAGGGTAAATTAAGTTGATATAGGCAACCCAAAATTACTGCCTTTGAGCTCCTCCTTACCAGCTGGAAGTGTTTTGAATGCATTTTTGGAGTACCTTTCCCTTGTGAGCCAGTTTGTGGTTGGGTGTTGTTTGGGGTGATTTGGGTATTTCCAAAAGCACAGATTTTGGAGCTGCAGGGTTCCCAAACCCCATCACAAGCTCTTGAGGAGCAGAGCATGGCCTTCCTTACAGCTTCATCATCCAAGCCACGAGCTTGGTCCAGTGTGAATTACATCAGCTTGCTGAATTCCTGCAGTGACATAACCAGATAAAGGTCGTGGTGACCAACACCCAGTTATCTCATGGAGCTGTGGCCCTAATGGGGCTGAGCCAGGGCTCTCCCCATCACCAGCACACTGACCTCACTGGAAACCTGAGGAACTCCTCACATTTATGCTAGGAGGCTCATTTTGATTTAATCAGTCTGGCATTCTGCCAGCATAAAAATTTCCCATCTGAGATTTTCCAGCCTGCTTCAGTGAGAGCTACAGGATAAGCCAAGGAGGTCTTCAGGAGCTCCTCTTTTTCCTCCTGTTTCCTCATGCAGACCCAAAATAATGCCGTGGGGAAACAGCACCATGTGCAGAGTTGTATTAATGTCATGGGAAATGAAAGAAATACATGTATCAGCACAGAGAGGGCACAGAGCAGGTACTTCCCCTAATCAGCTGACTGCTCAGAAAAAGAAGCAGCAGGACCATGCCCATGGATCCACTCTTTTCTTCTGCTAGTGGAAAAGCTACTTTTTTAAAGTCAGGGTATCCAGTGAAATACACTCACTCTACCAGTATGACTGGGAATTTGGCTGGAGAGAGGACAAAAAGCATACAAAATAAACAAAATCAAAAAACACAGTCAGAAGAAATAAAATGACTTTTTGGACAAATTTGCTCCATCCTTTCTGACCCTGTATTTCTGTATGTATGCTGGGAGAGCCAAGCAGGCAGCAAAGCTCAGCCATGGCATCTCAGTCCCAATATACTGCAATGCCTTTAGGGCATTTAAAGCTTTTTATTACATAAGTAAACAAGGTGAATGGATGTTTGGAATCAAAGCTAGTGGCCTCTATACCATGCCAGGACATCTTTCAACTCCATTGCACTACCACTGGTTTCGGCACAATTACTTGCAGAGTAAGAATCTGCTCAGCCTGAGGGAGAGAACCTGATCCCTTGTTTTCATCTGAAAATGTAAACTTTGGGACAAGTATAATTTCCATTTTGCAGAGGCTCAGTTTGGCTCTCTTTTTGACCATTCTGTAAAGCAGCATATTACAGGAAAGCCATTTATTAGTCCAAACCAGAATACTGAATATCAACTTTAAATCATAGTTTAGAATAATAGAATTACAGAATTGCTTAGGTTGGAAGGACCTTTAAGATCCCTGTGTCCAACCATTAACCCAGCACTGCCAAAGCCACCATGAAAACCAGTCTAAGCACCACATCTACTGGACTTTAAAATATCTCCAGGGTTGGTGACTCCACTGCTTCCCTGGGTAGCCTGTGCCAGTGTTTCCCCACTAGCACATCTTTGAGCACATGAGAACAACTTGCGCCTCATCCTTGAAGATTTCCTTCCTGGAGAATGTCCAGCCTTCCTGAATTCCTTTGCCCTTCAGCTCTTCTTCCAAGGGACTCCATGGATCAGTCTCCTGAAGAGGCAAAAGTCTTCCCTCCAGATGACCAACACAGCAGTTCTGTGGATCCTTCTCCTTACTTCTCTGGGAATCAAAATCTCTATCATTCCATGGTCCCTGTGCCCCAGGCGGCCTCCAACCATGAAGTTGTCTCCTGCACACTCCTCCCACCTTTTCCAGGGAAAAGTCCTAATTCCTGCCTGACTGTTCTCAGGTGCTTCCATGGTTTCTAACATATCAATTACCCTCTTATCTCTGCTGCTGTACAAATCTCCATCCCTTCTTTCACTGAGAGAACAGACCAAAGGACCTCACCAGCACCCTGTCCTTCGAGTTTTGGG
Source organism: Rhabdornis inornatus (assembly GCA_013397075.1). Taxonomy (NCBI): domain Eukaryota; kingdom Metazoa; phylum Chordata; class Aves; order Passeriformes; family Rhabdornithidae; genus Rhabdornis; species Rhabdornis inornatus. The sequence continues at coordinate 823,052 of VWZS01010874.1, read as the reverse complement.
GTGCTGGACCCAGTCTTGTCTCTAGCAAGCCTGGGTTTATCCCTTCCCCCTTCAAATCTAGTTTGAAGCTGTCTCAGTGAGCCCTGCTAATTTCTGTGATGCTTTTCCGGTTCTGACACAGGTGTACCCCATCTGTTGCCATGCAGCTTGCTCTTATGTAAACCAACCCATGATCAAAAAACCCCAAAATTCTGCCCATGACACCAGGCTCAGAGCCAGCTATTGATCTGCTGGCCATTCCTGTTTCTTCCCTCATCATTCCTTGCAACTAGAGAGATAGAGGAGAACACTGCCTCTGCTCCTGATCCCTTCTCCTGTTGTCCCAAGCCCCTGAAGTCTCTCTTGATTGCGCTTGAAATTCTTGTCACAAATTTGTCACTTCCTACCTGAAAAATCAGTAATGCATAGAAATTCAACAACCATACCAGGGCAGAAAGCTTTCTGTTCACATCTTTGATCTGAACTCTAGGAAGGCAGCAGACTTCCCTAAGAAATGAGTCTCTTTGGCATAGTAGGCTTCTGAGCCCTTCAGAACAGAGTCTCCTCTGACGCTGACCCATTTTCATTTCACAGTCACACTATATATTAGGCTAGAAAACTTGATTTTTCCCAACAATAAAGCAAAGAGGGAAGGAGCTGGCCAGTGCTTTCTGAGACACTTTGGCAGGATCCTTCCTTCCCCACTCCGCTGCCTGGCACATAACTCCCTGGATGCCTTAGCACCGGCTGCACGCTCTTCCCTCCTTTCCTGGAAGTGTTGCTTTGTCCTGTGGAAAGTCAAATACATATGATAATATGTAAGGAGTTCTTACTAGCTCTTTTTATGAGCACTGTGAAAGATGTCAGATGATTATCTGAGGCCTCCCTGCCAAGCCCATCGCTTCAGGGGCACACATGGAGGCTGGAAAGAAAGGGAAATCCTATGGCCAAAAGCTCTTGGAGAGAGCAGTCTCTCCTCCCACTTGCAGAGACCATACTTAAATATTTGTGGTATCATAAATATGCTCTTTAGTGTGTGTGCTAATAGATCTCTGGAACACAGCTGGGTTTGGACTCTTGGGCTTGTGGAAAGCAAGGTAAGAAGTGTCCAGTGTGTGTGAGGGGGTGTTGGGTGAGTGTCTACTGGGCTCAGGGTCATTCTGTTTGACCCCATCCTGGTGCTAAAGCAACCTGCCACCATTACAGCTGTGGGATTTTGAAAATAAAAGTTTTTTATCACTAATCTGGATGACTATAGCATAAACATTACATATAGGGAAGAAAAGTTACTACCATGGGGAGAAAACTTGGCAAAACAAACCTCTAGTGCCTTATAGGTTATATAGTCACTCATGCATGAATGAAATGAATATAAGAACATATAAAGTTTATTATATAAACATAGTTGATAATATTCTGCTTACTTTCCATACAGTGATTTTATGCTGAAGGGTGTCACTTACCTAACATGGTGCTAAAGCCTCGATCCAAAGTCTTAATTCCCTTCTTCAGCAGTGTTAAAACCCCCCCTTTGGGAAAGAACTTCTCTTTTCCCCCTGCTGTCTGCTCATGGCTTCAGAGAAGTCTCTTCAGTTTCAGAAGCTGAGGTCCTTCCTAAGAAAAGCAGAGTTTAAGACATGCTGAAGGCTTTACCTGTGGTGGTTTGTGTGTAACAAGACAGCAGTCCCTCAGGGGCAGAGGGGTTGAGGTTGTCATAAGGAAAGTTTAAATAGATTTCTGCGCCCTGAACACGAGACCAGTAAGAAAAGTAGGTGTTAGGAGGTAGAAAAGAGTGTTATAATAACAACCTGTCTCATAAGCCAAGGAAGTGAGATGTTGAATCTGTACCCAAACAAAGAGTGAACCTGAGTCACAAGAACACTTTGTATTCCTAGGGCAGCTTTCACTGGAGAATTTCAGACTGCTCCAGAGTGTTTTACCTACCTGGAGAGCCGAGGTAACCACGTGAGCTTACACCAAGTGCAGCTTTCCTTGGTGATGTCATGGAGCCAAACACTCAAAAGAACACAGAGCCTGGGACTGGTTCAGTGTGAGTAGGAGGACAGGATTTGGCTCCTTATGCCTTCCTTTCACATCTCTTTTTCCTTGTAAATTAAGCTTTCATTTCACTTTATAGATGGGTAACTGATGTACAGAGATCCCAGGGAGTTTGTCTAAAGTCACAAATCGATGAAGGTAATGAAAAAGGACCCAAAAGTTTTGGCTTTGATTCTAACCCCAAGGAAAACTTAATTTGGTGCTGGCAGCTGCTTGATCTTTAGGGCTTCTGCATGAACAGGGAGTAGTTTGGTTAATGAAATAGTATCCCAGGCACATATGAAGAGCAATTACTTGCTCTCATATAAACTCTCATGTATTCATCTAGAAAAAATGTTCATGACTCAGTCATCTGGGATGGTTCAGGCTACTCACCCTCCAGCATGAGGCATAGGCATTGCAGTGGTGAAGTTACAAAGGAAGACACGTGACCCCAATTACTCACAAGGAGAGGAATTATGATCTCAGATACAGTGGTATAAATCCAAAGTCATTCCTCCCTGAAGTAATTGGCATCACACTGTATTTTCTCTAACATACAGGAAATCAGAATGCAGTCTGTAATCCCAGTTTGTCTGCAGAGCTTTGTTCAGGGAGAGGCTTTGCTCTCCTGCAATGGATGTTAAGTGATGGAGAAAAATAAGGCTGAAAAATGTACAAGAAAAAAAATGTGCCAAGCTTCCCTGTAGCAAGAGCAACAAATTACTACCTAGTTTTAACAATGTGCTTAATAATGATTTCACTTTTTAAATCAAGTTTTCTCCATTTTTAATAAACAATAAAAATGAACTGATATACAGAAAGACTGTCTAGTTGACCTGTATCTCAATTTCCTCTTTTTTGCTCTGGATATCCCAAACACTGAGGAAGGAAGATGTTGACTGTCAGGAAAGGTGAAGAAAATTATGGACTTACTAATTTACTGATGGACTTTGACAACAAATACAGATCTAGTATTAGGGACATTGCAAGTTCAGAGAAAAGATTAATTAATGTAATGACCACAGTGAACTGTTCCTGTGGGACATGGGAAATTGTATGAAAATATTTCCATTAATGCAGAACAAAAGACTTAGGGCTTGAAGAGTGTGGATACTGGATTCAGCACAGCAGGAGATCACATAGAAAAGTGTTCTAAATAAACCCTCCATTTATAATTTCTGAGATTTTGATAATTGTAACATTCTCAACTTTATCGTTTCAGTAATTTGGAACTGACAGATGAGAACTTTACCGCTTGGGACTACGGAAAACTTGGCAAGAAATGAACAGAGAAAGGATTCAGTTTGAAACATTATAGGCACCTAGCAAGTTTCCAGAACATCAGGCAACCCAGAGTTTTTACAAATACGTGTGCTTTTAACGTTTTCTAAGACCACAGAAGCAGTTCAAACATATGTAAAATTATATTATTGGCAAATTGTACCAGCAGCATACAGAGGGACACCCAGGAGTTCTTCCTTAAAAACTCTGGATGTGCAGGAGGACACATAGGGTGCCACCACAAAGCATCCTTCCTGCCTCTGCTGCTAGCACTGGGAGGAACACAACATGCAGCTCCAGTGCATGTAACAGTGCTTTGTGGGCACATATTGAAATTTCTGGCTGGTCACCCGGTTCAGATTCCTTCCTGAAAGTCTTGGCACACACATCTTGTTGATATAATTTCTAAGTATGCAGAGGACATGCTTGTGCACCAGTCAAGCTAGAGATCTTGTGGACTTAGGAAAGCTGATACCTGTATTACATGCATGAATGCAAAGCATGTATATTTACACATGCATAAAAGGTAGATGTATTTTACATATGTGGCAGCATGTGTGTAATGGAGTGTAACACAAGGTCCAGGGGTATCATTAGGAGACACTTAAATGAAGGTGGTGAGGAAACTGTTTGTACTGGCACAGCTGAAATACTGGAGCCTTCTGCCTTTTTGCAGAGAGAGATTTGAAATGTTTCTGTGGCAGATCCAAGAATAGTAAAGCCTTTCCCAGCATCAAGTACAGTCAAAGTGATGGTTTGCAGTCGCTTGCTGTGTGTAATTAACAACTCTCTATATCTGCATCAGTCAAAACTCCTGCTGTGGAACTAACACGTGTCTGGTAACCCTGGCAGAGAAGTGGCCCCAAATAGCCCCCAGCCCAGTGTAGCTGAGTGGGGCCAGCTGCTCTGTGATGCTTCATAATCATAACTGTGTCCTGGTCTGCTTTGGGCACCCTGTATGCGCAAAAGTATAGAGCAAAAAATGAAGTCCTTTAATTAAGTATCCTTTATTGCTAAAGTAATGAGTGATTTTGGAGCAGTTTTATACAAGGTCAGTTCAGAGGTGATGTTTTAATGAAATGGTAGCCCATTCCTGCACATCTGAGTGTGTCCAGTGTGATCAGCAGAGAAGGAGATGTGTACCAGAGCAGCTCCCACAATAAGCTCATCTTCCCTCTGAAGAGGCAGTTCTGCTTTTCTCATGGAGAGACACTTACAAGAGCTGCCCCTCAAGGTGCTGCTCTTCCCCTGGGACCCCAATGGGAAGTGGTCACTGGTCCTTTGGCTAAGCAGCAGCATCCAGATCTCTAATCCGGGGAGAAGAAGCTGGACATGTGGCACATTTATGAGATGAAGGAGAATGTGAGGGGGAAACATCTAAAGCACCCTGAGAAATTAAAAGGTATCCTGTCAACACCAAGAATGTGCTGAGAGTTGTGTTTTGGCAGCTGGGAAAAATATAGGACCACACACAATATAGGACCAGTCTTCACAAACATAAGAGGTTCTGGTCCTTGAGGAGCTTTAAAGAAAAGGAATCTAGCTAGTGTTGCAGGAAAAGGAAGCATTGTCTTCAGAGGTGACACACCTCCCTTACTTTTGTTTAGGGAGTCTCCTCATCAAAGACACAGTCCCTTACAGGCTCTAATGGGAGCACAGGGCTGGTTCCAGCAGCACCATCCCAGACCCCAGCCAGGACCAAGTCTGCAAGGCTCTGGGAAAGCTAAATCTCTAAAATTGCATAAAGATCGCTCTGCAGCCATATTTTCAGAAGTGTTGATACTGATCTAGCTCCTCTCATCTGAAAGCTAGCTAAAATACTTCAGTGGGGGTTGTAGGGCTGCAGCAGAGCACTTTGAACTGTATTTTCCTCATTCTTGGTGAATAGAGGAGTCTTTAATGGGATATTTATTTGGTGTGCCACAGCCAACAGGTGTAGGTAATTTGGAACTGCCAAGGACAAATCACCACGTGTAATGTTAAGACAGTTACTCCAGGGAGGAGAGAGGGAAGGGGGAAGTGCTGTATATTAGCATAACTATCTCCTCACACATCCTCTCTCTTCTTTGCATAATATCCCAGTCTTGTGGGCCCCTGCCAGCAAAATAAAACAATGATCCCAGCCCAGTGGGCCTGTCACTATTGATTTATAAAATACTTACAGCTCGTTGTGTTAAATGTGTCCTTCCATTGCAAGAAGGAATTACTGGGCATACAGCAGTGTAAGACTGCAGAGTTATTATCATGTTGTAGGAGTAACATATAAAGGCATCTTCAAAATGTCTTTTTTTTAGGCATTTTGACCATTTATGGAAACCCATCTGGAAATAAACGTAGCTGGCCTAATGTATGTAATGAATCTAATGTGCCGTTCTTCCACATTAAGGATAAATCTAATAGGATGATTGAGTGGGGCCAAACTTCTCCAGGAAATTCCTTTATAATACATGATTGAATTATTGTTTTTCTATTAGGGCAGCCAAAACATTCAGTGTTCTTGACAATGCAGGATGTGTGCCGTAACTTTTTTGCCACTAAGCTAGGCATACTGAATCTGGACATATGCCCAGCTTTTTGAGTATTTCCAGTTGAATGATTTATTTATTTTCCAAAGAAAGGCTACATGAGTTATACAGAACTCAGTAGATTTCTTTTCAGGTCAGACGACAAAACTTGGTGCCTGGCTGCCAAATGAATGAAATCTCAGGAATCCAGGGGCATTTACAGCAAAGCTGAGATTTTCCTAATGGGTACCTAAACGTTGTGCTGATGAAACTGCTAAACCTTTTCTCAATAGAAATTGTGCACCTAACTGCCTTTGCAAATCTCTATTTCAGCTCTGCATTCAAGCCCCTAATTATCCTGATTTTCAAAAATGTTGGCCTTCCAGCTGCAACTGTGTAATGTAAGAGAAGCTGAATGTAGCACATGTGAAAATTTGATTATTTATTTATAAGCCTAAATATGATTCTAGAAGCCTGACTTCAAATGCCTTTTAAAACCTAGGACCAGATTCAATGATCTTAAGGGTCTTTTCCAACCTAAATAATTCTATAATTCTATAATTTGAATGTGGATTGCTTGGTCTTAATTTTTTTGTGGGAAGATATTGTGTATTTGTGACACCCACCTGCACTCCCAGGGGTGAGAGCCATAAAATGTGTATCATTATTAGTGCATGTGATGAGAATATAGTATGACTCTGAGACATCCTGAAATCCCAAACATAAGTGTATGGCTATATACAAAAGGAGACAGGGAGAAGAACTCTGTATTTTTTCAAACTACAGCTTGGGAAAAGGTGGTGTTTATTAGTGTAGCCTCCTAACCTTGTCTAAAAGATCTCATTGCTCATTTCCTGTAGCAACAGAGCTTCTTCCTTTCTGTCTTCTTAATACGGGAGGGCAATTATTTTTCTTCTGTGAATAAAATACTTGACACCTCCCCCCCACTTCCCAAGTAGTCTCAGGTCAAATCAGTCATATAGTTGCAGCTGGAAACTATTTTTGGCCTAGGTTTACAGCACTGTAGAGGATATCCAGATACTTTACCAAATATTTAAGGCACTCAGCCAGGGTGTGGGAGATGGCAGGTTCAAATCTCTCTGGAGAAGCAGGTTTGAATCCATCCCCCAGGAGGTTACAATCATCAGCATCTTGCTGTGTAGGGAATGATGAGTGAAGGAGAATGATTCAAGCAGCCTGAGGTTTGACCAGCCTCTCACTTGAGGCTTTCCTCACTTCTTGGGCTGCAGGGAAGGTGGGATGGACTACCAAACCAAGCAGGGGCCTCGGTTTTACCTTGCAGACTAAACCAAACCACTTTTACATTCAACCATCATCTGTCTCAGTCATGCAGAGGTGAGGCTGGGCTCGCTTTCACCCCTTCCCATCTCCCAGAGAAACCAGTATTTGATTGCTGAGTTTGATTTCTTTTTAATCCTCCTTAAACTGAAACTCAGAGGTTATCTGCCACCGAGCCAGGATCCTTACTCATCCTGGCAGAGATCAGGTTCTGACCTCTGGGACATCAAATAAAAGCAAGGAGAGGAGTAATATTGTTGTTAGTAACAGAGAGTGAAAGACACCCAAGTGGTTAAAACTGGGGTGACGCAGTACCTGCTCTGTGCTGGACATCTCCTGGTGATATTTCTCTTCATGTGCCCCACAGCCTTGCTCCTCAAGTGTATCTTGATTTAAGCAGCTCTCCAGGTTAACCCATACTTTTTGTGCAGGATTTCTAAGCTAGCTGAGTGTTTTTCATCCTTGAGGAATCTCGCCTGTGGAGGTTTGATTAATTTTTTTCATACACATATAAACAGATTCAAGATGTTCTTGCTCAGCCAGAGGATAAAGGTTTCTCCTGCTATCTCAGTTCTCCATCAGAAAAACAGTCAGTCCCAATGTGCCAAGACTCTCCCAAAGGCATTATTGCCGTCATCTGTGTTTACTAATGCAGCCTTGCAGGCATACTGGAAAACAAGGACAGTGTCTTTTCCCAGCATGAACTCTGAATTCTGGATAGTCCCAGGTTTGAACTGCTTCTTACATGTACCTAGAGCCAGGAGAGCTCTCTGAGAAGACCTGGAGATCCCATCCACACTGAAGAAGTAACAGTGGTCAGCTTTGAACAGTGTCCCAGCATCTCCAAAGCAGAAGTGTTAAACCTGTGATTCCAGTTTGGACAAGTGCAGAGCATGACCTAAACCTTCTTAGTTCACTCAAGAGTCTTCCCTGTCCCTCCTAAGTTGCCAAATCGTGCTGCCAGATATTGCTCAAACACTGATGTGGGTTTGCAGTGCCTGTGCCACGTGTGAGTGGATGTTAAAGAGAGTCATGATCATTAGAGAATCCACATTTTCTATGAAAAATCACTACAAGATCACTGAAACCTCATCAGAGGATTGAGCCACATGGATCCACAGAGAGCTCCCTAGGATGCTCCAGACCCACTTGCCCTTTCCTCCTCTGTATTACCAGCACAAGTCCAACCAAACCCTAAGCAGTCTCTAAGTGATTTCACTGATCTTAAATGAAGAAAAGATTATTTCATTTAGGATTCAAAAAAGTGAAAAATTTCTACCATTCCACCCTTTCTTGCCAAACCCCAAATATTTAAATTGAATGCAACTGGACCAAAACAACCCAACCAAAACTGAGTATTTTAATTATTTGGGATCTCAACCTTCTTACTGAGAAATAAGGTAACAGAAAGTGGAAAAGAAAGTACATTTTAGAAAATTATTGACCCCAGTGCTACAGCCTTCCCCTCGTGTCAGTGTCCTAACAGGGTGAAAGACTCTTCTGACAAATTGTTTAATTCTTTGTGGGAGATGTCTGCCAATTCAGTCTAGTATAATCTGCCATTTCTATCTCATTTATAGTCTAATCATCAGCACAGCTGTATTCCAAGCTGGCGGCACAAACATCCAGGTTTATGATCTCTGCTTTCTTCTCCCTTGTTATTTTTCCTTCTAATTTGCATATATGCACATCCACATTTCAGATATACCCGATTATATCAGGTTTTGAATTCCTCCATCATTTGCTATCTCAGAGAATGGTGCAAACTAGAATTCTTAGTTCTGAAAGACCAGAGCTTGTCAAAGCTCTCCTCTGCACCACTTTCTACTGACACGTTTTCATGTTAACAAAATAAAATGCCAGGGATTCCCTGTAGCATGTTTCCAGCTTTCCAGAGAAGTCTGGGGAAGGAGCTTGTTCACTGATTGCTGCAGCTACACAATGTCATAAAATGTCATTAATAATATATTTGCTTTATTAGGCAGAATAATATGAATTATTCCCTCATAAATTTTTACAGTAGCTCCTCCCTACACAGGGCTCTGGTTGACAAGAATTGTAGGTCTAATTATTGGAACATGTGCTTTAATGTGTTTTAATGTCATGTTTTCCTTTAATTGTATTATATTGTAAGCCTGCTCTAGAAATAACACTATTAAAGTTCCCTTTCAAAACAAAGATCAATCAAAGAGACAAGCAATTATTTCATTATCCTTAAGAAGCTCATAACATAATGAAAGGAATGTTAAAAATAAACTAAATGGATGTGCTTGATTGAAAGAATAGATCAGTCCAAGTGACTTTTCTCAGAGAGTAAAAAATTATCCAGGATTACATTTTCACAGCTTTGAGTAAATTAAGGATTCTCTGTTTCTAATAATTATATAGGGAAGACTTTCTTCGATAAAAACTAAGAATGTAATTAGCAACAGCTGTATCTGAGGAGAAGCAAAGACTCAGGATGAAAAGCCAAAACTGCACTTCTGAGGGCAGGTGGGATCAGGTGATGTTTGGGTTGACTGAGTCCTCTCCAGCCTGGCTTGGAGGAGACTCCACATGTGACTCCACACCTTCCCTGCTGGTGAGCCCTGGAACCTTCTTGAAGGGAATTTTCAAAGGTTTATGGGTGTTCTTTGATTTTTTTTAACTTTTTCTAATATTGGAGCCTTTCAGAAGCTCAGACAGTGAAGGTAGAAGCAATGTAGAGAGACATCAGAGAAAAACTTTTTGTAACAGAAAAGTTTTCCCAAGAAACTGTAAGAAGAAAAAGCTGGGCAGGTAGGATGTGGGTTAAGGGAGGAGCTTGTCTCTGTTCTCAGTCCTCTATCCAAATCTGAGTCCTCTGGCCTTTAGTCTAAAATAGGTAGCAGCTGGTACCCTCGAGGCAGCCTGGCTACAGAAGGTGAAGGCAGTTTTGGGACATTTGTCATGTGTAGCACTGGGACCAGATGGACTCTGCAGCATGGAAGACAAAGCTTGAAAGATCCAGAAGAGCAAATTTCTCCTTTCACAGGCAGAGCAAAATGCCTTTCTACCTGTCTTCTTTCCTCAGTGGAAGGGGAAAACCAGATGGATGACAAGGGATCTCAATTCAGCACCACTGGGCAGGCCAGGTGAGCATCACTGCACTGCCCTGCAATCCCTGCCCAGCTGCCCTCCAGGACAGGGCAGCCATCAGAGCTGTTCTCATGGGGTCACTGAGCAAGCTGTGCTGGCAGCAGCTCTTTGGACATCAGCTCTTCCTACACAGCCATTTTCACCAACATCACTCTCCCAGGGGGATGTGTTTTTACTCCTTGCAGCAGAACTGGGCTGGCAGTGCCTTCCTGTTGTTGGTTGGACCTGAGCTTGAAGCTGGAAATAGTCCAGCCAATGCTGCTTACACTGAAAAGTATTAACTAAATTCCTGCTCAGAATTGGTTTAGCTCCTGTTGTTCCCATTTTCCTGAGCAAGGAAAGGAGTGTGAGCAGCTGCAGGTGGCCATGGCACCAGGTGTGGGAACAAGTGACATCCCAGGATCCAGGGCTTTGTTTGTCACGCTGACAGCAATGATAAGGGCTTCAGCATGACTAAACTGGGTCCTGACTTCCAGAAAGAAAATCCCTCTTGGCATCACTGCATCCCAGCATGGCACCATCATTGGTTTAACCAGTTTCTCGATCTATATAACCAGTTCATCCTGCCTGAGGTGTGTGCATCAGTGTTTATTAGAGTATACTCTCATGTTTTGTTCTTGCTGAAGAAAAGTCTTTGCCTAACACTTTTCATCCTTTCTTTTGCTGTTTCTTTCTCTGTGGGGGGGCCTTGCTATGGCAATTTCTTTCACATGTTTTTCTAACACAAAACACTATACATTTCAAAAGCCTAGTAGGAAAGAGATATTTCTAAGTCATGTTTCTTGCCAGAGGAACACTAAATGTTGGCTGTAGACAGTGGTAGACTTGGGATTTGGTAGTTAACCAGTAAAAATATTAAAACAGGCAAAGTCTGTCATCATGTAAGAGACAGCTTTCAACTTTACTAAATGTCTTTCTACTTACAAAGTTAATGGAAACCAGTCACAATGATAAAATCTTTGATTGTCTTAAATAGAACGAATTCCTGGTTCCTTGTGGTAGAAAGAAGACTGGAATTTAAATTCTTGGGCTTTCCCTCCTCATTTTTAATTCCTTTCATTTGATTAAAAGAAAGTTTTTTAAATGAACAGGCCAATGCAGGAAGAAAAGAGAAACATACATCTTAGCAAGATAAAAACCCCAACCCTTTAAAAAAATACCCAAACCGTGCAATTATGAGAAATCCAACAGCCCCAAAACATGTGGACCCAGAGCAGATAGAGAAGGTAAACAAAACCTTGGGCAAAAATAGGCAAATGCAGGAATGTTAGTGGAGAACGCCTGATAAAAACATGACAGGAGAAACCACCATGCAAACCACTTGCAGCTCGGGAAAAGAAACAGCAACGAGGCAGAGATGGGAGCTGCAGATAACAACGTGTAGAAAATTTCTGAGAGAAATCAGGGAGAAAAATAAGGACAAAGAGAAATCGAAGAGATTCAGATATGCTGAAATGCCAACAGAGTAGAGAAAATCATGAGGGAAAGAAATAGTGAGCGCATGGAGTTGAGAAGCTGTGGTAGCTCTGGAGAACCTCCTCAGCCACTGAACATTATGAAAGGAAGAAAATCACCCCAGATCTTCTGCCTCACCTTGAACATCTCTGCCTGAAGGAGGAGGTTCTACTATGACTAGTGCTGCTGTTGCAGCCTTGCTACAGGTCAGGTCTGGAAGAAAACCTCAGCTCCTGCTCTCACTTTGTGAGAGAAGCTGTTCTTTCAGCTCTTGTAGCCTGATGCAGCACAGTTTGGGCTCTGAGACAACAGCAATGGCCCAAATAACAAATAGCAGAGTATGGTCTAAGTCTCACAGCATCAAAACTGAATGGACTGACTGCTGTTAGCCTAGGAATGATAATATTGGCCCCTGCATGGAAGCCAAAATGCAAAGTCAGCTGGTGCTCACTGCTGATATTTTGTCTGCCCTCTGAAACAGTCTTTTAGAGTGCTGAAAGGGGAAGTAATATTTTCTAGCCTATGAAAACTTCTATTGTAAAAATGGTCTAATCTGGTCTGTGCTAGAATGAAGCCATGACTCCCTGATGTTTTACATTAACAGACAGAGGTTCTCATCACAGCACACATTACCCCAGTGACACCTGCCTGTTCAGTCCTACTGCTGAGGTCAGCTCTCCCATATCTCAACTGGGTAACCACAAGGTTCTTCTGTCTTAATTTGACATACTGGAGGCTTTTTGTAGTGGAACTTGAAGGATCTGAGTCTAACCCAAGTCAGTGACAAAGCAGGCTGGAATTAATCTCTGAGAGCTTTGCCAGTGTGATTTAACAACAAGGTAACTATCAGGTTATCAACTAGGGGCATTTTTTAATTCATGGAGAAATACAGTCTTCAGTAAGTGAGACTGTGAGAAACTCCAGGGGATGATTCATGCCACCCTGGAGCAGGTACCTACAACAGGTGAGTCAGGGTGCATGGTGGCTTCTCTCTTGCTCCATGGACCAGAGCAGCAACCTCAGGATTTGTTTAGCTTTAAACATCCAGCTCACACATGGCTCATGTTCATTTAGAAGAATCCACCCAGAGGATTTTGACATATTTGGGTCAGGCCCTACAAGGGCATGTGCATTTGGAAATAACATTTGCTGGGGAAAAAAAATCAGCTAAGCCCTTTTATTTGGAGGAATGTCTATATTGCCGCTTGTCCAAATTAAAAACTTTTTCTTTCTGTCAGGTTAAGGGAACCATGTTGGTTCTCACAGTACCTGAGGAAGATTTCTCAGTCCAGGCTAGAATTGTTATCAAAATGAAGAAAACACCCCAACCACAAGAACTGAAAGGTGCTGTAGTGATAATTGTTCCTGTTGGAAGAATCTGAACTTCATTTGGGAGGCCAAAAGAACATCTGAAAGCCAAAGACACAAACCTGTCAAAATGGTATTCACCAAACCTGCAGCTCCTCTCTGTCTCTCCTCTTCCTGATGCTGTCCTGCATTGAACTGGGATGTATCTTAGCAATGTTAATGTTAAAATATGCTGGTTACCTGTGCAAAAGTTTAATTTTTTAAAAAATACCTCAGCAAGTGGTGAAGTGTAGCTGGCGCACATTTATGCTGCAACATAGCTCCTAGATGATTCCTCTTAAATGTTTAAATTTAGTAATTCCAGGCAATTTTGAGAAATATTGATAGTTTTACTAGTTTTTTAGTAGTAATGGACAGTACATAATTACTAAAAATATAATATTTTTACACCTGTGTTCTTTCATGATAGTGTTACTCCTGTGCAAAATTAAATGTCAGCAAGAGAAGAGTTATTCTAAAATGCAATTTAAAATTAATGTGTTATTACACTGAGGAGGTAGACTAGTCACACCTGAATAACTAAAGAGTTTGTTTTTACAGGAAAGCACTAAGTTTACTAAAGCAAGGGAAAAGTATTTTATTACAAATAGATTATCTTGGTGCTTTCACTCAGTTTGGTGAAAAACTTCATGTAGAAGCTGGGATTTGACAGAAGTGTAGCTGGGGAAAAAGGTTTTTTAAAAAAGGAAAACCAAGTAAAAAGTTATCAAAGCAAGGTCACTAAACACAAGGTGCTGTGGAAGAGAGCAGCCAAGGACCTTCCTCCACAGCGGAGGGTCCATGCTCTGCACTAAAACCCCACAGGAGTTACTGCAGCAGCAGGATCAGGGCACCCCACCCTCTCTGGGGTGAGACATGCAGCTCTCCAGGGCCAGAGCATCTCCACCACTGCCAGTAGTCATTGGACTAATGGCAAAAAGCCATTCTCCACCCACTGTCATTTATAGGGCTGGAGAATTTATAACAGCTCATCCTTGAAATTCTGTTCAACCCAGGAACACCAGGTGCTGAATGAATGCAAAAAAGAATGTTATATTTTTTTTTGTCTAGAAATTTCTAGAAGGAACCTAATTTGCTGACACTGTAAATTTAAAAAATCTGTTTTGTGAGTACGTGGTTAATTGGAGTTAATTGCAATGTTGAAGTTCTTATTCTGACTGGGAAAGGTTCTGTTTTACTTGTGGGTCTTCCTAGGGCTGAAAATCAAGCTTGTCCACAAATATGTCCACTGTGGCCTCTTTATGAGGAAAGAGGTGTGAGAGGCTGCACAACTGAACCACAGATTAGAATGTGTCATTTATGTCATCCTCCATTTTTTTCTTGTTTTTCCTACTTCAGCAGCATGAAAACTATGTAGGAAGTTTTGGGGAACCTCAGCCCAATAACAGCAGAAAAATTCTGGGTGTCTTTCAGGGTAAAGCAACAGTGTGCATCTTCATTCTACAGAAAATTGTTCTGCTTTCTCCTGAAATGGCCTCTCTAATTTTTTTATAACTTCCTTATTTTCCATCAGTGCAATTTCCCTTTGCTGATTTCTTGCATCAGACTATTCACTAGATAGGAGAATATAAAAGCAAATTAAAAAATAAAGAAAAAATAAGGATCTGTTCCCAAAGACAGTGAAAACAATGGGAGTCAAAGAAACTGGCACTGGCAAAAGATTTTATTTCCCTCAGGAGGGTAAGAATGATCTTAGCCAAAATTTTATAAAACAAAGATTCCAGTAATAAGTCCAGCACAGCAGAACATAAACTGGCATCACATTTAGGTTCTTCCATCCTTGCTAACAGTGGCACACACCTCAGATTACGCTTGATGAGTGAAGTAAAACTTGTCATTATTGCAATAACTGCATACAATGTGATCTTTAATCTTGCTATGGGGTTTTAGGCTGGCTGCTGTACATATTGCTTCTGACTGCTAAAAGCTGAGGGTAACCCCTAAAAAAAGATAAAATCTCTTTTTTTAACTTTGGAAATTACAAACAGAAGAGCCTGGGATGTAGAGACACACACAGAGGGAAATGATCTGAGACAGGCTTTAATAAGCTAAATAGGTTCATCCTAATGTAGATTCATGTCTTCATTAATTTAGTGGATCATTTTCAGAAGAGTGAGCTTCTCTTCCTCTGGAGTAGGCAAAACGCAGCTAAACTCACCCCCTGCTGATTTGCAATGGGTAAAATCATCTAGAAATCACTTAATCTGAAAGCAAAAATCCTCTTAGGTATTTTTCCAAATACTTCCTTGAGTAGGCTAAGCATAGTCAATCGTGTATGGGAGATGATGGTTTAGCTGAAGATTTTCCTGCAGTCCCAGCCCTGCATCTCTGCCCCTCAGCTGCACACCAGGGCTCTCCCTCCCCTGGCTTTGGGGAGGAGCACGGGCTGTGTGTGCTCCAAGGAACTTACAGCTGGAGCTCAGATTCAACAAATCAAGTTAGAGCTGGTGAGGGGCTTGGAGCACAAACCCTGTGAGGAGCAGCTGAGGGAGCTGGGTTGTTTAGCCTGGAGAAAAGGAGACTCAAGGGTGACCTTATAACCACCTTTCAGGGAGTTGTAGAGAGTGATAGGAAGGGGGGAGTTGGTCTCCTTCTCCAGCAGCACTGACAGAATGAGAGGACACAGTCTCAAGCTGCACCAAGGGAAATATAGTTTTGATATTAGAAAAGAGCTTTTTATGTAAGGAGTGAAGAAGTACAGGAATTGTCTGCCTGGGGACGTGGTGGAGTCACCATCTCTGAATGTATTAAAAAAAGACTGGATGTGGCACTCGATGCCCTGGTCTAGTTGAGGTGTTAGGGCATGGGTTGGATCGATGATCTTGGAGGTCTCTTCCAGCTGAGTGATTCTGTGAGTCTGTGAAATCTCATGAGAGGGAGCTGTCACATGGCGTCACATGAAAGAAAAAGCAGCACTCAAGAAGCAGGTGTGTCTCAGGCACTCAGGCACCAAAGCACTGCTCCTGAGGAGCTGACTGAATGGCAAGAACAGCCCTGTTTCCATCCCAGCTGCTCCACAGTGCCCATTCAGCAATAGCAAGCCCCCACGTGCCAGCTGCTCCTGTGGCATGCAGAACAAGACAGACAGGGAGGGAACAAGAGCTCCAGCCCAATCCATCACCCCAACATCCTGTGTGCAGTGCAGGATGTGCTGCAGCTGTAGATGCAGATTCAGAGTTGTACAAAACTGGTTAAAAAAACCCAAAACATAGGCTAGTATGGCGATAATACACATTGGCTAAGGGAAATTTAATGCAAAATTACAGTTGGCTTGGATGTTTTTATCTTCTCTGGAACCATTCAAATTTGGGGAAATGGTTCTGCACTGTAATAGCTTTAGGGTGGCTGTTGGGTTTGTTGAGAGTTTGTGGTCAGGAAGGTTTTGTTTGCAGGTGCTGTGCCATAGGTCTGAATGGAATTCTCTGAATGGGGTATTTCATTCTCCTTATTGCACTTTGAGCACAGAAAGTACACTAAACCACATGAATTCACTTGAATAAACAGGTCCTGTATCTCAATGGTAATCTAAGTGCTACAAACTCTGATGCTTAAAAGCAGCCTAACTCTGACATGCTTGCTTTTGGGAAGCTGGATTTCAAAATTTGTTTCAACTTATAAGTACCAAATATTGCTCTTGCAATTAAACCCTCTTTCTTTCTTTCCTTTCTTTTTTTTCTTCTCCCAAGGCTTTTTAAAATATCCCCTCATTAAAAGCTGTCACATTTCAGTACTGATTACCCATGCAGCTTGTAACTGATATTTTTATTATTTTGTTGCATGGTTTTAACAGGATGCTGGACATCTACATTTAGAGGCTCACTAAAAACCTACAATTTTCTATTTGATTGCCAGGATCTTTTTTTATGATTTCTTATTCACTGAAAATGACCACAAATAATTTAGCTGCAGTACCTGCCTACAGGGAGATAAAGATATTTTTCTGTGCAATGCATACTCATATGATAGTCTTTGCTACATGACAGTAAGGCAAAGATCTTTGCTGGGATCTGATATGGGAATCTACATGAGATGATTTATGCTTTGTTCTCGTTTGATCAGCTTAAAGACTTTTTACCCTTTAGTGGATCATTTGTGTCTGGAATCCCTGCATCTGTTGGCAGCAAAGTTGGTGCCATGGATTAACTGGTGAATTAGTATGAGACTTCAGTAGTGAAGAATGAGACTTTCTTTCCCCCCTCACAGTCTTTAAGTGGTGTTGCTGGTCCAAATCCATTAATGGTTTTGTTACCATCCTCCAGCAACATGGGAAAAGAAAAGACAAAGGCTATTCATGTCAACAAGAGATCGGGAGGGGGGAACAAAACCAAACCAAACCAGGCTTTCATAATCAAAGAAACGTCTCTGTCTTTATACAGTGTAAACCGGGATAAAAAAATGAAATGTATTTAAGATTCCCCAGTAATAAATATGCCTGTAGTGTGAAAAACAGCATCAACAACGCAGAGATAACTGGCATGCTATTTTAACTGCATATTTGAGTTGAAAAGTTTTGAGAACTCACCAAAAAACCTCCTAGTTTGAGACAGAGCTTGTGTTCACACTGCCACATGATGGATGCCTAATGGTTTCCTCCAGACAACCAACCTTAAAATATCTTAGACCTTATTGTGTTGTTGGTGTTTATAGTTTCTACTGTAGTCAAGCCTTAGAGCCGAGGGCCACAACTGTGCTGGGAATGGCAGAAAGAGAGAAAAAACAGTGATAAAAACCCTCAGATCCTGCAGTCTTAGCAAAACCTCTTCTATCACCTGTTCTTTCCTCTAGCTGATGGTTTGTGTTTGCTCCAGCCTGACTCTTCAGTGAAACCTCTCTGAGATAAGAACAATTTGTTGCTCACACATCTGTGTGTCACTGGCTTTTAAAGGGTTGTGGAATGAATAAACAACAATACACTGAGTAGAGTTTTATATGTGCCTGTTTGGGTTTTGTGGGTTTTGGGGATTTTGGGGTTTTGGGTGGTTTTTTTTTTTCTCAGAGAGGGAATGAACTCCAATGGCTTTTGGAATATTTACACTCAGCTGAGTTTTTTTGGAATACACAAAATACAAGCCATAATAACCAATAAATTATATCTTCTGTGCTGTTGTGTAATTCCATTGTAATTCTCTGGAATTCTATTGAAATTCTTCTTGGAGATGCCTCTGTCCTTTGCTGGATCTGGCCAAGGAATTGAATGTGGGCTAGTGAGGAGCTAGGATGGAACATGTCCATTCACTCTATTGTGGTTCCAGGCAGCCAGATTCTTTTTCAGTGTCTCTCTTAAAGGCTGTGGCTTTTGAATGAACCAGCACCAGAGTCAAGTAGGGCACTAGAAGCCAATTCACATTCTGCTGCCTGACTTGTGAAAAATATTTACATAGAACCATAGGATCATCAAGGTTGGAAGGGACCTTCAAATCATCCAGGGTCCAACCATTCACCCAGCACTGCTACTGCATCCCCTAAACCAAAATGCCTCCTCTGGAGCTGCTGGTTATGAGGAGGAGGTTGAGCCTCACCTGGAAGTGGATGTGTTCACTCTGTTCTCACCACCCTGCTTTCACCTGGCTACTCCAGGGAGTGGCTGCTTTACCCAAAAACTCTCCACTGCTCCCTGAGCAGCACTGACAACCCCAGTGCCAGGGTTAGGAACACCAGCACCACTCTTCCCTCAGCACAGCTGCAGTGACATACACTCCTTTAAAAACGTGATGCAGGCACATCTTAACCCAGTACTTGAAAAACCAAGGCAGAGAAATCCCTTTGCTAACTCTAACCTGAGGCCAGTGCTTGCTTTTGGTGCTGTGACTTCTGTGGCACATCAGTCTCTTGGGATGATCTCTTGCATGAAGCCCAATCCCTGCTCCTGGCATGGTCAGCCCCACCTCCTGAGCTCTCCTCTGCCTGATTCATGTGGCGAACTTCAGCCTAAGTTGTTCTCTCCAGATTTTTGCTGCCTGATTCTGCCCCTGCCCATTCTGGCTTTTACTGCCTATGAGTCGTTCAAACCCACAGAGCCTGTTTCATTTCTACACTCAACCTTGTCATGATCAATTGTTTCAGCTACTTTGAGTTTTCTGTGGAACGTGTGCCAGTTTTACTTCCAAGAATGCAACATCACCAACATTTTTCAATTATTCAGATAGGTTTTAGACTGTCATCGTCTCCATCTCCCTGGAAGGAACTACTCACACTTGCCCTACCTCTGGTCCTGCTGACACTAATGTGATGACATTGACTCTGCAGAGGCTACTTCCAATTTCAGCAGGAAGGAGAGAGCAGGATCCATCCTTGCTATGCTGCCTCTCCTGCCATGTGGAGCAATGCTGAGCTGCTCAGTGCATCTGGTTTCAAAATAAAACCCTCTACAACAGACAAATATGTTAAACCTTTGAAAGTCTTTTTTCCAGGTTTCAACAACATTCTCTTCAGAAACGAGCACTTAATGGAGTTCATTTAAGGTTGTTGAAGCCACAACTTGCTGTCAGCACTATTTACCACTTCAGTGGCTCAGCTAGAGCCTCAGCTGTTGTGAGCCAGTTCAGTGCTAATAACGGAGTCCTCCTGATTTACATCAGCTGAAAATCTGACCGAGCTTCTGCCAGGCTGACAGCCTTCCTCTGCTGGGTTCCAGTAGCTGTTTACACACTCACTCAGTGCAGACAGTAGTGAAAGCAGTTTTTCTTCTGACACTCCTGCCTGTGCCCTATTTTTAATGTAGAACCAAACACGTGTGGCAGATGCTCCAGTGTGGTGTCCTCTATTGACTGGGCACTTCAGCTGGGCAGACACCAGGACTGGCTTTCACAGCCCTGGAATGCAGCTGGAGCAGCTCATCTGTGGTGCCTTGTATTCCCTTCTCAAGGGCTGCATTCAGGGTCTCTTCTGCCCAGTCCTTTGGGAACTGATCAAGCAAATCTCCATCTCTCACTGCAATCCCCACTCCTGCACTCCTTGGCTTTGCTTGTCTGTGCTGAGGGGAGGGACCTTCATTTTTTCAATCGTTACTATTTTCCAGGAAGAACAGCTCAGTTCCTTTACATCCATTTGGCTTCTTTCTCACTGCTGCTGTAATTTCCACTCCTGCTCCCAAATTAAAGAGCCACAGATCTTGCCAAAGCCATGGCACTGGCCCATTTCCAGCTATGCAGGTTGAAATTACCAACATTTTTTTTACTCCAAGCCTTTTATCATCTTCCAGGGTTCTGCCCTGGCTAATGCTGTGTCTGAAGCTTGTTAAAAAACTGTATCATCAACTTACAGAGCCAAAGCCCTGCAAAATGGCAGCCATCTGCTTCATGGCAAACTGGCAGTGCCCAGTAGGCTGAGAAGTGGATGATTTTAGGGAATAAAACCACAATGCCTTCTGTCATTTATTTCAATAGTAACATTAATTTTATTCTCTTTCCCCCCGCAGAAATTTGCTGAGAGCCATCATGGGAGGCTTTGACCCTCTGAGTTATTAGGTTGATAAAATGTCAGTTTACAGCTCCTGCAGAAGCCCAGCTTTTTTAACAGCAGGGAATGACTGCTTGCAGGCAGATCCAGACATCCTCTCTTGGAAGGTACCGAGGGAACGTTAATTTCCCGTTAGCTCATCCCCATTATTTAGTAGGTGGAGAATGGTGGCATCACCCAGGGTGTTGTGCTGAGGGACTGGGATGGAGCAGAGGGCACTGAGCTCAGGGACATCACACCAGGGGAACTCTGAGCTGTCATCTGGAGGGAGAGCTAAAAACTGGCCTGGGGGCCAACTCAGCTCTTGGGGTGGAGAAACCAGGATGCAAAGGGGTGGGGAGATTTGTTAATCCACCACATGGACCCAAATCAAAAAGCTGAGAGGCAGTTTTTTCAGGCTGCCAATACCAAAATGTTTTAAAGAGAAAAGAGTGAAATCCACAAACACGTGTGATTAGCTTAATAATTAAAGCATTGCATTTGTGGCTCTGCCTTAATTTCCCTTCTGAAGGGTGCATTTTTACCATTTTGAAAGATATCTCTCTCAAAAAGCCTCAAAACTCCTTTAAAAACAAAAATCTAAGACTTTCTTTTGATTGTATGCTTCCTCAGATGGAGCTTTAAAGAGAAGTGTTGTATATGACATGGAAAAACTGTGAGAGCCGACAACAATAAATCTTGCTCAGAAGAGCTGCTACCACCACAACATTTGTGATTTCTGAATTTAATTTTAATGTACAGATCTCACATTTTTGTGTCAGTTTTTAAGGGCATATCAGGATATTGTGCTCCAGCACTGCATGCTAATAGGTTCTTGCATCCCTCCAGGAAAAATGGAATATTTCTTCTTTGAGCTTTCATGCACTCTTCTGCCAAGTCAAAGCAGAAAGGAAAAACTGTGTACAATGTTTTACTAGGCCAAATGTCAATTTGTTTTTCTGAAATCTTTACCAATCTCCCTGGCATTTAATATTCAAATAAAAAAAAAGGAAGAAAAATAATAAAGCTTTCCTTTCAGTCCACAGTGCCTGAGACATCCAACAGGCCATGGTACACAGAGCTACATTTCTCTCTTTTAGACAAAGGGGAGGCAGTGAAAGATGCTTGAGAAGGTGGACAGCATCTGGGTAAAAAGGAAAGGTATAGAATCACATTGTAGTTTTGAGCCTTTTAAGCCAGCTTTCATTAATTTCTGCTGAATCTGGCTAAAGACAGTGCACCTCCCATTTGGTCAGATCTTGGTCTTTCTCTCGAAAGATGAGTTTTTTCTATGTATAAAAAAATTTCAATTTCTACCTCACTCGGAAACCTTCCCACATTTCCAGCTCACTAGACAACACAGCATGAATGTAAGCTGAACCTTTTTACATATTAACATTGTTTGGCACTTGATATTTGAAACAAATCAGCACAGGCACCTTGGCCAGCCAGGAAAGCCAGCTGAGTCAGGTATTTCATCTGACATAAGAGCTCAAGAATTTGTAAACTTCATTTCCAATGCAGGGGCCACTGCTTGATCACCCCACCGAGAGATGCTTCCCTCTCTTGAATTCCTGGCTGTCCAGGTAGTCCCTTTGATAAAAGAGACACAGAAACAGGTTTGTTTTTTTGCTTCTTGAGGGTTGTGGAGAGACTTGGATAAGCAATGCTCCTAAGTATTTAACACAAGAACTAGTATCTAATCCAGATTTGGTTTAGACAGGGACAGCTCTGTGCCCACAGTTACCTGACAGCAGGATTTGTGTCGTATTAAGAGATGCCCAGCAAGGCTCAGAAGTATCAGCTGCAGATTTAAGTGATTTCTATGAGCTGTAACTCTTTTGTATTTTCAGTTACACTGTTTTTGAGCAGGAAAAGGAGCCTGGATTTTAGTTAAAAGTTCTTTACTGCAGAGGCTCAGTGTGTTAGCAGCCTCTGGGATCACCTTTGTCCACTGGGTATTACAAAGGGATTCAGTTTGGGATCTTAGCCCATGTCAGGGTGTGTGGGAAACAGAATTCTTCCAGTTTAACCATGAGCATGACACAGACTTTTTGCATTAATGCCATGCCCAGATAGTGGATTCTCCCCAAAACACCATTGGGCATGAGGTGTTCTGAAAATATGCTCCATTACCTACCAGACCTAAGTGCTGCATTCCTGTTGGGACTGTGAATTGCTGCTGCTGGAACAGTTCTTTCCTCTGCTCCTAGAAAATGGGGTGTTGACTTCCCCTGCTATCAAGAGGGCACTGAGGCATCTCAGTGGCAGCACAACAGAACAGGACAGAAAATAGTGTAAAATAGTGAGTCTATTCACTTGCCCAAGAGTTATTCTTCCTGATGCATAGGAACATTTTTTTCCATTGAGCTCCAGTTAAAAATCCACAGGACTCTTGCACTGAAATCCCAAAGAAACCTGATGTCATGGATCATCTAATTAATTCCTTTCCAGGGCTGTAAAAGCAATAACTCATCAGAGGGAGCTTAGAGGTACTTGAAAGTAAGATTCACCCTGTTTCTCCATCTCTGCTGCCTCCCCCTTCCTCCTGCCCATCTAAATGTGAGAAAGGTGCCAGGTCCATACAGACCTGGTCTAAAATCAGCCAGCAGGGAGGGCAGGGGCAGATACCTCTCTGCAGCTGAGGAACTTCCCTTGATAGCACAAACCCAACCTCACTGGAGAAGGAAGTTTTTCAGAGAGCTAGAAGGAATATACATCCATGACAACAAAAGCAAGAATTCACAACTTTTCCTTTGAAACAGCACAAAAATGTGTCCCAAGGATGGAGGTGCTCCTTTGCATAGTGCTCTACCTTTCTGAAATTATTTCACCCAAAAGTACAGCTCCCAACAAAGAGCTTTTTGCCCAACTCAGATCTTTTCCATCTGCTGTGGTCTGTGCAGGATCCATTCATATTTGAGCCTTCCTGGCTATTAGCCCAATGAAGTGATCTGGCTAGGATAAAAGAAAATGGTGAATTTACATTTCCCCCTTCTGGCATTCTCACTCTCTTCTATATTTTTAGTAATAATTCTGTTTACAGAAGAAAGGTTCCTAAGGAGTATGTTAGACAAAAAGAATAGCCGTAGGCAAAAAGTTGACTTGAAATATATTTCAGCAGATATTTATATTCTAGTTAGCTCAAAATTTTCTCATAAAATATCTTCTTTTCTCTGTGCGGGGGAGGAAGGAATCATTTAAGGAAAAAAATAATAATAATTTCAGCCTTTTATTTTTCTGCTAAAAATACCCCTGGATTTGGCCAAAAGAAAAATATTTTTTCAACAGAACATCGGTGACCTCTCCAATACATGGATAAGTAATAAAAGGATGGCATATGGCCCCAACAGCATGCAGTCAAAGAGATCTTTAGGCATTTTTAAAGCCCTGGCTATCACAGGAGATAGTGTTGATTCAAGTTCCCTTTCATCTTTTTTTTTTTCCTTATGCTTTCAGAACCCAGCTAAAGTATTATCACATATGATTCAGGGAAGATGGAAAGGCACATCTCATTGGGTTCTGGCAATGAACCCTTTATCACCCCAAGAAGAGCTTTTCTGGAATGTCACATTCCTACAGGGGATTAAGAACCACCAGGCAGGAGATGGGGTTAAGCCCCTGTCTTCTCCTTGAGGCTTCAAGGCTTGCACAGAGACTTGTGGTTTTCATTCTTCTTTCTGCAACAACGCCAGCTTTGGGTCTGAGTTCAGCACATGGACCTCTCCAAGGTCTGGAAACGTGAGGATCCCGTGTTTGGGTTGGGTCTCCTCCTGTTGAAAACATGTCATTGCCTTGGGTGAATTGTGATCAATGTGTGTTTAATAAACCACAGGGAGGCGTGCAGCTATTCAGCACCTTTCACCAAAGGCTCTGAGAGTACCTCACAAATAAATGGGCAAGTTTTATAACATTTATAACATAACATTTCTCATTCCAGGTTTTCTAGATAGTAGGAAAGCTGACATCCAAGTGGCTTTCCCACAATCACACATCAAAACTGCACCAACTTGTGAACAGAACTAATTCATCCCAATTCCAGCTCTAGTTTCATTCTCAAACAAGATTTGTTATTTCTGCAATTCTTATTTATCCAAAGTTGCCATTACTGCTGGCCAGAAATAGACATGATCATTTACACTAATGCACCATTTTTTTAGCTTGAAACTTCTTCCCTTCTTTAATGTGAATAAATGAAATGTATGAATTTGAGCAATCAGAAGAGAAGGTGTGCAAGGAAAAGGAGCCACAGGTTCAGATACCAACTGCATGTCCCAAACCAGTGCTGGCTGCTCCTGATCTGAACATCACCTTTGGAGGTGATGGCTACTGCCATGCTGATCATAAAGCTGAGAAGACTGGCAGGAAGGAAAGGTGGAAAGCAAGAGGCTGTGTCTGGAAAAACTGGAGTCAAATCTAGTCCTGGTCAAAGCAGATGTAATTTGTGATGGGAGAAGCAAAGCTGAGCACTTTCACAGCAAAAGTAATTCTGTTGTTGTTCTCTGAGTCCTGAATTCCTGCCCTGCCATGTAAGAATGATGTCCAAGACCAAACAGTTATTAATAATACTCATTAATTAATAACAACAGTAGTGCTACTGGAAAATTTCAGGTGCCATACTCACAACTTGCTGCCAAGGTAGTCACTTCCCAAACTGACTTCTAAAATTAGAAACAAACAGGCCCCTTCTAAAGGCAATAAACAGCACTTTAATTGGACTAAAACCTGTAAATCTGTCAGCAGCTAGTTACCCTGGTTCCCCTGTGTGATCAGCAGCTCTGAATGCCCTCCTGGGTCTTTTCCAGAGGGCAATGATGGGATCTGATGTCATCACAACAAAGGTGTGATGGAACAAGGCAGCATGCCCTGCTGGCTCAGCACTGGGCTCTGGGGAGGACATGCCCAGGGTGTGCTGGACAGAGGTGTCACCATCAGCAGGCAGAGGACAGCCTTGTGCTGCGCTGCTCTGGCTCTGTGGGCTGGGAATACATGGACATGGACATGGACATGGACATGGACATGGACATGGACATGAACTAACACCTTGGGTAACTCTCACATCATATTACAATTAATTTTCCTTAGCTGAACCAGTATATTTTCATCTATTTGTTCTGTGATGGAAGACTTCTAAAGGAATTCTCACACATCTCAAATAGATGCCAAGTGTCAGCCTTGTGATGCAGAAGATCCCATTGAGAGAAGTGATGCCCATGTAGCATCTCCCCTGACAAGAACGTGTTTATAGGAAAAAAACCAAAACCAGATACACAAACCTGATGGGATGAGGAAACAAGCCTTTTCTGAATGAGCAATACTGGAAAAAAATCATGATACAGTCTCCTGAACACTAGAAATAATCAGCAGTAGCTGCAGATCTGTGCTACTGTTTACACTTTGCTTACTTTTTATTGCTATAATTTTCATTCTTGGAAGAAAAATAAAATATTTCACCAAACAGAACTGAGTATTTTACTCTAAAATTGCAAAAAAAATTACATTGGCCTGAGCGTCTCATAGAGTGCAGGAGGCAGCCCTTTCCATGCTTCCCAGCAGACACACAGCATCACCTGTCACAAGGCTGTCACCTGGCTGTGGCTGGGTGACCTCCACCAAGCTGTGGCCATTTACACCACTGCAAAGTTGATCCTCAGCTGCAGATGTGCTCAATGCCAGGCTCCAAAGGAAAATAATAATAAATTTCAGCAGTGTGCCTATGAAAACAACTGATTCTCTGGGCCCTTGAAATACCCTATATTTATAAACAAAAGGGGGGTTTAGTTTTTCTTGTCCTAGCAAAACACACTGGAACAGTTCACCACCATTTTCTTTCACTTTAATTACCAAGCAAAGAGGGAATATCAAAGAGCAATTATACAAAATATATACTGTGCTGATTAGGGATTTCTTTTCCATAGCATGGAGAAGGCAGCTTGAAGTTCACATTAAAGCTCTCTCCCCCTCTAATGAGATATGCCTTATCCTACCCAGAAAGATACAATTAACTCAGGAAAGAACGCAGCCACTTTCTCAGGGGGAAAAAACAGAAGGGAGGAAGGGAAGGATTCATGCTAAAAGGTAAAGCATGAAAGGCTGGTCCTGCAGATCCTGAGCATGTATCTGACTCAAAAGAAACATCCTGAGCAGCTCCAGACATTTAAATAAGGCCGCAGTTTAATAAGGCACAGTCCTGATCCTAAACACTTGTGGATTCCAGCCTAAATCACCTTTCTTTCTGCCTAGAAGTGCTGGGACCATTTGCTTCCCCTTGCCCAGGCAGTGGTTGTTTGAAGACCAGGAAATCAAAGAATTAGGAGACTGAGCAGGGGCTTAAAGGGACCCTAAAGGCCACCACCAGTGCAGGCTGTGCTCTCTGGGGACTGTAAAGATTGTGTGGGTCCTGGCTGACCTAAAGCAACTCCGGGAAAGCTGGGCAGGGCCTCCTTATGCAGTGATGGGACAAGGGGGAATGACTGGATGCTGAAGGAGGGTAGATTTAGATTAGATATCAGGAAGAAATTTTTTACTGTGAGGGTGGTGGGGCCCTGGCACAGGTTACCCAGATAAGATGCTGACACCGCATCTCTGGAAATGCTCCAGGCTGGGCTGGACGGGGCTTGGAGATACCTGGTCTAGTGGAAGGTGTCCCTACCCATGGCAGGGAGCTTGGAACCAAGGGATTTTTAGGGTCCCTTCAACCCAAATCATTCTGTGACTCTGGGATTCTATGACCAGCCAGCCCCAGATATACCTTGGCTTCAACCTTGACTTCCCACAGGGAATGGATGTTCCTGGGGGCTGCCCACCTCGCACCTCAACCCAGCCTTACTGCTCATTTGTATTACTTCAGGGTGTTTTGGGTGGGGTTTTCTTTTTTTCCCCCGTGACATTTGTTATTATTTTCATTTGAAGAGGCACGACATCCCTCTCATCCCTCTCTCCCCTTGCCCCTGGCGATGGGCAGAGTGTCCCGGTGCCAGAACGCGGCTGGAGCGCGTCCTCCTCCAAATCCCTCCTCAGCGGAGAGCGGGGTCACAGGGGAAAAAAAAAAAAATACCCAAAAAGCCAGCAACAACCCAGGAGCATAAATTGGACCCAGAAGGGCAGATGCAGACCGAGCAGGAAGCGCTGGCCCGAGGCGAAATGAAACAGCTGTTGCCATTGTTCTGTCTCTGCGCGCTCCGGGCCGCGGCAGCAGCTGCTCGCAATTACCGCACATGAAAGGGGGGCACGGGATTAGGCGAGTGACGAAAAAGCGAGGGGACCGAGAGATTTATCACCGAGCATCGGGGCCGAGCAGCTCCGGGACCCGCCCGGGCCGCACCAGCGCCGGGGATGCTGTGCCCGGGATGCTCGCACCGGAGAGCGGCAAGCTTTAATTGCCGGGGATCTGCAGCCGGGATGTGCCCTCGGTACACCAGAGCCGCTCTTCGGGGTCTGCTCGGGTCCGCAGAGCCTCAGCAGATCCTTAATTCTCTGCGTGATCCTCCCCGAGGGATCCCCCCGGGGCTGGGGAGTAACCGGGCTGAGCCCCTGGGCAGATTCCATCACCTCTCCTCGTACGAGCAGGAAAACAAGTTTAACATTCCTTGAGAAATCACATCAGCTCTTCCACGCAACCAGAGCTGTAAAATAAAAATAAAATAAATAAAACAAAACAAACCCTCGCAGCTCTCTTTCTGCAAGGAGTGATGAGCATAAGAAAGGTTTTTTGGAAGGTGGAGCATGTGTTTGCCATCTTTGCTCCTGATATGGAAACCATATGCTTAAATACCCCACCAAACATGCACAATATAACACTCTTTTTTATTAAAGGTGGTTTTATAAAAGTTATCCACCTTCCATCCACTGGTGACTCCCAAAGAGGTCACATATTCCTCATTGCAACTATCAATACGTATTTGGGATAAATTAAGCTCCAAATAGGCTGTTTCTGATTATTACTGCCAAGGGAGCAAGAGGCCGTCTTCTTTTCCCTCACTGATAAATTAAAAGAACTGTAATGGGTGATTTCTGTAACCTGTAAAAGGGCAACACCATCTGTGACTCATTTAGTGTCGCTTTAAAGAAAATTTATTTTATTAATTTGGGCAGAGTATAAAGAAAATATACTTTTTTTAAAAACAACTCTACTGCTAAAGAGAAAGAAGCAGCAGCAGGTTTGCCACATCCCTACAAGTGTTTGCCCCATCCCTGGAAGTGTTCAAAGTCAGGCTGGATGGAGCTCTGAGCAACCAGATCTAGTGAAAAATGTCCCTGTCCACGTGATGGGGGGTGGAACTAAGTAATCTTTAAGGTTGCTTCCAGCCCAGGCTATTCTATGATTCTGGAAGAAAACCCTGACTCAGAAAAAATATTTTTCAAATGAAAATTGCCTAAAGTGTTACTAGAAGTGCAGAAGCTCCTGCCTCCCTCTTAACTTTGATGTTTTTTGCCCTGGCAAAAAGAAGATCTCAACATGAGATGGCTTTAACTAAGTTCCATATCATTGATGAAGGAATAGGTGAGAAGCAAAACATGAAAAAAGCAGAACTGAGATTGAGGCTGCTCCATTGCTCCTCTCTTTTGGAGTCAAAAGGAACCAACCAGTCATCCCCTGGTGGGATCCTTACAAAGACCCATATAAGATTATTTCCTTCAGGTTGTGCAGCCAGATGCAGCACCATTTTGTCAAATGGGTTTTTAGCTTATGTAGCACCCAAAAACACCAACAAAGAAGAGTAGGGAGAATATAGAGGGAGAGGGGATGACAGTTTCCCATCCTTCAAACCAGAGGTAAGGGTAGAAACCACGATGTGACCACCTTTGTCTGGACTGACAAGCAGGAAGTGGAGAAAAGATCAAAAGCAAGTGGAAATCAAAAGGATTAAGATATTGAAATTCTTCTGTTTTGCCACAGGCTGTCACCCTAGCTCCATGTATCACTCAGCCAGACAGGAACACTGTGCAAAGCAAAGAGAAATAGCTCTAGAAGTCTGGAAGCTTGCTCCTCTTGAAATTTAATTGGCCTGCAGATTGCCCACAACCTCAACTCCCCTGCTTCAGAGAGTAATATTGAATAGTAATTACAATAAATAATTATTAAATAATACATTAATTTTTATAAGCGATGGCAGATTCTGTGGGGCCTGGCTTGCCAAGAGGGGTCTGCCTCAACTCTGGAGTGCCAAATGACATCTTTTCTGCTACAAGGTTTGCTCATGGACAAACTTGTTTGCTCTTTGACCAGGCTAAGCTGCTTTGGACTGCTTAACCCCTCTGCAGATTGAGCATTTTAAACCTGTACTGCTCCAAGGATCAGGACACAGCACAGTTTTGTACCTCTGAACATCTGGATCTTCCTTACAACCCATGACTCATCCAGTTACATTTTTTGTCACCACTAACATCAGCCCTGAGACAGTCCACAGGAAGCTGTCCATCTTTGTACACCCAGCATGTGTCACCTGTTCCTCTGCTAAATACTTTGTGAGTCAGTAGGGTTGGATCCCTGAAGGTACTCAGGTACTCACTGCTCTTTCTACATTTTGGACAAACCCCTCTTTCCAGGTGGAGAGATTATAAGGGTAGTGCTATTTTCATGGCTTGCTGTGGAAAACATGGATGGATCTCCAAGCTGTAAATGAGAAAAGAGGAAAATGTGTGAGTTTTTTCAGGGCATCTGAGAAACCTGACAGGAGGCTGGAGCCAGGTGGGGGTTGGCCTCTCCTCACAGGCAACCAGGGACAGGACAAGAGGACACTGTCTTAAGCTGTGCCAGGAGAAGTTTGGGTTGGACATTAGAAAGAATTCCTTCTCAGAAAAGGTGATTAGACATTGGAATGGGCTGTCAGAGAGGTGGTGGAGTCTCCATCCCTGGAGGTGTTTAAGGAAAGCCTGGACACGGCACACAGTGCCATGGTCTGGTTGACACAGTGGTATTGGGGCATAAGCTGCACTCAATGATCTCAAAGGTCTTTTCCAACCTAAATTATTCTGTGATTCTGTGGTTTCTAGAACACAATAATGCCATGTTTTCTCTTCTGAGAAAAGGGAAAAAACCTGTGAAATACTCATCAGGATATTTAATTGTTGAAGACCCATTTTGTTAAAATACTGCTCATCAAATATGTTGATTTTCCTCATTAATAGTATTTTAATTTGTGCCTAGTTTACTAACAGCTAGAACCATCGTAACTTATCCAAATATCATTGTTTCACTTAGTGATCAAATTTTCACAAGTCTCTGGCCTAGTTGTGACTTCTGCAGAGACAGATTTGATGATCCCATCATGCCCTTTCTTTCCTTTTGCCGCAGAGGAGCTGCAATGTCAGTTCTGAAGCTGCTCAAACCATTCTGTTTTGGTTTTCATACACAAACTGTTCAGGTTTGATTTGTTTCTCCAAGTGGCTTTTTACTCTGAGCTATCCTGGCTTTGTCAAGTGTAAATTGGGGGATAGGGATTATTGCTTGATGTTTGCTCTAAACCTGATATTTACAAAGGGATTCCATTGGTGCAGGAGGGAACAATACTTTTCATAGTCATCAGCTAATCAGGCTTTTCCAAAGTGGCTCTAGAGCTACCAAAAAAAAAAGTTAATTTTACTTTGTGGTATTGGGAATGATGTATTGTGAAGTATGTTCATGCTGGCAGCACAGGCTCCTGCCCAGTGAGATAACCATGTTGTGCATTTCTATATTTCACACTGCATGTAGGGAAACCTCCTGCCTGATTTTTGCACAGTGCAGCTGCATCTTCAGTGAAAGGCTACTGATGTCTGAATTTGCAGGTGATGTAATGGCTTGGGGAATTAAGTCTTATTTTTTCCTTCCTCTTTACCTCCCTCTGTTTGCTTTATTTTGTTTTGTGCTATGTGAGCCTTTAGTCAAATATTCCACATACACACTCATCACTGGGGCAGCTTTAAGCACAATGCATGGGCATGTCTGGGCACTGCATTAATACATCTTATTCTTGTCTCTCTGTAGATTATCCTCTGTTAGCGTAATTTATAACTCCAGCCCTTTGTGTACATGCTTCCATTCTGAAAATGTAATATCACTGCTAATTAAACAGTGGTTTAAGAAGTCAGCTGATAGCTCCTTGCAGCATCTAGGAATTAACCTCACCTGGGAGCAAGCTGCTGGTTGAGGCTCAAGTGAAGCTTAGATAAAGGCAGGGAAAAGAAAAGACATCAAAGAAGTAGTCACCACCAAAACCTCATCCTCCACAAATTCTAGGTGTGGAAACGTTTTCCAGCCATAGGGATCCTCCCTCCAGTGGATTTCCAAATAACTATAATCATCAGAATTCCCTCTTTCACCTCCCTTTGGCCTGATTATCTCATCTTTCCCATTTGAACTCGCTTGTTACGAGCAATACATTCACTCCCCTCGTCTTTATTACTTTGATCCCAAAAAAGCCTAATTTGGCTCAGATGGTGCTAATTTAGCTATGCAGAGCTTAGGGACAGCAGTGTCCTGGTGGGCTGCTATCACCTGTGAACAAGGTTTTGTTCCTAATCTAAAAGATCTCCTTTGTTTTTTATGTGTCCTTTCCTGGAGCTCCCTCCGAGACCATGGGTCCAAACTGGTGTATGCAGAAGACAGAGCTGTCTGGATACTTGAAATTCATGTAAACTTTGGGAATCTAACATTCAGAAACCTCCAATTGTTTTGGGGTGAGTTGGTTTTTTTTTTGTTTGTTTGTTTTTTTTCAAATTAAATATGCTTCTTAGCAGAAGACATGGAATAAACAAAGAAATCACAACCCAAATTAGGCTCATTCTGGGTAGCCTCATGTCAAAATCCAGATACCAAAATCAAAAATCACTAACCCCTCCGGATGTAAATTTTAGGATGTCAACAGAGCATATATTCTGTGATAAAGAGTATAGTATGGATATACAGCTGAGATAAGGAGGTGATTTAATTCTACAACAGATAAGTAGGGTAAATTTCAAGGGCTACACAGGGAATTCATCCAGCTCTGTGGGATGGAATAGTATCACTCCTGAGTACTATTAATGCACCTCAATTCTTTCTTCTCTCTCCTTTTTTTCCTTTTTCCTTTTTTTTTTTTTTTTTGTGTTCACAATTTTTAATAATATGTCTGGAAACTGATTAAACTTACAAATCAAGACTTGGGGTTAAAGGCAACCCTGTCTAACTATCTTATTATTTATGAAAAGATTATCATTAAATATCTTACAGAGAAATTCTGAACCACTGCAGAATCTGAAAGAAAAAAATGTACAGGAAAAAAATGGCTAATGTGTCTACTTTTTAATTAAATGTAAATATAATTTGTAAGGCTTATGGGTTTTAAACAGAGAAAATTTACTCTGCATAATTTCCTTTCTGATTAACCTTACAGACAGAAGTTTAAGTAGGGTTATTCAGAAGAATTTTGTAGCTGTTAAGCCAGTTACCAGTTCCAGATCCATTGTTGCAGATCACTTTAGACATATCCAAGGTTTCACCTGAAGTGAAAGTTCCTAATTAACAGTGACAACATGGTGATTCTGAGCATCAAAACAAACTTTATTAAACAACCTGGTTTACAGCTTGTTGTGGATGTCAGCAGACTTTTCATCTTTATTGCTGCAGACAGATAACAAGGCTCTGATTCGTGAGTACCTCATGGAATGGCTCAAACACACAAAAGTGAACTCTTGGTTATTTTAATGTGACAAGTAAATATAGCCCAGTTACAAACACAAAGGCAGGATAAATAGGCCTGACAATACAGCATTGCCTAAATTACTGCCAGCTTAGTATTAAAAGTTCTGTCGTGGTTTCTGGTTCAAAGAGTCCCATAAAAATCAGAGTTAATTTAAAACTTAGCCATCCATGGGAGTATTTCTTATTCACACAATACAGGATCTCTTGCACAGGTCTCTTTATATGCTTCAGCTATGGAGAAATTTTCATTGCAGCTCAAGAATGTACCCATAATCAGTCCAGCAGAGTAATTAAGCACATGCTTAACTATACACTTTATTTAGGTATGTGCCCATTACTTGTCATCAGTTCATCTGTCACAGCTTTTTGAGCCAGTTGCTTCATTATTTGCTGCTTCTTTTTTTCTTTAAAGTAACTAATTCCTAACAAGGTTGTGATACTTGGTTACAGTAGATCAAATGTTGTAGAACACTGCTGGGTTTTGTACAAGATCATGATCCAGCCAATATGAAAAGTCCACTAAGCATCACTGCCTAGAGACACTTGAAATTCCTGACTGTCACATGGAAATCTTCCCTATTTTCGTCAGGAGAGTCACCTGCCAGTCAGTACCAGGCAAGAGGAGTGAAGGAAGGTATTCTACTGGCAGGCAAAGGGTCACCAACCCTACAGGGATACTCTAGGAGACCAGATGCAAAGAATCACCAGACTGATTTACAGATTTTTTGGTGAGTACCACCAGCACCCCAGGGACAGTGCCCTCCTGCAAGGGCAGGTTTCTCACTTCCAGCAATGGAAGACATTTTTTGATCAGCACTGTCAGAAACAAAAGATGCTTTCACCAAATGGACGGTACAAAAACGGCATTGCCAACCCATATTCAGTCATGCAATTACTGGCAAAAGGGGCCTCTGGAGCTCTGCAGTCTAAGCTCCACCTCACAGTGGGGTCAAAACTGAATTCAGACCAGGTTGCTCAGGGCTTTGTTCGTCTCGGTCTTGAGAACCTGCAAGAATGGGGATTTCATGACCTTTCTGGGCCCTGCTCCCCTTCCCAGTGATCCCAACAGCTCTGTGCCATGACACCACTGTTCCCCTCCAGCAGCAGCCAGGCACATCTCAGCCCAGCTTTCAGCTGCTTTGTCCCAGCTTTCAGTTTCCTGCTCTTCTACAGCTGCCTGCTGTTCCCATCGACTTCCCCAGCTTTTCCCAAAACCCTGCTGCTGTTGCTGCTTACTTGTAACTCCTAGCTCGCCCTCCAGAGCCCTGCAGAAGCCAAATAGTTCCTAAGTAGGAACTGCTGGCCTTTCCCACACCAGAGACCTTTTCTGGCGCGCCGTCATACGGATAACACATGCTGTGTCTACACTGCCAGGAAGCTGCAATCCAGAGCCCTGCTCCCAGCTTGATCCCAGTGGTGGGGAAGTGGCTGGAGCGTGTCTCAGATCCCCAGAGCCCACTGCTGTGTGCCCTTCTCACCCACACTGGGGTGGGAAGGGGCAGAAGTTTTGGGGATGTGCTGGCCCTGGCACAGAGCGGGGTGAAATGGATGTGCATACCCAGACCAAAGAGCAGGAAGTCTTTCCTACATGGCTTATTTTACTGTAGCTTCTGTGCCCAGAAACATGCTGGGGCTGGCACCAGATTAGTCAGAGGAGGAAGGGAGGTCTGGCAGGGATGGATGCTTCACCAAGTATCTCGTGCTGCTCCTTCTCTTAGCATAACGAGCTGGGGCTCCAGGAAGTGGCTTTTGGTGCTTTCCCTGAAACCAGTGTCTCTTGGAATGGGATATTTCCTTCTCAGCCTACACAAAATTGTAAGCCAGGTTCCCCAGGCTTGGTGCACCCTTGCCCTGCTGGAACTTAACTGATGGGGGGAAGCCAGGACCCTTAACCAGCCTGAGCCACCAGGCTGAGCTCTGCAAGTGCTGTGCTCATGGCAAGAGGGACTCCACAGTGAATGCTTTCTCCAGACCTCCTTCTACGAGGGGAAGAAGAGAAAATCTCCATCCCAGGTTGCAGAAAGTATTGAAAAAGTCCTTTCTCACGTTCTGCCCTCTGAAGAAAGCAAGCAGAGAACTGCTGTGACGAGTCACCTGTAGTCCCTGTCCGGCTCACAGAGGCTCTGCTGCAAAAGGAAACACCTTTTCTGTCCAAGGAGCAGGGAGCCAGGACAGAAAGGCAAGTTCCCAGCTGCTCATCTGGAAAGACCAGCAGAGCTAGGAGAAGGAGGAGGTGGAGGGTGTGGGAGAGACTAGCCTGTGATCTGGGTGTGAAAGAATCCACAGTTGAGCAGGATCAATAAAACAGTGCCAAGGCTTGTGACGAAGGGAGCAGAGAATAGGATGGTGGAGAGTAAAAGAGAAGGAGCCCCCCTACAGCTCCTGAGAAGAGAGGGGTAGGTAAAAAGGGAGCTCTGATACCACCAGGCCCACAGGAGACTCAATGGGTTGTCTCATTATTATGGTGAACAGAGAGAGCTCATGAGCTGGGAAAGATAGGAAGCTTTTATTTATTTTTTTTTAAAGAGCACAGCCTCTAGGAGGGTTTTTGCAGCTCAAATGCTTTTATTTTGTGCCAATTACTTATACAGGGTCTGCATTATTCCCGTAATCAGTCTAAATGAAAGTCAAACATGAAAGATTCCTAACAATGAGCTAATTGGAATGCCATTACCATTCAGATTTAATAAGGTATTTGTAATAATAAACTTGCCTCAGCCTATAGACTTGTCTTATTCCTGCTCAGATCTTGTGAGAGTGTAAGGGTTGACATTTGTCATTCGTTCTGCAAGACATTGGATATTACCTTCAAAATGTTTTAGTCTTGTAGTGCTTAGTATATGTCAGAGACGGAAACAAAATCTATAGCCTGCTATTGTCCTGGCTGTGTCAGGCTCAGAGTTAACAGGAATTGTGCTAAAGCTCAACAGCAGATTATGTCCCACATATCTTTCTTTATTTGCAGTCCAAACATCTCGTGGTTTAGAATGAGTTACTCAAAGTCCTCTTATGTAGCTTCATTCATTATTTGCATTGAGGTCTTGCTGAGGAACTTCGGTCCAGTTCCAGCACTGCCAGGTACTACACAAGCACCGAGAGCCTTGTATAGCTTAAGATCTAAGTAATTAAGTCAACACAGGCTCTATCCTGAAGCCAAGATGTCCCATCTACAGAGGTAAAAGCTAATTAGAGCTCCATGCACAGCTACTTTTGAGAACCGGTTGCAAAAAAAATAAGAAAAGAAAAAAAAGAAAAGAAAAAGATTTTCTTGCTTTACGTTTCTGGGCGAGCTGTTTTCACAGAAAGCACATGTGAGCTCAAAGACTTGGTCTCACTGTGCAGCTGGGGAATTTTTATTCAACTGTAGTTCATACCACAAAAGCAAGGCATAATCTTGGTAGGTATTTCTTCTATTATGAAGAAAAAGAGCTTTTTGGTATTTTATGCAGTCTGAGGGAATTCCCTTTGGAATAGACTGAAAAGGCAGAGGTTCAGCAGGTGTGTGTGTGTATATGTGAGAAGCATAAAGATAAAAAAAGACAAAAAGCCAACAAAAGACTTGAGGCATGGATGATACAGAAAAGAGCATGCTGGGGACATTCTTTAAAACCATGATACTGCTTTTCCCTCCCTCTTTGACCCCAGAAAGATGCTGCAGATATTTCTCCACTCCTTAAAGAAATCCAACAAGCAAACAAAGGGGGAACAGAATGCTTGATTTCTGTTCTATACCCCACCAAATTTGCTAGTGGTCTCTCTGCCTGAAGAAGCATTACCTATCCAATAAACCGTGCTGCCATCAGCCGCAGATGAATTATGTTCTGCTGACACTCTGTGGTCCCAGCAGCTAGTCCTGAATGATCTGACTCAACAGAAAACTTTGTACAATAGCTCAAATAAACATCAAATCATTGGAAACTGGCAAAGCTCATGGAAATTTGGAATGTTCCTTTCTGAGGACAGTCTTTTAATACAATCTGACACTGGGGATTCAGTTGAACATTTAAAACGTCCAGGAAATTCTAGGCACAGTTGGTAAAATGACCAATGCTCTTATAAATCTACTTTTTTCTTTTCTCTTCAAAACTGTGTGTACTTCATGCCAAAAGGTTTTTTCAGAAGCATAAGCCAACAGTCAGTGGCCTTAAGTTAACCATATGCCTGAGCACTGTGCTGGATTGTTGGAGAAGAGCAGGGAAGCATGAAAATCAATAGCTTCCCTGTATGTTTTCACGGAAGACAGTTTGGCTAAGAGTTAAAATCTGAACCTAAAATTCAGACTTTCTTGCTCTTGATGGTCTGGTTAAATGACTTTGTCTTTTTCTGATCCACTTCATATATTAGGAAAAAAGTGATGCTTATTACTTAGATCACAGCAATGTTGTGAAGCTTAATTTTTTCAGAGGTGTTTTGGGATCCTGGTATGAAAAGGGCTATAAATATACACATTCTTAGTACTATTTAATTTACTTCCTTTACAATTCCTTTGAGCCAGCACATGTTGCCAAAAATGCAATATTCTCTAAGATGTCTTTTCTTCTTATATCTGTCTGGAGTCCAGGACATATCCCAGCCTTACAAAGCATCCAATACTGATGTATCCACATGCAGTGTGTATATATATAGCTAATACCATCAGATGGGGTTTTTTTCTCCACACAGGAACCCAGACTTGCCCAATGTACAAGATGGACGTGCTTAGCAAATGAGGCAGCTGTTCAGGTTTTATTTTTACGCTCATTATTTGCTGTGCAGCCACATGTCTCGTGGAGTGCACACCATCCAGCCTTTGGAGTGAATCAGACAAGGCTTCACCACAACTCACTTGCTTGGAG
Source organism: Rhabdornis inornatus (assembly GCA_013397075.1). Lineage (NCBI taxonomy): Eukaryota > Metazoa > Chordata > Aves > Passeriformes > Rhabdornithidae > Rhabdornis > Rhabdornis inornatus. The sequence continues at coordinate 785,073 of VWZS01010874.1, read as the reverse complement.
CATCCAGCTCCACCCTGCTCCGTGTTTGACATACATATGTGATCATGTATTCAGGGACTGGAGCATAAGAAGGCTTTAACTTTGTCATTTCCAAACTTAATTTTCTAGCCTCAGATTTTGTTTCCTGTGGCTCTTTTTACTGAGAATCCCTAGGGATGTAAAACTTTGCAGTATCAAAATAATCCCCTGAAAGTTGCATCTCGCTGTGCAACAGTGTAAGTGTTCTGAAGATAAGAGGATGTCTGTACCTGAGCATCAGCTGGTCCCTTTTCTTGCTTTTCTGAAAGAACTAAGACACTTCCAGAGCTGCTCCTGGTTTGTTCTTCTGCACTGTGTCATGGAGCATGTGCCAGATATAACTTCATCAACTTGCCTAATGAAGTTTGCAGCAGATATGCCTGTGCAAGGAGAGATTGACTTTTCAGTGTTTGATAATAACAATATTATCACCTGTGCATTCCCCTCTCTGGGGGAGTTGGGGGGAGATGTATAAAGCATCACATTTTTTATGTTCCCCAGCATGTTGAAGCTAAGGGTTTGCACACGTTTTACAAAAGGACTTTGTTCCTTGCTTCTATAACTGGGGATGGCATAGACATCTTTAAAGCTCTTTAAGTTGACCTGGCTCACAAGTGAGTAGTAGAATGTGTCCTGTAGTCCCTAAATAGAACAATGGAAATAGCTTTTATTGGTTAACAAAGAAATTTGAGCCTAGACTGGAGGAATAGAGAAATTTGAGTTTAGGAGCAGCCTGGAAAAGAACAGAGAAATCACAGCACTGGTGGCAGAGCTCTCCTCTTTTACATCTTCAAACACATATAAGGAGGTGGCAAGAAAGCAGCAATTTATGTACAGACAGAAGAAGAGGCCAAGGGCTTTATCTTTCAAAGGGTTATACACACTTATCTTTAAACTTATGATTAGCCCCATTAATTTTGGTGATACCTTGGCTTCAGGAGGGTTCTGAGCATGCAGTATCACACTATTTCATTATCATGCACTGTGTTTAACTGATGCAGAGAGCAAATTCCAGGAGTGAGCAAAATATGCTACAGAGGGTCATGGGCTCAGCAATTACTGCAGGCAGTGCTGGGCAGACAAGATAGTGTTGTCTTCTGCTCAGCAATATAGATATAATTAATGTTTATCCAAGTATAGGTGGTATTTTTACGTCTCAACGTCCCCCAGTTTAAATCAAAGTTGAAAGAGGACCTACAAGAGAGTTGGAGAGGGGCTGTTTACAAGGGCATGTAATGATAGCACCAGTGAGAATGGCTTCAAACTGAAAAACAGGTAAGTTTAGGTTAAATATTAGGAAGAAATGATTTACTGTCAGGGTGTTGAAGCACTGGCACAGGTTGCCCAGAGAAGCTTTAGATGCCCCATTCCTGGAGGTGCCCCAGCGCAGGTTGGACTGGGCTTGGAGAAACCTGGTCTAGTGGATGATGTCCCTTTCCATGGCAGGGGGTTGGAATGAGATGAACTTCAAGGTCCCTTCCAAACCAAACCATTTCATGATTCTGTGTAGACAAGGGGAGGATGCTGGAGAAGAGAGGGGAGAATGGGGTAAGTCCCTCACAAGCCAGGGCAGGAAAAGCACAGGGTTACCACAAAGTTGAGCACCAGGGGATGGATAGAAGCACACAGTGGTTTTGCAAACACTGCCACTGCAGGTCCCTTCTCCAAACTCTGACTGTCTCTTCATATGTCCCCTGTCATTGTCCCACTACCATTCCCCAAGGCATCAGCTGCCTTCTGGCCCCCTATTCCTGAGAGGATGGCACATCTGCATTCCCACCCCGTGTGCTGCCCCACCACATCGTGCACACTGCACTAAGCACAGTGCTCAGGCCTGGGGGATCTGGGTCCTTCTCCACAGTCCCTACATGCTTAGGATGCCCCTAATCATCTGTCCTTACCTTAAGCAGCACAATGGAGCCCACTATTCTGACTGGGGCCTCTAGGATCTCTTCTAATATAAAGAGTAATGACTATAATTATTAATCATTACTGTGATTATATGATTATAATTAATAATCATAATAATGAATCATTATAATTACTCTACTAAATGACAAGCCCTGCTTCCTCCAGTGAGCTTCAGAAGCACAAAGAATTAGCTGTTGTGTATATTTAAGGAATCTCAAACACTTCTGGTGTTACAAGTCCAAGTGTCCAAGTGTTTGTTTTAAGGACTTCCACGTTGTATTTAATTTGGAAATCTGCAGCTGCCTTGAATCGTGACCAGTGGAGTGCTGCTACCACATGCAAGGTCCTTTGTTTTAAATCTAGCAGAACTGTGAACAAACAGGGATTGGAAAGGGGAAGGAATATACATATGGGTATTACTTGAAGGATGGAGATCCAGATCTGCCTAATATTTCATTTTTCCATCTTAGATTTATAACTGAAAATAATTCAATTAATTGAAGAGCATTTTCAGAAAGACCAAATAAAGCAGCAAAAGTAAAGGCTGTAGGCACTTGAAAGACAGATGGTTTGACATGCCCTGCCACTTGGGCCTTGGGATCCAAGGGCATAACCTCTTTGGTGCTATAAACTCAGGACAAGGGAGGGGAATATATAAAAAATACTAACATGATCTTAAAACTGCACCTAAAGTGCAGGGCTTTTCTCCCTTGATGATGTGCAATCCACAAGCCCAGGTGGCTAAGACATGCTAACTGTGAACCTCTGTGTTTTATATTAAATACCTGAAATCTGGTCAGGAGCACGTGGCTGCCCCGTGCCTTGTGGAAGAGGGTGTGGAACTAGTGCCCTTGGGAAACCTGCTGGAGTCACTGCACATCACATTGCACAGTTACCTCTGGTTACTGGGCTGCTGTGAGTCACTCCTTCCCAAGCACAAAGAAACTGACCTTGCATGCAGAATGTAAAATCCACCCAGGAGTGGGTCATTGTTTGGGTTTAGCATCTCATTCTGGCATGTTCAGAGTGGGCACCAGATGAGCGTAGTGACAAAGTAGAGGAACTCTGTCATTTTTTAAGGTAAAATGTTTGCTAAGGTTTAGCTGATATGATTTGATTCACTGCTGGTGACCATAAAATCTCATTATCCTTTGTTATAGTTGGGCACATGTGCTTGAGACTGTGTATTTCTGAGTTATTGTAGCAATTACTCTAATGAGAAGGGTGCAGTTAGCAAAAGAGCTTCTGTCACCACTTCCATGTGACATTGTGAGTGCAATGACAGTATGTGAAAACTTTTGCATTGCCTCTTCGTATTTTTGATACATTTTGGAAGGAAAGGAGTAGGAAAAGAGCCTATCTCTGTTTGTGTGCCAGGATTGTCCCAGCACAGAGCTCTCCAAAGTTAACACTAACAGAAGGTGAGCACATCCATGCATCAGCTCCTCTGTAAGCAAATTAAAGAAAGAAAACAAAGTTGGTTGTAGAATTTCTGTGGTCTCCTTGCAGTGATAGCCTGTCTAGAGGCAGGGGACACTCAAGGGGCAGAGGCAAGTGCATCCTCAGCCACTTTTTGTAGTGGTACCAGCCCTTACCCCGCGCAAAGCAGGACCATTCCTGCTGCTGCTTGTGCTTCTTTTCAGAGAAGATAAAAACTTATGGGCTTCAAAAAAGGAACTGAAAAGATAAGTAACTCTTATGGCTTAATTATAACAACAGCTCTCAGGTCTGAACTTGAAGCAGAGTTTAGCCATTACTTACTATATACCTATTTGCAGCGGCTGATAGGCACTAGATGCTGTATGAAAGGAATAAAAAGATGAAGGCATAAATCCTGAAGGTTTTTTAGTGTCTAATTCCATCAGCTGCTGTCTAGAGTCAGGTTTGTGAGTTTCTGTAGAGAAAGTAGTATTCCTTCAGGGAACAGTCCTGAGAAACCCCAAATGAACACCACTGCCTTCAGGCAGGATGTGTTTTCAAACCCCACACTCTGAGGTGCTGGGAGCACAGAGGAGATGAGGCCTGGGGCAGTCAGAGCTTCTTCAAACAAATATGTGGATGTATAAATGATTTAATTACCAGACTGTTTAGGAGAATTTCTAATCTCTCTTCAACCACTCATACTGACATCTCTGATGTGTGATACCATTTAGATTGAAAAGAGAATCCATTTAAGGCCTAAATACTCCAATTACTTTTGTTAGATGCCTGGGAGCAGCTCAAAGTTCAAGCACATGATGCTCTTAAAACCCTACTAAATTAGAGGCCATGGGCATGGGGGGGCAAAAGAATGTTAAAGTACATTATATTTTGAAGTATGTGGTTTTCAAACTGACATGAACGAGTTTTTAACTAGAAGTGTAATCTAATATGGGTCAAGGTTTCCAAACTGAGGTGTGTATCGTGCCAGATACATGCAAGCGAAAAAAAAAAAAATCCAAACCAAAAAACTGGGGCAGTCCAGCTCCAACCCTCACTGTGAGACAACCTCCTATGAACATCTGGCAGTTCCTTGCAGGAACCAGGAGGTCCCAAATCTCGGCCTCCTTTCAAAAGTCAGGCTTGCCAAGCACTGTGTGGGCTGCTAGTCAGCACGAGGTGACTTTGCCTGCAATTGCAGCCTGAATTCATAGTTGAGGGAAGAAGACTTTCAAACTGATTCTTACACATCACTGAAAGCTGCCAGTTAGGTTTTGTGATTCACAAATTTGCTCTCTTGTTATAAACAAACATTTATTTTCATGATAGTGTCACAAGGACCGAGCTTGATAGCCTCCCTGTATTTTTTCCCTTATTCTTGGCATATCAGTACAGTTGAAAGACACACACTCTTGCCTCCTTATACTTCTTGCCAAGCCACAACCACAAACCATCCTTACAACCCCAAAGCACTTTTGGCAGTTGTGACACAGAACGTATGGCTCATGTGGTAAAATGTGATGGCAAGTTCCCTGCAGGCCCCATCCAGCCATCACTTATGTGGAGAATTTGATGCCAGATAGCAGCTGTTGTGTTGAGGCTGCTCAGTATCACACTAATCAGTCCTGTCTCATCCTTTCTTTCCCCTTCCCTGTCTCCACCTGCTGTTTTCTTTTCCTTTTTATTTTTTTACTTCCCTTTTTCGCATCTTAGATTAAGACTGGAAGTGCTCTGGGGCAGGGACCGTAATTTTGTTTTGCATTTCTGTCTCTTGCCACAGAGTCTGCTTTGCCTGGAACAAATGTAATGCCAAATAATACAGCTGGCAGCCAGCGGTCCCTGGCAGGTTACATGGTGAGTGACCTGAGAACTGACTGCTGTGGGTAAAAAACACAGCTCCAGGAGAGCTTTTAATGAACTTTTTGAAGGTAACATAGCTCCGCTTTACCTGTCTGAAAGTATTTTCACAGCAGAGGCCTGACCAGTCATTTACCCTGTTCTGATAAATGTGTTGTATGTGTTTGTTTGGTAGTTGCTAATGCTTCTGGTCTGAATTGCAGGACATGTTTATGGCTCAGGAAAGCTGCCCAACAGAAAGCCTTAAGTGAATAGTTTGCTCAGAAATAATGACAGTCTGCAACCTCTCCAAAAGATGTCTGACAGCAAGAACTGTGCTTGGAACTGAAGGTGAAGCTCATCCTTGGTTTAGGTACAGCCTCCAGTTAGATACAACTGAGGAGGAAGGGTAGCTTGGAGTGATGTGTCCCTGCAAGCACTTCATCTTTTCACTCACATCAGTGAGCTTCCCTGGCTTCCCAGGTTTTGATTATGGTGAGGGAGGAAGCTGCAGTTCCTCACACCTTCCCTGAGACTCTCCAGCCTAAGGATAACAAACGAGGAGCCAGTGTCTGGTAGAAAAGCTGGAAAAATCAAGATACGGATCTAAATACATCTGTGTATCATCTGATGTGACTGATTTCCTCTGAGGTGTCAGTTTTCTTTCTTCATTTTGGCTACAGATACAGGTTATAAAACATCATGGTCAGAAAAGGATTTAGTGGTAAGCTCCCTCTTCTGAGCTCACATGGCTATTTTTTGATGACTTGGTGAGTATTTAATTGTTCTAAATATGTAAGGAGATTTTGTATAGGAAATATCAACAAAGAATTCTTTGCAGTAGTGCAGAATCTCAGAGAGTAGGTGTTGCAATGTAATTCCTAAACTGTATACACAAAACACCTTCACTGTGGCTGCACATCCTGCTTCTACTGCTCCTCCTGTGATTTGCTTTTTGACCTTGGTGGTTCTGCCTCTGTACTGAATAATGTACATTGCTGTGTGACAATGCATGTCTTTCAGGCTGTAGAAAAAAAATGAAAAATACTGTTTGAAACTTAAATACAATCATTATGTCAACATGTAATGTGATTTAATCATGCACTCTGAGTACTCAGAGACATTTTACCACTGCCTTTATCCAGAGTAGAAAACAGTTCATGATCAGTATACTGAGTTAGGAGTGTCCTTTTGTCCTCAGCTTCACCATTTCTTACCTATTATTTACTGTAGTGTTGATTCTTTCTTTTCGGGCTTTTTTTAAGGCACAGACACTTGCTTTACCCTCTTACTGAGACTACTGTGCCAAGGATCATCATCTGTGCACTGAAGAAGAGCCTGGCACAATTGATCCTTAGTCCATGACAGGGTACACTAAATATTATTGCAAAGCAAATGAGTTATCCATAACCAAACCCTTCTCCAGGGAGGCTTTTAGATGCCAAAATATCAGAGTTCCACTGAATCGTGCATGACTGCAGTGACCAGTGCAGAGATGAGATTCATGAGAGCTGGTGTTCTTCAGGTGTCCTGGATGCTCACGTGCAGCTCTAACGCAGAGTGGATACACCGCTGCCGGTAATTCCCTCCTTTCTCTCTGTCCATTTTGGGGTGCCCAAAGTAAGCAAGAACCAATCCTGGACAAGACAAACACTGCGTTTTCAAATAATTTCCTGCCCCTCGGGGTGTCTTTGCATCTTCTGCTCCGAGCGAGGTCAGCCACAAGTGGGCAGTGTCCGGCTGCGGTCCCTGCGGACCGGGCTGGGCACAGCCACAGCGGCCGGGCAGCTCCGGGAGAAGGGAATCGCTCCCGGCGCTGGCCAGAGCCCTCCACACCACCTAAACCACCGAGGGGTGGCCAGCTCCGCTCACGCTTTGCAAAGCGTGTTTTTATGTGGAATGTCCCGCCTCTGATAGCGGCGATAATGAAATGGTATTTGAACATAAATGATGCTCATTTCTTTGTCAATTTGGAAAGCAGTTGTTTCTGGATTTGCTTCTCTCGAGCACACACCCTGCGTGCCACGCTGGACGGCTCTGCCTTTATCCTGACTTCCTTCCAAGTGCTCATTCCTCTGCAATCCCAAATGTGCCACCTGAAGCTGAGGCTGCTGCTAGGGTCTGTCCATATCGGCTATGCCGTTCACCATGGTTGGGAAGGCTCCCGTTTATCGAAACTGTAATATTTTGGCTAATACTAACATTTCTAGCTATTAAAGTTGCCACATAGTTTAGTCGAAGAGATGATTGTGCTGTTTGCTGCTGTCTCCCGTTAGGAATTTTGTTGCCTAAAACTTTCCGTGCTGTCCAGCAGAGTGGAATGGGCTGTTGACGGCTATGCCTTTTTTTTTTTCTTCAACTGCACTGGGATAGAAATGGGTTTGTTAGAATATTTTCACACTGAATTGCAAATGATCCCATGCAGTTATTCTTTTCTTCTCGGCAAATATTTTTCATCTCTGGTCTCCAAACAGTTAAATGAAAGACAGCCAGTAAAATGGAGATCTCTTTAATCCTGAAATAGGCAATTGCAAACACACTAGAGGACACCAACCTCTTTTTATTTCCCATTTAGGATCGGGAGGTGAAAAGTCAATATTCGTCTGTGAGATGCATCCAGCTAAACAGATGCTGGACCGCATGTGCTCATTTCAGTCCACTCCGCAAGTTTATGGAGAGCAGAAATATTTACACACCGAAATAAGTCCCTCACCCGCTCCAAACCACAAACTTGACTTCCAGCCCAGGCGATTTCAGTACGTGGTGCTTGCCCCGCTGTTTTAAAGCGTGTTCACCTAATGGCCGGACCCCTGCCTTGCTGCAAGAGACCCCCGGGTCCCCCTTCCCTCGTCTCTGCGGCTCCGCAGAGCGAGCAGGGCCCGGGACCGGGAGATGGTGAGGCCGGAGGGAGCTCAAATCGCGCAATTTTGCAAAATGGCCTCTTCTGATGGCAGGGGCAAAGCCTCCTGTTGAAGGTGTTTGCAGCCGGCCGAGCGGCCGTGGTGTTTGTGCACGCCGGACAGAGCTGGGAGTGCTGGGGATCCGAGGGGGAGGCGCTGCGGGGGATAAGGGGCTGTTCTGGGGGGATCCCCTCCAGATGTGCGGTCAGTCCAGATGTGCGGTCAGTCCCGCCTTGCTCACGCACCCCCGGCCCCGCAGCCGGGCTGGGCTCCGGCTCGGCCGCACACGAAGCCCCGCAAGGGCTTGGAGCATCCGCAGCCACCCTGCCACAGGGTCCCTGTCGCGGGGTGCCCGGAGGGCCGGGAGATGCCTTTAGCCGCGGGGACCTGGTGGGGACAACTCGTAAGCCACCGCGGGGATCGCGGGTGCGTTTAATCCCCAATTTTGTATTCATTATCACTAGTTCTTGCTCTTTAGTTTCTTCGGTCTATGGCTTTGCCCGACTGTGCCAGAGCGTGTCCTGCTCCCTGCCGTGCCCCCCAGCCCAGGTTTGTGACAGAGATGTCCCCCGAGGTCACCGCTGCCGCCCGGCCCGCACCCGCGGGGCGTGTGAAAATGAGGGCGCGGGGGACAATGGGGAGCACTTTAAGCGCCGTCTGCTGATGAAACATAGCCGGGCGCTGGTATAATGGGCTATTTTCCATCAGGCGTGTAAAGAATGGTTAGCTGATGGCTTGAAAATTCAATTGAATACCTTCACGGACCTAAGTATAAATATTATTTTTTAAAAGAACAATACATAATTAAAAACTAATATTTAACAACTTAAACGCCTATCCTCTAGGAAATAACAGCCTTTCTTCGCAAAACCTCCGAGATTGACTTCGCTTCCTCCTGTAAAATGAGGCCAGATTTAATTCTCCAAAGATCAGTGAGATCAAGTATTTCAGCGCTCGATTTACAGCTCCGGGGTATATGGGACCCTTTCCCAGTTATCTGGGTAGGCTAGGAAGTAACTCGGGGAAGGAGGAGGGGGAAAGGAAGGAGAATTAATTCCCGAGCACCGCAGTAACACCTGTAGTATTTCCTTGACTCAACGTCACGGCGGCGATCGCCGGGAGAGGGTTTCTCTGCCCACGGTCAAATTGCGAGCAGGAAAACAGCGCAGCCCTTGCGAACAAACAAACAAACAAGCTCATAGTGTTTGCTCGTTTGTGAGGAAGAGCCCTAAACTGGGAAGATCGCTTCGCGGAGCAATTCGGTCCCGTCGTGACACAGGCGGGGAAGCAGGCGAGGCACCATCTGCCACCTCCGCAAACATCCTCGCCTGGATGCGTGGGATTGTTCATGGGGCTGGAAGGAGCGAACCACAAGTAAACCTGCTAGTTTCACTGAAACCTTAAAAAAATATATAGAATACGTTACACTGACTCCGAGGGTCCCCGTTGCCCCCGGAGGGTCCCGCGCTGCTTCCCTGCAGCGCCTCGGCTCCTCTCTGCAATGTCAAACCTCGGCCCAGCTGCAACCTTTCCCAAACCCTCCGCAAGCTCATCCTCTTCCTTCCCCGCTCCCTTCGTCTGAAATACAGCAAAAGGGGAGAACAAGCCACCCCTGCTAACCTCCCGGGGAGATGGGAAGTGGATACCAGGCGGCCTTTCTCCCTGCCGCCGGCCCCCTTCGCCACCACCCTGCCCTTGCCGGCCACGGTGCCTCCGCTGCCCGCTCTGCCTGTGCGGGAAGCTGCGGAAAGCTGCGGCAGTGCTGCCCTTGGCTTGGCTGCGCTGCGCTGGGGCGCGGGGAAGCTGCAGAGCAGATTTCCAGCAGCTAGGCTCTGCATCGGCACTGCCTGCGGAGCAGACCCCTCGCAGCCGCACGCACTTCTTCCCACAGGGAGGTCCAGGCTCCTGCTCTTCCTCCACCATCCGCTGCCTTTAGCTATGGGGAGCACTCTCTCTCCGGGACACCCGCGGCTCTCGGACGGAGCCTGTGGGCAGCAGCGCCCGCCCCTCGCCGGTGCGCGGAGCGCGGTGAGGCACCGCTTGCATTTTCCGACATGCGGTCAAAAAACCACTTTCTTTACCATAACTTTTTTTTTCCTTTCCTTTCTTTTCATTTTCATTTTATTTATTTCCCCTGTAACAGTTTGTGGAAAGTGAAAACTGATTGGAGGTAGGTGATTTGTGGAGAGAACCGCCGTGTGTGCGCTCTCTTGCCCATATGGAGAAAATTATCGCTCAAGTTCAGACTTTCCTTGGATCGCAGCATCAAACAGCGCAGACCTGGCAGGAGTCGGGAGAGGGGGTCACTTTCGATTCCCGGCTGCTACTTCTGCAGCCTTCGCGGCTGGAGAGAGGAGAGAGGAGAGAGGAACCGGGTCCCGGGGCTGCCCCAGCTCCTCGGGTGCCCTCCGTGCCACGGCCCCGCTGGGTGCCCGGCCAGCCCCGCTCGGGGCCAAGCCCTGCCCGGGCAGGCGCTGCCGGCGCTCGCTGCCGCTGCTCGTACTCCTCTCCTGGCAGCGGCTACTCCAGCCCGGCCTGACACCGACAGCTGTGCCTGGATGCTGGTGGAGAGATGTGGCGGCTGTGAAGGGCTTGGCCGAGCAGCACGGTCGGTGTCACCCGCAGCGCGGTGCTCGCCCGCGGAGCAGGGTGCGGGCGCCCAGCCGTCAGTCCCCGCAGCGCCCTGACCTTTGCCGGTGTTCCTGCGGCGAGAAGAGCCGGACAAGCGACGAGCGACCTGCATTACCCCAGGGGAATGGCCAGCGAAACGACGCGGGAAAACGCAGCACCTCTGCCCAGGTATTCCCTCATCTGTGCACTGCACCGAGGTGAAGTTTTCTAAAACTCCGAAAAAAGACTTTCCCCTATTTTGTTTCCGTTTCAGGGAGGAAAGAAGGACAAAAAACATTAGTCTATAAAAGCACTCTTAGTTCGGAACTAATCGATGGAAACATTTGTTGTATGGAAGCAAGATAACGGAGCGGCAACCCGACGGAATCACACACAGAGTTTAAGCAAAAACCCTCATGTCTATGTTTGACATACATTATGCATGTAAAAAAAAAAAAAAAGCAATCCCGGGCTTCGGAGGCCTGGAACATCCAGAAAAACCGCTAATTTTGCTTTAGGAGTTCTGTTTTATTGCACTCTGTATGACTTTTACAGCGCGCACACCCCTGTGAGCTTGAATATTTGGGAACGCATTTGCAAATGAAGGAATTCAGTGAGGTTATGCGTTTCAAAGCTGGATACTTATATTCGTATTTCAGGATGTTGCTGCAAGGAATTATGTACTTGAGGTCCTCGAAAAAAATTGCATGTTTTAAAATGAAATACGTATTAATTAGTGCCCTCTATGACACTTCAATGTGCTAATATCTAGTCGCTAAATTTTAGATGCTTGGAGAGTTATTTGAGAGTTGATCGGTCTCTTTCACTGAGAACTCTTTGTGTCTCATGCAGGTCACCAGGAGAAAGATAACTCGGGTGGATGGAGGGGCTTGTGAGGGGATGCAGAGAGAATCACTCTGAAAAACTCTCTACTCTTTTGCAAACTCAAATTTCCCCAACGGATGGACAAGAGTGGACACAAAACTAAAAATAAAACTACATTAAAAAAAAAAACACCAAAAAAACCCCGACCCAACCATGGAGCAAAGGGAGGAGAGGGAGACGACCCCCCGTAGAGCTAACTTCGTTCCAGGCTGTCCCCAAGCCAGGTCAGGAGGCACTGGAAAATAGAGACGACCTTCTCTCCGTTGCCCAGAAAAACTCTTCGTGAAATGCAAAGCAAATTTTGGCGGGTCGGCGGGATCGGGCTTTCTAGGAGCAAGTTAAAATTGAATAATTCACAAAACTGAATGTCTGAACGAGAAGCCAAAAGTCTCTCAGTAGTACCAAAAAGTGCCGAACAGAACCCGTGGTAAATTATATAGTGATTTTCAGTTGCCCCTTAAAAACAAAACTTTTGTTTTTGAGGACATGATTTAGTTTGCCTCTCCCCGCTTCTTTCCCATCCCCGTACGGACAGCGGTGAGCTCGGTCCAGAGGAAAGTTTAGGGAAGTTTGTAACTGCAGCCCCCTCCTCGGGCGGGATCTGTCCCGCCGGGAAGTGTCTGTGCCTCCCCTCGGCCGCTCCTGGCCGGTGCTGCGGCTGCGGTGCGGGACCTGCGGGGTCCCGGCAGGACGGAACAGAAGACAAGCACGGCACTGATGGGGAACGCTGTGGTCTGAGATGGGATGGGGAACGAGAAGAGCCGGGAATGCCAGGCAGCTCCCGAGTGCTACTCACCCGCCGGGTCCCCCCGTGTCCCCCCCCGCCCTGCTCAGGGCAGTGCACGTCCCGCCCAGGTGCAGAGCGGGGGTTTATGTCGCGGACACTGAGTTTCTGTTTTGGTATGCATTGTATTCCACTAAGACAAACAAGCACCAGGTGGAAGAGCATCTCCCTCCCGCACGTTCTTCCCACGCAACCTCCACATCAGTGGAGGCTTGAACACCTTTTCGTTCCCACACAAAATGAGCGGCTTCCCACGGGATGTCCTGAGCGTGGACACCTGCAATCCCTGGCTGGCCTGTAACTCTGCCTCTGATTTAAGTTCTTTTTTTTAATGCGAGTCTTTCATATGAGAACTTTTATGAGTCTTTTAATATGAGAACTTTCATCAAGGAAGAGCCCCTGTAGCTGACACGGGCGCTCAGAAACCCACAATCTCACGTCTTGCCCAGGTGGCCCGCGCCGGGCAAAGCCCGTGTATCTGCCGTGAATTCAGCACTCAACAGCTGGAAACTGGCTGTAACTCACCGGCGTGCGGTACCGCACCGCAGACAAGCCAGCGTTTCCGAGCCCACGGGAGTCCCCCGGTTGACAGAGCCCGCAGGTCAACAGGACAGGCGGCCAGGAAAGACAGACGCCTTTCCAAAGCCCTCTCGCCTGTATCGCACCACGCACGAGAACTCATAGTACACGGCGTGGCACAAGCCAAGATTTTGGTGGAAGTGCTAAAATAAGTTCAGGGGCTGGATGCAGTTTGGATCCAGCTGTTCCAGTGGCTGTCCCGGAGGGACAGGTTTCAGACGTGCTGGTCCCTCCGTGGGTAGCTGAAATCAAGCGGCTCTGCCAACTCGCCGGGGAGAGTTTAGAGTGCGTCTGCCTGTGTGAATACACGCGCGCGCTTTCTCCGTGCACCCTGCGCCCCGNACGGGACCGAGCCCGGGACGGGACGGGACCGAACGGGACGCGATGGGACGGGACCGAGACCAGGACGAGGACCGAGATGGAAGCGCCGAGGAACGGCGGGGGCGGCGCGCGGGCATGGCCCGATCCCGAGCGGCCCGGCCCGGCTCTGCCCGGCTCGGTTCGGTTCGGCTCGGCTCGGCTCGGCCCGGCCCAGCCGCACGCACTCTCGGTACCGCGCTGCTCACCGCACCCGCGCGCAACTGCGGGTATTTCCTCCCTCTTCCCCCGCACATGTTGGTGTTTAAAAGGTCTGGCACGGATGGGTGCGGGTTAGGGTTTCGCGTGTAAAGCCGGAGGTTACGGATGTCCCGTGTTAATGACATCGTATTGGAGCAGCGAGTCCGACAACCCCGGGACGAAAACAACCACGCGGAACCACGGCGGGGCCGGGATGGGCAGCGAGCAAGTGGCGCTGGCTCGGGAGCGAGAGGGGAGGGGGCCCTGAATTAGCGTCCAAAAGAGAAAAACTAAAGCAACACTGCCCGATCGCTGTTCCCGGGCCGGTGAGAGCAATCCGGGCAGCAAGGCCTTTTCTTGCTTCTGGTCCCGATCCCGGTCCCCGTCCCGGTCCTAGTCCCGATCCTCTGCCACTGAGAGGGGATCCGGGCGGCTCCAGCTCTGGCCCGGTGGTGCGGGACCGAAATAGAGGGGTGAGGTTTTCAGGGCTGGTCTCCTCGATGGGGAGGTCCATGGGAAGCATCCCATGTGTCCGTCCCACCCGGGAACCCAAGGATTAGTGGGGAGCAAGACCCTGTCCACGCGTGGCTCCGGCTGCGAACGGAATCCACCTGCTCGGCGGAGGCCGTGGTGCCCGACCCCGGGCTCTCCCGCAGCCCCGCAGCCCGGCCCAGGCCCTGGGAGCCCAGCCCGGCTCGGCTCGGCCCGGCCCGGCCCTCCTGCCGAGCACTGCGCTTTTGCGAAGGACTCGCAGGAGGCTTAGACATACTGAATAGGGGTTAGGGCGTCCAGAAAAGAATTAAATTAGATATTTTACCCTCTCCTTTAACTCACTCAGCCCCACACACCAGATACGACCTGCCTAGGTCACCTCTCCTCCCTGCTGTATGCATGAATATCCGGGACAGGAGGGGAAAAAGGGAGACAGATCCCACCTGGAAAAGAAAGTTAGGGGAGGCTGAAACTTCCCTCACCGCCACCCTCATACCGGTGAAAGTTCAGCCTGGTTTAGCCCACGAATAACTGTCTTACCCCGAGGTCCCCGCATCTGAGACCTTCCTCGCAATTTCTTCTTGGCCCGTCTTTTAAAAGATGAGTATTAGTTTGGAAATCCGCAGCTAGTGCCTTTGAGGCCAGCCATGTAATTTGACTGCGAATGTAGCGCACCCCTCCCTCCGAGAGAGGCTGCCTCTCGGTGCGCTTGGAGCAGATCGGGGATTGCTGGGAAGGGAGCCCCTGCCAGATTTTCTCCATGTAGACGCCAATAAGACAGCGAGAGCAGCCTGTCAAGACCCTGGGTAGGAAAAGTTCAAGAGAGCGGCTTCGGGAGCTGCTCCCGGGGCAGGCCGGGCTGGAGGGCAGCGGCCGTGGCCGGGCCAGCAGAGGCCGAGGCTGCTCGGGAGGCGCCCACGAGAAACGGCCACGGCGACGAGTGCGAGAATGATACAAAAATTTAGGGAGAAAAGGAAAATTCTGGGAAATCCCATCCCGAGTCCTTTTGGTTTTTGTTCTCACTGTCCCCGGCCTGTTTTATCTCTGACAAAACCCAGGGAAAGCTTGTGCTCTCCAGGCTCTGCTTGCGGTTACTGTGCCTGGATGTATCCCCGCACATACCCACAACATGCACACAGATATGTGTACGCATGTACAGAGCACAGAGAGCGAGCAGGGCTCGGACCTCCAGGGTGCTGCGGCCGAGATCACTCTCTTTTCCCGAAAAAATATCAGACTCGGCCGCGGAGAGCTCCCTGCTGCAAGCATAGCCTCCTCCGTTCAGCTCCAAAACAACGGGACTCCCCTTCGGAGAGAGATTTTAGGCTAGAGGATATTTCCCCGGCGGTAAAGTAGGTCGAGGGAAATTTATCGATCGTTTTGGAGGTTCTGCGTGTGTGAGGTTTCTTTTCAAACGGATATAATTCCTCCCTCCCCAAGTGCTAAATTACCCGATGCAGTTTTCAAAGGAGCCCCGTGATTATGTCAGGATGTCTGGAAAGAAAAAAAAAAAAAAGAAAAAAAAAAGGCAAAAAAACCCGGAGTTGAAGTTTTTCCAATTCAGATTCATTCTTCAGTCCCGTAGAAGTGTAAATACGCAGATGCAGAACACTGCTCTTCCTAGAAGAAGGAGAAGTTTCGCTCTCATTTTTTTCCCATTTTCAGTACACTGGAACCAAGATTCCAGGCGAAATCAGCACATCAAACACCCGTCCTATTTAGAGCACTTTCTTATCCTTGCTCGTGTCTATAACCCCAGTTCTTTTCGAGAAGAGGCGTAATGACCGCCGCTTGAAGGGAAAAAAGTTGCACGGCGAAGGGGTGAGGGGACTTAGAAAGTTAAGATACCAGCGATTCACGAGGGGCACGAGTGGGGCTGAAGGGAAATCCTTCTCTCCCTTGCTCGGCTCTTTCCGCTCAGCGGGGCCGGAGCCCTGCACTCTGGTGTCTTCGGGCAGGAGGGGTTTTCCCAAACGTGTGAGACCTGGGAGAATGGCACCTCGCAGCAAAATCTGCCCAAAGACATGAGTTACGCCATGTGAAGCTCACTTTGCTCTGCGCTCGCACGCACGTGTGGCTGTGGATATCTATACGTGCAGCCGCCCCACGCCTGGAGATCAGATTTACATTTCCTACAGAGAGTGAACTTCTCCCTCCACAAAGTGCACACAGCGCGGGGTACACAAAGGGAAACACGGCCTCAAACAAAGGCGCAAGAACGGCCGCATCTTTGCGTGCCCAACACTGTTTTGTCACTTATATTTAGCCCGTCAATTTGGTATTGTGTTAAAAATATCGGCAAGCTGGGAACAGATGCTTTTAGCAGCGAGTAGGGAAGGAGAATAGAATTCACCTCGCCCTTTACTGGAAACAACCATTTAGACGGCGATTTGTTTTTTAGCATAATTTAATGCAGCGAAGTAACGGATTTTTAGCGTATAAAGTGGAAAGAAAACAGAAAACAAGGTCCGGAAGCGAAGGAAAGAAACGCTAGACTGGTTTTAAGACTTCCCCCATCCCTTGGTTCAACAGAAACATTAATTTACATTAGCAATTCCGCATCTTTAAGATAAATTACACAGCGGCGTAATAGATTTAAAGTACGCCAGATTTTTTTATCATTAATTGTAAATGTGCAAAATACCTGCTGGTACTTCACTTTAGAAGAATGTAATTGGCAAAAATGGGAGGCTGATGAATAGATAATAGATCCTTAACTACCAATAAACAGTAAGCACCAGCCAAGAGTATTAGGATGTGATCATAATTATTCTGCAGCTCCAGCCAATGGGAGGAGGAGAACTCAGCCCTAAAATCATCTCCGGACCCAAAGGTAAACGCGAAAATACGGACAAGGCTGGAACCGGAGACTTGATCCCTGTCCCGTCTGCGAGAGCCCGGCGTGCCCCAGCTTCGCACGATGCGGCTGCCCTGCGCTTTGTGCTCCGCACCGCGCGGTGCGGGCAGCGCGGAGGAGCGAAGGGGAAATAAATAAGTTCGGAGGAGGACGACGAGCCGTTCTCTCACCGGGACGAAATTTTTCCCCAGCGGGGCATCTCTCGCTGGCGCCCCGGGGCCGATCAAGGTAACCTGGCCGGGCTGAGAGTAGCCGAGAGGTGGCAGGGACAGGGGTGTCGCGCTGGCGGAGCAGCCCAACTCCCCCCTGCCTCCACCCGAGGAGATGCAGGGCCCCCCACCTCCTGTCCCGCTGAGCCCCCCCTCAGCCCCCCATCCGCCTACCTTGTTCGCCGAGCAGCGGCAGGGGAGGGAGGGCAGCGCGGCTGCGGAGGGGCTCGGAGCGGAGAGGGGCGGGGGCGGCTGCGCGGCGCTCCCCCCGCGCTGCCGGGCGCGCTCCCGCCGCACTCCGATCCGCGGCTCCATCCCTCCCGATGGCGCTGCCCGGCGCTCGCCTCCCCTCTGACGCACTTTAAAGAGTCTCCCCCTTCAACCTCAAGGCGAGTAATAGCGACCAATCATCAAGCCATTTACCAGGCTTCAGAGGAAGCTGTTTATGTGATCCCAGCACTAATTAGGCTCATGAACTAACAAATCGTTTGCACAACTTGTGAAGGGGCCGATCACATCCATGGATTGTCTTTGGACTTAGGGGGGGAGGGGGGGGCGCGACCGCCTTTTCCTTGCAGGAGGGAAACTTCTCCCAGCAACTTTTTTTTTGTGTGAGTGTGTGCGTGGTGCGTGTGTGTGTCTCCCTTTTGGGTACCGCTGGCTGCCGCTGCCTCCTTTTCCTCCAGCCCCTGTCTATTTATGTGTGTATCTATCCCTCCTCAAGTCACTCCCTGCTGCAAACTTCCCCGGATCGTCTCCCGCGCACCAGAGAGAGACGGGCAGAGATTGGGTCGGGGACTCTCGTCGCGGCAGCATGTTTCAGCCCACACCCAAGCGGTGTTTCACCATCGAGTCGCTGGTGGCCAAAGACAGCCCCTTGCCCGCGTCTCGCTCCGAGGATCCTATCCGGCCGGCGGCGCTCAGCTATGCCAATTCCAGCCCGATGAACCCTTTTCTCAACGGCTTCCACTCCACTGGCAGGGGGGTCTACTCCAACCCGGACTTGGTCTTTGCAGAGGCCGTCTCCCACCCGCCGAACCCGGCCGTGCCGGTCCATCCCGTGCCCCCTCCTCACGCCTTGGCCGCCCACCCGCTGCCTGCTTCTCACTCCACGCACCCGCTCTTCGCCTCGCAGCAAAGGGACCCCTCCACCTTCTACCCGTGGCTAATACACCGCTACCGGTATCTGGGCCACAGGTTCCAAGGTACGTGCAACTTTTCTTCTCGTTCCGATCCAGCCCCGCATCCTCCGGCGGCCGCGGCCGGTCCCCGCCGTGCGGATGTTGGGGGACGGCGGGTGGGCGGGCGGCCCCTGCCCGGAGCGGAAGGCTCGGCTCGGCTGGGCCCGGGGTCTTTTGTCCCTGTCTTCCCCCTCCGCCAAACTTTGAAGAGCTGTCAGAGCCGAGGGGCTTGGGCTTGGTTTTGTTTTGCTGCTTTTCCCGGTTTGCTTTGGTTTCCCGGGAAGAGGGGGGCAAACGGGAAGGCAAGGCCGGCTGAGACTTCGTCAGCTCTCTGCCCCCATTAAAAGCAGACGAAAAGGTGGATATTTTTTGTTCCGGTGTGTTAAGAGCTAGAGAGGAGCCCCCGAAGGAAGCGGCCCGCAGAGCCGGGAATGGAGAGGCGGTGAGGCTGAGGTTCCACCGGGAAGGCGGCGGTGCTGCGGGGCCGAGCTGCGGGGCCGCAGGAAGCCCCCGCCGCCGCCCCGAGTCCGGCCGCTGCCCTTGTTAGAGGGGAAGAAACGAAGCGAACCTCAGAGAAAGGAGGAGGGGAGCGTGTGTGGGGAATTAAACCCAGCCCCGGAGCAGCGCAGGGAGATGGGGCTGCGGAGGATAGCCAGGGAAGGGGCACGGAGGGCGATCCCGACCGCGCGGTCAGCGAGGGGCTCCAAATGCCGAGCGATTAATAACCAGCAGAAGGGAAATAACCGAATCCAATGGCGGACAATCAATAAAACCCCCCTTGTTTAACCCTTTGTAACCGGCAGCGTCTTCCCCGAAGTGTGAGCCGATTTCTCCCGTAATGGGTCCAGCTTCTGCCACTTTCATTATAGGCAAACCAACAAACAAACAAACAAAATCAGCCTCCACTCGCAGGGATACATCTGCTTTTTTTCCCCCCTTGTATTTTTATTTATTAATTCGGAACGAAAACAAACCACCTGCATGTTGCATTTTTCCTGGCCTTCCACAGCCGGGCCGCTGGAGCCGGGTTGGAAAAGGAGCCACTCTCTCCGAAGCCGGGCGGTCTGAGACACAAAATGGATTATTACCCTTTCAGAATAAAATTACAGGTTTCGCTCACCAAATTATTTGTCGCAGGCACCAGGCGATTGGTAACGAGGGGTAGATGAAAGGCGGAAATGTCCTGGTGTTGAGCCACAGCCGGATTTCAAACACACCCTCCTCCTCCAACGATTTTTAAAGCACTTACAGAGAGAATCCCTCGGTGCCGTTTCCACCTCGGAAGGACCAGCCCGGAGAAGCGGCACAGGGGCACCCCGGAGGGAAATGCCCACCGAAAAGCCCCGGCTCACCACCCCCCGCTCCCGCCCGCGCTCCAATGCAGGCCGGCAGGAATGGGATGGGATGGCATAGCATAGGATGGGATAGGATGGGATGGCCACTCTGTGGCCTTCTCGGAGTTTGGTTCTTTATTTCCACGCCGGTTCCCAGCGCCGCCGAGGCAGCGGGGAGGGTCAGCGGGCCGGGAAGGCTGCGGTGGGAGCCCCGCTGCGGGCAGCACACCGGTAGAACGGAGGGAAGAGGCGGGAGAAAGGCTCCGGCCGAAGTTTTGGGCGAGGGAAGCCGAGACAGGCCGGGGGAGCAGGCAGGCGGCTCCCGGAGCCCGGTGGGCGGCCAGGGAGACTCGCGGGGCTCGGCCGGGGTGCCCAGCTGGCCGCGAAGTGAAGATGGAAATAACAAACAAACAGGGAAAGACGTGAGGCTCCGCTGGCCGAGGGGAAGGAGGGCAGCCGTAGGATGTAGCCGCAGACACCGCAGCCGCGCTCTGGCCAATTCATTTTTTTTTTCTTCTTCTTCTTTTTCTGTAGTGCTCCCCAGGTTGTGTTTAAGCATTTTAATTTCTACCAGTCCTCTCCTCCCCCCTGCTTATTTATTCTTCCTCTCCACGTATTTATCAAAGGAAAAATCAGTACAAAAAAAACGAGATGAAAAATAAAAAAAGAAACTATATTTGGATTTATCCTGAGGGTAATGGTGGGAGACAAAAATTCTTGAGCTTAAAAGTGCTGTCGAGTGCGTTTGGGGAAGGTGTTTTACTGATCTGTTTTACCCTGTTTGCCAGGGAATGAAACCAGCCCGGAGAGCTTCCTATTGCACAATGCACTGGCCAGGAAACCCAAACGGATCCGTACAGCTTTCTCCCCATCCCAATTACTGAGACTGGAACATGCCTTTGAGAAGAACCATTATGTAGTAGGAGCAGAGAGAAAACAGCTGGCACACAGCCTCAGCCTCACGGAAACTCAGGTAAGGGGGAAGCAGGAAACGGGCAGTGGGGAAAGCGAAAGTACCGGCATCTCCTTTGGAAAACCCACCCGGCCGGGCCGAGATTCGGGCAATGATAAGGGCAAATTCTAGGGGTGTTTAGGCCTCCAATCCCGAACCGGTGGAGTGTAGAGAGGCATCTCCCCTCGCCTGAGTGTCGTAAAATCCTGTTCCCGTTCGGGATTCCACGGCTCGTGCCGGGGGTCGCGGTGCCTCGGCCGGGCGTGGGGAGCCGCAGCGCTCGGGGCTCGATTTGGGGTCCCCCGGGCAGCCCCGGCTGGAGCTCCGGCCCGAGCGACAAGGCAGCGGCGGGAGCTGCGATCTGCGGGTCCGCTGGTTTTGCTGCGGAACTGGTCTGACCCTCAAGAAGGAGTTCGATGTTAGGGGGAAAGCCACCAAAACAAATGCGGGGGCAAGGGGGAAAGGGGGAGAACGTCCCCTTTAGACCCTACAGCAGAAACACTGTATCTTGGATGAATTTTCGCTCGTTTCTAGCCGGCAGAGGGGATGTGACGAGACGGTTAAGGAGGGCAAAACGATGANGTTGTTGTTGTTGTTGTGTTGTGTCGGGCTTTTGTTTTGCGCCCTTCCAGGAGACTGGTGGAGAAAGAGGGTTCCAGATGGGGTTTGTCTCTGCTACAGTATGTGGCACTGTACAAAAAAAAAAAAAAAAAAACCAAAAAAACCCGCCACCGCCTAGTTCAAAGTTCCCAGTAAACACAGCGTTCTCTGGGCGGATTAAGTTGTAACACTTTTTTTTTTTTTTCTTAACTCTTTTTCGTGGGGGAAGCAATAAAGGGGTTGGAGCTTTTGTTTTAAAATGTCTCCCTAACAAAACAATAAAAAGGGATCGCCACTTTTATGAGGTTCCCCGAACAAGGGACCGGTCACAGGCTTATTTCTACTGGAAAGCTGTATTTAAGGTGGTCTTTGTGCTGCTTGATTCCGAAGCTGGTTGGGGTCTTTTGTCCGGATGTCAAACCCCCAGTCCCCTACAAATGAGCTCCCTTTTGGGAGATCAGCGTGTAGAAATGAACCGTCCTCCCCTTCAATTAGCAAACTAAAAGCAAATTAAACTCACCCCTTGTTCCCCGCTCAGCTTTTTAATGGGGGACTTTTGGAGAATATGAAAATGCAGCAGAGATGTGTGTCCGGCCAGTCAGGTCTCTGTTCTGAAGAGGCAGCGAAGCGGGTTAAACCAGCTTATTAAAATGCTCCAGTTCCCTTTCCCCCCCTTGCTGAGGCCTTTATCAGGCACTTTCAGACAGAACCAGAGTTTAAACCGGTCTAAAAAAAAAAAAAAGTTTACCTTTGGACGCTCCAAGGAGTGTGACCAGCTCTGGAGATAGCTCCCAGATCAATACTATCTGTAATTAAAGAACTGAAGTCAGCTGCCGCATGGTTCAGTCAGATGTAAGCGGCGCTGAACAAAATCAGAGGGATATTTACGATGCCACTTGCCGCTTTCACCGCACCGCGACCGCTCCTGGACGGTGCGTCCCAGGGAGATGATGCGGAGAGCGATGGAAGTTTTCCTATTCGGGGCATTTTGTACATTTTATTCACTTTTCCACGAGGAAAAAGTCTCGTGGGTCCACTCCGAGCTCCATCCTGCCGCCCCGTTAGAACGGACGAGGCCCTGTCTGTGCTTTACTCCGCCGGGCAGGTGGGAGCCCCGCGGCCCCGCCGCAGCCCCGATGGCTCTCCCGGGGCTGGAGGCCGTGGCACACCTCGCCAGGAGCGGGGAACCGGAGCCTCTCCGAGCGGCGAGGCCATCCAGGTGACAGCCCACGGACGAGCTCCCCGCGTGGGCTACCTGGGCACTGCTCGGGGCTACGCGCCCGTGGAAGCTCCAGGTGCGCGCACGGCGCATCCCCCGCGGTGCTGCCCGCTCCTGCACGCGTGGGGGCTCTGGAGATGCCCGTGGGGCGTGGGGCAGCCTGACCGTGCCTTTCCCGCAGAGGGCTGGGTGGCAGCGGGGCCCCGGCTCTGCTCGCCAGGCTGGCCAGGGTGACACGGGGCACGGAGCAGTGGGGACACGCTGCGGACCCAGCACAGTACGGGCAGGGCACGGTGGCACACGGAGCGGAGCATCTCCCTGCTCCAGGGCAGCGAGAGGGCAGCACCGGCGGCCGGGCAGGCGTCGGATTAACCCCCGGTGCCTTTCCTCCCGCAGGTAAAAGTATGGTTTCAGAACAGACGGACAAAGTTCAAGCGGCAAAAGTTGGAAGAGGAAGGTTCAGACTCACAACAGAAGAAAAAAGGGACTCATCACATTAACCGGTGGAGAATCGCCACCAAACAAGCCAGTCCAGAGGAAATCGACGTCACGTCGGACGATTAAAAACTGGCACTTTTGGACTTTTCAAAGCCAGCACCTCACCAACCGAAAGTGTTAAAGGCTCACCCCCCGCATCCCCGCGGCATGGCGGTGCGGGGAAGGACACGGAGATCTTCATCAAAACACGATTCCTGCCTGGGAGGGAGCTGGGAGCAAGCGAGGGCCAGCCAGCGAGGGGTCCGAACTGTGGCACTGCCGGCACCGCTCTGGCGCAGGGGATCTGTCAATCAAAGCCAAAACACCGGGACGAGGTGATTGACAGGTATTCCGTTTATCGCAGTCCACTTTTAAAAGCATAACGTAAAAAAAAAAAAATTAAAAATATATAGAAAAAAGTCTTAAAAAGAAAAAAAAATAGTAGCAAAAAAAGCCCCCCGACCAAACCAGAAAAATTAACACCTTACGGGACATTTTGCACTTCACGGTTTTTTCCGTCTTTGAAAGAGAAATTTCCATAAGCAGCCAAAACCCACACCTGTTTCAGAAACTTGAATTGCATGTGTAAAGCCGTCTGGGGGAAAAAAAAAGGAAAAAAAAAAAAAGAAAAAGAAACGGAAAAAAATTACTCCGGTTCCTAAAGACAGAAATGAATTGTAATTTTTTTCCCTTTAAGACAGGTTCTGTGTGCTTTTTAATTTTATTTTACGAGAAATGTGCAGTCTGTAAACATTTTATGATAACTTCTGGCGTCAAAGTGTTTGTGAAAGCTAAATGAAGTAGCAGTAACAAAGCATAGTGTTCCTTCCGGATGGACAAACACGGTGGGGAGGGGAGNAAAAAAAAAAAAATCAAATGGAATTATCTCCCCCTCCCCAACTGTATCCCCATTGCAAAACCAGATGATGATTACTTTTTTTTTTGAGATTAACAAAACGCAAACCCAGAGACCAGTTTTGGCGGTGGGGACACCTTCTAGGCTGGGAGGATCCAGAGAAAAGGGACTTAAAATCGCGGATTAATTTTTTTTTCTTAATGGCCATTTTCATTGGGTCAATTTTCAAGCACTGACCTTATAATATTCCGAGATCATAGAGCTACTAAAAAAAAAAAGTGACAAATGTTTCCTTCATGTCTCCTATACCAGAATGTAAATATTTTTGTGTTTTGTGTTTAATTTGTTAGAATTCTAACACACTATATACTTCCAAGAAGTATGTCATTGTCAATATTTTGTCAATAAAGATTTATCAATATGGCCTAAATTTTTAAGCAATATCTTTTCCACTTCACCCCTAAATTTCTCGGAAACCGATGGTTTCCCCCCACAACGCCTTGTTTTTAGCTGCTGAACCCCCGCGGCCGCGCCGCGCATTCCTGCGGCCATAGGCGCATTTTCTTAATGTATTCGCTGGCTGCTAAACAGACCTCCAAAAATAAGCCGCAGAGGCGCACTTGCTGTATATAAATACCTAAAACCCCCCGAAACAGAACCAACCAACCAAACAAAAACCTCAAGGAGAAACCCAGCCCCTTCCCTGGTTAGAAACAGAAGTGCGGACCGGTTCGTGATGGTGAAACTGGTCGGCAGCAGCCGCACTCCGCTGAGCGAGGATTTCCTCGGCAAAAATAGGTGTTTTATTTAGTGAGAGAGGATTTTTTTTTTTTTTGTCTTTTTCCCCCCATCTTTTCTATCCCCTGTCCAGGTCGGTGCGGTGAGGGACAGGTCCCGTGAACAGAGGCTGCGCCTCTCCCTGCCGCTCTCAGGGAGCGATCCTGGGCACAGAGTGAAAGTCTGACGTTAAAGAGGTGGGGGAAAGGGGAAAAAAAAAAAGAAAAAGAAAAAAAATTTTACTCTGGGTCCTTGAGGAAACTAGCTGGTTTTCTGGGGGTACACAGTTGTTTTTTCATGCTTCATTTGCTCCTTAGCCTGATAGACTGCATTAATCAGTTTTATTTCCATTGATAGAGAAACCTCGTCTGCTCTGTTCGAGCTACAAAGAATCCTGCAAGCTTTTGTGAAAGTGCAAATCAGTTTAGGCAATTATCATACCAGGAATATGAAGGGGAAAGAGGAGGCATTGCCCAGTGGTCTCCTTTAATCTCTTAATCCGTGGATCCAGGGGGGCTAGTTGGACATAATTTAGGACAATCTGACTACCCTTTACACTGTGATAAGGCGAAGTTACAATGCATCGCAAAAAATACGAGCTTTGTTAAACATACTGCCTTGAAAAGTTAAGATTAGAAATTCTGTGCACGTGTTGGCTCTATCGGGTACTATGTAAATTTAATTTTTAAAAAAAAAAATCAGATTTTTTTTTTTATCTCTTCTTATACAATCCGGGTGACTTTCCATTCACTTGTGCTACAAATATGAGAGAGGCCCAGTCAGGGTTAGGACGCATGTCGCAATGCAGTCCCTTCCATTTAAACCTAGCCTAATTATTTAGTAGAGCTATTCCCAAGGTAAACTTCTCGTGGCGTTTCTTCCCTCCTCGAACAGCTGATGATGCAGACCTGGAAACCAAGCAGGACGCACATTTCCCCTGAACTCGCCCAAGCTGCCTTGCTCTCCACTTCAAACCCGGGCAAATGGGCAAACATTAAACGGATTGCGGCCGAACAGCAGACTTGGGCCCTTCTAGAAATTGTTTCCCATCTTGATAAAAGGCTTATTTCTGCAGGAACCATATACTTCTCCCCCGATCCCTCTTTTTATTTTTTTTCTTTTCTTTTTTTTTTTTTTTTTTCTTAAACCGTGAGGGAAGAGAAGGGAGAGAGGGGAAAAAATTAAGCGTCCTATGTAGCGTAACAGCAATAAAATCTTCAGAGAATGCCATTAGCTTTGAAAAAAAACCCTAAAAGCTTTATTACAAACCCAGCTTTGAAAATAGGGGGGATTAGGAGTCTGAAAGGGTCCCACAATGGTTAGAAGAAAAGGTTTCATGCTAATGAGGTTAATGCCCTTTGTATCTCAGGACTCCACAACTTCATTACTCCCTATCTCCGGCTGCACCAAGCGGCTCAGAACACTGCAATCCACTCCAGCTCTCCCCTGCCTTGCCTAGAGAAGGATTTGATAGCAGCTCTGTTCAAACTAGATAATTATATCTTTTCAAGTCGGAATTAAGATAAAGAAAGTGAAGCAAAGGCGGCTAGCCTTGATCCACTGCAAACAAATTTGGCGCACTTTCTAGTCTCTCTCCCCCTGCCTCAATAGGCAGGACAGTCAGCTTATTAGACCCTCATTTGCTTTATTAATTCATCTATTTAAAGTGGCAGGATTAGAGAGAGGGAGAGAGAGGCAGAGTCTAATGCGGGACAGTGGATGCCAGGCAACGTGGAAATATAAATATTGGCGAGATGCTATCCGAGCGGGTGTTCAAAAATACATTTTATATTAAATAACTGAGAGGGGTGGGGGTGGCAGCGTGGATTTCGGGTGGCGAATTGCAGACTCGGGCGGATTTTTACGGCTTGTTTGAAGGAAAGCTAGGGGACGGCTGCCGGGGGCCGGCTCTCTCTTTGGAGGACGCACGGCCCTCGGTGCCTCGCGGGGGATTTGGCCCTCGCTGCCCCGCCGGGATGCTCAGGGCGTGCAGGACAAGCAGGGAGCCCCGCATCCCACGGCCCGGGGCCGCTCCTCGCAGCACTGCGGGTGCGGAGCGGAGCGCGCTGCCCCGTCCCGGGAGCGGGGCTGGCTGCACACCGCAGGGTTTGTGTGGTTTGTGCGGTTTCCCTCCTCCGTCGCTCTGCTCTGTCTGTCGGCCAAGGTCAGCGCATCCCGCCCCCGCCCCCGGCCTCCCCCGGCCCCTCTCGGCCCGGGGTCCCCGCCGCTGCCGCGCCCGCCGAGGGCCGGATCCCCACCCTCCGTAGAGCTGCTGGCTCCGCGTCCAGGATCTGACCCCTCCGGCCTTGGATTTTTAACCCTTTCCCTTCCGACAAAGCTCCAGGCGAGTTTGTTTCCCACCGGTGGGATTTGCGCTCCCCACGCGGCGCAAGCCCGCACCCACTCAGCCCTCTCCATGCCACTGGGCCCGGCTGAGGCCTTTGGAGCCCTCGCTTTGTTGTGTTTAATCGCTGTTTATTCACCTTCCTCCTCTGACGGATCGCGCTGTTACCTGTGAGGGCTCGGCGGAAATTAGCGGTTCCCCCTAATTAGCACCCAGCCTCCGCATAGCCCGTAAGAAACAGGCAGAGCAGCTCGGGCCGGATTCCCTGATGAATAGGATTCTCCCAGCCCCTGCTCCCGTGTCCATCAGCGGTTCATAACTGCTCGGAGCTAATACAGCCATTGATTTACTCCTCCAAAGGGTCCCGCTGCGAGGGGGAAGTGGGAGTTTAGAGAACCTCCTGACCCCGAGCCGTAACCTCGCTCCTCGCCAGCCTCTCTCCTGGTGGGACACTCGCAGCCCGGGAAGCCCAGCCCGTGGCCCATGCTTGAAACCGAAAGGGCCATTAATCACCTTCCCTCGCTCGCTTTTAATTGACCTTCTGCAATTAGCGCCTGTTGCAGGGAAGGCGACCCGTCGGTTGTGAGGAGCCCTCCCGGTGCCCCCTCGGACCCTCTTCCCCGGGGGGGTCCGTGGCCGCCCCAGCTGCAGGCACGGCCTGGAGGATGCTCGGGCTCAGCCCGCCCCGGGCTCAGCCCGCCCCGCAGGTGGCTGCCCTGGCCGCAGCAGGGAAGGCAGGATCTGCCTTCTCTCATCCTTCTCCTTGTCCTTGTCCCCGCCGTGGCCCCGCTGCCTCGGGAGCCCCATCTCCCCGCACGGCCCGGCTGGAGCCCCGGCTGCTGCGGGGGCTCCGGGAGAGCATTTATAGACCCGCTCTCCATCGCCCACGGCTGGACCTGACGTCAGGAAGAACTTGATCTCGCCCGCTTTGCTCCTGCTTCTGAAACTGATCCTTGAAATGAGAGAACAGACTCTACACAATTCCCATGGCCTTGACATAAGGTACAGCGATAAATATACACCACTAATGAGCAATTACCATATAATCACCTTCCAATTAGCTCGCATAATGATGAATTAAACATTCTAGCCTGCTGGATTAGGTTTCTTACTTTGTATATTATTTACGAAGGCTAGCTTCTGCTGAGCACCAAATATCAAATTAGATAGGGAATTTTCAGTTGGGGGTAATTACGCATTCAGAGCATGCCCGGAGTTTTTGTCACCAGCCAACTAAAGTGTATTGGAAGGTAGTGTCCATCCTTTTCTGTCTTTCCCTTTTGATGTCTTAAGACAAAGTCCACGCTTTTCTGCCAATGCTCCGCACGTCGCCTCCCCTGTGTTAATTCTGCTTCCTTCCCCAAGGCTGGACAGACAGAAAAAACGGCCGATTTTTTCCCTGGGACAGTTAAATAATAAGGAGCAGGCAGAGGCAGGATCTGGGGGAAGCAAAGGATCTCACAGTCCTCTCGCTCATGGTTGCTCCATCCCTGGGAGATGGGAAGAAGCCCGTGCTGTTATCCCGGCCAGGACCACCACCCTGGTCCTCCACTCTGGGAGGTGAGGACTGGCCGGGCACAGGCGGGGACATTCCTGGCACCCCCACCGCGGGTTGCTCTCGCACAGACCCCAGGACACCCTCCCGCGAGTGGTTGTTTCTTGCACATTATGGGGAGAGGGCTCCACAAAAATCGAGTCCCGGCTGCGTTTGGTCCGAGATAAGCGGGGGGAAAGGCTTTGGGTGCTGATTCTCCCTGGAAGGGAATGAGAGGAGAAGCATCAGCTCCGTAGGAGGAGAGAAGGATGCGGAGGTCGGGCACTGGGGCAACCCCAAACCTCATCCAGAGGGGATGGAGGGACGGTGGCTCCGGGCGGGGACGGGGCTAGCAGCCACCTTGTGGAAAGTGGGAACTCGTCTCGGAGCTGCTTGGCTTTTGTTGGTTTAAGCTGGACCCTTAATGTTTTCTTAATTAACCGTTTGAGTGTGAGTAAACCTCCGCGAGGCGTTTACAGCCAGGCTATAAAGTGGGAGCGGGGATCTCCCTGCCTTCTGCATAGCCTGGAAACATTCCTTGCGTGCTCGAAGAGGGCAGAAAGCCTCTACACAGGGAACGGTGTTCTCACCCAGACTCTGCTTGGAATTACCTTTCTAAAAGTCCTTTACCTATAAAGGAAAGGACAAGGGTAGGATCCTCTTTCTCCGCTCCACTGTCTCCCGCCTGACACATGGAGCTCTGTCTGGAAAGTTTCAGGGATTTCCAGTCAGGAAAGGAACAGCCCAGATGAGCAGAGATGTTCGGCTTCAGCCGCCTTTTTTTTTTTTTTAAATTCCTTTCTAAATAAAAACCCCACAATTATATAGGGGGAAAAAAAAGGAATGAAGAATTCGAAACGATTTTCCCCAGTGGAAATGTTGTCTGAATGAGTGTTGGTGACCTGGACCCAAATAAACTCAGATAAGATGTGGAAATTCATCTGTCAAGTCTGGAGTCTGGAAGCAGCAGCTGATCCAAGCCTGACTCGAGAAAAGCTGCTGGATTCCGGTGTTTTTGTGGAGTTACACTCATAGCTTTATCAGTATTTGAACAACCTTTTTGTGGTTTTGCTGTGTTCACAGAACGCGCGAAGTCCTGACTTTCTCCACAAGGCCTGAGAATACAAGCACGGCTGTTATTTTTTTATCTTTAGATCAGCAAGTGGGTATCAGAGGCAAGGAAGAAAGTGCATTCTTGTGGGTTGCGAGACTGAGATATTCCCAGATAAACTCTTCTGTGATCTCATTTATAATCCACGCGATCACGGCTATTTTATTTGGCATACATGTGTCGAGAGGAGGCGTTTGCTCTGATGAGATGTTTAGGATCCAAATATGATTTAAGAAGGTTTTTCAGAGAGTTATCTCCTGTGCCACCCTCCTCGTCCCGGTAAGCACGTTGCCTTTTTGTAGCGGTCTGTAAGCTCACACCTTACCTGCTTCTCCGTGGGCTGCCAAATGACTGCTCAGAATCAGGGAAAAGGGAGAAAAGGGGAAGATGTGATTTGGAAGAGTAAAGGCTGTTCAAACAAACGATGAAAAGGTATTTTCATAAGAATAACGTTATTTTATTTAAATTCCCGGGAAATGCAAAATAATAGAAAGCCAGCACTGACTAAATTCTGCAAGGAAACAGAGACGGGAAAAAAAAAGAGAGAAAAAATAAAGATGAAAAAATGTACCTCAGAGATAGGGGAAAAGAGAAAAAAAGAGGAAGGGAGGAAGGGAGGAAGAGAGGAAGGAAGAGAGGAAGGAAGAGAGGAAGAGAGGAAGAGAGGAAGAGAGGAAGAGAGGAAGAGAGGAAGGAAGGAAGGAAGGAAGGAAAGGAAGGAAGGAAGAAAATGTCGTGTGTAAGGAGAAGCCAAGGTCCCACTGTGGGATGGAATGAAACCATCGCAGGGACACTGTCAGGAGTCTGGGGAAGGGTCGTGAGTCCAGCGTCGGACCAACTTGGAGATTCACGACAATTTTTCTTTAGGAGAGTCAAGGGCTGTCAGAAATCCGCTTTCTCCTCACCATTGTGGCGAAATCCCGGGAGGATGGGGTCGGTGTTTTCTGTAGATTTTCTCTGGCAAATTAAGAGCCCCGCTCGGCAAAGCGGAGTGTCCTGGCGGGCAGGGAGCGGTGCCACCGGTGCAGAGCCCGAGGACAGCTCCGGGCAGGGCGGGCAGGGTAGCCCCTCTGCCGGGGCCTTTTTCCTCTCCCCAGTGGGAGCTTCTCCTACCCAAGCGGCCGCTCCTGGCCTTGGAAAGGCAGGAAGGGAGATTCCGGACTGCCCGGGGTGGGCAGTCGTGTCCTGGGTGGCGGGGACACCTTCCCCCTGCCACCCCGTGCATCGCCATGGAAACCACCCCAGCTGCACATCCAAGTTCCCGGAGCCTCAGCCCCGGGTGCCCCGGCACGGACCTGCCAGGGACCCCCCAGCCGCGCTGCCGCTGTCGGGAGTGGGACGCAGCCCCCCGAACCCGCCTTCCCCCGCCTCGCCCGTGGTGGGCAGGAGCTCATATTGGGGGTGACAGCCGGGAAGAGCCTCTCTGGTTCGTTTTCCACCCTGACACGAGGGTCAGAGATAGGTGAGGGCTGGCCTTGAGCTGCGGGGCATCAGACAGGGGCTGACACCGGCCAACAACCCTCTCTCGTCCCCGCCTTGTTGGGGCGACCGCGGGAAAGGATGGAGATGCGGGCCGGCAAATACGAGTGTAGAGCTTGTCCCTGCTCTCCTCTACCATCGCTTAAGCTTCTCCCATCCCAGCCAGCAACTCCCGTATGGCCCCAGGGTCCCTGCCCTGTCCCCGCAGCCGGTCCGCTGATGCGCCACCTGCAGCCCCGGCCAGGTGCCCCCTCCCGTGGAAAGCGGCTGCTCCTTCTTTTTGGGGTATAAGGGTAAAAACTGCCCGTTCCTCCCCGTAACTTAAGTAAAAAAGGAGTAAAAGGCAACGTTTACACCAGTTTAATTAAGGAGGGCTCTTGTACCTTGGGGGGGATCACATCATTTCACATGAAATATTCATACAGGAGGTTTCCCGAGCTGCTCCATTTAATCATTCCTGCTGCCAGCGAAGGGCTCTGTCTTTATACATGTCTGTAATTTGATTTTAATGTCCCCACTTTTCCATCTGCACATATCCGGAAGGTAAGTTCTCGTGAGGAAGCCAGGGCTGAGGAATATTGCCCAGCCCGGGCGGGACCCGCACCCGCGGAGCCCGTGCGCAGCCTCCCGCCGGGCGCGCATCTCCTGGGCGCGCATTTCCCGGGCGCGCATCTCCCGGGCGCGCATTTCCCGGGCGCGCATCTCCCGGGCGCGCATCTCCCTCGCTCACCGCTCCAGCCGTGCCCGCCGCTCTCCTCTCCTCTCCTCCGCTGGACTGTTTCGCATTCAGCTGGGTGAAACAGTGCAGTTATATATCCCCACTTAAAGGAAAAAAAAAGAAAAAAAAGGCAGAAAAAACAAAACACACAGAAGAAAAAGAATGTGGCGTCGACTAATTTAAACCACTTCGAGTGGAAGGGCTGTCAGTTCTGTAAGTAAATGATGCTGTGTTGATTCAGATGTTTCTCGCCGTAATTGCTGAGGGGGAAGAGCTGAGGCTCGGGCTCGCAGACTCGGAGTGGCGAGCGGGAGCGGCCTGGCCGGGGCCCCGCTGCTCTCGGCGGAGCAGGACGGATGGACGGCAGCAGGGCCCGACACCTCCGTGCCCCGCTACGAGCTGCCTCTGCAGGCTCCTGCTCACCCTGCCTGGATGGGTAAGAAGATAAAAGCAAGGGGGAAAGACATTTACTCCTGAAATGATGAGCCCCACTTCCCCCTCGACGTACCCAGGCAGATTTATCTATCCATCACACTGTTTATTGGGTGTCACCAGCTGGGCTGTGGGGAGAGAAACGCATGTTAAATGATGCCATTAGACTGTAGAGCAACAAGCAGAGACGAGGTAATTGGCAGCAATTCTCAGAGCCAGTCCGGTGACCTGTTAATCTGTTGCTACCAGCACCCAGTCGGGAGAAAAAAAAATAAACCAAAAAATCTGCAGAATGGAGAAAAAATCTGATTTACCTCAGATCTGGTCAGCTTGTTAATATTCCACTTGTAAAGAAAGAAGGGTTTCTGAGCAAACCCTGTCTGTGTTCAATCAGACTGTTACTCCATTTGCTGAGTGTAATACATCCTCCGTGGTTTAATCTATTCTCCCTTCTTTTTAAATTTTATTATTTTTTCTTCCCTTTCTTCATTTGGATCCCATGAGGTTTGGCATCAGACTGTTGGAGTTATGAGCTAGAGGGTGTCTGCAGAGCAGGAGCACCATTCAGCACCTCTGCCTTTGCATTTCCCATCCAGAAGACAGCTGTGTGATCAGAAAGTTTGGGATGTACATGCAAACCTTCACCCCTCCAGAGACTTTGCTCAATAAACCTCCCTCTGTCATTCATAACAGAGCACAGAAAGAGCTGCTTGTGCAGGAGGGAATGTTTGTGTGGAAGGCTTTATACAACTCCTGCATCCTGAACCAAATATCCACAGTGGCTGGAGATGTGAAATAGAAACTTAAACAGGCTCAAACCAACTGTATGAAACCAATTCCTTCACAACATTACTTTGTTTCTGAAATAAAAGAGATAGGCCCTTGGCTAGCTTAAAGAAAAACAGATTTTTAACAGGTGACTTAGAATCAGCAGTGTTTTGAAGAGCTCAGGGTAGACACCCCCCAAATAAAAACTGTTTTACAGAAAGTTGAAATCATAGGGGATGCACAAAACTACCATCAAAATGTATATTTTTAGCATTAAGGAGGGGTTATAAAGTGTGTTTGAGCTTGCTTTATTTTATTTCAACCTTCCATCCTTCCCTGATATTTTTATTTGTTTATTTTTAAAATGGAAAGGATTGTCTGGAGACCTCCCTAAAAACGATCTTTTGATCTTACTGCAAATATAGGGCTGAAACCAGCAGCCCTTACTTAACACTAAACCACGTCTGAAATGGCTGCTGGGTTTCACAAGAGGAGACCCAGAATGTTTTTCATTACTCATAAATATTTCAAGCAGGTAAGTTTAAGACTTTTTGTTTTTGATGAGCTATTCTCTCTCACACATATGCACACAGACAAGAGCTACTTAGAACACACTTGGATTCAAGTCCAAATCAATGAATAAATTACACAGATGGGTTTCATTGCTTCTATATTTGCTGCATGTAACAAATCAGCAAAAATGTTCAGCTCATTAGCGGGGACAATACTGTGTTGGAGGGGTCAGACATGAGAATGAAAGAAGCATTCATTTTTTCCTGTAATGTGACTGATGTCTGGCTGAACAAGTGTGATTTATACCAGACCTCTCCCTTAATATAACGTATTTCTGCAATTCTTGTGGGAGAGCCCAAAAAGTTCATACATGACAGAATCAAAAATAACTCCCTCAGAAAGGCTAAATTACATGGTTTGGAAAGTTACAGACATGTACATCTCATGACACTATTTTACTGCTGAAGAATTGTCTTTTTTTCACAAGTGATAACTGCAATCCAGTAGCAGCTCAACCATTCCAGTGGGTATATGTAGCATATTTGGCTATATATTAAAGATCAGTAATGCTACATGCTCTGAAACAAAGGCTTTACTTTTTATCTCACAAATGAAGACCAGTAAATTATGAAAGAGCTGTGCACATATTAATAGCCCCTGATCCACACTGTCACTTCTTAGTTTTCTAGGGGGACACAAAATATCTGTCTTTTCCTGCCTATCCACTGTCACCCAGACTTATTAATTCAAGATAAGACTGCTATTCTGAATGGACCTGTCAGGTCAAACACTGGAAACTTTTCCACTTCTGGCCCAGGAATGAGGTACCATCGAGAGTGAGTGAGCATTGCTTGGAAAAGAACAGAGAAATTTGTGCAAAACTTTCAGCTGCCATCCTGTGACTGGTGGAAAAAGTCACCTCTCGATTTTCCAATGAGCAGGGTTGCAGATTGTGAGAGGTGAGGCTGCTTTGTGTCCTGACTGGTGTCAGAAGCCTTTATTTTAAGTGCTGGGATGCTGTGCAGGTGACCTTACAGCGAGAGCCCTTTCAGCTGAGGGCACAGTGGACAGCCACTGGTGAGTTTGAGGTGCTCAGGCACAAGTGTGGCCTTTGAATTCTATATTCCTCTGGCTGTTTGAGCCCAGGTCTCTCTATCTCTGCTCTGCTGACTGATACAAGCTCTGTGATGCAAACAAGGCCCAGCAAATCTCCTGTATACCACAAGGACCGTTCCCAATTATGCATCTCTTGGAGCACTTCCATTGGAGGAGAACCTCTTCCAGAGATACTGATCCACTGCTGATTGGTGAGAGAGTGATTTACCAAGTGAAGGTTGGTGTGGCTCCTCCATTCCTCTGTACATGGCTGTTCCTAAAGCCTGCCCCTGTCTCAGGGACACATGCTCAGTCATGTGCATTGCTTTTGCAGAACACACAGCCAGTTATCAAACTAATTTCCTCAGTGTATGCAAAGTTCCCTTCAGAACCTGAAATTTTGGAACTTTTCCTTGCCTGAATTCTATTTAGCATCTAAGTGAGACATAGATAACAAGCTGGCAGGCTGTAGCTAAAATGACCTTTCTTCCAATGAGTAACAACTGCGTGTGAAGGGAAACAACTGCATGCAAGGGTTTTCCATGGGAACCTGAGTCACAGCCCACTCAAGAAAACACAAAAATGCTTTACCAGGTTTACACCATGTGTGGAGTGTATTTTGATGTGTCTTGTGATACAGACCTGAGTGGCAGCTGAAGTCACCACGGCACTGGAGCCCTGCTGTGGGTGATGCTCTCAGGGCTTGCTGCTGAGCTGGACAAACCCCCTGCAGGCAGCCTCAGCCTGGCTGAGAAATTCGGTTACGCCAGATGAAAATTTGGCTGGTCCCTGGGTATAAAATTTGGGAATTTCAGCTTCAGAGTCAGAATACATCTTAGCAAAAAGAGCCCCTTTAGCCTGTGAGAAGACAGGACCAAGCAGACCATGCTGCTAATGCCTGTCCTGTACCTCTAGAAGAGAGTGCTGCTCCCTCACTCTGCTAAGCTAGAGAGGTAAATATCTGCTCACAGGTATTTCAAAGCTACTTTGGCAAAGCAGAAAGACAAATCCTTTTGCTCTGTATTTGCACAGAACCTAACACAGCACAGTCCTGGTGCCTTACTGGAGCTGCCAGGGACTTCTACAGCACAAATAACAAGTACATAATGCATCTGCTACAGAGCTCACAAACCTTTCATGTTATTTATGTACTAATCTGAACAGTGTGGGCCAGATTTTGATCTTGGTTATGCTGGAGTAAATGAGATATGGGTTTGGCCTCACATCCATAAGATCTATAGTCAATCAGTGTTTCTAATGTGCTCATCATGGAAATATCTTGGCATTGTGTGGCTGGCCCACTTCAGTGTGACTAGAATAGCAAAGCATTATATTAAGCAAACAGAACAGTTTGATTTATAGATTTGTGGTAAGAATAGTTCAGTTTTCCAGGGTGTTCAATTTAATTAACATTCTCCAGGGAAAAAACTGCTATTGTTTCCCTAACCACATGCCTTCCAATACAAAATAAACTCTCGCTGGTGTGTATGTGCTGCTTAATTATCCTAAATGGTTCCTTTTGAAAGTTGTCTATTGACCTGCTTCTACACTTCACAAGCGGAGCATATCCTATTCACTCAAGAGTGTGTCTACCTGCACTTTGCAGGAAAGAGATACCAGATTAATTTTAACACTGCTAAAATGACAAAACAACCTGCTGCATGCACATTATCCAGTGTTTTACAGTTTTACAGTGTTTTACAGCTCCCCTTATTCACTTGTGTCTGAATAAGGCTGCAAGGGTGGTTTATAAAGTAAATTATAATAACAATTATTATTAGCAATAATATCTGTGGGTCCTAAGTCCAGCCACTGTTGGATGGCTGGGGATAAATCTACAGCAAGGAGGTCTGTTTGGATGCTACTGGAGCACAAAGCAGGACAGCAGAGGACAGTTTATCTGTTTGACCTACTAGGGATCAAATCCTGCTGTTGATATTCACCTTCAGCTACTCCATGGTTTTGATCTGCTGGTTTTCAGAGGGGTGAGCTACAGGAAAAGCAGATCCTGGGCTCAGGTCATCCCTGGCTGCCAGAGCTGTGTAAATTACACTGCCTTTTGCACCAACACAGTGCCTGACCTGCTGTCTTCATCTTTCAGACTCTCGCAGTTTTTCAGGAGTGCCCAGATTCAGAAGAAGATGGTGG
Source organism: Rhabdornis inornatus (assembly GCA_013397075.1). Lineage (NCBI taxonomy): Eukaryota > Metazoa > Chordata > Aves > Passeriformes > Rhabdornithidae > Rhabdornis > Rhabdornis inornatus. The sequence continues at coordinate 748,477 of VWZS01010874.1, read as the reverse complement.
AGCAACCCTGACTCCACTTTTTTCCCCAACATTTAAGTGGAAACAGAGCTGGGCCCAGTGAGTGCTGCAGTGTGGGATGACAGGAGGGCGAGATTTCGTGGAGTTGAGTCAGTAGTGAGAGCTGGCTGTAGCCGGCTCTGACTGAACACAATAAACAATTCCACTTGCAACATGCTGTACTATTTAAGGGCTCAGAGATGCCAGTGGGAGTTTTGCCTGAAAAGCAGGCGAATAACAGGTCCTCACTCTCTATCATGTCTCATGAAATATCACAGCCCCATGTGTGCTGCAGAGGCAGATAAGGGAGTGGTAGAGATAAGAGGGAGTTGGGGAGGGCCAGGAGGAGCAGAAGGGCTGTGCCACTGCCTCCTCACTTCTGGAGAGAGCTCCCTCCAGCTGGGGAGCTCCCACCATGCTGGAGATATCTGGAAGATGCTGTAAGGATGGCCAGGGAAACTGCACAGCCAGGCCCTGGAAACTATAGATTAACTCTGCAAAGTAAATGACATGATTGCAATGATTCCCTCTACATTTAGCATCTATTCATCTCTGCCGCAGTATCTCCATTAGTTCTGCTTCCCAATGACTCCTTCTGTCTAAAAAAGGAACCCAAATTTTAGGGAAAGGTTAGAAATAATTTTTTCTGCTTTGCAATGTGCAAGCAATTTATTGAATAGTCTCAGAAATTCTACTGTGTTGCTTTCCTCCTGCAAGCTGCAGTACTGATGATTCAAACATAAAGCAGCAGGTTAAAATACATTCATAAAAAACTAAAAAAATGAAACTTGTCAAAACAACCAGCAGATTTCTCCCTAATATTATGGTATACAACTTTTACAAATGTGGAGGCAGCTTTTCTAAGAAGCGTATTTTAAACTCATCTAAATTATATTAAGAGTCAAGGCCCAATTTGGTAACAAGCTGTGAGAGAGACATCAAGGGTTCTTTTAATGAGGAATTCACACTGGAAAAATGTATGTCACAAGACATATGACTGGATGCCTCCATGCTTACTAACCCTTTGCTCCCCATGTACTGATGTACACTGAAGTGTAAATCCAGAAAAGGGGGTTCAGATGAAGTCCTTGACTCCAAATGGCCATTTGGGTCTCTCCCTGAGCACGCAGCACTGCAAAACAAAGCGGCATCAGCAAAGATGCCTGAGGTTTGATTTGAATTTTGCTCTAGTTGAGTGATACTATTTATACCCTGGGCTAATCAGAACCAGGGCTGTTTCATCATTCTAAATGTCAGGAAAAATATATCATGTGCATCAAGGGAGAAATCTTGGCCCTACTGAAGTCAATGGCAAAACTCCCATTGATTTCACTGGGGCCAGGATTTCACCCTGAATAAAAACTCATGTTTCATACACAGCTTAAATGGCAATGGGTTTATCTGTGAGGGGTTTTAAAAACTGTTTTGGAGAAAATTTCATTACTAAAATGCAATTAGGTATTTATTTAGCCTTTACAGAGCAATCAATGTTTTCATGAGCAGTGTGAAGGAATTTAAGAAGAGAAACTCAAGGCTGAAGTTGTATGATATGCAACTGGGCAATTGTTAGAACACACAATTGAGTGTGATTCAGTATCTCCAAACACAGTTTCACTAATAAGCTCCTGGGTTTGCATCTGGATGATCCAAATGTGAATATTTTTTCCTGCTGGGTGACGTAATAGCTCACCAGGACACCAGTGCAGCGGATGTAACATATTTGATTTGATGAGCCTGTTGGACACAGAAAGAGCTTGCAGTTGTCTCTCTGACTTGCTCTCAGTAATGAAACACAGCCCTGTGGCCTCTGAAGTCCTGCTGGGCTTGAGCAGCTGTCTTTGGTACTGTCCCCAGCACAGGAGGTAGACAGAGGGTCACTGTGGGTTTGAACATCATTGGAAAAGTTTGGTGAAGACCTCAGCTCCAGCCTCATTTTAAATCAAAAGAGTCTTGTCTTTCCTTGCTGGCATGGTAAATGAGCAAAGTGTTAGGGTTTGTAAGGTTCTGTGTTTGCTGAGACAATTCACAAGAAGGAAAATAGCCTTGTTTTCACTGTCTAATTAGTTCACAGTGCATATTTCTTCAGCTGTGTACTTAATACTTTGAAAAGTATCATGGGATCAAGAAAACAGCATTGCATTTCAGTCAAAAAAGGAGCCAGTGGAAAAAAAAGCCCATACACGAACAAAATTCAGTGATTGGAAAACACTACATCCCCACTTAAAAGCACTTTCAAAAGATATGTTGTACTCAATGAATCTCACTTCTTCTAACCAAAGCCATAAATCTGATGTACAAAAGGTTCCCTTATTTTGACTGGATCTATTTGAACTGATTAATTTTTCACAATTTTCTCTGAAAACCACACTGTGGCATCGCTTCAGCACCAACTGCCCATCTTGCACAGACACCATTGGTTCCTGAAATACTTGGGTTTCCTGTGAGTTTAGAATGGGTCCCTTCCAAGTATTCATTTTGTCTGATCTTGTTAAAATTATTTAAATGAAAAAAATTATGCCTTTGATGCTATGTTGCAAAAACATTTAATCTATTTTGTTTTCAGCTTTCCTTTGACTGGTGCAAGAAACAAAGCCTGGGAAAATAGGCAAATCATGACTTATGGGTGAGTGGCTGGTCACATTTGGAGCTAATTTCTTTTTCAAACATTTATACTTCCTAAGAAACAGTTTCTCCAAAAGAATAACTCCTGGAAGAGGCGAAAGTAGTGGTCAGAGAAGAAGAAAACATGACATTTGATGTAGTCACCTCGATTAAGGTCCTGTCCAATTAGGTTTAACAAGACAAGGTTAGAGAATCATCCTAAAATACACTGGGGAGAGGAAAACATTAAGGAACAAAGAAGCCTCTGGCCTCAAAGGACAAGAGAAAAGAATTTCAAACCATCTTGACGAATCAGTATAACCACAGCTTGATGGAGAGACAAAAATGGGATGACTCTGGCTCTGAGGATTGATGCTGAGATTAAAAAAGCAAACAGAAAAATAAATCCTTTCACTGCTAGACCACTGACTTGAATTCATAAACCAGTTAGTCATCATCATCTGATAGTTACTGAACATGTCCTTTCTGGAACAAACTGGTGGTCTCAACAGGAGCTCTAGGAGGCATATGACAATATTCAAAGCAAACAATTTCCTGCTTGGCACTATTGTTGGCCATCTCCATAGGAAGGCCAAAGGAGCAAGCAATTAATAATGGTGGAAAATACCAACAATAGTTTATTACTATTATTATTACGACTAGTAGTGCTATTATTACTGTTATTAATTCACAAGAGGAAATTATACAGTTGTCTGAGTATGGCAGTAATTATGCAGTTGAATGGGATTACTGCAAAGCAGGCCTGAGATGAGGGATGCAAGCTGTGGTCGGATTAGGAAAGCATCTGTGGCTGCACTGACTTGGCGAGGGACAGAACCAGGGCAGCCACTGCTTGAGACCCAAAAGCAGCAGCTCTTACTCTATTATTGCATGAACTGGGTCCTGCTTGTGCAGGCAGGGGCTGCAGCAGCTCCCACCCTGCCTGGAGATGCACTGTGGTGGGGAGGACCAGTGGCACAGGCTCACCCATGGGTTGTGTCCCTTCTTCTGGCTGGCCCCCAGCAGTTCAAATCCCTTTTGAGCGAAGATTCCTCCAGAGGATTGCTCACCACCCAGGAAACTGCTCTCAGGCAAAAGCAGGAGCTGCACTGAGGCTGAGCAAACACCCAGCAGTGTGCAGTGCCACAGCATCCTGTCTTGGCCCTGGCTGAAAACACAGCATCCCCCAAGAGCTGCTTCCCCCAGGCCTGCCTTTGCTCTCCTGTCTTCTCTGGATGAACACAATGAAACAGTCACAAAATGCATCATTGCACTCGTGATCACTTCACCAATGTTTGAAAAGAGGATCATCACCCAGTCTGTTCTAAGGGTTACAACATAACACTTCATCATTGCTATGTTGGCCCTAAGGAGGTAATTTAAGTGGGTTTTTATTCTATGCTGATTTATGGTGGCTAAACTAATGTAATAAAACTTCCAAGACCCTTTTCATGGGCATTATTGATAAAAACACTCAGTAAAAGAAATGTGTAAATCCATCTTTGTGAGCTCTAATACTTGTTGGTGGCATCTGTTTTTCATTTAACAAGATGACTGAAAATGAATGTAACTACAAAAAACTCAAGCAGCCAAATGTGTACATATTATTGTGTAAAACTGCAGTTTCACCACTCACTGATAATCAGCCCTGATTTATTTGAACAGACTTTGAGGTACTGACTTTACTTCTCACCCAGGGCTTCAGTTCAGCAGCATTTTTCCTTAGGCAGGGTCTTCCAGGTCTGACCCAGACATATCCATTTGCAACAACATCCACTGGAAAGGGTTTTGTACACGGTAATAGCAGAATCAGAAGAACTGAAGTTTCCATTCAGTCACAATCTTCTGTGCCTTGGCATACCCTTAGGGCACTTGCTAAGTGAGTATGAACATCTCTTGTGCTATCTTACAACAAAACGGCCTGTTTATGGAATGACACCATTTCTGGATATGGAAAAGTTACCTTTTATCAGATATCATGTGTAACGATCACACAAGAGATTAGAAAATGGAGATATGTGGAAAGAAGGGAGTGTGTAGTGGATTATTCAGCACCACAGAAATACAAGGTGCAGGAAAAGAGGAGAGTCTCTGGAGACTGTCTGGGTTGTTAGCATTGATAAGAACAACTGGGATGTGCTGCTGGAACTGGACTGGTGTTTGTGGTCAGGAAGGGCTTTCAGGGGATGCTGCACTTCTCATGTACCAGTGAATTTATCACTGGCACACAAACAGGCCAGAACAAGTATAAATTAAATAATATTTCTCTGTGCATGGTGACAGAATCTTTGCAGGTTGATAAAGAGCAAATCCAGCTGGTTATCTCCCCACATACAGAGTCTCCCATAAAAAGAACTGGTGCAGATCTGATGCACCAGGTAGGGATCAGATTCTAAACATGGGCAGGTAAGGGCAAGGCACATATGACTGAATAAATGATATAAATGATGGGAGACAGCAGCAGCTTTCCAATACAAACCCACCTAAATCCCCAACAGCATAGGCTGGACGTTTTATTGGGACAGCATGTAGGTGTAATTTGCACAAAACTGTGCTGACAGCTCATAGTCATGAATAATGTGACAACCATGGCACAGGTGCAAGCAGGACAAATTTTCTGCAAAATTTATCATCTCTGGGTGCAGAGCGACAAGTGTTCACCCATCTCAAAACAGAGCTAGGAATCCTGGGCCAGTGACTGAGACATCCATTTAGGATGTGCCCCTCAGTCATTCTCCAGCTATTCCAGCAGCTTTTCCCAATGATGCTTCTTTCCAGTTCTGCCTGATTTGCAAATTCACAGCTGTGTGGCTGAGGAATGTAATAGTGTTAGATCCTTGGGAATTTCGGACCTGCAGGCTTCAATGAACCTTGGGGGAGTTATCCAGGCTCAGAAGGCATCCATCAGGTCCTTATTCCAAAGAAATCCTCCACCATCTGCCTCATTCCACATACCCTGAAGCCAGTGGGAGTCCTACCAGATAATTCAATAGAAATCAGCCCAGGACCCACCTAAAAACACACCTGTTCCTTACAGCATAAAGTGATAAGCTGCAAAAGGTTTGGTTTTTAATTGGACACTTAATACCAGCTTTGGCAGGTGATTAAACCGTGATTTACTTCCAAGGGAGATAAGAAGTAAATTTCTAAGGAATTCTGGAGCGATGGTTTAACAGCACGGTAATTATACAAAGACTTTTTTGGAAGAACTGGGCACATTAAGGGAGAATCAGACATAAATAAGTGAGTTCTTTTCTTCCTACACTCAGAAGACACAGGAGATTAGAAAATGACAAAAAAAATAGAGCAGTGTTTAAGTAGTTTGAAAATAAGAGATTGTGAGTGGACACAAAAGCTGCCCAAGAAATGTTTAATAAGGAGCCAACAAGGAATGTATTTCCACTCCAACTGAAACAGAAGTGGCCAGTGCTATCAGAACATCAATGTATACAAATCAAACAATACAGCTTAACTAGCTCCCATGGGTAAAATAAAGAGGCATGAAGTAGGGATTTGTCAGTCATTGAGACCTTTATTAATAACTACTGCAGTTTAAAGAGCATGGGTTCTGGTACTTGCAAACAGGAAGCAGCAGCACTCAAACAAGAAAACCAACATTTCATTGCATGTAAAGGAAGATCATAATTCAGAGGGAAAAATAATTTTTTTTAAAAAACAAATTAGGCTACATGACTGCAACAAAGTCTGGGATACTAATAAAGCAGTTTTGTATTTTGCATTATAGAAATACAATATTCTTAAGTATCGTATTAGAATTGTCTGACTGGTATTGGGACAAATATGCAATGGATAAGGAGAACAACTGTTCAGAATGAGGTTCATCTCCCACACTCACCAGGCTTCACAGCAACTTTTTTAGTTTTTCCAAGGACATATTAAAGTAGTTTTTCACCTTTAGGCTCCTGATTGAAAGGGGAAGATTATTTCAGGCCTCTTGTGGTGATGCTAACCTCTGTGCACAAGGCTTTTTAAGCACTTGGGTTTGGATAATTCTGTGAATGGGAGCAGAACTGTTTATCCTCAGCACCCAGACATGGACTGTACTGCTGAGGGTACGCCCAAAAGTGGCTGAACGTGGTGACTATTTTTGGCTAGGCTATCTCTGCTGAGCCTTTCCTTTCCTCTGGTTTGCTTGTGCTCCCAGAAATCTGACATGAAAGATCTATTTTGGGGGACAGTCCTGCCCCTTCAGCATGACATAACCCAGGGAATGGGACACAGGGGTCTTGTAGAGCCCATCCTCTCAATGCACCAGAGCTCACAGGCAGTGAAAAATGTCAGCAAAGAAGTCCCATCAGTCTGTGACACCCCTGTACCCCTCACAGCAATTCCTTTGTCCCTCTGTGGTCTGGCTGGTTTAATGCTAGCTGGATCATGACTACTGTCATTTTTTTGCAATTGTTCTCCATTGCAAACACAGGTGTTTGCTGGGGCTATAAAGCACACACAGCCCCAGACACAACTCAAAGGGGGGTTTGTGCCTGTCTCCTGGTAATTCTAAGCTAACAATTTTTCACCTGAAAAATAAATATGTCCCCTTTGTCCTTTCCTCGGGAATACTGAAGAGAAAAGGACTGCATCCTGTTTTGTGTAACTAGGTCAAAAGCTGTAGTAATTATATAATAATGGCTTGGAAAGGCAGTATTTCAGGACAAGGTGTTTCAAGCCAACAACTTCAGTCATAAGAATGACAATGGTATTTATTGCAGGAAATCCCTTGCAAGAAAAATATCTGCCTATTACAGACAGCAATAAAGTAAAAATTTTGCCTTGAGCATACTTCTTCCTAAGGCAGAACAGTAAATATCTGAGCTGTAGAAACATTAAAATACCTGTAACTAGTAAGAATTTACAGTTCTACAAAAAACATTGTCAACAATGTGTGTAGGTGCTTTAGAGATAAGTAGGCATTTACCAAAGATTTATGGATTACAGTGTTCTGCGACATCATAAAATGTGGGGAATCTGAGTGCACGACTATTTGGCTGGTCAGCAAAAGACTCTTCTTAGACCATTATGCTGTGCCATACATCATTCCTAAGGTTATTTCCTTGATAGGTCTTGGAAAAGGTGTTGTATATCACAAATAGTCTATGACCTCAGAAGTCAGACTGGGAGCACCTTTTACTCCATCAGCAGTTGAAGTTAACACCATTTACTCTTTTGCAAAGTAATTACCTCGAGGTTTTCAACGCTTTTCCCAGATTGAAGCTGTGACTTCAACTTTAGGATGATGTTGATGTTTGTAATCAACCTTATTTCTGAGTTTGATGATTCATCATGCACTCATTATATGTGATTTTCTTGTGCAATTGTACAACACATTAAAAGCAAATTAAGTTACATATCCTCATTTAAAATAGTTTGAAAGTAAAATCAGTCACACTCACTGCTGCTTTTGTGCACTGTGCTTCTACTTTCACTGGTACTTCACTGGTGAAGTCAAGGATTTTATCTATAAATTTCATAGCTATGTAACAGACAGTGATATTAAATGGGATACAAGAGGGACATTGGTATTATGGAGCTCATTCTAGCTCCTTTTCTATATTGCACTGCATTGAAAACAAATTAGAATCTTCAGTCTAAGACTGAAGGGCCAGGAAGAGCAGAGGAAATTTTATAGACCAAGTACAGTAAGGTGTTTGGGATCTGTATCCCTGGATGTGATCTCTCTGTTCATAGATTGTTTTATGTTCCCCATTCTTCTCCTCCTTTCCCTTTCTCATTCCCATGGGTGTACCTGTCATCTTGCAAAGGTCAAGCAGAAACTGGGACATGGATGTCCTGGTGGAAGCATAATCAGGACAGATTTTCTGGGAGCCTTGCCCTGTGCAGAATGATGGGACAGGGGAGATCACAGAACCACAGAATATTAGAATGGCATGGGTTGGAAGGGATCTCTAAGGGTCACCTAGTCCAACCCCCCTGCAAAAAACCAGGACATCTTCACTCAGAACAGGTTGCTCAGAGCCTCCTCAAACCTGACTTTGGATGTTCTTAGGGATGAGACATCTGCCACCTTTCTGGACAAGCTGTTGCAGTGTTTTGACATCCTCATTTTAAAACACTTCTTTCTTATATCTAATTGAAATTTTGAAATTTATTTTAAAACCATTACCCCTTGTCCTTTTGCAACAACCCCTGCTGAAAAGCTTGTCCCCTGTAGGTCCTGGAAGGTGCTCAAAGGTGTCCTTCCCTTCCCCAGACGAACAGCCCCAGTTCTCTCAGCCTTTCCTCATAGGAGAGGTGTTCAATTCCTCTGACCATCTTCGTGGCCCTCCCCTTGACCTGCTCCAGCAGGACCATGTCTTTCCTGTGCTGAGGACCCCAAAACTGGACACAGTACTCCAGGTGAATCCCCTCCCTCAGCCTCACCCTAGAAATTCAGAGATATGATAAAAAAGAAGTGGAAGGGAAAGTTACTGGAAAGATCAATCTGTGCAAAGATTTCGATGTGTCTTCTCTCTTCTTTTCATGGAAATGGACATCAGGGGCAAAAGAAATGTCTTTATTGCTGGAAAACCTATATAAAAAGAAGCAGCAGAGAAGCCATTCAGCACAGAGGGATTGCAGCAGCCAAGGAGAATGGAGGGCTTTGCATATCCAGAGTGAAGCTGCTGGGAAGGAGCTGCAAGGGGATTATGCAAATCCCTGATTGGGTGAGCAGGGGCTGATTGCCAGAGCAGGGGATGCACACACTGCCTGTACCTGGGTAGTGATTATGCAAATTACACCCCCCCAGCCAGGGTCCAGGGCAATTGGCTAAATGAGAAAAACTGGTTACACATCAGTAAATGCTCAGCACTTTAAATGGACCAGCCCACAGACTGTGCAGGATAAACACAAACACAGCCCTGCCTCCCCCTCTCCCTGGGATCCACCTAACCCTGGGCTGCTGGCTGGCAACAGATCCCTATCCAATAAAAGTGGGTGTCCATTTCCATTTTCTGTGAGTCAGCCATCAAAGGGATAGAAAATGGAAGCTCAGGTGAAAACTTCTCCATGTTGCCAGCAGTTTTCTGATTCCAGGAAAACTGTTGTTTGTCAAAGGGGGGATGCACCTACATAGTGGATGGGCTCAGGCCCTAGTTTTGCACTATGTATGGGAAAGATCTGGAGGGATGTGAGATGTAATTAAAAGATCAGATATTTAATACCTATTCCATGTTTTTTTAATGGCATCTAAATTTGCAAGAAGATAAAGACATCTCCCTGCTATACTTGCAATAAAATTTTAATACTGAGAAGTTTCTTTTTATTCTTTTTTTTTATTCCAGTGTGTACAATTATGTGCCCATATGTGTGTAATCCAGCATAATATCTCAATATAATTTTATTTTGTTCTGAACAGCCTTTAATGTTTTCAGACGCTTGTCACAAAAGGAATCTCATTCTCATGAACACCTAAGCCTGAAACACCTCTGTAATTCTCACTGCAGAATGTTGGAAAGATGTGACTCAGAAATCCAGGAAAATACACTAATTATACTGTACAACTAATTGCACTCTGCAGTTTTCATAGCTTACTGGCAGATGGGTGATTCAGATTTTGAGGTGATTGGGCCAGTTTAAAAACAGAATATAACTGACTAATAGCTGGACATGTCAGAAGAAAGGAAGGAAATCGTCCATCTCATCCTGTGGCACAATGTAAGATCTCACTGAACTGGGTAGCAATAAAAATCAGTTTATTAGCATGTCAGGATTATAAGAAAATTTCTTGGTAAAGCCCATGCCAGTGAAGAAGAGAGTAAAAAAAGGTCCACGAGGTTTTCCACACTGAATTTTCTCCCTAATTATTCCCCTGGGTGGGCAGTATCTTCTTCTGTGTACAACAGGTTATTGGTGATATCAGCAAATGTTAGTCCCAGGGGACCAATTAATTTTAACAGAGGCTCCACTGAAAATCAGGGAATGAGGCCAAATATTATTCCAGTGAAAATCAGGTGAGCGTTTACATCTGGGCAAAAAGAAAGGGGCAGTATATAAACATATGAGGCACAAGGGAAACCTAAGTGTGGTCTGCAGGCAGGATAGGGTGCACAAGCCTGGCTGGGGAAAGCCCAAGGTTCATCAGTACCTTCAGTCATAAACCAGTTATTATAATTTGCCATATTTACTCTCAAAATTAACTGCCCACTGACAAAAGATGGATTTTGGAAACCCAAGCAGTGGGCAGTTATTCCCAGTTTCCACAGGCTGTGGTTGGTGATACAACATGGAGAGTTGAAGAGATAGGAGATATTTTCCTGATTATTGCTCTGCTCTCTTTTTAATAAGCTAAGAAACATTCAAAAAGCAATAAATTCCAATAACTGATATCTCCTGGACTATTTCTAGCCCACTTTGATGGAGGTACAGAATAAATATTCCTAAAATAACTTGCATCTGTCATTACTCCAGCTTGGTCTGTACCTGCTGGGCTGCAAAGCTGTGTAAGCAGCAGCTTTCAATGAAGTATTGATTCTTGTCACTTTGCAAAGAAGAAAATAGAGAATATCAGCTCTGCTACAAGAGAGACATCATGGAAAGAGGAAAAGATCACAGGAGAGCTGAGCTGTGCTACAGAGTCCTCCCCTCTGGTTGAACTGCAGCTCCTGTCTCCTTGTGCCAGCAATGAATGAAATCTGTGATGAGCCAGGGCTGCTTCCTCACCTGTGAAATCATTTATACCACACACAAGTGCTGCTGGGGATCTCTGCTCAGCCCCTCGTGGGCAGGTGTCCCAGCCACATAAACCACTGTGACAATTGACATTAATTGGCACCCTTGCTGCAGTCTCCAAGGAGAGGCTAAAGATTTAATGGGCATTGAGAGTGAATTATTCCCATATGCCTCAAGGTGGTCCCTCCAGGACTGTGCTGACACACAGGGGCAGGCCAGAGCCTGAGCTGCCACCTCTTGTGATGGATTTGCTTCACTAACATTTTTAAAGGACAAAGACAAAAGGGAGAAATGAGAATTAGAATATCAGAGAAAATAAAAGAACAGCATGTTATTTCTCAAAGACATCTTGGAACTGAAGTAAATACTTTTTCTTAGATAGTTGTGAGGTCAAATGGCTGAATCTTTATGTAAATTGATGATGCTTCATGGGGACAACCACTTTATATGAGCAAATATTTAATACTGAATGCTGCCTTTTTTTGAGAACTGAATTATTTCACCATCTACTTATAGATGAAATACAGATTTTTTTACCACCTTGAGTAGACAAGTGTTAAATATCTATATTATTTTCAGATGAAACCTGTTTTAAAACAAAGTAAAAAAAAATCCATAAAGGAACAGTTTATTTCTGAAATTCCCTGGCTTCTCTTTCTTTGCATTTATCATGCTTTATCCTAAGTATGAATAACAGACATTTTTTGTGAGCTGCAGGATTTTAGAAATAATAAAAGAATGCTTTGGAAATGTGTCACCTCTTCACAGTTATAACTCAGCAAGCCAGGAGGCAGTGCTAACTTCTCTCATGTTGGCTACTATCTCTATGTCTGAAACAATTTATTTTCAGATTGACTATAAAAACAAGACATCACATAATTGTCTGGCCATAAAATATGTAAAGTATTGCACTACTGGGGCTCATTAGCAAAAGCATAGATGCTTTTTAGTAATCCATAAGGTGATACTTTTTAATGAATGCTGCAAATTATTCTACTGACTACCTAAAGATTAATAATAGATATGTCTGCTGCAACAAACAAGTCTCAAATCTCTGGAGAGAACTAGAGAAAGTGGATAATAATTAGAATAAGAGCACGACAGCTATTCTTGTATTCATAGTTTTGATCCTATCAGCTAAATGGTGGTTGTGGTTTGTGTTGTGTCTGCTGTAAACAGACTCCTCTTGGAGCAGGAGCCTAGACTGAGAACACTGCACGCAGCTTGGCTTGTGGATAGGAAAAGAAAGGGATTTTAACTCTGACTCAGGGTTTAATGCTGCATAATTTCAGGAGAGTTAAACATCTTTACAAGACCTGAAACCTTACAGTTTCATTATTTCCAAGGATTACTGTCCATCCTTTTGAAAGGAGGCTGAAAACAGGCACTGTACTTAGCTAACTTTATTCTGGACAGTTGTCAAGGACTGTCACAGTTTTTGTTTTAGGGAAGTCTCTACCTTATTGCTGTATGTTGAACTCTGTGAAGGAGGCATAGAGGATGAATAGAGTTTTGAGATGTAATATCCAATATATCTAGTCATGTGAATTATTAAAAATTGGACAAAGATCTCTATGGTAAACATCACTGGACACCTCCAAAGCCCTTGGATCATACCTCTGAAAATTTGTCTCTCTGAGAGTCACATCATACTGTTGGGTAACCTGTGCTGTTGCTCGGGCTTTGGAGGATGGTGTGCAGTGCCCCATTCCCACTCACACTGGGAACTACTCAAACTATTTCAAAAACAACCTTAAAACAGTTACATCAACTAAATTATTCAATCTTGTACTATCTATCTCACAATAAACAATTTGTTAACTAATGTTCAAAATAAAAAACATACAATTCTATAAAACAAAACAATTAATTTTCTTTTATTAATATGTAAACATAAATACAAAAATTTTAATAAAATGCGTTACATAAATCTTTCTAATCATTCAATAGGCCAGAGACAGCCCAGTGTCCATTTTGATGGGATCTGTGTATCAGCAGGAGAATAAATGGGTCCGAAACAACTTATATGAGCTACTGAGGTCCCTGCAATTGCACTCAGCTGTGTGTTCCTATTTCCATATCAGATGAAATGTCTCAATGATCCTAAAAATGAAAGCTCCAGAGAGACAGAAAGGCCAGGACACCTCAGTGGCTCCTGCCAGTCTTATGAATCTGACCCAGTGTAACCAAACTGGCTTCTCTCTGTGTAGTGAGCAGAAGGCCATGCTTATTGCTTAGAAATGCTTTGTTATGGTGCAGCATCTCTGACCTAGACTTGCTCTAAAGCTCTCAAAATCCATGGGAACCTCTCAGCTGAGTCCTTTAAAGCTTGGATCAGTTTTATTCCCTGGCAAAGGAAGGCCTGGCAGTTCTCAAGCCCTCATGGATCCTGCCAAATGGCATGTGACTCTGCCAAAACCTATGGTGGTTTCTGGAGAGGAGGAAATTCTCCACGAAGAGGAACCTCACAAAGTTTTTTTGCCTTCAAAAGAGAGCAGGTGAATGTTACAAGACTCCTGAGATGCCTCCTGTTGTTCCCCCTGCACTTCAGCAGTGATTAAAAAATACTCTGTCCACAGTAATCCAGCACAGCACAGTGATGTCAAACTGTAGATAAAATTACTCAAAGACAATGATTCATGGCTGGCCTGGTATGCAGAACGAGAAGAAAGGCAATTAATTTGAACATGTAAGCACACACCAGTCCCTGCACAGTATCCCACCAAACTGGAAAAGTTCTCTATTAGTTTCTGTGTATATTAAAAAGAATTCCCAGAGGGTCCTGTTTAAACAATGTCTAAATAAACACTTTCCTGATCATTTCATGAGTTGCTATAGCACCTCAGGAAACTCAGTGAGCACCCTCATGGCTGTCAGTTTGGAAATGAATGGTGTAATTGTTATAACAGTGCTGGGCTGGTCTTTCTGTACTTGGAGCTTTCACTGGTCAGAAGATGTGTCTTCCACAGCAATGACTGACTTTTCAGTGTCTTGACTGCTTCCTGAAAGGGAGCTGTGGAATCTGAGGCCACAATAAATTAACTTTTAGGTAGGCTGACCTCCTGGATGCAGCCCTGGAGGCTTCACAGAGACCTGCCGCTGTCCTGCTGCATCACCTGAGATCAATCTTACCCCATCCTCCATAGCCCAGGTTCTCCATCTGTTAAATTAGAGCATGAGATGTAGATTCCCACTATTAAAAAAGAGTCTGAACTCTGTGTCTCCATGATAGAGATATTCTCCAGGATGCTCTACAGCTGCTGTTCCACAGACTCCAAATCATCCTTAGGCATCCTCTAACTCCTTGTTTGCTTTGGATGGCCAGGTAAAAAAGCAGTATCCAACCCTCTGGATTTGATCCTCAGCTGCTGGTTCAAGTGACTTGGCAAATTAGAGATTTCACAGCACTAGTTTAAACAGATACAGCCCACTTTCATTTATTAATCCTGAGGAAATCTTGATTTCTAAAGGAAACTTCCCTACCCTGACAAAGCTCTGGGGACATCACAGTACGAATGGCATAATCAAATTCAAAGTCAAAAACAAATATGAACATTCACCAGAAGTTCAAAAACATTTAAATTATGAGAATTCAGTGGTTAAAACCATAGGGAGCTTACTGTTCACACACTATTGAAAGTAAAATAAAAAGGGCACTTCTTGATTTAAAAGTGCGAGCACTTGTTATTTTTAAGTAGGATTAAGTATCTGGACTTCCAATTACACAATGGAAAATCCCTTTTTTATTGGTAAGATTTTAATTAAGTACCTTGATTTCTGTAAATGGGAGCTTCATTTGACACTTGTGGGCAACTTTGAATAAGTGCTAATAGAAACTGTGTAAATTCTGCTGAACTACATAGCTCTGAGTGCTGCTCAAAGAGCAGTCTGCCTCCAATTTCAATTCCTTTAGAGAAAATCTGAAATAAGCACATTGAAGTCAATGTTGCACTGGTAGAAATCAGAGTAAGAACTGAGCCATGCCTAGGCCTGCATTAGTTTGTGCACAGTCTTGAAATATTGTATGGTGGATACCATATAAATGTACATAAAATGAATATATTTTTAAAGTCCTGTTACAGCTAGAAGACTTGTACAGGAATTAAGTTGCAAAAGCCTGTCCTTCTATGCAGCTTTCAGACATTTATCTTCATTTCTGGCAAAGAATCCTGTTGGGGAAAATAAAATACATTACCACTTGCACAGGAACCAGTGGAAAAGAAATCATCCTGCATTTCTACCTCCAGAGATGGTTTATTGCCTTAGATTTCTGAATTATATTACTTTCCTTAGCCTTGAGTTTTAAACATAAGGTAGATATTATGATACATTTGTTTTGTTATAGCATCCTTTAGCATCCTTTAACATGGATATATATTGACACATGAACCTGCTGAGACTTCTCACAGTGTCTTTCTTAGACAAAAAAGTGTAAAGTAAGTATTTACAGAGCATTGACTCTTGGACCTCTAGTAAAGGATGAAATATACCTCTGGAATAGATGGATTTTAATATTTTTATGTTACTTAACTTAAAGACATAGCTAAAGAAGCATTTAATCACTCCTGAAACTTTGCGAACATGATAATTTTAATTACATTAAAGGATAATTCATAGTATCAAGAGTTTTCACCTTCCAGTCAATTACTGAGCATTATAACTATTACATCACAAAAATTGAAAACTACAGACACTTGATGGAGAGTATGTCTTTAGTAATATAAAATTTTTTGTTTGTTACCTCTGTTGCTTTTTTTTTCCTCTGAATTTGAAGGAATGTGGGTAATGTCCCTCTCACCTAGTTTTAGCTGCATGAAATTCAGATATCTTCCTCTGAGCTGTTTCTCTGGATGGAATCCTATGTGATTATCACAGTCACCAGATAAGAATAAGGTGCAATTCAGTGAATTATTTAAGTTTTTTTTTGTAGGATGGGTTGCCCTTGCAGTATTTATTTAATTATGATGAAGTTTGGCAAGTCATTTGCATCTGGATGTCTACTAAATACCCTCTTTATGTGACTTCTTGGCTTATTTGCAAAATGTGTATATTAGTTAATGCTAACTATTACTTTATTTTCAGGAAGACCTATGGACCTTATTTGGAGGAGTTGCCCGACTTAATTTAAAGCCCAATGTACAGCTTTGCAATAATTTATATTTTCTCAGTATTTAGATTGCATTCCCATAGACTCCTCTCATCCTTTTCCATCCCTCCTCCACCATGCACCATCCCTTCCCTCACAGATGGCCCTTCACCATGTACACAGCTTTAATGAACTGCATCCTAAGGTGGCTTGGAGGGAGGTTTCCCATGAGCCTGTAAAAAAAAGTAAGAGACTCTTCTAGAATTCTTTCAGAAACTGGTCACTCACAAATTTCACAGTACACAGCTGCTGTTTTATCACAGTGAAAGTTGCAGTGGGGATCCTCAGAAATGAGTTATTCACTGTTGCAGAAGTTGTAAAGTGTTGCTGATAATTCCAAACAAAACATTGAAGGAAAAGTGTAAATTATAGTAAAAGCAGGTCGCCCACCAAGAGAGACTGAGAGCACTGTTCATGTTCCTGCTGAGCAGTGTAAGCTTGATGAAGAATGCAGGTGACATAATGTTGTTTACAATAACTTATTCAGCAAAATTTTTCCTGCTTTCTGACTGTCTCCTGGCAGACCTAAAAAAAAATAAATCCCATTTCATCCATAAGAGCTTTTGTGCCACTTTTCTCTTTCGGTGGAGAGATTTCACTGAAATTATTTGATAGTCAGTATCTGAGTTATGTGATTAGTTACCTATATCATATAGCATGGTTTTAATCTCTGAGTGAATAAATATTGCTCTTGGGATCAGCAGGAGAAATTCTCTGGAGACAGAGACATCATTGCAAGATGGGAAACAAATAAGAAAGAAGTGGAACATTTTGGGAAACTGTGTGAACCAGTCTTTTATCTAACGAGTATTTCTGGCAATACTTAGCTGCATAGATTAATTTAATTTTTTTCCTGTGACATTTGCACAAAATAACTGGGTGCATGTAATCCCAATGTGTAAGGACAGGGAAGGAGGGAAAAGGGTGGGAAGACTCCCTTATATTCAGCAAGAAAATGCTTTCCCAAGTCCTGGTGAACTAGAGTTACAGGGGGAGGGAGGAAGCGTGGCAGAGGGATGTGTGGGATTGCCTGCTTGGGATTTGTGCATAATGAAGTTGGTTAATCAGGGCAAGTCGAATTGGAAATCCACAGATTATGTGATACAAGTATTGTCTGCAGCACTTCTGAACCTGCTCTAATCAAAAGCCAGGTTGAGGGAAGATAAAACAGATTTGTGCTAAAATGAAAGAGAAAAAAATCTGCTCTCTCTAAGCAATAATCCATCTTGATGAAAACAGAGTGATCCCACGAGCAAAGGTTTTGTGAGCAAACCAGGGTGAGCTCACTACAGTGAGCTAAATGGAGCTTGCTTGTCTACAATGGTCATTACAGCTTTTCTTAGCATATTAGCCTTTCTTTCTATCACATGTGCATTTAGAGTTTTGGGCAGGTATTGACAAAAATCTGAATATATTGCACCTCTGTTGCCTAATTACAGTGGCGACAGCAGAAGACAAAGGATATACATGAGATCTGAGCAAGGTGTTAAATCATAATAACATGTGTTCACACCATGCCCCATTTCTATATATGGGATGAAAAAATCGCACTAATTAAGGTTACTTTGTTAGACTGATAAGTAATTACCAGAGCAAAACTTGTAACCTCCCAGCCCTTAGTAGGAAAAGGTCGAAAATAATGGTGTAGTCCTTCATAAATCTAAGAGGAATGGAAAAGGAATACCAAGTAACTTAACACAGAGGAATTTTAAGTTTCTATACACACTCTTTAATGCTTCTTAAAGAGCACTGCTTAGATTTATATTTCTTTCAGCTTACAGGACATTCTGAATTTAATCTCCCCGTAGCCACTCGTCTACAATGATTTCAGCTGTGGGTCACAAAAGTTAAACCTGATAACCACTCCATTGCAGCCCTTCTGCTTTAGAGGTCAATGGAAAGTTTCTCAGGAGGCATCATTCAAAAATAATATCTACTTCTACATGAGAGATTTGAGTCAGAGTTTGATTTCTTCCCTCCTTTGACTCAGAGACTTTTCTTTGATTAAAATGGAGAGGAGTACTAAATGCTGAACATCTACTGGAGAGCACATCTCTCTTAAAGAGCCACCATCACCGAGCTCACATCTATAATGTGAACCATGATTTTGTTGGTCCAACAAGAAATAAACATTGCAGATGACTGTTAGGAAAAACTGGTGACATTAGGGGGCCCATTAACACTCCGTCAAATTAACAATATATTTCTAATTCCCTTGAGTGTCATATGTGTTTTTCTTATAATATTGGCTGATTCTCTCCTGCATTAATGAGGTGGACTGCTGCCAAAAATATGCAAATGGAAATCCAGTGGACCTGCCTTTGTAAATTCAGATATCTAGGAATTCGCACTTAAATGAGAGTTGAGAAACCCCCAAACCAAACAGTTGTTTGGTAGCAAATCCTGTGCTGTTAGATTGCTTGCACCAGTGCTGGAAAACATCAATATGTAAATACCTTGAACTCTAAACTCCTGAAGTCTGTATTATCTGAGTTTTTACAGTGGAGGTGTCAGGTCCCCTTTAAACTCTCTCCCACATTTGAATATAGATCTGCAATCAAATTATAGAGCTTTCCCTAGGAAACAGCAAGTCATGTAGTTCCCAGATAATGTAGACAAACAAATCACATTTCCTTGGCTCTCCCACCCTTTCTGAATCTGAAAATTACTTCTGAAGCTGAAAACGATGTCTTAAAGCAGAGGAGAAACACACATCTCTACACACATACAAACCCCGTATTAATACAGCAGCAGATTGTAATTCTCCTTAGAAACAAAACAAAGCAACAATAATGCTACACAAAGCACTGGCAACCACACAAACTCACTCAGTGGTCTCTACTAAATCTGGGGTTAGGCATTATGACACAGGGTATTGGAAACCACCCCATCCCCACCCCTCCACAGCCCTTTTTCCATATGTTCCTTATTTCTGGTTACCTTCCAGCTGCCAGATGTTCTTTCCCACTACCACCATCCTGGACCTGCAGACCCCTTTTTCTGGGTAGAAATAATAGCATGCAGATTTCAGGAATATTTGCCTTTATTTGATGCTATTCTTGTCCCACCTTCGCTGTGACTCCAATCTCGCTGAAAATTACATGGTAGATGATCTTCATACATTGGGCATGGATTCATAGATTTCAAGGCAAGCAGGGACCAATATCATTGTTTAATCTGGATTTCTGTGTGACAATATTGCAGATTTTAGCCAGTGGTGCTGGTGTTGAGTCCAACAGACAAGAACATATCTTGCAGCCTCATACTCCTGATTGTATGCAGGCCAAAGGATGAACTGGCCCACATGGATAATCTCTAAAATTTAACCCTTCTCCCACTAAAATCTTGGATTTTATTCTATGTGAACAGAGAGGGTCCCTGACCAGCTCAATCCCTATGAGTACACCTTCCCAAACTGATACTGATCCTCAGCTTTTTCCTGTTATCCAGAGAGCTACCTTACAATTCTTAACATATGAGAAGGAGAGAGTAAAAAAATCAAATAATAATGCAATTCTCCATTTCTCCATTCAGCTTCTGGAGACCATCATCTACTTTCTGCTCCTCTTATGCAGTAGGATCTAAGCCACTCTCATTTTTAATGAAAGCTTAATGCAAATCATGTGAAAAGTCATGCAGTGTTTCCCTGAAGTGTCCACGCTAAATTGCCATTCAGGAATTCATACCTTTCAGTGGAAAAAAAATAAGAAAAAATTTAGTTCCTACTTGAGACAAGTGGTTGTGATAAAAGTCTCAAACAAGAAATATATAAAAAAAAAATGGAAGAAGCAAAATTATATTTTCATCCTATTTAGGTACTCAAGCTGCAGCTAAATGTGTAATAGAGTTTCCAAAAGCACGTAAGTGATAAACTATGACTTCAGGAATGAAAATGCTTTAAAAGTTTTCTCATAGTATAGGTTCTTATTTAAAAGGATTGAAGCCATGTCCAGGTGCTCACTGTGTTCTGCATTTCTGAAGACTCCAAAACACAACCACATGAGCAGTTTTATCAAGACTTGCATAATTTCAGTAAACAGATATACAGGACCCAGCTGCTTCTGGGGTATATCTGTGCGTGTTTGATTTTCTTTTTTCCCTGTATAAAATGCAAACTCCACAGCAAAAATAAGAAATACTATTTAAGGAGGGAAAATCTTCCAGAAAGTGAAATAACTAGTAAGATGAGATCCAGTTTAGGCCAGTTGAATATCAATTGCACAACTGTAGAATGTAAAATAAAATTGATTTATTGGACAACATCTGATTTCAGTGGCTTTACACCAGGGATGCATTGAGTCAGTATTTTGAATTAAAGAACACTGAGAAAATCTTTTATGTTTATCGCACACCTGGCCATAAACCAGCCCCAAACTTCCCTTAAATTAACTTGTCAGAAATCCACAAAGCAGCAAAATGCAACTCTTGGGGTAGAATCTCACAGCAGAGTTGAGCTCTATCAAAAATCAAGATTTAGACCATGTGTTTCCTGTATGATGTTGATCTGGTAATTGCCTTTCTTGCTGCTTTGGGTGAGATTCTGATATCCACTATATTGGTTTTCCAGGTGTTATTTTAGTCATCTTCCCTTCACAAATAGAAATAATTTTTCCTTTTTGACTGCATTAAGCTACACTTCAAATGAGCTCCCTACCTGTCTTGACAACTGTAACCACTGAGTGCTTGCAAGCAGGTACCCAGAGCAATTCAGACCTTCACATGTATTTATAATGAACCTCAAGCCATGACACCGTTATTTTAAAAATCTTTTCAGATAATCATCACTAAATTCTAAAAACATTTAGTCTGAAATTAGAGCTTTTCCATCCTCACTCATCTCCCTGTGTTCTGCCCACTGGATACCCCAGTAGGAATGTAATGGCCATGTGTGTTAAAGGTGAGGAGACCCTTCACAATGGCTTTTAAATTCTAATTATTCAAACTACCAGAAGATAAACTTGGCTCTTGAGGAGGTTCTACTACAGAACCACCAGCTGTTGAAGTTAAACCAAATGGGAATAGAGAAAATGACTTTAAAAAAAAAAATGTTTTTCTGCTGTGACAACATCCATTTTCCCACTTGGTTTTCTCAAGTCTGCATGTGCCCCATGCAAGGGCCTCTTGCTAGAGCAGCTGATACCTGAGATTCTGTCTAAGGGAGCACTGCAGAGACCCCTGGAAGCTCCTCCTGAGCAAGATCACAGGGGGCTACATGAACCCAGGTGCCTCCTTCTCCTTCTTTCATCATCTGATGGTTGTTGGGGGATTTGGAGAAGCGGAGGCAGAGGAGAAAATATTACATTTGTTATATATTTGAAAGAATTCACTCTCTCAATCTTCTCTTTTGAGGGAGGAGTCTGGAAAGAAAGTTTTGCATGCCCAAATATGGCTGTGCTTCTCAGAGTCGCAGAATCATGGAATGGGTTGGAAGGGACCTTAAAGATGATCTCATTGCAATCCTCTGCAGTGGACAGGGATGCCTTCCACTAGACCAGGTTTATCAGAGCTCCATCCAGCCTGGCCTTGAACAGGGATGGCGCATCCACAACTTCTCTGGGCAACCTCTCCCAGTGCCTCAAAAGTGGTACATCGTTTAATTATAACCACATAATTCCAGTAAAGCTCCTTAAATGCAGAGAGGAGGTAGAAAGAAAAGCAAGAACCGTTGTCAATCTGTTTTTGTTCTCTCTTTATGGGATTTTGGGTACCAGATCCTGTCTCACATACCTCTGGAACCTCTGTGCTTCATAGCTTCTCAGTGTGTTCAGGGATCACCTGGCCCCTGGGGTAGCAGCAGCTTCAAGGCCTTCTTGGAGTTATATTTGCCCCTTAAAGACTGTGGAAAGTTGAAAACAGGAGTAGTGCAAGACATGCTACCCACAACTCTGATCCTCCTCCCTGTCATCCAGTTTATCCTGTGGTGGAGCTCTATCAAACTCTTTAAAGAATCCAAAAAAAACTCGAAAAGATATTTCACAAGATGGCCATATGGCCACTGACATTTTTGAGCCTTCTATGGTGCTGGGTCTGTGTAAAAAAGTTACATTGAAATAGATTATACTATAATTATATAATATCATCTCACAAATATATATGTAACTATATAAATGTACCAGATCAACACATGACATTACATTAGGAATTCAGTATTGGAAACAAAACAAATGTGAGCACATTCTGAAATAGCACAGTGGTAGCAGGATCTGATATTATGCTTTTGTTTAATACTGTAAATTAAGCAGGAAATGTAGCTTAATTTTGTGTATGCTTGTAAATAAACAACATATTGTAAATTTCATCATGCTCATTATATGGAAAATCACTTTTTTTTTTTTTTTGTTACAAGAGTTTATGATACCAAATCTTCTGTTTATCTCAGTGATTTTTTTTTTCTGAATGTAAAAAAAAAAAAGCATTATGCATCCTAACATCCATATCTGTAATTCTGTGAGCATCCCTTTTGTTTACTGCACACAACATAGTTGTAACAAAGACATTTACGCTTTTGGAGACTGAAGCATGAAGTCGTTCTAAATCTGTGCCCACAGGTAATAATTACTTCACTCATTAACAGATCTCCCTAGTCTCTCATAAAACAGCTCTGAAAAGGTCTCTTGGGACAGAGTCAGGAAGTGTGTTTTATGATCATTAATATGGTACTACCTTGGAAATACCTAGTCTAGCTGGTTTAGCCCCAAAGCTATGTTTATTTGCACAACCCCAGCAGATTGCAATGGCAGGGAGCAGACTAAAGCCAGCCCCAGTGGGTTCTCTTCATCCTCTTCATGCACCAGAAGCTGAATCACATCTTATTTTATGGCATCATCAAGTCATTGCTAAGAGAAAGGGACAAAGCGGGGCTGAAAAATGAATAATTTATGTAGGGCATTCAACAGGATATGAGAAATAAAAGATGAAAATGTAAAACTTACTGGAAATTTTGTGTGTGCGTGTATTCCGGAAATTTTCAAATTATTATCTTAGCTAAAAACAATAATTAAGATAATTTATTAATAAGAGTTCAGGGCTGACAGTCAAACATAGCAGTAGTGTAAGGAGGCAGGACCTCAGTGAAGTATGTACAGCTTGGTTTAACTCCATGAGCAAGGAATTTGGGTCTCTAGATGTTTTCTACTTCAGCTGAGTACGCTTATAAAAAAAATTGATAAATTTGTACAAAGATCTTTGGCTTGCTAAAGACAATGCTGCAGAGTGAGAAATGCCCTGCAGGGAGATCTAGATGATTAACCAAACTAGACAACTGATTCATAGAGTATCCAGTTGATAAAAAAATACAAGTTTGGATCAGTCTGCTGTGGGTTATGAGAAAAGCACTAAACAAAAATTGTAGCCTATCCTTTGTATCCCGTGGGTACCAAAATTTGACACAAGTCTTACAATTTACCATTCATTCCTACAGAAAACCAACCTCAATAATATCAAAAAGTTGTTAAGATGATGTTTCTCACACAACCTGGGGTGCTGTGGAAGGTCTACTGTCTTTTCAAGCTACAGAGAGGAAAAGTACTGGGCACACAGACTGGGATTTTCTCAATGTGTCCCGACTTCTTCTGGGTCTTGGCCATGAAAAGTCTTACCAAAGCTTGTGTGCCACCAAAGAATCTGAGGAAAATTCAAGGTAAAAAAGGCAGCTGTCTTCTATTGAAGAAAAGAAGGGTTGTCTTGCCCCAAAGTACTTGCAGCACATGTCAAAGCTGTCTTCCTCAGGTATTGTGCTTACTTGGTACATCAAAAAGATCTGTCATTGTGTTATATCATCACTCAGAGATGCCACTCAGGGCTTTTCATTTTCTTTTTTTTAAACAGACTTCATTTTAGACACCTCAATCAATTTCCCTGTTGTGGCTTTTCCCCTTCAGGCCAAAGCATCCCAATTTCAGTACTAATTATTCTTATTACAAAAGTCCCTCAGGTCCTACTCAGACTGCTGTGCTTAGGGGTATGCTAAAGTCTAACTGGAAACATTCCCAGTGCCAAAGAATTTACAAGTAATTTAAGGCAGGATGCAACAAGTGGGTGTATGAGACAGTAATTAAGGTGAGGGGATTGGAAAGGAAACCTGTAGTAGCACTGAGTGGTCACACTGATTAGCTCCACACAGTGGTTTAGACTCAGCTGCAAACCTTTTTTTAAATTTTTTTTCTAATGCTGAGGTATAAACAACTAAAATGGATAAAGTTGTGATTTAGAGCTTAAGTGCTTAAAAAAATCTAAAATGTGTGGTTTGCAAAATTTATCAGCTATGTGTACCCAAGTATCAGCTGAATTCTTCATTTTAGGAATTAGGAGGACAGGTGGCTGAGGCTGGGAAAGCTCAAAGGGCTCTAGAACCACCTGACAAACTCTCAGTAGCACAGCACAGTTCAGGCACATCAGGCAGTTTTTGTTAACAGCCCTGTAAGACACTCTTCTCCAATGGATGCTTGAGTGAAAGTTTGGAGCCATGAAAATACAGCCCAGAATGGTAAAAGTCCTCCCTAAAACCAGTAGAGCTTAGTGTGAAACACTAGAAATCCCACTGTTGTGGTCCTATCCAAAATTAAGTGCTTGATTTTCTGCCTCTGGGAGAAACTGGGGCCAAAACCTCCCCTGCCTTGCGTGGTGTAGCACCAAGATCCTTGTGTGCTCAAGTGGAGTCACACACATCCTCTCCCAGGGGTGAATTCTGCCCTGTCAGGCAGGGAATGGATCTTTGGCCAATGTAAACTGGCACAGAGTTAGCGTGGTTGAGAACATCTGCAGGTCTGCCAAGGGAGAAACGTACCCACTGATTGCATGGGAATTGGGATGGATGGCACCACAGACACAGAAAATGAAGGATGGTGAGGGCACATGTTTGCAATATCCCCACGCAGGGGGAATAAGACTTAAATTAGTTTTTCATTCTCAGAGGGAAGGTGGCTTATCCCGTGGCCATCAAGACAGGTTGTTTGGACTTGATGGAAAACTGAGACAAGCTCTGAGGCAAAATGGCCCCATGGAATCTCCTAAACCTAAGAAAAGTGATCTGCAAGAAGCTGGAAGAGGAAAACCATGTTCATGTCTGCCACTCAATATAATTTAATGTAGCAAATAGCAAACACTCAGACTGAACATATGAGGGTAGAAACAGTGCAGGTATTAATATATCTGCTCTTCCCACAGATTGGCAAGCAGCCTAAATCCACTGCTACCTGAAATTATGCCAACCTGTTCAGCACATCTGAATTTAAAACTAATCTCTTATTTACAATCAAAGCATCTACAAAGCTGGTGCTTGTAATGGGTTTTATTATACTGCATTAAAGATTGTTGTTGAAATTTGCATTTCCAATGACCAATTAGTATATTTATTTATTAGAATTTAGTCATGCTATTTCTGGTAAATGAAATGTAGTGCATAAGAACATAAATAGGATTATTAGCTACATTCCTCTCTTTCCTCTTCTATGGACTTCATTATTTTTGCACAGATGCCAGGATATTTTTTTCAGTGAAAAATTAAGATTGCATGAAGACTTGCCCACTCTCAAAAGCTGTGATGACATTCAGTGTGATTGCAAGTTATACCACATTAAAAAAGACGTTTCTCTGAAAGCAGTGGTTAAAACCCAGACGCCTACATTTATTTACATTTGCAATGCTTGTGCCATGTGTATAGGATACAGTGAACTGCTAACTTTTGGAATGAAAATAACTTGTGTCTGTGTTAAATGTCACAGGAAATTGTAGCACTGATTAATAAGTAAAGAATACATAATTAGGAAAAAAAGTTGCTTCTTGTAAAACTGCTGCGTGTGTTTAAATTCTCATTCATTTTTTTTCCCTGGAATGAGCAGATTAAAATAAATAGAGGGATCACGTAATGAAATTTGTTCTCCTCTTTAATGCGAGTGTTCAGGTTTCAGGATAACATTGTTCCTTAACTATTTATTTAAAACAGGAGGCAGAATATTTCCATTATTTTCTGGTTTATTAAGCTTCCAAAACACAAAGAAAAAAATTATTTCTTTGCCTCAAAATTACAGTTAAGATTAATTAAACAACCTAAATGATAGTGAGTAAAGTTTTTAATTAAAGCTATGGTAAGAATTTCTTCATATTTTCCTCAGTTAGAGGTCTGCAAATAACAAAAATTGGGGTATTGAATGGAAGGGAGGAGATTCTGATCCAGATTGGAAAGTTCTCAAAATTCAGGACTTTTTGTTTCAGCTCCCAGTTTCTCTTGCCTCTCGTAGCATCTCCTTCCCGGGTGCTTTACACATGAGGGTGTTGTTTTGCTTTCCAAACATGAATAAAATGTAACAAAATGTAGATATAAGACTAAGGAAATGCTTTTCTCAGATTGATATACTAAGGCAGATGAAATCACCAAAAGCTAAAAAAAACCCATCACTTCGGAATCTTTGTGAGCTTTGATGCTGACCATAATTCCTTCTTTTAATAAAGCTTTCAAAACAAGTGGACCTATTCCAGGGTAAGTTCTTAATCTGAAAAAAGCCTTTGGAACCTTGAGTATTTTGTCATTCCTTACACATATGGAATCTGGAGAACAGTTATTTACATAAATTGATCTGTAATGTACCTGTAACAAACTATTTTAATTAAAAATGGTTAAACTGGTTGTTAAAACAATGGAGAAAATGGTACACCTCTATGCACTTATAATTTGAGATGACTGAGATTGCTTTTTGGCAGAGAGAAAGTGAAACTTTGATAGGACAGATGACAGTTTTAAATAGAGTTCTCTTTTTACATCAATTCCATAATGACAGTGTGTGTTCACTAGCACTGTACTGAACACCAACTCCACTGAAGTCCACAGCTGGGAATGGCATCAAGAATATAACATACTCTGCAAGCCAGGGTTCTCTTTCTTCATTTTTTATTGTAATCAGGTAAGAGGGTGTTGCTTGAATTCAAGCACCAGGTCATCTTTGCTGGATAATTCAAGCAGTTGGTTGTTTCTCTGCAGCAGCCAGGTTACAACCAGAGCAGCACTTCCATTTCGTATCTGATCACCCCCTGTGCTCACTTCAAGGAATTATTAGAGAAAATGACATTTGAACACTAAGAAGTGCTCCTCTGCTTCACTTCCTATTTCACTACGAGCCAAAAATGATGAAGGGCAATCCTTACTTAAATTCAAAACTGAATTTTTTTATATATCTCAGTTCTAGCATGAATATTCAAAGCCATTAGTCTCTTTGCTTGCAAATGTAACTTGAAATCATTTAGGAATGAAAACAACCAGAGAGAAAACAATTCAGCAAAGCCATGCTTAGATTTCAAGACGATGCTCGAATGGATCATCATGAAAGAATTTTTGGAGTTCAAAGCGCTAAGTAAGTGCTTTGCTCTTTGACAACCATTACTCACAAGTTTGCCAATCATTTAATTGCATAGATCCGAAAATAGACATGACTGTACTGGTATAGCTCTGATACAATAATCCAGGATGCTTCTCATGTTGGCTGCTAGAGCTTTCAAGTGGCTACTGTGATCTTTGCAGTGGTCACTAGGAGCTGCTTCAAAGGAGTGTCCTATCAAGTGAGTAAACCTCCTGTCCCTCAGTGGGCACATCCATGTAAACCTTCGTGCACTTTCCACACTTCACACAATTTCCTTGTAACTTGAAATGCTTTGACCACCTTCAAGCTGACCACTTCCAGAGTGGTGAGCACTGATGAAACAGAACATCTTCCAGCACCTCACTTCCAAATGCTCATCACTCCTACAGGCACGTTGGTGACAGCAGCAGGGACAGTTGATTTGTCTCACTGCAAAGCAGAGGCTTGTTTTGAACATTTTGATCCATTTTCTGAATCCAGTGAGTGTGGTGGTGTCTGCAGGGGGTTTTATATCACATTTCTTGTCTGACTTCCTGCTGAGTTTTGCTGACAGTCTGTTTTTCCTTACAGGTAGAAACAAGTCTTCTGTGACAAAGCAAAACTTTCTGGCTTCAGCAATGTGGAAACTCAAATGAAAAGACACTTTAAAGATTATAGCATTCACTTAACTGGCCAAATAGATACTTTCGTTTTTCATTGTCAGCTCAATGACTTAATGCTATTTTTGCTATACTCTTTGAAATAATTCAAGCTAGTAAAGATAACAATCAGATTATAGGAAGAGTTTGTAACACGAAAGATGGCTTAATCTGAATTAATTTTCACCTGCACTTGTGTTGTATTGGCACAGTCTCTTTTTCAGGTCTGTTACAGGTCTGGTTTTTTCTTCCTTCTGGGACAGCAAGTTATACAGACATCATCTGCCTATCTACATTTATTATGTGTGGCAATTTATAATTTCTGAATGATACAAATGTGTTTCTTTTGCTTTGTTTGAGCTGAGGCTTCATATTATTTGCCTAAAGTTACAGACCCAGTGTCATGCCTTAAGCAGCAGCCAGTTTGGAAGGGGAAAGATATATCTGGTGGAAAAATGATCATATTACTGTAAAATTCCTGCATAGGCAAATACAACATCAATGCTGAGGGAATATCCTGCTCTTCCCCATGCCCAATCGACACCAGCCTGAAAACTGCACAAATGAACAGAATTAACAGAATTTAAATGCTATGAACACCCAGATGCTCCAGATGCATCTGAGAGGACAGCAACAGAAGCAGGAAGCTGTTAATGCATCTGGCCTTGCTTTGTTTGCCTTTCCACCCTGCTGAGAACTTGATGCAGCTTTTGGAAATATCTGAAAACTTTCAGACAATGCCTTGTGAGCAGCTCAGGGTCTTGCTAGTGCCATAGGGTTTAGTTAGATGTGGAGTCTCTTGTAGCACTCCATCCTGAGCTTTCTCTATGGAAAAAGTTTATTTCCTGGCCACCTTTCTCAGCCCCCTTGTCAGGGGGTTAGATCCTTTCTAGCAGGGATGAAGGAGCTGGTTGTGGAGAAATGTTAGAGCACGTCTCTGCAGGTTCTATCTACCAATCCATCTCATGGTTCCTGTTCTAGACCAAGATCCTTTCCTCCCTGAAATTTCCTGACAACTCCTCTGTTAGCAGGGAGCTTGTGGAGACCTGATTGAGGATTTTCCTGGTGGTAAGCACAGGAATACTAATGTGGATCCTGCATGGTTGCTTCCCATATCACATTCACACAATATCAAATCTGCTTCTGGGCTTGCTGTGGGCAAGGAACTCCAGAGATTTCATTTCCATTGACCAGTAAAATGAGAAAATTCATGGGTTAAGATAAGAATAGTTTAATATTTGAAATAAAATGACAACAATAACACCACCACCACTAATAACACTAATAATGCTAATGCTAATACTAATACTAATAACAATAATAAAGAATCCAAATGCCTAAGTCTGGTGTAATTTCAAAGGTTGGGACACTCATTTTAACCTCTCTAGTTTTGAACCCTAGTTCTGAGCCATAATTCTGGACCACAACAGTCAAATTTTTGGTTAGTTATTGAAAATTCGTTTAAAACTATTTCTGACACCTTACTTCCCCTTAAGCCAAGCGTGGACCTTATATCCAAACACATGGGAAATATGGACATGTTTATTTTTCATTGGGATGTGTATCTTGAATCCCATGACATTCCTGCCAATACTTTGATGAAATAATTTAAGTTTGTAATATTATATAATTATGTAAATAAATATTATATACATTTAATATATATATATATTATATAAGTTTTGAATTTTTTTAATCCTTGTTAACACTATGATCATGACTGCAAACTGAATAAAAAATCACGTTAGGCCTTGTTCAAAGACAAAAGAGCTGTCAGTCCTGCTCCAAAGAATTTACAAACATATTAAGTTCAAGATAGTCAAGAAAACCAGGTTCTCTGTATTAGTATTTACAAATAATTGTATGAAATTTTGTTGGCTGTGTTTCTGTATTTTGTAAAAGTTTGCTGGTTCACCATCAGATTTCATGGATAAAGCTGCTAGCTTATTCCATTTCAAAGCAGGTTATTTCCCATTTTTTCCTGGTCTGAAGTGAGTTATAACAGTCCATAAATCTCCAACTTTTCTGGCTTTTTATGACGGGCAGACATCATAATGGGACTTTCTAGACTTCATAAACAATTGGATTTTTAAAGCCTTGTTCATTTGTAGGGGTTCTTCACTGTCACATTTTTTTTAATCATAGAATTCCAGTTAATAAGTTGTGTCAGTGCAGAGAATAGTTCTTCTACATGAATTAGAAAATGAAGACCCATAAGTGAATAGTTTGTTTCTCAGCAATCTACCAAAAATCTTGTTAGAGTCTCTTGGTAAAATAGATTTCACTTTTCTGTTATTATTTCTTCTTTTTAAGTCAAGTTTTTGGAAATAATTTTATATCTTTAGGACTGTGTGAACTTTCAAGAAACTAATTTATTTAGCAATGCCCGTTACTCACCCTACATAGAGAGATAATTTGTGGTGAAACCAGAAGGAGCTCCAAACAGAAATCCCAACTCTAAACTCAGAGGAAAATTTAAATCTGTCTTCTGCAGCTGCATGACAAAGACTGTGAAACTATAGCCTTAGAATATTTCAAAATATCTACATCTAGGTCAAGACTTGGCTCTAGTTCCTCTTTATTTTAATCAATCTATGTGGTTCATGGAAATTCAGATATTTTCTACAAAAACTGTTGCTAATATATATTCTCCAATTAATTTCTAGACTTTTTGTTTTATTTCCAGTGTAAGTTCCAGTGCCTCAGATCTTTGGCTTGAAGGTGGCAATGTTCTTGTATGAACCCATGTTTATGTGCTTTGTGGTTTATAAGTTGCGTTTCCTTCTGTAGAGAAACACAAAAAAGAAGTATTAGAATTACGGAGTGGCTGCTTTAATTGCTATAGTGTGATATAGGTGTCTGCCATAAGATATTTTACTATTTTTTTAACAGATGTTTAGAAAAATACTTCCTGGAGAAAAACAAGACCTGAAAAAGCCTAACTAGCAGTGTTACGTGTGAATTTGGAATTAATTTCCGGCAGTCAAACATCTGTTGGTTGGGGTTTTTCCCCCTAATGTGATTTTTTAAATGTCAGGTTTTATTTGCTTTTTCTCAAAACACAGCCTTTAAATTTCATCATTTTACTCTGATAGCTTTGACTGTCCCTTAATGCCTAATCATGCTGAGGCAGTGCCATCTCTGGAGTCCTTTGAATCTCACCTGGCATAATTTGCCACAGATAAATGAATGACAGCAATTTATGCCAGCTAAGAATTTTTATCAAGATTTGTTGCTTTCTGTTATTTAAGATAAAATCTAAACTTTTATTTATACATGCAAAACGAAGGAGTTTGGAGAAGTGGTATTTATGCCATCCACTAATTGCCTGTACTAAACAACAGAATAGATGCCATTCAATTGGTAAATACACATAAAATAGTCTGTGCTGTCAGGATGGCTGCAAGTTGTAAAACTCATTTCATGTACATTAGTGTGCATATCTCCTTATTTTGTTATTTTTGGGTGCTACTGACATGCAGGTGCTAAAATTACACCTATGATGTGTAATTAAGCAGTTTCCACAGCAAGAGTTTTTCAGTCCCATCACTGTTGGTAGCTCACTGTTCCTTCACTGTTTACAGTCTAAATTTTTTTTTTTATTTTATTTTTTTTTTTTTAATTTTTTTTTTGTTATAATTTATCACTGGAAATTTTCATACCCAACTGATTTTTAGTGGCCAGCAGCTCTTCTTTGTGATATCCCTTTGACCTCCTTCTGACAAGGCTGGCACTGTAAGTAACACAATTCCCCCAGGATTGCAACTTCCCATGGCAGCCATAGCTAAGCTGTGGCTGTGTGTGATCCATGTCCTGGGCCTGCTCAGAGAACAGCATGGCATTAAGCAAAGATAATGTTTCCATCAGTCAGCACTACAAGAAAAACTGTGCAGGATTACCCAAATTTATGAACCTTTGTAAAATATGTTTTTGTATTTATTTCTTAAGGGTTTGACTGTATATTAGTTCTGTTGTTCTTATATAGATAAACATAAATGACACACACCTCTAATAATTAATCAACTGCTATTGTTTCATTTTTACACCTGCAAAGAGTTGTAGGGAGGAAGCCATGAATGAAAGATTTTAAGATTCCTATATATAACTTTTACAAAAGGATTTTAAATGAACCCCTTACATAAATTTTAGACAACAGTGTATGTTAGTGCCATGTCTGTTGGCAGGTTGATCTACAATATCCAAAGAATTTGGGAACAGAAAAAATCCCTTAGGCATATGAGCCCCAAATTATAAAATAATTTTGCTTCAGATGTAAAAGCCAGATTAACTCATGGCAGCTGGCTTGTAGATGTATTAAATGGACAGAGGCATAGTGAACGTCCTTCAAGATGAATTTCTTGTCATCTTTTCTTGTGAAAAGAGGTTTATCCCATCCCTTCAAAATCTGTAGGGTATCCTATTTTTTTAGTCTCAAAAATATATTTGGTTTTCTTTGAAGATGAATAAAACTGAGATGCTATTATATTCAGTTCCTACTTTGCAGCATCCAGAAATTCCTTTGCTATTAATATGCCAGAGAAACAGATTTCTTTGATTTTTTTTCAGTTTAGAAGATCAAAAGCTGTCAGAAATTGTTTCAAAAGAAAAATAAATCTTTGAGAAGTTGGATTTGAAATAATGAGTCTCCAGCATGTTGCATATACAGTACTTAGAACTGTTTAATGGAAGATGCTGTTATAATTGTGGGGTTTGCCTCTTTGTAAGTATCTCTCACCTAAAAGATATTTCAGCATTAGTTTTGCTTTTTCCTAAAGTAATTATTAGAGAATTGGATATTAATGGCATTCTTTTTTTGTAACTTCGTGCAAATACTTAGGTAAAAGAAAAAAACAGGTCACTTTTAGACTGAGAGGAAAAAAAAATCTTGAAACCAATTTGGGAGTTTCCACAGACTTTTGTGTTCATGTAAAAGCTTTTCATTATTCTATTTGCATTTAGGGAAACTGATCATGGCACAGAGAGGGAACAACACTTTTGCTGTTGCTGGAATTGCTCTGGGAGCACCTGTGTAGTTCAGGGATGGCAATCCTTGCATTTTCCACCCACCAGACAGGATGGCAACAGCTCTAATGTGTTCAGAAAGGCCCTGTTGTGCCAGAGAATTAAAACCTGGGTTTGTGTTATCATCATCAAGAGACCGAGACTGATTTGGTTTGTATCAATAACATCAAGAACCAGGGTGTGAAGATATCTCTGCTGTAAGGGCTGAAAGAGCAAGTAGTAAAAAAGGAGCTGAAACAAGACAATTAAATATTGATAAATACTGATAAACACCAGGCCCATTTGGAAGCAGCCCTGAGTGCACACAGCCTGCCCTGCAGCTGAAGATGAAGATGTCATTGCGGCTTTCAACTGTTTATCAGTAGAGTTCTAAATCAATTCCAAACCTGTAACCCACCTCTATTATTCTACATTTGTAACAGCCTAATGGGAACAATGTTCACCAATTCATCAGTGAAAAACTGTCTCATGATTGGGCTGGCAAATAAATAAATCAAACATACTTTTTTGGAAGGGGAGTCAATACACTTTTACTTCCAAATTAAAATATTTAGTGCTGTATAGAGCAGTTGCTATTTAAACTGCCAATAATGTTTAACACGAATTTACTCACCACTGCCTATCCTCATACTGTATAATTTATAACACTAAGCCCTTTCAATACTCCAAAATGCCAGATAAACTTTTCTCATTTGCTCTTAATTTGGTCACGCAGGATAATACCAACATCTGAAGGCTCTTTAAACTGCTTTTTAAAATGCATTCCTGAAAGCACCACCAATGCCACCTCTGCTCCTTGTCATCTTCCATAATTATTTCCAATCCAAAGCGGTCCTTAATGCGCTTATTAATCTGGCATTCTCCTCAGTGTGAAGCACATTCAGCTCTATTAATTTTTAAAAACCCTTTTTTATGGTGGACTGCAGATGCTTGGCTATTACTGAAAAGCTATTAGAAGTTAACACCTTTCTCTCCCCAGGGACTGGCATCATCCTATGCTTCCAAATGCCACCCTATTTTACATTATCAGCTGCTAAGACTGAGTATTAGAGACTTTTTTTCTTTTTACTTCTGAACTGTTAATGCTATTATTAGCTAATGGTGGAGTTCTGCACAGAGTATGGATACATATACTCTCTCAATGTCTACAGCAGATGGGGTTTTATTTATCTGCCTTGGAACAGTGGGACTTTTCATTCCTGTCATCCATTAGAAGAAAACTCACATGTAAACAAACCACTAATCAGATATCCAGGTATTGAGATTATTTTTGACTTTTCTCAGTTTGGATGTTATTATCAGGTGAATATTTAATAAAA
Source organism: Rhabdornis inornatus (assembly GCA_013397075.1). Classification (NCBI taxonomy): domain Eukaryota; kingdom Metazoa; phylum Chordata; class Aves; order Passeriformes; family Rhabdornithidae; genus Rhabdornis; species Rhabdornis inornatus. Next base: position 713,715 of record VWZS01010874.1, on the reverse strand, counting down.
AAAATATTAAAGAGACAAAGTCATTGTCCACCAAGCCTCAAAAGGGAGCTCTTTACCTTTTGGAGAGTATCTATGTCTTCGTGAAGTACAAACATCCCTTGTACAAATGGAAGCAAAAAGTTCTCAAAAAATATTACAGAATGCAATTTATGATATGGCAACAACTATTAGAATTGACAGCGATTTGAATTTTCTGAAAGAATTTTAAGTCCCAGCTACTCATTTCAGGATGCTGTTGTGAAAAATAGGACAGAGCTGAGTCTCAGCCATAGGCTCTTCTGTTCATGGTAACCACAAGTTTTTAAGAATCAAACCACTGAGGTAGAATGGAGAGTGAGTTTGTGTCTGTGTTCTGTGTTTGCAGCACTTTCAATGAAATTCACCCTCCTGCTAATTTTCACTCAGTATCTCAGCTTTTATCTGAGTAAGGACAAGGGAATAGAAATCAGCATTGGCTCTTCTGACCATTTTGAGCTGTGGTGACTAAAGACAACAAACTAGCATATTGTGGCTTGGAAATGCTCAGATTGTGCTTACTAAACATAAAGTACTATCAAACAAAATACTACAGAGATCATGAATCATGATACAGTCACATTAGTAAACTTTCTGTGTTAAATTTAGTAAAAATCTATATTCAAAATGCTTCTAAGATGTGGAACAATTGTCTTCAGAAGACTGAAGAAAGTTTGACAGCAACATAAAATCTACGTCTAACCTGCTGTGAAGAGATTCGGGAGCCAGAAAATGAATCTGGATATTTGCTCAGCAATTATTGGGGTTTCCTGTCTCAAAGTCAAGGCATTGTAAAAGCTGGAGAGAAGTCAATTCCAAGATTCTGGCAAGTATTGTGAAGGGAATTTCTTGCCAAAATTCTGATAATATTTGGACTTTAGCAACTATCTCTTGATATCTTCATTCATTAGCACCTGAAGTAAAGCCCAGGGCAGTGGCTCATAAATGATGCAGACAAAGAAAGAGTTCTTTCCTAAAAAACTTTGTACTTTCTCTTCATAGAAATATGTAAAATATACAGAGAACAGACCAATTTAAGAAGTTAGTTACAACACGGTCTGAATGTGAGGCTGGCTGGCAGTGAAAACTTGCTGTGGTCGTTGTGAAATGAGCATTGACAGTAGATGTGTATCCATGCCATGGGGAATGAATTCCCCATGATCCTTGCTAGCATTAATGCTATATTCAGTAGCATCTTGAGAAATGCAAAGATTACATCAGTGTCATTACATTCATGCAGAATGGAGCTCCTACTCTCCAGGAGAGACATACGGATTCTCCGGGTGAGAACCAAAATAACTTTAAAGGATAGACTTGTCTTGCTGCAAATCACAGTGGCCCTTCTTTAAATCACTGCCAAAAGATCCTAATGTATCCTACTTCAACAATTTTTATGGTGTGTGCCCAGGCTTTTCATTTTTTTCGCCTTTTCCTTCATTATTTTAGAAGACATTAATGCAAAATCCAAGTTGCTGAGTTCTGTCCTAGATTTATGGAAGAACGTCACTCTGTTCAAATAACAATGCTGGAAAATAAAGTGGAAACATTGACACTAGAGAAAATTATGATTGAAGTGTGCTTTAAAACACACAATGACAAAGCTGGGACACTCTGACCTGGGCTAGCGTCAGCTTAAAAAGAAAGCCATGAGGAGTGGTGGCTGCTTTAACTGAGAATTTGCTGGCAGATATTTATTTTCCTGAAAAAAGTAAACCTGATGCTGAGCACCTGAAACATCTCAGCTGGGTTTGTGGGTTTTTAAGAAATATGGAATAAAGACATTGATACAACTTCAATTTTTCAATTGAAAAAAAAAAGTCATTCATTTTTTAAAGAAAAGTCTTTCAGAAAAAAAAAGGTGTTAGAAAATTTGAATATGAGCCCCAGCTCCACCTTAAAAGTGTGTCCTCTTCTGCTGTGCAGCATTATTATTATTCCAGCATTACAGAGGCTGGAGAGGTGTTTGGAAGGTTAGGAAGATTTGAAATTAGTTGGTTCTCTTAAATGCATATTATATGCTCAACAGAGCTGAACTGCTCCCACGGTGTCCTTTCAGCCCATCCCACAATTGCCTTATCAGTGCATGTGCTTTTCCATTAGTGAAGTGGTTTTCCTCAGGTATTTTGTTGAGCCACATCACACTGTATGGCAATTCAGTCTGGCTGTTCTAATGCCATTTCCAATGGTCTGTGCAAACCCAGACAGAGGGCAGAACAAACCTCTGGTGCAGTCCAGGTAACCAGAACAGGAAAGCATTTGTGAGAGTTGGCCTAAGCCTGGGAAGGCTCAGAGGTGTCCCTGAACATGCTTGGCTGTGCTTGGGGAGAGCCATGAACAGCCATGGCAGGGGATTCTTCATCCTCATCTTCCCCTTTGCCCAACCCAGCCAGTGTCCACGAGGGCTTGAACACTTTGGTGCTTCTCTTTCCTGAAAAGATGCAATGCCACAGTATGTGGCTCTTTGCAAACATTTCACCACACAAACTATTGACCTAAATTACAGTAGCCCCAAGCCTGCCCATTCAGCTGGCCATGTTTCCAAGGGGCTGTTACAGCAGCTGGGCATTTGCAAGGCACAGCATCACACCCCAGTGATTTCCTCCCCTCTGCAGAGCAGCCCAGGGAGAGGTGGGGAGATTCACTTCAGAGACCTTCCTGCCCAGGCTTCCCAAGGGAATAGTAAAGACATTCAAGTTTTCACTTGAAAAAACTCATTAACTCCAACAAATTTGGGGTGGCTTTGTGCTGATTAAATTATTTGCCCAGTCCTATTGAACACTGAATAAATGTAGTCATTCAAATGTTTGATAGTGTAGTAAAGGCACTTTTTCCTCTCTAAAGGTGTAATTCTTTTGCATGAGATTTAGACAGTAGATATTGACAGAAGAATAGATAATAGATAATTGATGTCAAAGGCTGAATAAGAAAGTTGTCGATCAGCCAGAGTTTAAGTTATCTCTATGTAAAGTAATATAAAGTAACGATGATTTATTGCTTGAAAAAGTTGACAGAATGAAAAAACTCTTCGGAATTGCTGGTGAATGCAGATTGATTTTTCTAAAGAACTCTACCCAGACCTATTTCTGTTCCAAAAGAATGCTGCTGGTTCTAATTATATGTTTTTTACAAAATTGCATTTCTAAAAACTTATACCATCAGAACACCCAACACCCTATCTTTAATACTCATGGAAAGAGGAGTATTTTCAACTGTCTTATTTGATACAGTAAAGAGATAAGAAAAGGTGTGATTCGGTTTTTCAACATCCTTCAGGTGCATTGTATCACAGCCTGTAGCAGCTTCTCCTATTAAACCTCATGGAAATGGAATAAAATGCTTTGTGAAAACAGCAATAGCCTCTAAGGCATGATTCACTAAGTAAAAGAAGAGTATTGGAGGAGTAAAATGTTAGTACTGGCAAAAGGTGAACTGTTTAAAAGGTGTTTCCTAAATATCAGGACAGCATCCAGTTTAGGAGTGCTTCTCCCATGTTTCATTTAGCCACCTCTCACACTGGAAATCTGCTTTGAGTCCAGGAAATAATCACATGCTCTTTCCAGAGTTCCTGTGGAAATCCATTGCACACAAACCAGCAGAGGTATAAGTTACACTTCACAGGGATCCATTTATGCAGAAAAAAAAGCTCAATATATTCCTCAACTTAAGTTCTGGATGTTTTCCAGAGCCATAAACATGGCATCCCATCATCTGTGCCTTTTCTAATTTTTTTCCTGTTATCTTTATGAAAAAGACCTTCTCAGTGTTGGTGACATATTGGTATCCTGAAGACAATGAGACTCATTCCTGGCTAGAACACCTTTCTTTGTGTTACTAGATTCTTATGCTGTTTTCACAGACTTTATTTACAACTCCTTATATTGTTTAGTTTATGTTACTCTAGCATTTCATGTCTACATTCAAAGGTGTTTGAAAGAAAGCACAGCACTTAAAATAACTTCTGCCACTCCCCTAAAATATTAATCATTAGTGTAACTCCATGAGAGTTACATCAGGCATGTGTTTAACCCTACTTTTTGTTTTAAATCAAAAGAAATTGATTTCTTGAGCAAACACACCCTAAACCACAGGATCAAAGGCAACTGAAGCGCTATAAACCCTCTTATTTCTTTCCCCCTTCCACCTTTCCCAAAAGCTACAGGGCAGCCTGTAAACTGGCTTTTAAGCACACCAGTTTTGGAGCAGCTGATTCTGCTAAGAGCAGTGCTCAGCTGTTGGCAGCAATGTCACTGGTTAACACTTCACAGCCCACAGACTGCTGGAATAATTCCTCTTGCCTCTGCCTATCTCTGGATCAAATGAAAGATCCCTACAGAAGTCAATGAGTAGATGTGGTAGTTGTTCAGCATATATATATTTATATCTATATGAAATGTATTATCTTCAGTAATATTGGCATATTAGCATTTATGTAATTGATTCTGCAGAGAAAAAGAAACTATAATTAAGAGTTTTTCTTGAAAATAGAAGAATATTTAAATAATTAATGGATCATACCTTGGTATCCCCGTGCATTTTCAAGAAACATGTCATAAGGCATTCTATAAGGAAATGTTGCATAGACAGAAATGGAGGTTAATGATTTTGGATGAAAATTGTATTCAGATCAAATCTGTAGTAATCCATTTTTATAATATTGCATAAGTAAGTCCAAACCCCAAGATTTCCTGGGAAGTATTATTCTAAAATTTCCACATATCGCACACTTCTTTGGGGTTGAGAAATGTGTTTCCGTGGTTAGGAAGTGTGCTTCCATGGAGCTTTTGTTTTTAACTTTTCATTACAAACTTTATTTTGATAGAATAAAATAGAAAAAATAGATACAGGCAAAGTGTAGACACCAATACTTTGTCAGATACAGAAGTTATACAAACTTTTGAATCAACAGTAGCCATTAAAAAATTCAGAAGCTTCAAATGGGTAATGCAATGGTGTAGAAACTAAATCAACAAAACCAAAATCAACAAGAGTCAAGCGCGTCCGTGTTTTGAGGCTGCGCAAACGCTTGCACTTGTTTACAGCCCTGGGTTGTTTACAGACCATCCTGTCCCCTGCCAGAGCTCAGGGCTGGCAGACACCTGATCTGAGAGCTGTGCAGTGATGCTGGCACGGTGCTGTCTCCAGACTGGCAGTGTCTGCCCTCTGCTATCACCCCTGATGGGTGAGGTGGGGCAAACAGCACACAGCCAGCCCTCTGTGCGGCTCTGGGCTCCACCTGCCCTCTTCCCAGGGAATGGCTGAGGAAAGGGTAAAATGGTTCCTGCAGAAAATGTCATTAGACAGGGCTGAGGATAGAAGGCTTCTATGGACAGAAGGAGGTGCAGTCTGCTGAGACAGGAGTCCTGCTCTCAGAGCCTAAGCCCTTTGTGGAGGTAGAAAAACTTGGTGCTGTTGTAAGATGGATGTTAGAAGCTATGTTCTTCATTATCCTTCCCTGAAGGTCCTGTGCTCGTTTTAGCTGTCTGTAGGATTCTGCTGGGCTCTGTGTGGATACCTCCCAGGTGAGCACCTGGAGAGTGAGGCTCATGTCCCCTTTACTGCACAGCATCCATTGTTCCTTTTCCCATTTATCAGGCAGGGGTAGATTGGTGTTGATCCCAGCACTGAGGTCTTATCAGTTGAAGGTAGAGAGGATCTAGGATGTTACTAGCAAGCCAGTGATGGCCTTTGCTCACTTGTCTCTGCTTAAAAGATGTTTTCTCTCCTCATGCGTGAGATGCCCTCCCCATAGCTGGCACTGCCACAGAGAATGGACACTGTACATGTTCACATTTTGTCCTTACTGTTCCATGCCCCAATCTGTGAACTCTCCCAGGGCGTTCTGACTGCTGGTGGATTAGAGGATTCCCTGTGGGTTCTCAGTTGCCCATCTTTGCAGGGGTAGCTTACAAGCTCAACATTTCTGTTCAGAAAGCCCTTTTTTCTGAGGATGTGCCATTGTTCTGTGAGCTGGTTCAGCACACAGAGTTGTGTGAGTTAATTTGAAAAGGCAAAGAAAATCCTGGAAAGACATTCAGTGGTGTCATGCACCGAAATGCTGCTGTACAGTGTGAATCACAGGGCACCAATATCTTTGCTGGAATGAATCAAAGTAGCTCTGCCTTGTTATGTTGGAGTCATAGTCAAGCCCTTTCTCATATTTCAATTCCGTTTAATATCCCTTGTGGTTGTACACAAATTCCACGGTTGAATAAACAGACTTTGGTGATGATTACTTGGAACCTTAGGGGTTAACAGTGTTCTTAGCCTTTTCCCTAATTGGTGTTTACTCTCTTGATGCCTTTCCATGTGTATGCTATAAAATATTCCCCAGAAAGAGTTTTGCCTAGTGCCAGGATGTTATGCCTTGTAGTGGATGAAATTCTTTGACACAAAGTTGTGAAATGCACCTGTTGTAGTGCCAGGATAAAAGTCTGTGAAAAATACACCTGCTACAGAGCACAGACACCAGGCTGGGAAATGGTTTTGTGTGCTCAAAGAGGGCTCTGCTCACACTGCAAGGCAAGTGTGTTTGAGTGATTCCATAAACGATTTTAGCATTTGAGTCTGCACCACTAAAGGGAGATCCTCATGGGGAAGAGTTGGCCTGGAGATGTGAGGTAGTGTGGAAGAGAAGGCAAGCACAGAATTTAAACTTTGGCCTTTCTGTGCTATATTATGAATCTGAAGATGTGGACTGTGGAGAGCTCAGAACAACTACCAACCTATTTCTACCTGAGCTGGATGAATCAGTCAGTTCCAAATAAAAACTTTCCTGTGTCTTGCAGCAGTTTACCCCATTTGCAATAAGGACACAAATAGCAGCTCAGATCCCCACAGCTGTGAGGCTATAAATCCATGCTCCTATTTGTGCAGCTCATGTCTCTTGTTTGTGCTGAGAAGAGATATTGGCTTTCAAGAGGGATCTCCTACCACTCAAAATCATTGGTATGGAGGTTAGCAACATCTTTATTGCTCTCTGTACCCTCCCTAAAAAACTGGACTCTGAACTGGTGCTGGAAGTCAAAGCCCACTCCTAATTCTCTTAGTATGGAAGCACTGGCGTTGCAGAGAGGCTTGGTTAACAGCTCTTGATGAGCACCTGTGGCATCCTGTACCAGCACTCAGACAGCAAGGAGGTCAAAAGCAGTGCAGAGATCTAGATAGATGGATCACAAAATCAGAGACTATGTTGAGTTGGAAGGGACTCTTCTTCTCCAGGTTGAACGCACCCAGTGCTCTTAGCCAGTCCTCATACAGCTTCCCCTCAAGGCCCTTCACCATCTTTGTCACCCTCCTTTGGACACTTTCTAATAACTTCATATCTTACGTTGTAGTGACCAAAACTGCACATAACATTCACTGGGTTTAGGATTGTAAACCTATTAGACAAGGAGACTTCCTTCTGGAGGCTGCAATTAAAAATGTCATCATTTCGTCTGCTTCCCAGCTTTCAGAAAAAGTGGCAATGATCCATCTGACAAAGTCCTGGAGAATGCACACATAAGGAGACCACTTGGTTCTGTCAGGAGAGGAGCTAGGAAGTGTCATTTGGAAGGTGAACACACCAGCTGTGAAATAGAGATTTCTGCCCCCAACAAATTAGCCTGTGCTAACTCATTGCACTGTAGACTTGAATTTAAAATTCAGGAACAGAGGAAGCTTTGTCTGGCTGCTTAATTCTCTTTAAGTGTACAGGTGGAAGATATTTCTGTGCAAATAAAAACAATGCTGATAGGCTGAAAAAACACATAAGGAGGAAACTAGCATTTATATATTTATTGATTGTTTATTCAACAGTAATTTTATTCTGTGATCTTATCCAAATACACGCATGTATATAATCTGTCAGCATACTTTTTGTTGCTCTTTATAACTGACGTAACCCATTCACAGACTCTACCTCCTTCCATATTAAACCCCAGCTCTAACTTAAAGTTAAAACCACCTCTTCCTACTTACTCTAAGAGCACACATATAATTTAGAGAAATACAGGTTTAACTGAACTTCACATTAAAAAGTGAGAAGGGAATGCAAAGATTTAAAAAACATGCACGGTCTCAAATTTAAGAAACAACCCCGCACAAGGTTGACTGAAGATTTTGCAGAAAGGCTATTTTTGACAGAAACCTGGATCTAGTTGAATGATGTCCCTTTAATTTCTCTGCCCCTTCTGCCCCCAGCAATATGTGTTTTCTATGGAATTTTGCCTTGCTGAGAAACTGAACATCTCTCTATTCTCCAGACTTTAAAAATGATGTTCTGTCAGTTATGATTGTGGCTGGGGGCTTTGCACTGCTGTTTACTCTTTGGCTCTGGGCTCCTTTCATTATCCTCCACACGGGAGGATTCCTTGGATGCACCCTACCAGGTCAGAAAGATGCAGAAGTCCCCATGAAAGAAATAATATCTTTGTTCCTTGCCTGTATCTTCACTCCTTCCTCTCTCTAGATTCCAACCCTTTGCCTTTTAGTCTTGCTTCCTGATTTCCCATCTCCTCACACTGCACAACAGCAGTTTCCCTCTCATGCTGCCTCCTAACAGTAGGGAGATCATCAAGAATGAGACTGTTTTCTTGGCTTCCTGGTAACTCCAAAACAAACAAGCCAAATCATTGTTTAAAAACCGTGTAAATAAAAGGATATTCTGAGTATTTTTTTTCCAAAATTCTGAGAAATTGAGAAAACAAACTCTTGATGGATAAAAGTATTTCTCTTGGCCAGACGGGACACAATTATTCTGGATGCACATAAGGTTTTTCATACTGAATTTCAACACTTATTTTTCAACCAGAGTGAAGGAAATTGTGTAATTAAAAGTGGTTTCAGACACAAAAACTTCTGAACTGTCATTTTGGAAGATGTCTCAATAAGTTTCCCTTTTTCAAGTAAATTCTTTCACAAGAAGGCTTTAGCAGAAAAGAAAATAATCTTTTGGACATCTTCATCCCTGCCTCCTTACCTTGAACAATGAAGCAAAGGTTCAGAAAACCCAGTTTTATTCTGATTTTATTGGTATGCAGGGACAAGCAGGCTCATTGGGCTCCATTCAAGTCCTTGGTATCATGGTTGATGTGGCAGGGCTGCTGAAAGAACCAGAAAAAGCCATCAGGAAGCAGGAGGAGATGACCACTCCATTTAATTAATGTAGAGGCTAGTGTGATGTGCTGCTTGAACATGTGACTCTATTTGGCTTCAAACACCGGATTACATAAGTTCCATGCACCCAAAATTTGAAAGAATGAGAAATTTTGGGATTTGGATCTCAGCATATGTTCCCAGCATCTTTCATTCTAGTGGTACTTTAACCTGAGACTGAATTCCTGCCTCTATGAAGTAAATTGGAATTGTAATCAAACTCACCTTCAGCTGAACTTATTTGCAGGATTTGGCATCAAAACCTGTAGCTCATGATTTCAGTGAAGCTGAGTATTAAGTTACTACAAATGGCTATTTTAAAAAGACAAATGAAACATAAAACATCTCTGTGGGTTGTCAAACTTGCCTCATAGTACAGACTTCCAGGCTAGACTAGAACTATATTATCTCTAGTGAAATAAAAGCAGAGAATTTTTCTAATGGCTTTTCAAAATCAGAGATCGACCAGTTATGTGTCTTCACATTTCATATAGACATGTCATAATTTTTTTAATATACGAATTTCCTGTCTCTTTTTTTTGAATGAACTTTTAATGATTCTTTGGAAGCTTGGTACTTTTGTATTAAGTATCAGTTTGCATTTTGGACATCCTTAAGGTATTACCAAAACTTACAGCTAACCTAAAACATTCAGACAAAATCCTTTAAAGGGATGGCTCCTATTTAAATTATGGCTGCACTGTGATTTTACCAGGACGAAATGAGAGATGCTAAGCTATTCCAAGGTGGACTTCATAATTGCACCTCTTTATATCAGGCTAGTGATTTTCATTAGCTTAATAAAAAGGTATTTTAGCATTGAATACTTTCCAGAAACTGTTTAATGGATTATCAAAAGCAACTTGGTTATGGCAAAACCAATGGCAAGATTCAATATAAACATCACGTGAACCTGATCCTGTAGTGCTGGGAATCAAATTCCTGGAGGAGCAATACCACAAATATGTCAGTCACTGCAGTGATGCCCAAATTCCACATGATGACAATCATATGTTCCATTATGAAGAAAACTTTAACTTTGGTCATGAATACTTCTGCCTGGTCATGCTTAAAGTACATTGAATTACATGTTGACCCACAGGCCTACTAAAAAGAGGAATTCCTTTAAAGAAAAAAACTATAACAAAGAGTTTCTTAAAATGTGGCAGAGATAGGATTTATATAAATCTACTCCTCTCTAGAGTTTAGTTCCATAAGAAAGGGAAAACACATTTAATGTAGAATGAAAACCTGGAAACCTTAAATGTCCTCCAGGACTGTCAGTCCTGGACATGATTTCTGGAGCTGTATCCAGTTCTGGCCTCCCAGTTGTCCCTGTCCAAAGCATCCACTGGAATTTGCTGGAGGTCCCTCTTTCCCTGTGCATGAAGGCTGTTATATTATTAATATAATTTAACATTCTGCCACTAAATATCTGAGAAGGGCAAACATTTCTAGGTACATGGCCTAGAAGAAAACCAAGCTGTCTTTTTGCTGATACTCACACTCTTTCAAATGGTGCTCCAAAGACAGACCCCACTCATTCAGCCCCAAGACAGACGTGTGGTGCTGATATCTCTGATCGACAGACTGGCATTTATGATAAAATTGATTTTCATACACCTCACCAGCATGGCAAATTTCCCATTGGCTGTAAATCTCAAAGATTTACACATTAACCAATCTCATATTTCTGAATTTGTCATAAGAGGAATTTTAAAATGTGATGAAAGGCTTTTCACATCTCAGGCTAGATCTTAGGTGCAGGAATATATTTTTATGTTTTCTGGATCAGCCCCACAGTACAGCAGCTATTTATGGTGTGACTAAATAGTAAGAATAGAAATAGACAAATTGTGACTCACTTTAAAAAAAAAAAATTTGGTGTCTGACATATGACCTAGAATTTGCCCAAACTATTTCCTGGCCAGGGGCCATATATGCCATATATGAAGCTGAAGATATTTAATTGCAATTTGTATCAGTGGGAGGGGAAAACTGGATTATTATTATTTTAGGAAATTATTTTATTAAATTATTTTATGATTTATTTTAGGAAATAATACTAACCACAGTTAAGGTAGAGCTGCCACTGTCTCATTACAAACTGACACTTTTTTCCATGGTAATTTTTGCTTTTCTTTTTGCACCCTATATTCATAGAAGGAAATCACATCTGAAACAGTTGTGCAAATATTTGAATGAGTTAAGTTTCTTTCTGTCAATTTAATTTGGGTTTCTTTCATCACCCATCTCCACAATAAGTAAGTATTTAGTGCCACTACAAAATATCCCCAAACTGATTCTGTGAACTAGCAATTACTGTCCCCTGAATAGGTGTTCAACGTACAAAGAGAGTATAATTATTATATTCTTTCACCTTTCGTTTCCCTGCTTTTCAGAAAAGGGTAGGGAGAAGGGGATATGTACAGAAATAGATGTGTAATTTGTGGGGCATTTGGAGAACTTTATTTTCCTGTGTAGAGCAGGGTGAAGGACTGGTTTTTAATCCAAACTGACTGTTCCTTCAAGACATCTTTACGATGTTCCCAGCCATGGGATTTCTGAAAGAACCAGCTTCACTGGGATGCTCCATTTATTAAAACTGAGATTTTGAAGTTATTCTAAAGGACCTGGCACCTGTGTGTGAGTGTAGTTACCTGGTCTGCCACCAAATTAGCAGGGAGTGCTCAAGGGGCTATAATGATCACACTGAAGTGATGCTTGTTCTGACACATGAATACATTCCTGCAGAGGGGATCTGCAGAACCTTTCTCCAATGGCCACCAAGGAGAGATCTTTTGGCTGAAAACATTTCTAAATCAGACACACGGAACTTCAAGGAATGCCTCTTTCTTCATATTTTGCTTCTGATGCACCTTACCTAAACCAACCCCCGAAATGTGAGATTTACAGTTCTAAAGAAATTTATCAACATAATTTTATAACAACCACATGTATAATCGTGTCAGAGGCAGAGCTGCATTAGCTGGTTTATGTCATTTAGTCTACTTCTTATTTGGCTTAGAGGATTCTGTTGCACTAGAAGCAGAACTGTTCTGATTAAGTGCAGGTAGAGACAGACACTATACAACATCCTTTGAGCCTATATCTATACTAAGAAATGTAGATTAACAATTAATATTTTTAAGACTTTATGTGCTATAACATCAACATGCTATCTTCTACACAATATAATTTCCTTGAAACAAAAATAAAGCTTTTGCTTTTCTTATCCTCTCCTATAGATTTTCTTCCACATACTTTACTAAATGTTATATCACAATTTCAGTGTTCTTTGAAATATATTTCATCTATGTATTTTTACCAGATATTCTTTCACTTCTAGTCCCTGGTATTTGATTCTTCATTCAGGTAGAATACTTGTTAATATTACACTCTTTCCCACCTCATATGGCCGTGACTGATGGAGATCACACATATCACACACCTGCCTTGTATTACCAAGGCACAAGAATTTGGGTCTCGTTTGTCTCAGAGCAAAGTTTGTATCTCACTAGCTGCAGTAGAATTTCTCTGCAGCCTCCATAATCCTTTAATCTTGTCCAGTTCTGCTTTAGTCTCAGTTCTCTTGTTTCTGTCAGAATATTTGCCTCATCATACTAGCATGAGATAATCCCCATAATCTTTCTCAAAACACTCCTTCTCCCCACACCTACAGAATACTACTTGCCCTAATGAGTACTATTGTCCCAGTTTTACAGGTGGGAAATTAAAGTTGCATTTAAGATTCCTATTCAAGCTGCTAAAAAAGGCATCAAGGCTGCTTTCCACTGGCTGTGGAGAGAACCAGAATTTGGTAGTGCTGCAGCCTGTGCAGTCTAAATAACATTATTTAGACTTGGCTCTGGAACCGAGATGGGTGCCTAAGACTGCTCCTGCTGTATGGTGGTTGTAGAGATGAGATATTTGAGTACTGAATACTGAAACCCAAACCCCTTCACTGCAGGAGGAATTTTAGATTCTATGTGGTCACTGGGCCAAGTCTCTGTGGTCTCTTGGAGCCTGAAGTGCTGAGGAAAGGCAGCACAGGCGTGGGGAATACACGTGTGGATCTGGCCAAGTGCACACAGAGATGCTGGAGTGTCAGCAGAGCTCGGAGCCTTATCCAGCCCAGCTGGGGTCTGTGCAGCTGGCCCAGCACACCCTGAAAGCTCAGGAAAGTCTGCCTGGCTTCAGACCAGGAGTGGGTGCTCCTCTGCTGACTACCTGGCCAGCTCTGACCTCAACAGTGTGCTCCATGGGGCCGAAAGCAAGGCCAAAACGCATCCTTCTTGCTTTCTGCTCATGTCAGACCTGGCTGGGCCATCCTTGGGACAGAGACACTGAAAGCCACATGATGGGGAGATTTTCCCATGTGGTTCATCATGTGTGCTGCTGCAAGCTGCAACCCTGCCCAAGCTGCTTCTCATCCTAATTTTGCAATCATTTTACTGGATATTTTCCTTGAATCCCTATTTAGATTGTTGCAGATTCTTTTAGCTGATTCACCCCAGGACTGTTATCAGGATAAAAAATAAGTATTTGGGGAAAACAGGAGGAATTTAGATCAGCCAGTGTAAATGTGATGTAGGCACACAATGAAATACCGTGGGAAGCCTCGAGTGAGAGCAGATCAGTGATGGTATCCATCAGGAGAAGAGAGCTTAGAAGAATCAAAGCCCAAGCTGTGCACACAGCTTTGTTGGGTTTGGAAATGTGCAGTCCCACCCCAGCTCTGAATGTGTTGTGGGGGTAAACCCATTGTCTTTAACTGTGTTGTTTCTCAGCCCCAGGTTGTGATAAAGGCTTGGTGTAGAAACTTTAGAAATGGAACTGTTGAAATCTGTAGAGGTGCTGCACTGTTTTGTACACATATGCCTGCACTTTGCCAGCACTTTCTGTATAAATGATTCCCAGATTTCCAATTGTATTTTGTTTATGGACGCGTTTTGCTTATTGTAAATTGCATATGGTTTTACCTCTAACTTTGGGTCTGATCCTTTCACAAAGAGCTTGGCCAAGAAAAAGAGTAGGCGACCCACTATTTGTTAGCAGTTCATTTTATATATAAATCTATATGTCTATATGTGTGTGTGTGTAGATACAGATATATCTCAGTGGGATTCATACTGGGAGGTGCTGAGCTCTCTTAATCTCCTGCAAAGTCAACAGCAGTTGAGGGCACTCAGCACTTCCCAGAGGTGGTCAGAAAACGGCAGTTTTGGGCAACCTCTTGTTTGACATTTTGCTATCTAAAGCACCAAAAAAAGAGATAAGCCTCTTAAAGCCTTCTTTAAGTGCTGGCACCTCGAGATTGTAACTATTTATGTTTTACCACTTTTCACATGCAAAATGTGTTGCAGGTTTTTTGTTGGAGTTTTAAGGATCAGATTGATGAAGGAGAGTTCAGAGCCAGACATACAGCATGAGAGACAAAGGTTTAGTAATGAGTTCAAAATTTACAAAACACAGAAGCAAATATGGCTTTAATACATGATGTGACCCTTTATAAGGCTTGAAATTACTCTTCAAAAATCATTCTGGCTTGACTTCAGAGCCGAGTGGATTGTGGGATACCACAGATTGACTTTGAGTAGTGGGTTGGTATTGCAGGAATTTTTTAATTTCCTGTAACTCACAACAATTTTCTTCCAGTTAGACCTTATCCTGCTGCAGAGTATTTACTGAACAATTTAGTACAGTGTATAAGCCAGATCAGAGGCACATGCATGCACTCATACACTTACACACACACACAGAGTAAGGAAAATTAAAGTATTAATAGTCAAATTCGAAATGATCAAAAGAGAAAGGTTCAGTGTGGTGATGTTTCCATTTTAATGTGCTTATTATATTTAATATCTTACTAGTGATGTAAGTGGGAGGAAAAAACTTTGGGCTGAAACAGATTTTTTCTATTTTTAAGAAAATAAAAATTGTTCAAGCTGCATTAATGAACAGAAAATAATTTGGGAAATACTGGTTATTATCATTTATAACAGCCTGTTAATTATTTCTTCAAACACATTTTCAGAAACTCTCCAAAGATACTCAATTTGCAGGATTAAAAAAATGAAATAAAATTCCTTAAACTGGTGAAGCTGCTTACATATTTTTTACCAGTAAAGCAGCACTAAGAGGATCCCTGTAGATCAAGGGTAGAAAAATTTCATACCACAGAGTTTCACATGCTCATTTCATTTCAATTGTCTCCCAGGTATTGCAGGACAATTAATATAACATATTTGGAAGTTAAAAGTACAATGCAGGGGGTGTGTTATAACAAAAAAACCCCTCTATGAATGATGGCAATGCATTTGGGTCACTGGAACTACAGATACTGATTTATATTTACTGTTGATTTAAAAAAGCTTCTTGGTGTGAACAGGTTATTGCAGCCCATATATATGTATTGTTAAAAAAAAACACATTTACCAAGAAATCTAACATGGTTTGCAAGTGATTTATATAGGCACACATACACACACAATCCTTATGTATGTGAATTTATGGCATGTTTTATCCCTTATCTAAAATCTATTAATGTTCAAGGAAAGCTTTTGCAAAAATTGTAATTAGGTTTGCACTGGGCCTTGAAGAAATGGGAAAAGTGCATAAAACATCTATGTGTTATGATGAAAATAGGATGTATATTATCACCATAATACTGGAAGGAGAATGTTTGACTGAAAATGAAGAATAAATATAGTACTTTTAAAACAAGCTGTCTTAAAATTGGTGGTAGTAACAATGTTACCTGGCCACGCAAATAAAAAATCAAAATGTAAGAAAAGAAATGTCTGATTCCCCCAAATGAAATAATTTCATGTTTCTTTAACTTCTGTATGCCAAATAGGAAGAGATCATAACCTCTAGCACTTAGAAAGCAGGATGTATGATGGGATTTATTTGTAGATACAGAGTAAATAATGCTTATTAAATTTCAAGGTAACTTTATTTTCTGTTACCTACCAGTGGAAAAGTCTCTTTTGAAATAACACTCATTAGAAATTGAAGGTTATACTGGCAAAACAGACTTGAATCCTTCAAAAATAGCCCCTAGTAAAAGTCATAGAAAGATCTGAAGCCAAGCCTACGACAAAAAAAAAAAAAAAAGAAACTTAATATGCAGGGAAAGTTTTTAATATGTGAGCCAGACACAGAAATATTGCTCCTCTTTGAAATGAGCAAGAATTTGATGAAACACTAAAGGGTTTCCTATATTTTACTTTATTGGATAGCAACAAGTAACTCAATGAAAGTATATCCTGTAATAGCTGAATGCTTCTTGCTATCAGCTCAGTGCTTTAGCAAGAACGCTTCCCTACAACACAGAAATATTCCCAAGTGACACGAGTTGTGTGCAAATTGCACCCTCAGTTCTTCACCTAAACCCCAGCTGGAGTCCTTCTATTGACTTAATGGGGCTTTGGATCAGGCCCCAAAATAATGAAGGGACAAATCCATTGAAGTCTTTATTTATGTCTAGATTGTTTTCCCTCATCAAAGGTTCCCCTGAGGCTCTTCCTCCTGCATTCTCCTGTGCAGAGTTCGTGCCTCCCCTTAAATCAAGCTTCATCCTTGCTCCCTGGAATCTCACAGATGAGACTGGGATTTACCTCTTTTTCGGTCCTGTGGACTCTGCAGCTGCTCATATTCCTCTTATTTCTTGGAGTTGCTCAATCAGAGGATTCTTGCCTGTTGCAAGTGTTGCCATAACTAAAATATTGGAGTGTCTAAGAAGAATCATTGAAAGAAAAAGTCTTTACGCTCCAGTAGTTCCAAGCAAAAGGAAAAAAATAAGGGGCTGTTTCTGCCTTATCTTGGACACATATAAGGTCCAAGTAGAGTGAAGTCTTTGGATCTACCTTGACTTCTCTTTCCACTTGGATGGCCTGGTATCTTCACTTGCCAAGACAAATGCTGTTTCTCCATTAGAGTATTAGAAAATTATGCCCCATCTACTTGGCCACAGAAATCCAGGGATTTTTTTGCATCCAGGCCAGATTATGGTCTTTGTCTGTGCATGAAATGGGTATTTACCCTGCTCTAGGCTATGATCCCTATGCCCCTCACATATTCAAGGTCACTGTCCAATGCATTCCAGTTTTAGGCTGAGGTTCTAATCTCTTAACGTCCTAGCAAATGATCCCACAATCATCCAGAGTGTAAAGTGAACACATATCTAGGAATAATTTTGCCAAATGCATCCATTAGGAGATAAAAAGAATCATGAAGCATCTGAGATCTGGAGACAGTGCTTTTTTAAGAGGTCAGATTTATGGGGCAAATTCATTTTAAAAATGAGATAAACCCAAGTTTTAAACATTTTTGGAAAAAATTTCAGAATTTCTTCTTTCATAAGGAATTTTCTGGTAAATGCTTGGCAAGGTATTGAATCTCCTTCTAATTCTTAAAAAACCCACTGAGTTTACATCCATTTCTGGCCACTGCTGCTGAATTTGTTCAAGGAGGAGGAAATGTATGAAAGATATAATGATTAATTCTGCAGGGAAGGCACTGTGATACCACAGTGGTGTATAACACGTCTTGGGAATCTCCCAGAAGTAACTTTTGGTTTTGCTTGGATAAATTCTCAGTGGTCTGCTCTTCTTCCACAGGTGAGTTTCCTATGGGCATTCTCATATAAATCTCCTCCTCCTCCATTTACACGGCTCTTGTATGAAATGACATATATGCAACACAGGTTCTAAAAAAAATCATATCTGATAAAATCCTGTGCACTGTGATTTTAGCAATCTTCACATGAGCCACTCAGCATATCTGAAAGACAAATGAGAACAAGGGAAAGGACTGTCAAATAGAGAAAGAACAGAACATCAAGCTTCAAAAGAGGGGCTGGCCTTGAGCATACGGCCCTGCAGAAGGAGTCAGGCAATCTGGATTCAATTCCCAGCCTTTCCACAAATCTTCGGTGAAAGTAGAATAGTTTTATTTTTTTCCCCTGATGCTCTTTGCAAGTTATTCAAAAGCATCTGGGATGTTCCCTGCTTTTCTCTAGCAGGGAAAAGGCAGGAGTATTATCAGCCATGCTAACAAGTCAATTTGACAGGTCATTGTTGGATGAATAAGCTGCTTTTGATGACAAGTGCACCAGCTCACTTATGATTGTGAAGCTCTTGGAGGGTTCACTCACCAGAGCATTTGGTTACAATCACTCCCTTTGAGTTATTTAATCAGTATCTCCTGTCAGGCTGCAGTGCCAGGCCAGGAGACTGAAAGGATGTAGAAATAGATGACCAAAAGAGATGACAACTCTTAATTATCAAGCTGTATATTTAGTCCTGAGGAGTCCCCAAACAGCAGAGGGTCAGCTCAGTGGTCATGCTGGAGCTGTGCTCCCAGCCTGATATTTTAAGCAAACTCTTTCAGCCAGCGGCAGGTTCACAGTCAGGGAACAATGGGAGCAGAGGCTGCTTCACATTTCTGGCATACCAGTGATGCCAATTTATGAATTCTTCTATAAATCTCTGGAGATACAAACCATCTGTAAAGAATAAAAAGACAACAACATTTATGCATTTGGTTACACATAAGAGGAGTGAATATGTTTTGTTTAGACAATTCCCATGAATTCCAGTCTCAAGAATCACTGACAGCGTGTCTTGTTTGTGAGTTTTAAATAATGACAGCAAAGCAGAGTTTCCAGATAGCTATACAAAAACATAGATTAATAAGTGACTGCCTTCCCGTTTGTTTTTGTTACTGTGCCTTTTAAAGGGACAAGTTACACCCTATTTGAATATGCTAGTGGCTGAGCAGAAATAAAAGAGCTTATCTGCTAATTTAATTTTATCTCCTAAATCAAAAGCAGCTATTATAGGAGCATCTGTTAAGTCTTAATTATATGTTTTTGCTTCTTGAAACTCCTTCCTAGAAGGAGTAATAAACAATGAGGTATGCGACGGGCTTAGGGTTTTTTTCCAGGTCTTTTATCTTTCTTTGGCCTTGGAGGTTATGTGTACAAAATATATTGCAGGATTAGGCCTGAGAAAATTAGGATTTATCATTTTTAGTGATACTTAGAAGAATTTGCCATTGTATGGGTATTATTTTTCAATGCTTTGCCAGGTTTCAGGGATAGAACCTATCTTTTATTTCTCAGAATGACCACCTATCATGTCTAAATAGAAAAAGACAGCCTGCCATCTGATTGTCAAGGTAGCAGTGTAACTACATAGTTGTTTCTTAAACTCAGAAAGGCAAAAAAAGGAAGATGAAGGGAAAAAATATATTTATTGCCAGGTTAAAATGAGTTGGGTACACACTTCTAGAATAGTGCTTGCTTAGCCTGAGCTGAAGCAGTTGTTCTGAACTGCTCAATGATATCAATGTACTTTAAAAGCAATTATTTTATAGGAAAACTTGGTTCATAGTCAAATTTATCTCAGTGCAAGTTCCTTCTAGTCTGGGCTGCAGCTTTGCTACGTGTAGAAAAGAGGAAACCATTAACAGACAAATCTGTGGAAGGATCTGAAGCACAGGTCAGATAAGGAGTTTTTGAGGGAGCTGGGGGAGCTAAGCCTGGAGAAAAGGAGGCTCCTGGGAGGACTGATCATTCTCTACAACTGCCTGACAGGAGGGTGGAGCCAGGTGGAGGTCAAGCTCCCAGGTAACAAGTGACAGGATGAGAAGAACTGGCCTCAAATTGCAGCAGGGGAGGTTTAGATTGGATATTGGGAAAGATTTGTTCACTAGAAGAGTGGTCTAGTGTTGGAACAGTTGCCCAGGCCAGTGGTGGAGTCACCATCCCTGGAGGGATTTAGGAGACTTGCAGATGTGTCACTTGTGGACATGGTTTAGTGGTGGGCTTGGAACTGATGGGTTAATGATTGGAGTTGATGATTTTAGAGGTCTTTTCCAACCTAAATAATTTATGGTTTTGTGATCCTACTTCTATGATGGGAAAGAGGAGTTGACTCATTATCACATATGTGCTACTTCTAATAATGGTTGAACAGCCTGAGTTACTTGACCTCACAATAATTTTCCCTAATTTTTGACCTACATGCAATACCCTTCTGTCCTCATATCAACAACTTGTAATTATACAGCTCCACTGGTGTTAGCACCACTGTGATTTCTGCCAAGTTGTCTTGAATGCAGACAGACATTTGAATCAAAGTTGGTTCATATTATTTTAATCTATATCTCAGCTGTATATATAGAACCACTGTAATTACCACTATCTGCAAAATCCACTGTCTTGCTGCAAAAAATTTAGACATATTGCTTTTCCTGTTCTCAACCCGGGAAGATGGGGAATAAGCTCAGGGATCAGAGTGTATGATCACACATAAACCTTGAGGAGTGCATGTAGACTTCAGGTTTTTGTGGTGTGTAGAGCAAATTCCCACTAATCCTTAGAGCTTGCAGTGTGGTAGTTTTCTGATCCTTTTGGTCAAGATGCACTTAGGTCTGAGTTACTCTGGAGACTGATGTCATGACTTAGCCAAGGAGAATTAAAAACACTGATGTGAAGATAGGCTGTGAAGGCAAGGATATCCATGGGGATAGAGGTGTCACACCATGAGAAAGGCAGCAGAATGGAGTCTTTGCTGTAAGGAATGACCTGAAAATCCAAGGCCATTAATGTGAATTTGAGATCAGCTTTCCACAGCTTTACCAAGGAAGGCTATAAAAGGGACAAAGCGCTTCAGGCCACGCAAGAGTGCAGATGTTAATGAAAACAAAAATCAGAAGTTGAAGCATAACCAATTTAATGCCTGTCCGAACTTGTACATGAGATATCCACTTGCAAGGCATGTGGCAAGAGCCTGTGACCTCATTTCCCCTGGCACATGGGGAGAAAGTGTTATTTTCTCATGCCATCACACAGAAACCGGAAGCTTTTCTTTCCAAGTGATAACTTGAACAGATGCAACTTATTTCCCAGTAATGCAGGAGGCAACATGTGTTGCCACTGCAGTTTGAAATGTCCATTAATTTAACAGAAAATCCCTTATCCCTGTAAAATGAAAACACCATATTCTACATGGACAGAGAAGAGCGTATAACTCTGCTTTTCAGATGTTAGAGCCTCCAGTGGACAATTGTTCACCAATTTCAATTTACACAGCTGGCTGTCTCATCCTGAAAAGATGCCTTAGGACTGAGAAAGCATGGAAAGTAAATTACCATCTCATTCCAAACAACATCATTTCCCTCTCCCCCAGGCTAAAATTGAGGTATGTTAATACAACAATGTTAGGAAGTCAGCCCTGCTTCTGTTGGCACAACATTTGACCTATGTAAAGAGGCCAAAATTTTCTGAATCTGTAGAAATGAAGTTTTGTAGATACCAGAATCTTGTTTGTCTTACCTAAAGATGATTATGAGGAAAGGACTGAGGTACACAAAGTAATGAAAGATTTCATTGCATTAGAATGGAAATTAAAACAGCCCTGTCTTGCAGAGTTAGAACATGCAAGCAAAAAATGAAGCTTTAGGTTAAAAACATAACCATATTGAGTGTTCTGTTCTCAAGTATTGCCAGTTTTTCTTCTCCATGTAATAGAGCAGTGGAAAATACTAAATTCAAGACAGTCCAAATCTGTTTCTGACATTATCAACAGTGGAAGGGAATAATCTGACTCAGCAAGTTCATTATCGCTAAGTGCACTTGAGCATGCTGAGTTTATAAATTTGATAATGTCTGGTTTATGAGTTTGATTACTGAGTTAAATTATAGCTCACGATAATTAGCCCAATTAATGCTCTCTCTACCACTGTGCTGGAAAAACTAACAAAACTCTCAGCCAAATAGTGATCATGAGCCACATATGACAGCAAGCAGGAGATGGGAGCTGTGGCACACCCCCTCCCCCCCAGACCAACACTGCTGCTCTTTTCCATCCTTACTTCACTCCTGTCAGATTATTTTAACATTTGTGAGTGGTTTACCATTCAGTGTACCATACAGTAGCAAGGAGTCTGGAATTAATACAATCTGAAGAAATACTGTAAAGTAGTACGATTTTTCTGTTAAAGTTTGCCATACTTAGCAAAACCTTGAAATCCATCTAGAATTATGTTTTTCTAAATGATCAGAATTGTTTTCCTTCTTCCCAAAAGGGGCAGGAGTCAAACAATACCAAAGAGGATGCTATTCCAAGGCATGTTGGAAGTTCTACAAAAAGTTCAATACTACTAGGAGGCTAAGTCCCCTCCGCCCTTGGAAATCTCCTGTTCCTTCATACCTTGAAGCACAGCATCAGCTATATTAACACAGCCTGAGAGGTCTCACTTCTCAAGTAGACTTTACCAGAAGTGAAAAGACCTTTGTTCTTTTGGAGCAGTGCAACCAGAGGTTAGGCAATGCTAGGTGCAGCTCAATAAGGTCTCCTCAGGTGTGGGAACTGACCCAGCCCCAAAGGTGCTCTCCCTGTCCATCTGTAGGCTGAGATGAAGCTGCCAGAGCAGAAAGATGTGCTAGGGTGAATTTTGCACATCTCTTTGCACATTTTGCACATCAGGATGAGGAACAGAGAGGATGATTTGGCTGGACCAGTGCTGATAACACATCTCCCAGGAGGAATAGCCACCTTGGCCCTCAGTCCCCATGGTTTATAATAAAGTCTTATTAAATATGACCTATACAGGATCCTGGGAGCAGGACTTAGGAGTCACTCCCTCTCTGCCCTCCCTCACCACCAGGCTATTGTAGAAAAATCTGATGTGAGGAGGCAGCAGACACAGCCACTGTAAATACCAGGGACAGCAAAGCTTTTTGCAGTTCAGCACGGGCTATAGGGGCTGCAGGACTGTTCTGGGGGGTGCACAGAGCCACACAAAGCATGTGTGAGGGTTGAGTTCAGGTACTTCCAGGCACTGTCAAGATTAGGAAGGCACTGGAAAAGTCTTACTTTTAATCACAATTTTGATCTTAGTTGTCCGTGTGGTACCTGGGTCCTGTGTGGACACATAAGCCACATGACTGATGCCCATAATTCCCGCAGAACACAAGGGTGGATGGCTCTCTCACTCAGCTGATGCTCATCCTGTTATTTTCCTAGACTCCCATGAAAGCGTGAAAAGTGCAGTTATTCATGCACAATAAGGCGTGATCGTTATCACGATTTGTTTCTGCAGATGTTGTTAAAACAAGGCAATATCTGTAGCCCCACAAAAGATGCGCCTTTCTCATGCAAAGCATAACATTCCCAGCGAGTTGAAGGCTGTGTCAGAGCTGGGTGAGCCGGAATATTCCAGACATTTTAAAGCAAGTGCTCACTCCTCCAGTGTGAGACATATGTTTATCAGCCAAGGAGAATGCTGTCAACAAAATTCAATAGCTAGAGTGGTTCACCATCATCCTTTTTGCAAATGAGGTATGAATTTAAAAACTGTCATTAGCTATAGAAAGGTTGAATTTATATTGCTTGTTGCTTGTATTTAAACCGCCTCCTCCCCAAGGATTTTATCTTTAGCCATCTGCAAAACCTTGCCCACATTCATATTGCTATGTAAATAATGTTACAAGATACATAACTCTGTTAATGAAGTCAAAGGCTTACACTAAAAATTCAGCTATTGGGAGACATAGAACAGCTTAAATTTTAAGACTATCTTCTTGAGATATCTGTCTGTTCCTGGAATTTCTATCTCTTGTTTTTTAAAGACATTTTCTCAAAGCCCCATTCAACCAGGCCTTGAACAAAGAGATCTCTGATTCACCCAGGAGAAGGTTTGTCAGAATTGCTTTTAGGGTTTATCCTGTATGTCCAGATCTTGTTTGGGGTGCGGGAGCTTGACTTGCCTTGTAGTTGTCATTCCGCTGGTTCTGAATGTTTAAATAGAAGCCATAATGGTCATGAGCTTTCTGAAATAGATCCGAGGGCCCACAGGTATCCCAAAGTTGCTAATAAATTGGGTATTACATGCTGAAAAGCAACAACTGGCTGTTTACAGGGAAACAGGGTACAGTAATGAAATGGAACATCTTACCAAAAACTGTGTAATGTTACTATTTCAATCCATAGGGTTCAGCTCCATATTACTTCTACTGAGGTGTGGGTGGGTGTGTGTAGATGGAAGCATAAATATGAAGTTTTATCTCCTCCTCCACCCAAACACTGTCCCTCTCTGTACAGACAGCCAAGCAAATGGTTTAGAAAGAAATTAATGGCTAAGCAGTCAAAGATCTACACACTCTGTATTGCTTACATGCTGGGTCTGCCAATGTCTGGAAGGGCAACCATCAACTATACAATTCTAATGATTGCTGAAAATGTTGATATCTAATGATCTGAGCTTCCTCTGCTGTAAATTAAAGCACAGTTGTCTTTAAATTGAGTTTTCCAGTCATGCTGGAAATAAGATAAGATATCAAAAGGATAATAAACTGCAAAGGTATCAAGTGACTTTTATCCCTCTGTTAGATGTGATCACCAAATCGATTAATTTTCTTCACCTGATATAGGCAGTAGCTTCCAAACTAAAACTACATTTCCTGGGACCTTATTTACAATCCATTTCTGTGAATACAAAAACAACCAATTATTGAAGAAGGGCTTGGAAACTTTTCCTTACAATGGGGCCCATTGTGCTCTGATATGTGATCAGTGATTATGAAATGAGATCTTTGCAAGGGTTCCAAGTGTGCATGTATTGCACATAACCATCCCCGTTGCTCATAAACTTTTTTCCCTGAGCCCCACAGAACAGAGGATTCTCTTTCTCTCTTTCTCTTCTCTTCTCTCATGGGCTCATGGACACATAAAACAAAATATGAAACATATAACAGCATAAACAATTGTGCAGGCTAAGACAATTCATGGGACATTTCCAGACTTTTTTCCTCATTTGACAGAATCTCTTTACCAGCTATTTAACCACGATGCACTTTGGTACCTTTGCAATAAGTCCATGTGGTATATCTTATTTAAATTTCCCTGGCCTCCGATTTGTGAGGTCAGATTATTTTTGTGTTTAGCCTCAGACCAGCAGTAATTGTGCTGTGTTTTCTGTTGAACCTGAAGAGAGACTCCTGGTGCTGCTCAGAGGATGCCACCAGGACAGCGAGCTCCACAGGATGCAGTCCCAAGAGCATTGGCCAGCAGCTCCCTTCATGGTCAGTTGGTGCACTCCAAGGTGTCCTACCAAGGACACTGAGGTGGCAGCAACCAAAGAGCTCCCTCTGGAGTAAAACAACCGTGCTGAAACGTGGAAAGGTGATTTTTCTTCCTTGTACTCACAAAATGACAATCATATCAATTCCATTGACATGTCAGTTAAGACAGGAATACCTGCCAGGGAAATGTCTGTTTGATATCTTTTTTCTGAAGTCAGAATGACTGAGTCCATTTCAGACATGCATGAACACATCTGGACAGGATTAACCCCATCTGGGCAAACATCAATATTCCTGCATCACAGGCAGTGGCTGGAGGCACAGATAGACCTGAGGGACCTGCCAAGAGCTACAAGAAGTGTCAGGCAGCTCATTGGAAGAGACTCTCCACCATCAGAGTCCAGGCAAGGAGCAGTGGAGCCACCAGGCCCCTCACAGTCCATTTCTGAGAGAGCTCACGAGTGAGATGCCTGTTTCTGTAGCTCCAGGCACAACACCTACCTGCAGCCATACCTTCTCTTGTGCAAGCAGATGCACCACACAGCTCAGAGCGAATGCCAGTGAGCTTTGAAAGGAGGTGTTAACACCGAGAAGATTGATTATTTTCCATCCAGAAGAGCTTCTGTTTCCCTATAATTTAAGTTTCAAGGCTCCTGTTTCTGTCTGGACTGGGTTTCAAAAAAAGCTTACATGATACTGAAAAGCAAGCCCTATCTAGCTGGCTAATTTATTTTAATGAAATAAAACAGCTAAAGTGCTGTTTTTTTAGACTGCAGTCTTCTTCTTCTTTATTCTTACTATTACAGATTACATTTCTGTAATCAACAGTATATATGTAGAGCTATTGTGAGGTCATTCATGTTCTGTACTGTCTGGCCAGGTAGAGGGCAAAGGTTTAATGCAGTTTTATCACACTTTATAGTTTAATAAGTCCAGTGTCTTGGCAGTCAGCCACAACTTCATACAAATTCAGATTAATATGACCTAATTAAGCCCTTAGAAAATGCGATTTTCAGGCCAACTTCCTTTCCATGAAGAGGGTGATAAAAGCTGCTGACATTGCTTACCCAGGTGAAGCTCTGTGGCACTCAATTTTGCCATTGATGCCACACAGGGAAAAGACAGCAGCAGAAAACCTGAACCAAAACATCACAGTGCTTTGGCCCAACCTTTCAAACTCTACCAAGCAGGAAGGGCATGGATCATCACATCTTTCTTCTGAGATTACACTACAATTCTTACATGTGAAAGAATGAAAGTAGGATTGTAGTCAAGTGCTCAGAAGTGTGGTCAGTCCCTCATGCATCCCCATGGTGGTACAGCCTGTGTGAATTACATATTCACACAATATTCTTTTATTTCATCAGCCTCTGGGCTTATTCAGGGCACCAGTTTTGTACTACATTTTGCTTGTTGAACATGGGTTCCATACTAATTTACTGCACCCACTGAAATTATCCTCTGAGAAGTGACTGATGAGTGTTCTTGGAGGTGAGTCTGACATTCATGTTTGTTTTGCTCAGTCCAGAAAACATTGATGACATTATTTGCACAGTGTCATGTGACAGGAAATATGAACTGAATTGCCAAAGTCCATTTCTTTGAGTTACTAGTCCAAAAGGTCTGAATTTTCAGAAGCCACCAGAATTGCACAATATATTTGGCACCTGAAGCTCCTCTTTATCCCAGCTCTAAGTTAAGTGTGCTTTGCAGTTTTGAAGGCTGGGCTTAATCCCATATTTGGGCCCACGTGTCTTTCTCAGTCACCTTTGTTTTAATGGCTGTGCTTTCATCCTCAAACAGCTTTTCCAAATCTCTGTCCCTGAGTCTGCACCTTGCACTTCTTTCCCCTTTTCTTTGTGGCTCTGAATATCACATCTTGAGTTTCAGTGTGCCAGGGCCAAGCACCCAATAGTGAATCATTCACAGGAACTCTGTGGTCTGGTCTCCTCTCAAGGACAGTAAAAGATGCTGTGCTTCCTTCCCCTCACTTTATCTAAATTTCATGCTGTGCTCCAAAACGTATGAGAACATCCCTGCCCTGCCTCTGATCTGAATGGTGATGACTAAAATAAATAGGTTGTGAACTAGAAGCAGGCAGATAGCACACGCAATTTCAGTCCAAATAATACAAATCCAGAAAAGAAAAGAAAAGAAAAGAAAAGAAAAGAAAAGAAAAGAAAAGAAAAGAAAAGAAAAGAAAAGAAAAGAAAAGAAAAGAAAAGAAAAGAAAAGAAAAGACCTAAAAAAAGAGTGTCTTTCAATAGGAATTGCCAGGTTGCCTAAGAAGAGGTGGCTAGTCCAAACCACAATGTCAGAATATACTCATGTAGAGTTTTATAGGGATAAATATTGTTAAGTCATTATCAGTGTACAATGAACAAAATTTAATAAAGTCAAATGAACCCATCTATCTATCCTTGCAGATTTCCAAATTTCATACACTAATTTCCATGTTCCTATTTGACACTGATTTTTTAGGAGGAGAATTAACTCAGAGAAATGGCCCTTAATATAAAATTTAATCATAGCTTTTTCAATAAGTGTGTAATTTTTTTAAGAAATAAAATGTGATGTGATCTACATTTTTGATTAAACAGGGAAAATGCTTATAGGCTTTATCCTGATAGAGCCTTGATTCCTTAAGCAACACATTATGAGATGTTAATTAAATGACAGTAACGTGTAACATAGCTCCCGTTTTTAATTTATTCAGGCTTCATATTTTTTCCACACTGAGGGGATATTCTCACCTTAGCAGCAACACGGCTCTGTGAGAGGCAAAGCTGATGAAACCTGGTTTCCTCTAAGATTTGTGACTGTGGGTTGAGCCCAGCCCCATGGATCATAGAGCATCCTGCTCATGCCTTTCCTGGTGTGGGGCTCTGACAACAGTGGGGATTTACCCAGACAATGTTAAGGGTGTTTTGGCTCTGCTGTTTAGGGAATTGTATCCATTGGGGGTTTCTGCACACATGGAAATGCCAGGCTTTGTTGAATAGGTGCAGATCAGAGACACACAGAAAGTCTGGGCAGCTCTGGATGTAGGGGCTCATTGGGCTTTCAGCACCTTTATCACACTGCCGCTGTCAGAAAAATGTCAAAACAGAAAGAACACATCTATTTTAATAGGTGCAATTGCAGCACAAGAACTCCCAGCCAGTCCCTGGTGACACTTGTTCCATTAGGTTTTCTGGTATTTTCTACAGGACAGGAGCCCCACCAGAACATTCCTTCACCAAGCACAGCCCTGGTGTTACTGGTCAGCATTCCTCCTGTAGAGGCTGCATCCTCTGGATCCCTCAGCTAGCAGAACACACTTCCCACACCACTTCTCCTCTGCTGGCAGGTGAGCTTGAACTGACTAGAGACTTGAAAATTCCCAAGGGCTCGCTGAAAAAAAGGCAAGAAGGGAATACACAGGGTTCAAGAAATCACTTTTTTTGTGTGTGTGTAGGCCAAACAAGCAACACACATTTTTGTTTTTTCACGTGAGCTAAGGAAACAAGTTTTTCTATCTTATTTATGCCAGTTTTATTTATTTTTGTATGTTCAGTTGTGTTTTTAGGTACTCAGGCTGCCTACACCTGGAATCCAGTCATTCCAGCGCTGATGATAGAGGGAGCCTTTGAAATTCAGTCTCCGACCAGTGGCACTTGGATTCAGTGGGTGAAGGAACCCTCCTGCCTCACCTCAGGTCAGTGAGACCCTGTTCTTGCAGGCTTTTGGCAGGATGGTGCTCCTGTTGAAATTGATGGGAAATCATCAGGAAGCTGTGGCTGCCCCATCCCTGGAAGTGCTCAAGGCCAGGGTAGGGTTTTGAGCAACCTGGGCTAGTGGAAGGTGTCCCTGCCCAAGGCAGGGTTTGGAATTAGCTGGTATTTAAGGTCCTTTCCAATCCAAACCATTCTGTGATTCTATGAACAAAAAACCCAACAAGAGCACGCTGATGAACAGATCAAGTGATATGCACTCAAATATGTTCTCAGAGCCATACTGAGCAGAAATCTAGACAGAAACCAAAAGGAAATCTTTGGGTAGTCTATGATGATTTAAAAGAAATGTTCTCTTCTTGCAAGCAGTGCCATGTATTAGGTTGGTTGTTAATCTAAATTTCAATGTCCTTAATTATGCTAATTTTTTTTTTCCTGGCAGATAATTAAAAAGAAGATTTTTAATGAGTTAGATGTCTTAAGATCCTAGAGAGAAAGAAATAATGGGAGAAAGACGCTGGTAGAAAAGCAAAATAAAACCAAGCTCAGATGCATTCAGTCCTACATTCCCCCTACCCTTTAGTAGGCAGATTAATTTCCTCTTGTTGTCCTCTGACTCCGTGCATCCATTTTAATTTATTTGTAGTTTTGACTAGGAGCTATTTGGGGCAGAGGTAACCTTTTCTCCTCTGCCTGCAGAAGAAGGGGGTCCTGGGGTGTAGCTTGCACATTAGTACTCTGCAGGAGAAATAAAGCAGGAGTGCTGTTCCTGCAGACAGAATCCTGACCCACTTTGGAGCTGATCACTCCACAGTACTTTTATCATTACCCACCAATGTTGTTTTCCAAAGACTTGGTCTCTGACCTATTTTCACACTGATTTCTGTGCTAGGGAGGCTTTTATCCTTTAAATTGTTGGATACTTGTTCATGTAAATACAGCACAAATTTTGCTAACCAAACAAGATTCAGTGTTTCTGCTGGCAGGAGACTGTTTTAGTGTTAGAAACTGAGGTGTGGATAACAAATATTAACTTCATTTTAAGTCTGATATACCTTTGTGCATTTTTCTTGCATCTGGGACTGGGATGGAGATACTGAAACGAACAGAAAATGTGTATACAGCCTCTGAAACAGTAAACTGATGTGAGAGAAGAGTCTCCTGTGGAGTCTCTCAGAATGCTCAATCACAGATAAAAGTGGAGGAGAAATTTCAGGTCAGGGCTTTGGCCATACTTTTGCTTCAGCTGATTCTGGAGAGAGCAGCCAGAAATTTCCAGCAAACCCATCCAAAACCTTGGGATAAGCATATCCAGAGCACCCCGAGAACTGGCCACGTGCCGCCTCAGCCCAGCCCTCGGCAGCCAGATAATCCTCCTTTCAAAAGCCATTACCTCAACAGGTGCTGGTAGCCCCTGCTGTCTTCTTCATTAAGGGGCCAAAGACCATGTGATTATGAAAACTAAACACTCACTTATCCCTAGGTGAAGTTCAACTCGGTGGCAGCGGCAAAGGGCGGCCGGAGGAGGAGGCAGCAGCTTTGTGCTGCTCTCTGGACCCCATCCTGCAGCCCTGTTAACCCAGCACTTTGCACAGCTCTAATCCCCCATTCAGCAAAACCCTGCTTAGCTCCAAAGCTTGGCTGAACTGGGGCCTGAATTCATTCTGGCAGCAGGGAGAGAGAAATTAAAAATAAATCTGTGAAATATATCGAGAATTTCTGAAGGTGATTTTTAGGCAGCGGATTGCTGCGTGTAAACAAAGGTGTTGCTTACATAGCTAATTGTTATTGAAATAATTGTGTATATACATTCATGGTTATATATGTATATAAATATATGCATACACATGTCCCTTACAAAAAAAAAAATGAACTGTAAGTTGCTCAGAGCTCTCCTTAGATCCAAGTGTTTTGCAGGTTAGTTTAGCTACAAAAGGGAAAGGACCACTAAATAAATAAATAAATAAACAGCTTTGTTCAGTTGTATCTCCAGCAGGGATATGACTGTTCATTATGAATAGGGGCTGAAGGCTTCACTGCTCTGTAGTTTATAAATACTAATGAGTGACATATTGAGAAAAATTGTACCTACAAAAGCAAAGTCTTCTGCCATGCAAATCAGGCCCCAATTCCCCACAGATAAGGATCTTTTTGATGGAACACATGCAAAATCTACAGCTCTTAATTCTTTCATTAGTATTCCAGGCAGACGATTGCCAAATAACAGGGAAAACTGTCTGAATTGCTGTGTCTGAAACCTAATATTGATTTGTTTAATAGTGTCAGGAAGTCAAAATTCACAAATCTCCTGTCGATTGTTTATGAGGCAGTTAGCACAGAATTGGATGCCCCTGCTTAATTAATAACTCATTACTGAAATTTGATTATATGCTTGAATGGTTTAAATGGGCTCTAATTCAGTATCTGCAAAGCAGTGTTGCAACAAAGTAAAATGGATCTAAAAGCTTGTTTTTTAACACTATTGCTGTCTGTATTTCATGATCTCCAGTGGTGAAGAATATGTTGACATAGTTGCAAGGGCAGACCTCATAGTAAATTGTTAATTGACACAAAAATGTGTTGTTCTAATGATGTTATGAACTGCACTACAGCTGAATCAGATGGATACTCTAAGAGAAATTACACTGATTTGAAAAAAAAAGGAGCCCTAAAGGTAATTTTTATTTTGCATATGATTAATTTGCCAGTAATGGAGATGGAGAGTAGAAAGATATTTCTACCATGGCCTTTTATTCAGAAGCATCTCAGGGATTCAGGTTTGTATGTCCAGGGGCCATGGGCTCTTCAGTGGCTTAGGTGCTTTTAAAAATTCTGTCCACCATATTTTATGTTTTTTTTCTGGCACTTTCTCATCTCCAGTATTAATGGAGGGAAAAAATATTCCAGGTGTAATTTTTAAGCTCCATACTTCACTGAATGAACTTTTCCCCATTTTCAGCATCTGACTACACTGAAATTTCTCCATTGGAAAGAAACCTTTCTAGTTTTTGAGATACTGGAACAAAACAGATTTAAAAATATAGATTGGTCCACATTTTTGAGATAGAATGAGCTAGGACAAGCTGTGTCTAAGGGCTGGGTAATCAGGACACTTATCTCTGGCAACACTGGGAATCCCCAATTTTCCTTAGCTACAAGTAATTATTATCTTATTGGAATATTGAAAATGGGTTTGTCTTTGTCTTTGCTGTTGTCTGTTTAAAGAATGTCAGCCCACAGGTGTGTTTTTTCCTGCAAGAAGGACTCAGGCCTGTGTTTAAACATGTTATTGACTGTTCATCTGGGTTTTGGTCAAAAAACAGGAGCTCCTGCTGAAGATGGTGCTCACTACCTGTAGGATGATCATGTGCTCCAGGATGACTGATGAGTGTATCATGAATAATGAGCAGCAAACAGGAGAAAGTGAAGAGTTCCCAGGCAACTTGTTGTCTGAATATCATGTGCTCAGACTCTTTTAACCAAGTTCAAGAGGCTCATTTAGCCAAAAGCAGTAAAAGAATTAATAATTAATAAGATTCCAGCAGATATGTTCAACCAGCCCCAATAAGATAAATCAGTGAAATGCTCTGGGAAAAGCTGTTCTCATGAGAATTCTGGGTGTGGTTGGCCTTAATGAAAAGGTTTGCATAATTTGGGCAGTTTTAGAGCAACCTAGACAAGGAACACTGAGCTGGTCAAAGCTGGCCCTGGAGGCAAGAACTTGACCCATGGCAGTAATAAATGGCATCATTTCTCTGAAGTCTGAGAAGCTGAGGATTTCAGATCTGATCCTCAAAGCAACTTAATCCTTCAATCAATAAAATATACTTCTCTAAATATCCCCAAGGAACTGGACCTTGGAACCTGGACCTTGATCCTCATGGAGTGTTGGCACCCACTCAGAGTATGCCTTTTGGATACTTCTACAAAGAATAACCTGCTAAATTGCAAATTGATGTAGTTTGACTGAGTATCTCTCAGACTAATAAACAGATCTTTTTGATGAGCAAATGCAAATGTCCTGAAATATATATATATTTGTATATATAAAACCAGAGATCAAGTAGCAATTCTAATTGGAATAAAATTGACTGAAGTATATAAGTGCAAAGTATTACCCAATATGTTAACTGAATCAAAATGTTTGGGATCTTTGAGGGCAGAAAACAGCAGGAGATGACTGCAGGTTTGTCTAGGACTGCCCCCAGTCTTGTGCAGATGAATAAGCAGTGAGTTACCAGTCCCTGTACTGTGTGGGCAGTGACTGTCTGGCACAGTGGCTGGACTCCCTGGTATAAACTGCATCACATTTTGTGCCAATTCTCTCTGGAAATGTGAATTGCAGTATATTCTATATTATAAAATGGCAAAGTGTTTATTAAGCTCTCTTTTCCTGCACATCTTGTGTGGGCAGCGGAAGGAATTTCTGATGTCCTTGTTTGGAAAGCGTAAAAGCCCTGGTAGATTTAGCAAAAACACTTTCAAAAAGCAGAGAATAATAAAAAAACATGAAATTTTACCCCTTTGATGTGGTTTTTCCAGCCTTGGAATTGGGAAGTGCTGCAGGGTCAACCTCCCATCCCCTGTCACTGAGCACCATACTCTTCCAGCAAGATACAAATGCTATTTCAGGTTATCTGAAGACTTTGAAAACAGTTGTCTATTTATCATAAGTACAGCTCATCAAAACTGAATCAAAAGAGGTATTAAAAAAAAATTCATTATCCATATGTTAGATTTTTTAAAAGGCTGGTATTTTTCTGCCTTTTGCAATCAGGTTTTAGTGATGTTCCATACAGATTTTTTCCATTGGAGTTTCTGATAACTAGAACACCATTATGATTGTTTAGCATGTAGATCGTTTAAGCAGTTTAAGATGAAGATTATCTTAAATTTCCACTCTTACATAACTGAGCATATTAGGAGCGTTAAACTGTGAAATAGTCAATAATGATAACTAACAATAAATCATACCATCAGGAGTTCATTTTTCAAGCAAAAACGGAGTTGCTGTATGTTTTTATGCATGCAGCCATTACCAATGTTGTAGTTCACAGATTGGCTAACTTTTTTTAGTGATGGGTAACTTTTATAATTAATTTGAGTTAAATAATTAAGCCCGGGCAACTAAGAACATTTTTGAGCCATAATTAAAGACCAAAAAAATAGCTTTTACGCAATGTTTTAACTTGTGCTGAACAGCAGTCTCAGGAAGAATGAGGGTTTCTTTCTGTTCTGGGCCGATTTGTCAAAGTACTATTAAGAATTTTTAGTTATTAAAAAAAAATGGAGTGAACCTTTATTTTTCCTCCTCTAATTTATTACGGTTGATTATGCAGCTGGAATGGGAAGGTAGCTGCTGTTTGTAGTTAAATAACTCCTCACAATTTCTTAAAGAAATGATCTTCAAAGCTTTAATGGGTCAGTGGCTCAAGTACAAAGGAAAGATTGATTTTCATACTCCCACTCTTTGTTCCCAAAGTTTAAAACAGACACGTTCTGGTAAATTAGTTTGTCTATGTTATTAATGGAAGAACTTATTAAATTCTCATAAATACCTGGTGGTATCTTACTTAAAACACAGAATGCTTTTGCTTTGGAAAAAAAGTGTGTTTTAAAGTAAACAGGGGTGTAATATTTTCATTTGATTTCAGAAATGCCTCGAAAGGCAGAAAGCAGGAGAATTGGGGGTTTGCAGAATATATTAGGAATGCATAATGATGAATGGCACAAAGAGCGTGGGCTCGCGCCGGTAGAAAATATGTGTTTTGGGTTTAATGAAAAGCATTCCCATGCTGGGTAAGTGGCTATGCTGTGGGGAGAACGACTGCTTCAAGCAAGAAATATTGTCTGGGTGAAATGTTTCTTTCAAGTGAGGCTCACATGCACGTTCCTGGGCTGAGCCCGGGGAGGTTGCGCTGCTGGCGCAGGAGCGATGCTGGGGTCAGGGCAGGCTCCAGCACTGGCTGGGAGATGCTGTGAGAGAGATTATTCAGTTCCATGGAGGGAGCAGCACTGCTGCTGCTTGAGGGGGATCAGGGGAGTTCTCCTGAGCCAACACAAACTGCCAGAGCTCCTCCTGCATCAGCTGAAGGTTGGCGCAGGTCTGTGTCCTCTCCTCCACAGGCAGAGACACTTCTGATATATTCTCATGGCCTCTGAGGTCACTGAGCTTCCCCTGATGAGCTGCCTGTCTGCAGAAGGATGTCTCACCACACTTAATCACCTTTTCTTTCATTCATCCTACAGAGTTTAGTTTTCCCTGTGAGCAAACCCCCCCCCACATCTCATCAGTTCACAGGGAGGGACAGACCTTCAGAAATGTTCCCAGTTGACCCCATCAACAGCTATAGGGGTTCCTGTATGTGATGGGCTCTACTTAACCAGAAATTTGCTACCAGGGCTGTTTTCAGTGGAAAAAGCACCTGTGAGACTGGAACTCACACCAGTGCTGCCTGCCAGTGGAGGGTAAGCTGTCTGTGGCAGGCCATTGGGGTAGTACTGGTGGGTTGATAACTGGTCTGTGTGTTCCCCACTCCCACTGGAGGCTTATCCTGCTGCTGTTCCTCCTGCTTTTAGTCCTGCTGATGATTCTCCTTATAAATTTTAGCCTGAAGGTCAGAGACATAGAGTCAACTGTGGGAAGATCTGGAGGTTTCACTTGGATGGTGATGCTCAGTGCATGGGCCATGCATTTGGACTTTGGGCAAGTGATCTTTCCATGCCCTTGTTTGTTTGGGTTTTTTGCTTTACCAGGGATATTTCACATGGCCCCCAGTACAATTTGAGAGGGAATCATACAACTGTGGTTTGATAGAGGGAGGTGCAGGGTGTCATCAAGGTCCAGCCATTGTCATCCACACCAGCACCCAGGGAAAAGGACAAGCCTGTGAAGAAACTCCCTCCTGTTAGAGCAGGATACGAGGGGAGAAGGTCTTAGGTAACAATTTATTTTCACAATAGACTATTTCCTTCCAATGTAAAAGCTTCACAGAGGTGATTTACACAGCCATTGTGAAATATCAGATTGGAGCACACATGGAAAATCTTTTGGGCTCAGAAGTATTTTGATTTCCTAAAGACATTTTATCCAACGAATGTGTACTATGCATTGAAATGTAAAGAATAAGGTCAAAACTCTAACATGAGTAATGAACTGATCAGGGTTTGAATCTTTTATTCCCTGTGTACTCATTCCTCCCTCTCTATGTTTGTGGAAAATTTCCAATGTTTCAAATTGATTCTGGAGCAGAAATGAAAGCAAGGCTTCATCTTCTTCTTTAGCAACATAATCTTGGGGTTCTCCAGCACAATTATCCCCCCCCTCTAGTCCCAGTGAGATGGCTCTTTCAGAGGCACAACAGTTTCTCACTGTCATCCAAGAGTTCTGTCTTTGAGAAAGGGTTGGGAGGCAGATCTTGCATTGCATCAAGAATGGGGAAATAAATCAGTGTGTGCTCCACACCAGCTCACGGGAGAGCTGCAAACTGAGGTGTTTGCCTCTAGTCCTGGTCACACAGGACATCAGGGTACTCACGGAACAAATTGGTGTGTTGTTTACTTATTTACAGCCTTTGTAAATCCTCAGTACAGGAAAAAATATCCCCTGTACTGGGGATCAATCGCTTCATTGCTTCCCAGTGCATTAAAGCTCACTGTGGAAAGTGCTTGCTCTTCCTTGCAACCAGTAATTTGGAGATTGCTACAGATCCTTGATCCTTTTGGAGCAAGGTACTTCCAATTCTAAGCCTCCACTTATTTATTCATGACTGGTTTTATACTAATTTCTTCATCTTTAAATGTTGCAGTCTAGCTCATCCTGCAGTACTTCAGGCACATTTTTTTTCCAAAGCTGAGTAAGTAAGAAAACTTTCATCTTCTTTCATAAGACATGCTCCATATACAAGAATCATCGTAGCAATCCTTCTCTGACTCATTCCAGCTTGAATTGCTGTTTCTTAGAGAAGGTGCCCAAACCGCCCCCTCTTTGATATTTGACCATTCATTACATAGAATTTTTTATTTAGACAGGAATAAGCCTTGGGTAGGTGAGAGGGACAACAGAGGTGAGTAGGATACTGAAAATACTACCTACTTGAATTAATTTTAGCAGCAGAGATGAACCAAAAATACAGACAGGAGAGAATGCATACACGAAACTTCTCTCACTATAGGTCACCAATGGAACTTCGCATCAGTGGGCTCGAGGCACCTGAAATCTGACTCTGTCTAGGCTCATTTCTACAGTTATTGTATCAAAAGCTATGCTTTTGTAATGAAAAGGAAAGAAAAATAACATGGAAAAAATAACTGGCTTCAAATACTACACAAAAACAGTTTCTAAAAGATAGCAGCCACCTGCATTAATGGTACTGGAATAAAATATGCAAGCTCAGCACTGTGCTTTAAAATATGTATAATTAAAAACTTTTTATAGCTGCTTCTTTGGACAGTCAGAAACAGAAATTTGTGAGCCTAGGGTTAGGGTTTTTGCAGCTGCCAGTGAGCTGTGTTTGTTTTTTTCACCTAGAATTTTCAGCATCTATTTTGGCTCTGATAATTTGCAGAGGCAGAGTCTGAGGGGACACCCCTCTGCAATGGTGCAGCTGCAGTGGGTGACAGTCCCCATCACATGGGGACAATCTGGACAGAATGGGAGCCCACACAGTGCCTGTCCTTTCAGGTCCTAGGCGTTTGTTTGTGAAATGAGAGGGCATTTCCTGGCTCTGACACTCAGAGCAATGCACTTTGTTATTGCACACATGCTGGACAATGTCTAAGGGAGCTGTGAGTAGACAGAAAAGGAGAGGAAAATATCGCCTGAGCATTTTCGCCTTTTTACCAACAGAGGGATTTGAGAGCCTTTCTCCATCTGCAGGCTCTGGCAGTGATGCAGCCAAAGGAAACTAAGGATGTGTGTGTGCCTTAAAAATGGCCCTGTGGATGCTGTGTCGTGTTCAGCCAATGGTTTTACATACAGACCATTTTCCAGGACAGGCTCCCTGGAACACAGGCTAAGAAATCTCTTCCAAGGCATCAGAGAGATGCATCTACTGTTGGACTGGAGCAATCATCTGCTTAACAGCTCAGAGCTACACACACACACACACACACACACACACACAGATTTGGGTCAGGAAGTCAAAAATAACATTACACCAGATTGAATTTAAATTGTATGAGGGTTATAAGCAAGCAGAATATTGTCGTGGTGCCTGGGTTAATATTTCCTCTTTTGGGAAGCACAGCAGGATTATTAATGTATATAAGTGGTTAGGCAGGCGCTGCTTTTATATCTCATCTGTGAAGAAAAGCTTCCAAAAAGGCACTGGCTTTTAACCACAGGCTCTGTGGAGAGATAAGATGCCAGTTACGGATGAAACAGCCTTGCTCTCCTAGCACAGGACATCTCCCCTGTGACTGGATATCCAAGGCTCTTCCACCCACATTTCTAATCTGACCCACTGTAGTGCTCACTCCAATTCACTTCATTTGTCCAAATATCTGTTTACTGTATCCCAAGTGTTTTAAAATATGCCCAGCTTGCTCCCTTGCTTTCACCATGCTGGAGAAATGGCTTTATGAATGCTGTCACTGTAAAGCTCTGTGTGTGTGTGTGTGTGTGTGTGTGTGTGTGTGTGTGAACACGCCTGTGCATGTGTGCTGAGCTCTGACAAGATTACAGCCAGAGATGGTCTGACTACAGGCTACATCCTATTTAGGCATCTGCAAAGATTAGACAGAGAAATCTCCCTTTTGTCTTTGAAGCATGAATGGACGCTGAGCTTCCAGCAGTCTGTAAACTGACATGGCTCCTCTGAAAAATAACAGTAACTTTTGAATTAATGATTTACCATTAAAACAAGAGATTAAAAAAAAAAGTCACTATCTGCACTCCCCTCTCCCCCTTCACCCAGCTGAACTGTACGTGGATATTGAATCTCTTTTGTTGGCAGAAATCACAGTAATCTCTAAAGGACGTGCTTTTCCTGCCTTTTCAGGCTACCTCACTGAGGAGAATTCCAAAGATTTCTGGAAAAGCTTTTTAGCCTAGGCAGCAGAGCTCCCCTCCTCATACCCCTTCCCCCAGCATCATTATAATTTACAGGATTCATATGACCATGTAAATACCTTGTGATTACATGGAAAATACCTCACAAATACACAATAATTACAAGTTCATGAAGATTACCAAGTAAATACATTTGAAGTAAGAAAATAATTCAAAGATTAATTATCCCTTAACTCAAGAGTATTTAAATTATTTCCCCCAAAATGTACAAATATATTTGTGGTGACTTCAAGGCTGGCAGAGAAGGGGTTATGATGGTTCTGATCTGAGAGGAAAAAATGAAATTTGACAGGCATGGATTATTTAAAGCATGCAGACGTGAGCCATATAACCATTACACTTTGATGCAAATCATAGAGGAAAGCACAGGAGGGATGGCCTGTACAGAGAAGTAGTGGACAAAGTTAGGATTTCCTGCCATGGACTTGAAATTTAAACAAGTAATCATTTAATGGCAGCGCAGCATTACATTTCTTGTTGCAGGCATTAATGTCAGCAACTGGGACAAACATTTTGACAATTCTCTTAAAATGCTTCACCATTCCCGATCTAACACCTGTTAGCTCTAATTTTCTTTCCTGAGACGTACATCAGTAGACAGTGCAGATTCCAAATCATTTATCACTTTTAAAGTGCTTCCATATGAGCTTTTTGGGGGGCTTATCTTGGCCTTAGGAAAACCTTTTCTGATGTATTAAAATTCAGTACTTAGAGGGGGAAAAAAAGTGTAGACATCAATGTTTCATAGCATTCATGTCTGGTAATTATTAGCCTAAATTATGGCTTGCACATGACTTGACAAAGTGGACCATGCATTTAAAAAAGCTGCTCACTAGACATGCACTGCTCAATATGTTCCAAGTTATTGAGATGTCAGTCAGTAATCATAAAGCAAACACCCCTCACTGAAAGGACCCTGCTAAGAGGGCTATGAGGCCTGGGGGACTACCTAAAAATGTCAGAAATGTTACAGTCTAAATGAATGACATCAGCAAGAGAACGTGTTTAAAAACATGTGCAATTACCTAATACAATAAAATGGAAATCCTGGAACATGACAGACCCGAGGAGCAGTGCTTGGGCAGGAGCATTTGAAAACAAAACAAAATACTCTGCTCTGGAATGAGAAAACCTTCATATATATATAAATAGGAAAACCGTGAAAAACGATCACATTGGTGTTTTTACAGCTACACATTGTGGAAAGGGGAAGAAAGACGTTATATTCTTTATCTACTGGCACATAATAGACTTGCTTATCATTATGTATGTTAAATCACTCCCTGTGTTGCTCCTATCATGCAAAACAAGGTGTTCTGTGAATTAATGCGGTGTTGGTAATCTCTCACCTTTTACAATGCTGACCACAAGTTAATCAGCTTGCAGGAAGATGAATGTTATGTACAGTATTTTAGAAGTACTTGCTTTTGCAATGCAATATCCTTTATGAAAGATAAGGCCTAACCTATTCCCATGAAAGTGTGTGGGAATTTTGCTGATGATTCGGGTGGGTAGAATAATGGGTCCATATATCCATAATGTTGGATTTACACCAAGAGCCTCTGCTGCAACAGTGCAAGGGGATGTGACAGAAGGTGATGTCTGGGGAAGCAAACACGGGTGCTGCAGTCTGGACTCCCTGAAATGTTTCAAACACAAATTTTTGTTTTTATTACCTGAACCACGCGCACGAGGCAGCCACTAAAAACTTCTGAGCACCTTCTGCGCCCTTTGGAAAACTGGGCTCCATCCCTCTGCACTTTTGAAAGGCACGTGCAGAATGCACACAAACAAAACCCAGAAAACAAAGCCCCCGAGGCAGCTGGCAGCCAGCAGAGCTGTGTACATCTGTGGGCAGTTTAAAAATGTCCATCAGCGCATGGAGACACACCTTTACTTTCACACGTCTGCTGTTTACTAAATAACATTTCAGCACAGTTTTCATCTTATAAGGAAAGTGTTTGAAACTTGGAATAAGTGCACTTAATTAAAGGAAGGCTGTGAAAATGTGCACTAATCTGATATGACTAATAGCAAAGTGCATGAAATTGCTAATTAGAATTTCATTAAAGGTGCTGCTTTATCAGACTGCGAATATCACAACCTTTAAAATTCTTTCAGGAAAGCTTAATTCCTTTTCAAACAGAAATATTCTTTAAAGACATTTGATTTGTTCTAAAGGAATTTGTAGCTTAGGCTGAAACATAAAATGTTGCCAGTATTCCACGGGAGTAATATTTGAATAAAAATATGTATCAGGTACTTTCTTTCATCAGGCAGATGAATAATTTTTTTTGAAAATATTGTTGTTCAAATAATACAATCAGCTAAGAAAAATACAGTTTAATCTCTAGATTATTTCAAACATAATTTGTTTTTATGCCTATACTGTAATATTTGATATGCTTTTACTTTAAAGGAGGAAAGAAATTAAAAGCTTGCTTCAAAAGTAATGTATGAACAATAAAATATACAGCTATGAACATAATTTTATAAAAACGTATGAGGTTTTGGATGTCCAAAAAGAGAAAATTAATTGTCTACCTTAATTTTTAAAAATACATCAAAAACTAGTATTCTTTGTAAAATATCTTCCAACATCTTAAACAGAAATAATAACAATAATAAAAAAAATCTGTATTTTTAAGGTATTGTTGGAAAAAACCTGAAACTTTGCACAAATACTTGTATTTCTATAATTTGGTAACAATTTAATTAATTTTACCTATTTTTTTCCCCTTGCTGAGACTTAAAGCCTACTGCTTTTTATTAAATTTTTTGCTGCTTGCCTCTCTTGTCTGACAGCAGAGTTCCTCTCCCCGGATTTATTGTTGATTTTGGAAGCACACTCTGCCATCAGTGATTTTATTTGCACCTGAACAGCTCCTTTTTGCCCTGGCATCCCCTTACTACAGGTGGTGGGACAGCTCCAGGCTTTGGAAATCTCCTGGATTTTAGGTTCACTTTTTCTGGAAGAGCAGCTTTTTCCCCTGGTTCTTAGAAATGCCCTTCCCTGATCCTTCCTCTCCCAGAGCAGGATCTCCGTGGCAGAAAGGGATTTTCTTCATCAGCTTTACAGTGAATCCATCCTCACAGAGGGTGCTTTCTACAAAATTCTCACTTATTTGCGTGTCACACTGTGATTTTTGGTTCAGCAACCACCAGGTTTGCTTGCATAAGCAGAGAAGGCTCGGGACTTAAATAGGTAACAGCAAAATGAAAGATCCTTGAAGCAGCTGAAGTTTGTGTGTATTAAAAAAATATCCATCAAGGCTGTCCATTTGTGAACGGCAATTATTGTTATTAATATTAGCAAAAAACCCCACAGTTTTGCTGGAATTAAGTATTCAAAGCACATTTTTAGAAAGTCAAATTAAAAACTAATCAATGCAAATTTACATGACAAAAAGATTCTTGGAAATGGATAAAGAGTGAACAGAAGAATCTTTACTTATGAGATAGTATATTATTACTTTGAGCATTTTTTAAAATCACATGTCAATTACAGTTTGGTGTGATTTCAGCTCTTGTTATAGGTATTTTCATGCCAGTAGGTATTTTATCAGTTGGACAAAGCAACACATAAAAGTCATTTCAGCTCTTCATAAATATGCCAACTTTCTTTATGTACATTTGCTTTCTACAATAAATACATTGATAAAAAATCAGTCTAGACTCAAATAAATGAAAATTATGCTTATTAAATCTAATGTCTGGTGTCAAAAGTGAGGTGTCAATCTTACCTATCTTACTTCTAAGCAAGGCAAACAAAGCTGCTAATTATAATATCTAAGTTTAAATATAGAATTATTGTTCAAATACAGGAAACAATGGTGTGGTTGTTCCTTCTACAGCTATATGATTAAGACTACTTATGTCTCATTTTATGCAAAATAAATGACACATGATTGTGATTTAATTCATGTTAAGTAAATGTCTACAGGGATTTATGACAAAAAAAAAAAGCAATGACAATCCATACCTTGTTACTTGTCAATAACTGCATTCAGAACAGTGGGGAGCAGGGAAAAATAAATAATTGCTCAGAAAAAAACCCAACCCCATGCATACACGAAAGGAGTAGCACGCAATAATTTACACCACGTTAATCTAAGGCTGCTGGTTGTAACACAGTGAGTGTTATAAATTAATATAGCTCTGTGCTATCCTGCTGCACTTTATTGTCCCTTTCCTAATGCCACCAGCCCCAGATTGAAGGAGCCTCAATCCCCATGGCTGGGCCGAGATTAGCACTCTCCATAAACGTGGGGCTGCGTGCAGTAAAGTGTTTGCTGAGCAAAGATAAGGCACTGACATTTACAATTTCCTTCTTCAGAAATTACAGGATGGATATGTTTTGGTGTGCAGAGGAAAACAAGAGCAGGAAGAGCCCCTGGTCCTCCCCTCGTCCTGGCCATGTGAGGTGTGGGTGGCTTCCAGCTGCTGCAGGTTGGATTTGGGGTCTGGTCTCCAACATGACCCCAGTTCTCCAATATGGGCAAGGGGTGTCCCAGCACCCTTCTGGGTTTGGTCATATAAAGCAGTATCAGGAAAGTCTTGATGTGTCAAGCTTAAGCCCTGATGCTGCTTGGTGGCAGAGGGGCAGCTGTCACCAGCGTGCCCTGGGGGCCCAAGGGACCAGCCCCAAGCACCTGGCTTGGCACACCCCATGGAAATACAAACCTCTGATATTTTTGGGGTGAGACTAAAAGCCATATAACTGCCTGGCTGGATTGCTCAGCCTGTGTTGGTTATGAAGGATGATGTGAGGCTGTTCTGAGCTTTAAAAGGAGAATTTGTGTGAAGGTTGACTTTAGTGGGTTGTAGGTGCAGAAAAGGTGCTGAATCTGGCTCGGGGTAAAGAAGCTTGATTTGTTTGCAGGATTTACAGAGTTTACACTGGTCTGACAGAAAGTTGTCTCCTTTTGCTCACAGGTCCTGTGCAGAGCCAGGAGTTGAACTTGATGATCCTTGTGGGTCCCTTTCAACTCAGCATGTGATTCTGTGATTCTGTGATTCTGTTATTCTGTGAATGTGCACACTTGTGCTGTGGTCAGTGTACCAACTTCCACAGCTCTGTACGGCTCCCCTCAGCAATGCTGAGGAATTTTGTTCCTCTCCCACTGTTCTTCACTGTTTGTCTTGACAGAAAAACAATCACAAAGCATCTGGTTTTGCCAGATAGCACTTTTTTATTGCCCACCTCCTGTTCACTAGACTTTGCTGGGACCCAGGAGATCATTACGTGGAAACTATGATCCTAAAGGGACATACAGATCTTAAAAATTGTCTATTTCACACCATGCCATGGACAGGGACAGCTTTCACTAGATCAGGTTGCTCCAAGCCCTGTCCAACCTGGCCTTTGACACCTCCAGGGATGGGGCACCCACAGCTTCTCTGGGCACCCTGTGCCAGGGCCTCACCACCCTCACAGGAAATAATTTATTCCTAAATTTCCTAATTTCTTCCTTCTAAACCTGCTCTCCTTCAGTGTAAACCCTTTCTCTTATGTCCTGTCACTACATACTCTTGCAAAAATCTCTCTCCATCTTTCTTGTAGGCTTCTTCAGGTACTGGAAGGCCATTAGATTACCCTGGAGATTTCTCTTTTCCAGGTTGAAAAATCCCAATTTTCTCAGCCTTTCCTCACAGGGGATGTGCTTCATCCCTCTGATCACCTTGGTTGCCTCCTGTGGACTCACAGCAGCAG
Organism: Rhabdornis inornatus; assembly: GCA_013397075.1. Taxonomy (NCBI): domain Eukaryota; kingdom Metazoa; phylum Chordata; class Aves; order Passeriformes; family Rhabdornithidae; genus Rhabdornis; species Rhabdornis inornatus. The sequence continues at coordinate 668,971 of VWZS01010874.1, read as the reverse complement.
GTCTGTGTCCTTCCTGTGCTGATGACCACCAAAGCTGGACACAGTATGCCAGGTGTCTGGAATTGGGTCTGCCTTGACCTGTTGCCCATTGTCAGCTCATGCCCAGCTTCTCATCCACCTTCCAAAAGACTGATGGATTTCATTCCCGTGCTTCACTAAATGACCAGTCAGAAAAGATCAGAGATTTCTTGTTCTTCCCTGTGGTGGCAGAAACATTAAGTCTGCTAATTATTTACAATGAGCCAATAATCCTACATTTTTTGTTAGAAGTGATGGCTAGTAGCACAGAACAAGAGAAGCAGTGAGAAAGGAGAAATAAGCAGAAATTGCATAAACTTCGTGAAGCCTTACAGGTTCCTCTCAATTCCTTTGAAAATCTTGCTTTGTTCTTGAATTTCTTATTTTCTTTTTTCAGCCTTCCTCTTCATCTTGTCTTAGATTTACTCCTTTGTCTCTTCTTTCTTTGTGTTTCTTTCCTTCTTGCTTTTATGCTTTCTTCCAGGCCATCTCATTCATTGTCCAGTACCTTCAGGTCTGATGGTTTCCTCCTGTGCAAATCTGACATGCTTTGTATTTTCCTCTTCCTTAGTCCTTGCCACATGCAAGACTTTGCCATTCTTTTCCTCAAGTAAATTTCTCACTGCAAAAATACTTGCTAAAACTCATAAAAATATCAGTGCTGCTTAAGTTCAGTGAACAAATCACTTCCTCTGTCACCCTTGGTCTTCTCAAGACAAACCTCTTTTCCAAGCTGTGTGTGAAGAGTAAAGCAGTCTAGTGTTTTTGGAAAAAAAAAACTAAGAGAAGAAAACTTCTTTCCCCCACCTTTTGTTGCATATGGCTTGAAACTCCAGCTCTGCACACAAATTGCCAGATTCTGTATTGTTTCATCCTAACCTTTGTGGGTAATCCTGCCAACCTGCCTAATCAACTGGAGATCATACAATAATAGACTTAATACTGCAAAGTGCTGCTTTATAATTCACATAACAAGCTCCTAAATAATTCAAATAGCAAACACATCCTGCTCCTCAGTGATGGGAGGTTGTTTAGATCAACACATGCCCCATCTTCAGGATCTCCCACACTTATGGAACCTTACAAAGTTAATTGCTGGTTTCTGGCAGCAGGGAGAATGCTGGGAGCAGGGGGATCTGTTTCAGCCTTTTGGGCATTTGAAAATATCACCCACCCATTTTGCCCTTACTTGTACAACACCAGGTACAGCAGGAGAATGGAAATCGTGGTGAGACAGCAACCAGCATTGGCACCACCCCTGCATTGGATTCATTTGTGAATTCAAATAAAGGCTTTAATGCCAATTGTTTTGCCTGTTAGATTTATGTACCATGCCTTACATGTTTATATGGATTGTAGAGGTTTAATATGAACAATCAAGCAATTAAATCATTTTGCACTGCCTGTGGAATGCACATGAAAAGGTAATCACACCGTGGTGCCTCCCATCTTTGCAATGGAGGTACTTTGAAGGTTATAAATAGACAAGAAACCTCAGAGTAAATTAGCAACACTATAATTTCCATTAGACACCTGCCTTGTAGTATGGAGGTGCCCAGGTGCTCTTTGTACTTGTACATATATATTTAAAACCAATGTTTTGATTTCTAAATACCCCAAACACTCTTCTGTTTGTAATGTTCATTTTCTGGCTCTGTTTTTAGCTGATTTCAAATAGTCCTAGGAGAGAAAAAAGAGAGTGAATAAGTCTTTAAAATAATTTGAGATGAAGTTGTATCCATGAATTCCTGGTCTGATCCAACCTCCTTGAAGTAATTTAAGAGTTTTGAAGACACTTTTGTGGTCTTTGGCTCGCATGTGTAGCTCTATTAATTCTGCATATTAAGGACCACCCAGTTTTCAGCTGGTGTCTTTCAGCTTCAGTGGAATAATTCCAGCTAAAGATCTTATTCAGAGACAAATATATAAGGAAGTGAAATTATTCAGCTATATAAATCAGTAAATACTTCTGTTACCCTGAAACTGTGTTAGTAACAGCATCAACTCATCAAAGAGTCTTTACATAAAAATAACAGTTGCATTCAACAGAGTTATAAATGATGCAACACTCAGTTGCTTTTCAGAAATCAGCTACTGTAAAAAGCAAATATTTAAAATAGAGAAATATCCCTTTTTTCTACTCCAGACACATCACAGACTCACAGTTCCATTTTTGCAGGACTTTATCTCTTCATTAGCCACTACAACAGTGGGCAGTGTTGCATCAATATTACAAACACATTTCCCAGGCATAGCTGATATTCCTTGGAATCAGTACCACACATCTGAGGTGCCTGAAAAACACTGAATTGCATTTGATAGCTCCCAAATTGACTTGTTTCATTTGATTAAAAAGACCCACAAGACTTTGGGAGTAAGCCTGTTCACCAAAACAGTAAAACTCCCGTTTTGTATGCATGTGCATGTATAAATGTATACATGTATGTATATGCATTTATATATGTACATCTGGCTAAGTATGGGTTCTATTCTGCTCTCAAAGATCTCAATATGGAAACTGTGAAAGGCTGACTGAATTTTTCAATTCTCTTCCAAAGATGGGACCAACACATTCTGCTGCTTCTGGTGTTTTGGAGAACAGGAGTTTCACATCACAGCACAAGACTGGGTGCATGTTTCTTACAACTCCAATTACACAAAAATATAATATTTTTGCCATGCCTGCAAGCGTGTGTGAACCCATGAGGCTTTCTGATTGCAAAAACAGGAATATAGAAGTGTTACTGGCTGCTGTATCATCAGACATTGAATAAACACAAAGGTGCAGGCTTCCCATCAGCTATCTCCTAAGTCCCTTGACACATCAATCTAACATAAATTTTATTAATTGAAACCTTTTCATACAGGCATTGCAGTTGAAAGGTACTATAATAATGCTCTGTTTGGTAATATCACTTAAAAAAAAATCAAATTTTGTCAAGTACTTTCATGGCCTTGAGTGGGTACTTGAGAACTGAGCAGCAGATGCAACATTTACACTAAAGTGCCTCTCACAGGCACTGGACATGTGTGAAATGGGTAAAATGCATTATAAACCCTCTTTACCAGTGAGTCAGTAAGGGGTTTAAGACCTTGGCTTCCAACATTTTTTTGTTCAAAAGGGAGGTGAAAAGGTAAAATCTTGCACGTTTCCTTCTATAGGTTTTCTTCCACTGCAAATAGACTTTAAAAAATAAAATAAAAAAATCCATCAGTCTAGCAACATGCATGCACTGCAATCATGTTTGATGTCTCCTGAAGAATTTGACTGTGCATATCTTGCTGGAGGAAACGTGTGTTATTTATCAGATAGGCTTGTCTTCTTTCCAGGACTGCCAAGGATAATGTTATGCAACGTTACAGGATGAGATGACAGATTACTGGGTTTCATGCCAGTAAACAATCTCTGATAATGCTGGGAACTAAATATAAAATAAGGAACTGGAGACATGCAAGAAGTTATGTCTTCTTTGGACTGTTCCATAGTTTACTAGAGAATAGAGAGTTCTGCAACTTGGGCTTTAGGAACTGTGGACTGTGGAATCTAAAACATTAGGCACCCAGCAGAGGTTTTATACAGTAGTTTCCCCTAATCCCAGAAACATCTGTTCATTTTTAGAAGTAAATCTGTATACAGTTTACGTTTCAAGGAGGATCAGATTCCATTCTTCAATTTCCTTTTTGTGTGTGTGCCTGTGTATCATTTGTTGTGTTTGCAATCAGTGTGGGGTTTATCCCTGCTTTCTTTTTCCTCCTGGTGTTGCCTATCTCCTTGAAATAAAGCTGGCTCATTTTCCAATCAAGTAATGTGTAAATAAAAATGATTCCACAAGTGTCAGCATGTGATATTCCCTCTTTGTGAAAACTGGGAGGACCCCAAGCAATGCAAAAAATTAAAATACCTTCTGGAGACATGGGAAGGGATTTTCCTTGTACTCAGAAGCTGCAGGACTTCCAGAGCACATCAGCCAATTGATTACCCATTCAGTCTACCCTGTTTCTTTTCACAGAACAAATAAGATTTATGACAATTTAGAGATGAGATGAAGTTTTGAAGCTTCATTTGATTTTTTGGCTTCAAAGAAGGAAGGCCTCCAGAACAGAGGCACTGGGTTTTTACCACACAGAATTGATTTTTCTGGAGGCAGTTCTTCCATTCACCAACTTGACTGGAGGCCCTTTTCATAGGAATGCCTTCCCAGTAATTCAAGAGCTGGCAGTGAGCACAAGGGATGTTCCCTCCTAAGTTTCTTTCCGTTCTCTTAACGTTGGTGTTGGTGTCCAGATTGCCCAAGGCACAGAGGATTTTTTTAAATGAATTTTCAAAACAGTCAGTCTGGTTGGGTGATAGCCATAGAAGGGCTGTCAGCTTAAGCTGCAACAAACAATAGGAAATGCTGGACAATCATGTATTCCTGTGGTAATCAAAATGCATTTTCCTTGTGGTAACACAGGAGCTCAATACAGCAGGGGGGAAAGACCCACCTGTTTACACAGGCTTTTGGGGTTTAGAGCCCTTAATGAGTGATGCTGTAGGATTGTGCTGGTGCAGGTACCCAGACCCTGTGGGTAGGGCTAGAGAGCATCCCCAGTATGTAAGAAGAGGAATAAAAAAATATATTGGAATGAGAAATCATTTCAGTAGTTTTGGCTTTTCAAATTTTTGCTTGATTGGTACATTTGGATGAGTCCATTGGCATGGAAGCTAATATCTTCATGAAGAATTAAAAGGGCATGGAATCTTGAGCAGAAAAGGCAGAACCCTAAACTAGGCTACTGTGTGCCTCTTCTGTGGAGAGCTGACCTTTGCTGTTAAGCAAACAGATTGCTGAATTATGGTTCTTACCGGTGTTTGTGGTTTTATTCCTCTTTACAAATTATTGGCTGAACCTTCTGAATCCCTGTGGTCAGATCCAAGTGGATCACACCCTTTGGGGCTGGTGCAGGTGCACCAGGGCTGATTTTGGTCATCACTGCTGGGTTTGGCCCTGCAAGCCAAGCCTGTGTGCACACAAATACCCTGAAAGTGTGTCAGGACTGGCTTTGCAGCTCCTTTGACCACAGAGGACCCAAGCACACCCTCTCCTGACTCAGGCAGTGCATTCCAGCTGTGGATCCACATGCTCCTTGCAGCAGAGCACTGACAAATCTGTAAGATGCTGTATGTGATAGCAGGGAGAGGTGCAGGTAGGTACAACCTTCTAACTCCTGGCGTTTTAAACCACTCCGTCTTTCTTGTTCTTCCAGCAGCCTCCGTGTTGAACAGTATCAGGCAAAGGACAGAGGTTGTAAATCTTTGCCTGCAGGAACTTTAGAGATGTAGGAACAAATGCTAAGAATGCTCAGGCTTTTGGAAAAGGCCCGAGGTCCTTCAGGACTTCAACGTTTCTCCCCAGAAGTTTTTGGAGACAAGACAGAAATATTTGGCAGTATTGAATGAATCAGATAATGCAAGGCAATCCAGAAAGATGAGTGTTGATTTACCTGTTTCTCCCTGAAGAGAAGGAGGGGACACGCGCGGGAAATGTTTTCCTTGATCAAAGGCCATGGTGAATGACTGCAGTAAAATGTATCAACTTTCATGCTCCATTTAGCTACTGCAACGGCTAATGAGAAATGTAGAAGTTTGGTAGTTCTTTGACAGCTCTGGGAGCTTGGAATCAGTTTCATGAGGAACCATTGCAATGCTAATCAGAAATTGTTAACTTATGAAAACTTTATCTGAAGAGATTTTTCCCCTGTTGTTTGGACTGTTGCCTATTTTAGAGCAGACAACTGATTCCATCATGCAAGAAGATATTCCTAGCAGAGGTCGTCAGTGATAAATCTTTTATATCATGTTGGAAAAAGGAAAAACAGATTCCTGATTGTATTCTACATGACTAAAATGAAGATATTTTCTTTCTTAACCCCACTCCTCCCAGAGTGATAAACTCTCTCTGGATACAGAGGAGCTTCTCTGTTATCTAAGATCAGGGGCCTGAAAAGTAAATTGCAGACTAGCTTCTGAATATGGAATATTACCTTCCTTGTTTGGATTCAAAGTATTCATATTGGTTAAAACATTAAAAAAATCCTCTAAAGTAAAAGAGATCCTTTTCTATTGCTGAAATTTTCCTTGGGCAAAGTTAATTAGGAGAATTTCCTCATGAAAGAATCTAAATGAAATAGTTTTACTTATGGCTATAATGACCCCTTCTATTGTCAGTGAAAGAAAACCTGAAAAACACCTAAACAATTTTCTAGATGCAAACTAGAAGACAATATAGCTTTTTAAAAAAATGTCTCCTAATTCCAAAATTCTGCAGCATCCCTCATGTTCTGGTAGACTGGATAAGGAGAGATCTGGATTAAAACTGGTTGTACAAAAGCAAACTCAGATTAAGAAGGTTGATGAGTGAAATGTAAAACCACCTCAGTTTGCTCAAAACTTTTATCTGTTTCTCTCTTCAACTCTAAACTTTTGTGGATGAGATAAAATGGGAACTGAATCCAAACAAGCCGGTTTTGCAAAAGCTCCTCAGCTCTTCTCTAAAAATAAGATTAAAGAAATCCTCTAGACTGCAGGAGATGACTTTATCTTGTTACATTGCAAACCTCATTCCCTTACTTTAAATCTTCTTCTCTCTTACTAAAGATAACTAATAGGGATGCTGAGAACCATTGTATTCTGTTGACATCTTTAAACATAAAGCAAGCTATCAATATCTGGCTTTCAAGGGGTCTCTCTGCTACCGTTCTCAAGTACAAAAGTTTATAGTCATATCATTATGAGAAGGACATATTTCTACATATGCTAATGGAATTTACTTTTGTGAATCTTATTGAGGAACCCGGGACACCAAGGACATTATTGTGCTGTGATTTGTGCTGGTGTAACATCCCTGACTTCAGCAGAATTACATGTGATTTCCTCTCTACTATCCTGCAGTGGATTGGGGTGGGTCCAGAGACACTGGAAACAAAAATTCTGTGCCTTTTTACGACAATTTATGCTAATGAAATATGATAGCTAAAATCACATCCCATTATGATAGAAAATTATGACATGGTGACTTTCCTGGAGCTGTGTTCAATTCTTTGTGAGGTGAACTTACTGTGACAGGTTTAGACATTTGTCTGGACAAGCCCTGCATACTGTTTATAAGAATTCTTGTTTTTGAAATAGCACTGATGGCAACAGTCTGCACTGAGCTATCAATATGCACCATTCTTGGCAAAGATGTATCTGGCAGGGAGGGAGGAGGCAAATTCTTTTTTTTTTATTTGCCACAGTGAGAAGTTAATGGAATGGGTCTAGATCTGTAAATACTTGAGATGAGATTCTGGCTCAATATCCTTTGCACAACTCACTGAAAATGCTGACCAACACAATAACTTAATTAGGATCAACTGAACTCATCTAAGTCTCTGAGTAGTTTCCCTGATGATGTTTTTTTTTGCTTTTATTTAGCATGGCGTGATGAGCCCGTTTCACTATCTGACACCCTCTGGGCCAAGTGAATCCCTGCTGTAACAAGATCTCTCTTATTTACAGAATTACTTTGGGATGAATGTGGTCTCTTGCGTTTGCACTAAGTACAATACAGACACTAAACTGTGGATTATTATTTCCTAGTGGGAGATCTGTGTCTTGTGATGAGATTAAGGAGGATGCAGCTGTGAACAGGACCAGTGTGGCTAAGTTGCTCCAAAAAATTTAGCTGGAGTAACTTTGGTTTGTGAAAACCTGGCTATGTGCTACATTCAGGAATAAGCTCCCACATAAAATCCTTGCAAAGCATGTGCAAAGCTCCTTTGTGGTAAAACAGAGCTGTTTTGACTAGCCATATATGTTTCCTGTGTAAATCCGCCACATCCTGGTCTATAGCTCACTTGCATATCAAGTTTTCATGTGAGTCAGATTCCCAAGGCATCTTTGCAGAATAATAAAGTCATACATGACCATGTAAATGATACCCCTGAAAAAGCCCCTCAGTCTTCTTTTCAAAGCAATTTCCAAGCCCAGATTTACACATTCTAGTTTCCAAAGCTGCTCAGATAATTGCCAAAACAAGAGCGCTCCACTATGCTCATCTCTAATTAGTAAAATCTGACTTTTGTCTTCCTGTGACAATAGCTTTGCATGTCTCTGAGAAAACAGATTTATAGGATACTGGTGATACTTATTTTGAGATGGCATTTGGTTCATTATTTCAATACAGCCAAATTAAAGGCAGTATTTCTGTTCATTTAAATCATAATTTGTGCATTCCTTTTATCATTGCAATCCCTGAGAATGTGGAAGATACAAAATCAGTATAACACATTAGCAATAGATAATACAGTCTAAATAAACATAATAAGCTTTCCTATATGTCTCTAGACCAAACCTTATCTAAAAATACCCTAATGAAGCTGAACCATCCAATTACTTGTTTCTTGGAGGAACCCCTTATTAATGACATTGCAGTGAGGGAAAAACATTAATTATTGGACACAGTGGGATCTTTTACATTCTGTCTAGTCTGAACAGCACCAATTAATACAACAATAATTATCAGCTAGCATGGCAGGCTGGCTGAGCACAGCTCCTATCTGCTGATTGGGTGGGGAATGTGGGACAGCTCTCAGGCTGTGAAGATTTCTCAGACTTAGACCCCTTTTATTTTTTTGCACTGCTATGTGAGAACTGAATCCTAGAGATATTAAAGCAGGTGGATTACCCTGTTGAGGTGGGGGCTGATCTTATGAGAGGCACAGGTGCCACTGTGTGAGAAATGCCATTCCCTCCTTCATCTCCCACCCCCCTGCTGTCTGACTTTCTGTCGCTCGAGGTTTAACACGATCACTCTTTGATAAGGTGAGTGTGATGGCACAAGCTTTTAAAGTTGTCTGTTTGCTTGCTCCCTTGTCCTCTCCCCAGCTATCTCAAAATGACAGTTTACAAATGCAGGAGCAAATGTCGACATGATTTATTGCCACCACTGTTGCTGCACTCTTGAAAGCAGAATGTCTATTCTCCATCAAATTCAACCTGAGGCAAACAGCAAGTATGGGAAACTTCAGCTCAAAAGGTTAAAGTCTGCAAAAGTTAGAAGTGACTAGAGGGGGAACAATGGAAAGTGTTAGACAACCTGAATAACAGGCGTTACTACTCCACTGCCTATAATAATAATAATTCACCTTTTATCCACTGAAGATAAAAGGACACAATGTGGGAAAATTAAGCTGTATAGACATCTTGGGGATATCTCATCTGAGATCACACACCACTTCTTTCTTGTGGTTATCATGATTTTATCAGAGCCACTTTGAAGTCTATATAGCCTTATATCTCAGTTATCTACATTTCATCCTGTATGTATTTATTGCAGATGGGCCTAAGCTACTAAATTCAGATCCAAATCCAGATTCTGATTTTGAATTCCCTAAGGTCTGTAGCTAGCTTGAAGCTAGGGTTTTGGTTTGGAATCATCTCTATTTATGGTTAAGAAAAAGGGGTTTAATATATGCTCTCCCAGACTGCATAGCTCTATATATGTGCACACAGAGTCACTCTACCTCACGTGTACATCTAGGAAAAACAGAGTATGGCTATGTAATTAAAAGCTGCCTACACTGGTATTCATACCTTAAAGAAGGATGGATTTATAAGTGAGCCTTAGCTTTGACTTTTTTGTGATTTCTGAGTGCTTTTCTTTATAACCCTAACAAGCTTTTATCCATGTTCTAACATCTGGAGCTCCAGCACAGACAAACACCCCCAGCCCTCCCTGGCATACAGGTAAAAACTACAGCCAGTACAGGTTATTTTACAAGTCTTTGTGCACCAGGGTCTGTTTTTCTGTGTTACCTGTAGCCTTGACTCCAGCAGCAAACAAACGATGACACAGATGTAAATAGGGCTATAGAAAACCAGGCTGCCACTTTATTTAAAGCTCAAGAGGAATTCCCGGGGGGAACGAGTGTCCCGTTCACAGGGAGGGGACACCAATCAGCTACACCAGGAACAAACTTCCCTTGTTCTGAGACAAGAGTGTGTAGGATAAGCAAGCCCTCTGTGACTAAAGGGAACCAGAAATGCTTCTACCTTTTGCATAATACTGATGTGCTAATTAGGGCACTGATATCCTCAGAGGGCAAGCTCAAATCTGATGATATGTACAAAACACACACTCCCCCCTCTCTCTCCCTCTCACTCTCTCTCACACACAGGCAAAGCATAATCAGATGGACAGTGGCAGCAGAAATCAAGAAAAACAACTGCAGAAATAGTGTAAAAATGCACGTCCAAGAGATCGGGTGGCATTCCTTTGTCAGGAAGCTGGCTGGTTGTGTGGAGTCGGTCTGCCATCACAACATTGCCATTTGCTCTCAGTGTGCTGAATAGGGACAGTTCAGGCTTGCTCTGTCCTTTTGTTCTTTATCCCGTCATTTGATGAAATGATGATATATTAATCAGAGTCCAACACAGAGACAGACTTTACAGCACTATGAGTGTGTTATCTGGCAGTCTTTCCCTGTTGTTTTGTGATTTGAAGCATTTTGTACAAGCCTCTCTTTCTCCCACTCTCCTCTATCACCTGGGCTTCCTAAACCTAACGAGGTGATAAAATGCTCTCCACAAGGGATAATCCATTTTCCCAATATAACTTAATTCCTTAAAGCTTCACATCTGGAAGGGACTTCCAGAAACTACGTCTCAGCACCAGGGAGCTGGCATTTCCAGCTCTGAAATACCATTTCTAGAAAATAAAGGCCCTTTGTCTGACTAAAGACACATTGTGTCTGGAGATGTTGAGGGAAAAGGCATTTCCACAGCAAATGTTTACTTCTGATTCTAAATATCCTGCTAAAATTGATGAGTTCTAATAAACTGTTTGTGAAACTGGATAGGTGTCATTATACGCTCGACCTCAACAGGTATTTCTTCCTTCCCTAAAACCTGGAGCTTCTAATTTAACCTTGTAAATATGATGTAACACTTCTGTCTGCAATAAATTGTTACCAGGGACAGTTTTTAAATGACACTTAAGTCCTATTGCAACACATTTCATCATCCAGAAAACACAGGAATGCTACAGAGAGACAGTCTGTTTATCAGGAAAAGTTAAAAAAAAAAATTGCCAGTAGCATTGCCCCATGGATGTATTGAGACTGCAAAACTTTTTTAGCCATGCACCATCACCTGCCAGGTTATGGAGAAGCAACTGGGGGGTCAGCTCCTGAAATCCTATAATTTATCAGTACTCAGGGCACCCTGTGATTTGCAGAAGCCACTCATTGCTCTCAGAGTAGGACATGCTCCAGGTTATGGGGGATGCCCTGCAGATTCATCATGGTGTGTACCAGCATAGGACCACTAATTTAAACCAGTGTGGAACTCCAGGACTTACAAAAATAATCAGACAATCTATCTGCACACTTCCCTTTAACCTGACAAAATGCTATAAACCAATGCTCCTCTATCTTATTAGTCCATGCCTTGCTTTAATCCAAGGACATGGTGCTCCAGGGGGGAGAGGAAGGGATGGGAGGGGAGGAAGAAAGGATCACAGGGAAAGCAGAACAAAGGTGGATGAAAGGAGGGAATGGTGTCATGCCTTATTTGCTGGTCACAGTGTAACAGAGGATGAAAAGAACCAACAGAAGTTATCCCTCAACATCTGCACACTGCAAAAACCCCAAGCACAGTATGTCAGGGGTGCTGTTTAGTGGCATCACTCCCATGGGACAATACAACACTGCAGGATTTCTTAGCACATGTTCTGCCAGCACCATTAACCTGCCATGCCAAGATAGCAAAGATAACCCACGTTCACATATTTTCCTTTGGTCCACAGTCAGAAATTAGATTATTTGAGGGTCCGGAAGCGCTGTTCTGATAAGCATCCACATTTTTTTACTTCTCTTCCTTTGATCTCCCAGGCAATCCAACCTGTCCCCAAAGATCCCCCTTCAGACCTCTAGCTCCCACACAACTGTTATTTCCAGCAATCCATAAAAAAAGGGAGAAAAAAATGGGCTCCTACAGGGGTTAAATCAAGAGCAAAATCTAGAAAATAAAAAACAAACTGAAAAATTATTTTAAATGGTAGAGAAGAAAGTTTTCGTCAAACATTTTTCAAAAAAAATGAAAAATTTACTGATGAAAACATTTTAATCAAAATTTTTAAAAAATTATTCATTGTATGACATCGGTGTTTTCAAATATAGGCAACTTTGTAATTTGCTAACTTTTCATTTACCTTGGATAACTACTAACCTGTCCCATGGCTGACACTGTACCTTCATTTCTGGAAGCAGAGATGAAGAGAAATCAACTCAGAGCAAAACCTCAGGAATCTGAGTCACGGGCTGAACTGAAGAAATTGGCCTTGCCCAGTTCACCAAAACTGTTTTTTTAAGACATAAAAGATGAAAGAGTTTTTATTCCCATAAAGAGACATATTTTCATTAAAGCTGAAATGTACTGAAAGGGCCATCAAATAGAAAGTTAATTTAATGGGTGACAAAATCTGACTCCAAATTTCTTGAATTTTGGTTGTCTAATTTGAGCCACAGTATAAACAACAGCACCAATTAGTTCGTTTTCTTTTAAGAAGTCTCAAGCTGTACCTAAAAGACTGTTGTTCTGTCTAGTTAAACACTCATGCATTAAAATGCTAATAATTAAACTGTTACGACTGACTAATGAACTCTGCCAACTATAAATGATGGTCTTGTTAGATTCACTGCACAGCAAGGCTTCCTTTGTACTGAAAAAGTTAAAGGTTAAAGAGCTCTTGAAAACAGCAAGCAGCATCTAGAAGCAATTACATTTTTTTCCTGGAAACTAATAGTTGTACAATAATGTTTCAATTCGCACTCCGAAAAAAAAAATAATTACTATGAGCTCCATTCATCAGAGCAAATCTGCAGCTTTCTACACCATGGCAGGTTGTTAATTTGGCTTCTGCATCCAGTCTACTCAGCCTATAATCTAGTGTTTTGCAGAGCATTTTATTGATCCTGCTCATGGAAACTAAAAGTGCAAAGACTCGAGCTTGGCTTGTGATACCTGTTGAGTAGCCCTCACTCACTTCAGAAAAACACTATGAGATTGAATTTCAAAAGGCTTATGTGGCAGATTTCCTTGGATACAGTGTTTATTTTCTGCTTGTCCCTGTGCATTGATTCCAGACAATACAGTCTCTGGGAAATGCAGGAAACAGAGCTGGAACTGGAACTGGATTCCTGCTTGATGACATCTGTGGCTACAGCTATGCTTCTTGACAAATACCACCTGGGTGAGGAGATTTGGGATTCCAGTGTGGCCATTCAATGAAATTGTGGGTTTCAGAATCAAGACTATGAGCCTCACATTCCTGAAAGAGAAACAGAATTTCCTCTGTCAAAAATCACCTGATCTTGGATTAATCATTAAAAATAGTTTATATGAATCCTAGATGAAATATTATTAGATATCAATGAAGAAACTGAGATATAAATGGGCATGTACAGAAGTGCATCTTTCCATCCCTTCAGTTATGTGCTGAAAGCAGCTAAAGCTTTCCCTTGCCCCTGCTTGAATTGCCTGCACTTGAATTATTGAGAGATATGTGCATTAGAGAAACACTCAACCAACTCGATTGCTATCAAAATAACTTTTACAATTATTTTCCAGACTATTGCTTTGAGAGCTTATAAGGTGAACATACTGGTGGTGGGGAAAATGTGGAAAAAAGATTTTGCAAAATCTCCCAAATATGGCAAACTGCCTTCAACCTAGTAGAAAATCTTTCCAGCAGTAGACTTATCATACCTCCTGGTGGGTCTGCTGTTTTTTAAATGCACATTTGCTTTCAAATATTGCTGTGGAGTCATCAATATACAAATATATATCTATAAATATAAATACATAAATATATATATAAAAACATGTTGTCTGAGACTCAGGGAAGGGCCAGCATGGTAGGTCATGAGAAGTGCAGTTAATTATGTCACTCTGCTTCCTTTATAGTAGGGCCTATCACAGCATGTACATACTTTTGCTTAGGGTGTTTATATGATAGAGGAATGAAATTATATTCCTAGCATCAATTTAATGTCCAGAAAAACTATAAAGAAATATTTTGCTTTTAATTTTGTCCCTGTTAAGAATTAATCAATATGGATCTATAACATCTGAACAACATGGATTTACAAAATCAGTGGCATAGTGGAAATAGGAACTGTGAGCACAAGGGATAACTGCATTCTTTGGATGATATTAAAAATATGTTATCCAAGAGAATCACCATTCCCATCAGTGAAAACAAACCACATATTTTTCTCTATGAGAAGAGCTTCTGTTGAGGCAAAGAACATAGTCCTGAGGAAGAATTTGTGTGCAGCATTGAGCCGAGAACTGTGGGAGACGAATACTCAACTTTACACAGCCAATACACAAAGGCATACCATTATTCTCAACTCTATACAAAGGTTTATAGCATTGATGTAACACAGGTGAGTGAGAGATGGTGGTCAGCAGGCTCTTAGTGTGAATTTTCTTCTTGGACCTTGTGAATTTGGCTCTTTTTGTATGAAATATTGAAAGGCATGGCAGACAGATTCTGCTTTTTCTCTCAAAAGATGGTCACAATGCCACCGTTCTGACACTTATAGACACCCTCATTTGTATGATCCTCTTGATAAACTTCTGGTGAGATACTGGGAAACCGGGTGAGACAGTTGCAAACACATGGGGTGTCTGAAAGGTCTGAACAACCCTCTTTTATCTCTTATTTTCATCTCTACAGATTTCCCAGCACCATGGTCAATGTTGTGTACAGTACAGAAATTGTAAATAAAATATCTTTCTTCAACATGTTTGTAGCTGACAGGAGATAGAAAGCACTCACAACCTATTTGGTCAGCACCCTATCATCAGGTATCAGAAAAATGTTGCAAAGTCCAGGCACCAGAGTAATTTGGACTTTTATTATTATATAATAGTAGGGTGAGGGCTCTGAAAGGCAGCTCAGCCAATAATATATTTTGGGCTCTTCCCTGATCTATACTGCTGGCATCCTGAAATAAACAATAGTGTGGTGTAGAACTCAGTATGTGTATTAATCAAAATAGATCTTTGAAATGCTAGACACACTGAATAAAGGAGAAATGCATGCTACCAAAGCACAAATTCACCAGAAAGCCATTGGTTTTCAAAACTGACTTCATCAATACTGGGCTTAGTTTTGCTTAGAGAGGAAATGGGAAAAATAGTAGAACGGAACTTTGACCATAATATGGGATAAGAAGTAGTAAAGATGCAGAAAGAACTTCTAGAGAAAATTATTAGCCAAACATAGCTGTCCTAGACCTGGTGTGTTGGCTTGGTGAAGAAAGCACTTCTAGGTGCAGATAGCTACAGTATAAAATACATTTCATTACTTTCTATTTCTCAGCTTCCATAGAGTTCTTGCCTCTCTCTAACATGACAACAGATACATCAGCTAAGATGTAGTTCTTAAAAACAACAGTTAAGAGTCAACTTTTATAGAAAAAAAAGAGCATTATAAGTACTAGGGAAAAGTTTTGCAAATTCAGGCTAGCTATTCAAACATTCAGACCACCCCTAAAATAGCAGCTACAGTTCACAGGGGCCAGAGCTACACAAATTCCAGCTCTCCCTATGTGGTAAGTCTAATACTTTCTTTTCTTATGCTTTAAGGACTTCAAATAGGGTTTGTGCATTTGACTCCTTTTATCTCTTTCATAGAGTTCTCTCTGCTTTTAAATCCCTAAGTATCTCTGTCCTCCCCCTGCCATTCCTTAACAGATCCAGGACAGCACAAATAATGCCTCTTGGCTTTGAACACATCATGGCAAATTTCACTGACAGAGGGAAGATGTATGAGCAGTTATCTGGGATAGTTTTACACCAATCCATCTATTGTCTGCTATGTTCACAATCTTGGGCTGGGATGAATTTCAGGCAAAGTGCATCCCTCACAGACCACTTAAAAACAGAATAGGTTCTGTCTGAGGTCCCAGTCCTATCTGATGCTAAGCACCTTACTGCATCAGGACCTCACTGAGAAATATTCCACTTAGATTTCTCCAGGGTTTCATAGGGCTTTGTCCCCGGACAATGGAAAGATGACAGGCAACAATTTTGGTGCCTAAAATCCTCCACAATTCTAGGAAAAAATGACCCCATCTTTATAAAAAGATACCAAGTCAATAGGGAGAAATGATGAAGGACATATTTAAAAGGAAGAGAAAAAAACTTCATAAATGATCACCCCACAGGTTTCTCTCTTGCTTCTGATACCATGTAGGTTTTTTGGGAAGCACTTGAGGGAATTCACCTGAATAAAGCTGCACAATTTCATCCTGCATGTATAGGACTGGGGCTTTTGTAAGTTATTCATGACAGAGACTTGTATTTCTTCTTCTGTGTGGTGCCTGTTATTCTTTTGAGCATGATATAAAACAAGAACTAATCATTACAATATCAGCATGGAAATCCAGTTATTTATATTTTCTAGGTATTCTGATAATCAGTGCAGTAAGACATAGCCTATTTGGTGTCTCCATAGTACTATGCTTGCATACTTTGCCATAAATTTTAGCCTTTGGTGAGAAAGACAATGGTTATAGAAAAACAATCAGTGCTCTGCCATTGTATTATAATTCCAAATGCAGGAATTCTGTGTTTCAGCTAAGACATATTTGCATAATATTAAAGCTTGAATTATTAAAAATGTGAAATGCCTGCAGTTTATATTGTGAAACATTTGAAAAGTAAAGCAGATTTTTACAAACTTTTCTGCAGCACTGTATTCTGAAACATGCTGTTCATTAGGGAAGAAAACACAGCTTGTGTAATGAGGGATTGCTATAAGTAGATTTAGTATATTCTAGCATTTAAATATTATTGTTGATCATAAAAGATTAAATGCCCTTTGGCTTCAATCCTCTTGTTAAAAACAGCAAATTTATTTTTCTTGAGTGTGGCAAGTAAGTTTGAACTAAAATGTAAATGCTTAACAGGCTTTGCATATGTGCATGCAGGCGTGTGATGAAGAGATGGGGCATTTTCCCCAAAGCTTCGATTTCAACTTGCTAATTTGTTATCATTGTTCATTAACTATGTGGTTGACCTAAGATGAGCCTGAAGGATTACAGAATATTTGTCTAACTATTTAACAGAAGCTTATAAAATAATAGCATTTGTTAAACACCTCAGGTTTCCCTCCCACCACAGCTGTAATCTGAAGACATTAAAGGGCTGGATGGGTTGGGCACAAACACGGTGGTGCTTGGTTGGGTCAGATGTGTCAGTGCAGCTTGGTTTGAATAGGTAACCCAGTCCACAGTGTAACTACACTAAAGGGACTTTCTGAGAAACCTCTGTCAGCTCTCTGATTTCATGCTGATTTGCTTCTGGATGGGAGCTGCTGTTTTTCATTGGGTGGTTGAGTAGCTGGGATAATCAAATTCATGTCACCTGCAAGCAAGGGTGGAATGAAAAGCATGACTAAGTGGGGAGGAAAACCAGGCTAGTGTTTCACTGTCACCTATGTCCTTAAAATACTGCTTACGTTTGCCATTATGTTTGTTGTCTGTGGAGTTTCTCATGGGAATACTGACAACTCAAAGCTCACTAAAGCAAAGCCTGCAAAAGCTTTGCAGAGAGCAGAGCCCTCAGGTGCTGTTACCTTGCTTGAACACCACCAGTTTGGAGAACTCTTCAGCAAGGGGGGCCTGGGTGTCACCCTTCCTCCTGCTCAGCAGCCCAAACCCCAGTGATTTTTGGTGCGTGGACCTGTTTGGACAGGAGCTGTGCAGCCCTGACTGGCTATAAAGTGTTTCTGCTGCAGCTTCCAGAGGACTTTGCACTATCTGCTGCTGTCACACAGAGATAAGCTAATTTCTACTACTTGATAAAAAAGACTCTCTATCTCAAAAGAAAAGAGAGCTCCAAAATATTCAGCACTTGAAGCTTGTTAGAATAAGAACACACCATATGGAAATTATCTACATTGCTTCTGTCAGGATGTACCAGATGGGGCTTAGGGAAACAGCCTTGTCTGCTCAGGCTCCTCTGCTCTCACCTCCCTCATTAGATGAGCCTCAACACAAACTGCTTTTTACCTGCCATGCTGCAAAATACTGTTGTACCAGCCCAAAAATCCAAGGAGAGGATTCAGAGCCAGAGTCCAAGTTACCTTCTATGGCAGAACTGTTCTCTTATTAAAGATTTCAACCCAACTGGAAGTGCACGTGTACTAACCTTGCTCCTTGAGGACACACCACAGAACTCACTGGTAGGGTGTCCCCGGTAGAAAGACCTTTTTGAGAGTGTGGTAAATGTTGGGAAGAAATTCCAGCTTAGAGTTTTAACATAAGCTTTAAATAATGCTGTAAGGGATATTACACATGTTAGGACTGAACTCAGAATTTACCCAACCCAAGAAGACAGCACAAGACATGTGTTTGCCCAGAAACAGACTTTCAGACCTTCTTGAAAATAAGTCTTTGGTAGTTGAGTGTTCCTTGATAGTTAAAGAGGTACTTCCTTTCTAAGTCCCTTTATGAGTTTCCAGAAAAATTACTCCTTTAGGCTGATACTTTTGTAGCTTTTGGAAAGTTTGGTAAAAATCCATATGGTTGGTTTAGAGCATGCTTAAAGAATTGTTTCAGATGTTAAACTTGTGCTAGGGTAACTGAAAACAGTTCAAACTTGGCATGTAATCTCCAGTGAGAAATGTGGGCTTGGATAAGTTGGAAAAAAAATTGGTTCAGAAAGAAAGGAGTTATAAACAAGTGGAAATCGTATGCTTCAGTAATCCAGATGTATGCCAGGCAAGCACAGACGTCTGGATATCCACATGCTGGAATAAATGCATCTGTATTTATTTAAATGTGTGATGTAATGTGCATGTGCAAACATCTCAGTAAATGGTAGGCATGTTAATTTTTCCCATCTCACAAAATAAATATAGACAATACATGAGATAGACATGTATGTCTGGCTGACCAACAGAATAACCCAGAGCTCTTGGACACCAATGAAAAGTCTGTTCCTGAATGTAATGGAATATGGGTCAGAGTCCAATGCCATACAATCCTGCTCATATATTAAAAAATAGAAAGGATAAATACACATGTAAAATGTTAAAAACCTCATCAGTCCTTAAAAGTTTCCATTACACTATCTCAGATAATGCTTAGTGCCAACTGTGATGAATTAAAGTTTCCACAGCCAGCAAAAGCTGTTCAAAACCTAAAATGTAATATACTATTTTCTTGATTCAAAATTTCAAAACACAACCTTTTAAACAGAGGTTCAATCATCAAATCCACAGGATAAGTAGCTCTGGATTTTCTTGCTGAAAATCCAAATTACTTGGGTGCCAAACCTTCATATGCCTAAAACTGGTGTCGCTCCCCCTACTTCAGTGGAGCTGTGCTGATTTACACCAGCTGCATGGCTGGCCCATAAATATTTTCAGTTGATCTGGATTATTTTATATATTATAAGAATTTTCTTTATGGATTACATGGCAAAACATTTGTTCTCAGCTTCCATAATGTCAGGCTCTGTGAATTTATTTTAATATGGGACCATTTGTGTGGTTCTGTTATTGCACAGCTAAACACATTTGTGCTCACAACACAGTTTTACTGCACATCCTCCCATTTATGCACTCCCATGTAGACATCTTAGCAGAAGAATTGCCATCACTCCATCTATCCAGAGGAAGTCAGATATTAGTGTGGAAGAGTGAAGCTGCAGGGAAACAAAGCACTGAATTTCAAGCTGTTGGCCCTGCAAAAATTTCCACCATAACACTTTGGTTAGTGTAATTCTCTGCATGTAGTTTTGTTAGCGGGGCTTTAAAGTTAATAATGCATGTTGTTATTCATCAGGGAGGTAATGCTGGACACTTCACTTAGCACTTGGACACAAAGGTAAATACTTTCCAAGGAGGCTGAGTAGTGGGATAATGAGATTTTATTAAATCTGTGATCTTCCCCTCTTGTATTGCCACTTACTGCAGGTGCCTTTTTCTCCAAGGTTTGTTCGCAATAGCTCAGGATTTGGATTTGTTATGGGGTCAGTGAACACACTCAGGCCTTTCCTTGCTAAGCCCCAGGATGTGCAGCAAGGTGTGCAGCCACCCCCACTGAGCCTGTTGGGGCAGGACAGACAACAAGCAACAAGGCTTGGCTGGAGATCCAGGCAGGGAAATATCCTCTCAATAGCCCAGGAGAATGTGATCCATCAACTACACAGTCCCTTTTAGGGTGCAGGTAAATAAAATATATTTAGAGTGCATTTAAAGGGAATGTATAAAGAATTGGTTCCTGACACCAATACAGAATCACGGCAGAATTTCTCAATAGTTTGCTTAAAAACTGTTCTACTACTTTGTCCTGCTTTTTCTCTGATTAAGGGTAGCCCATAACATTCTGGTCTGTAGCGTGTTTGGTTTGTGTTGGTCATTTATTAATCCTCAACAAAATATTTCTCAGTTAAATGTTAAAGCAAAGCACAATCAGAGGAAATGGAGCAAACTTGCCCCAGAAGGAGGCCATTGGTCCTGCTCTCAAAACCCATTCAACCATCTGATAAAGTCCTCCTGAATCCAAATCCAAGTAGTTACAGCCTGAGATTGAGGTATATGGTCTGGTAAATTGGCAGAGCCTGAGAGCAGTTACCAGCACCTGCCCAGATGGTACCTATCTTTGCTTTTATAAGCCCCACTTTCATTTACAGTTTTCTAGAAGAAAAAGTTCAAAGCAGCAGCAACTATTTAATATGTGTAGACTTTCTTCTATATGCCAGGGAAATTAACGTTAAGGAAATTTCCCCAGTTGTCTTAGACTGCAAGTGCCATTTAAAAATCCAGCCCATCAGCCCTGTTTCCTTAATCTCTGCAGGCTCTGTGGCATGGAGTACAAGAAATATACTGTGAGGCAAAAACCAGCATTGTTCCTGGTTCCCAGTGGGGAAACTGAGGCCTGGGGAGGCTGAACAGTGGGGCTGGAGATACACAAGGTTTAGCTGTGCCCTGCTGCCAGGACAGGCAGGTTCCCAGGGGCAGCTCCTGGACTTTCACACACTGCAATATCTGCTGGAGCACAAACAGCACAGAGGACAGGGCTCCCTGCCTGCTCCTCCACTCATGGGTTCAAATAAAGGCAGAGCTGGCAAGGGTTAAAGGCTATGAAACTCTACATTAAACAGTCCTGCAGTGCCAGCAAGGGTTAAGACAAGTGACATGGGAGACACAATGGGACTCTCCTTCTGTGCTACATATGTAGATGGGTATTGAGGACATGCATCTCTCCTCATCTAAAATCATGAATTTTTATGAAGTAAGCCCTGCATTCCCATAATTCAGTAGGGTGCACTTTGCAGACCCTAAAGTGCTGTCACTACAGAAGGTTTCATTGCTTGCACCTGCTAAAACATTTGAGGTATTTGAGAGGCAGTGAAACACATTTGCTTTTCATTTTATCTGACTTTGAAAATCTTTGAAGTGTTTAATAGTAGTCCAGAAAAGATTTCTGCCTCTTAATCATTTACTTGTAGGGCACATTCTCCACTGGTAGCCTGTCAGGCAGAAAACGAGTTTAGCCCAGTTTTATTAAGTGCCACATGCCGAGTCAGTGTTCATTAAAGGTGTTTTAAGGTTTGAATTATGTAATTTATGAGAAAAAGAAATACAAAATTCCATTGTTTTATTAATATGCAGCACAGGATATACTGCTAATAAGATACTTTTTAAACAGACGTTTTATTAAAAAAAATGCTTTTATAGGGGACTACAGATAGGCTTTTAAAAATCTCTTTTTCCCTGTTCAATAAAATTCAAACATTTTAATTCAATCAGCATAGATTTGAAAAAAGTAACTATTCTTAACCTCTCATTTCGGTCACTTTCTTTTAGACACATTGTAGACAAAGGGGGAAAAATAAAAGAAAAATTAGAATCTTTTTTAAGAGCAGTGACAGTATATGGTACTAAAAGCAAGCCATAACTAAAGCCTGCAGTCAGATGTTAATTCACCCCTCAAACAAAGCAAAGCCAGAAAAGAGCAGAAATTATAAGGGAAAAAAGAAAATAAAAACTCCACATTTTAACCCCGAGAGACACTACTTTCAAAAATTGTTTTAAATTGCGCCCATAGATTCAGAACTTGCGGGATATTTTTAATCAGATGAGGAGTTAACCCCATCTTTTGGTAGCCCACTAAAGTGCTTTTATGGTCTACATGGTTTTAATACTGTAAATAGGTTTTCTTAAGCACGTGTGGAAAGCAAAACTTATGAAATATAAGGAGTACGCTTTTCTTCTCGACCAGTCTGGCTCCAGTTACCTGAGTCCAGTCTTGGAAGTCCAAGGTAGGAATGGTCCTGTAGCTGGTGCTGGCAGAGAATATCTCTGTCCCTGGGACAGAGTCACATCTACCAAGGGCTCTCCTTTCCCAATCTCTGTGGCAAAATTCCAACCAGTGTCCTGTAATTTCACCTGAAAATGAGGTTGTGTGAGGCCTGGGGAACCAAGACCTGAGTTTAATATGGGCTTTTACTGCCATGGGAAAGTCATAATTATCCTGACTTTTACCAAACTGGAATTGATTACCCCTTCAAGGCAGGGGAGGTTGCAGTGGGTTGCACTGGTGGGTTTGTTTTGTTTGGTTCTGATGAAATTATTTCATTATTTTGTTATTTACTGGTGCTCTGAACAGTTCTAGGAACAGAGGAGCCTTGGTGCTTTGGGGTGGACATGCTCTGTCCATGAGACTGAGCTGCTGGATGGCTCAGGTTGTGCAGAATGGAAAGAGTTGGTGCCCAAAATCAGTGCTTAAGAAAAAAATAATCATCACAGATGCCATGCAAGTCACTAATTTTGGAGCCCCATGTGACTAATCCTGCTCATATTTTGGTAGCAGGATGATCATGTGGAGTCTTATCAAAGTTTATGGAGAGGGATGTATTAGTATCAGAATTTGAGATTTGGCTTTTCCAGCAAGTGAACTCTGCATGTACCTCACCCCCCACTGATGTAAAGGAAGGGGACACTGAGAGTCAGTAGCTGCCAAAAAGCTGCAAAATATGAAGTTGTTGACATTGAATAATTGGTCATAAGAAGTAGTACAGAGAATACACATGTGGTACCAAAGCATCTTCAATAGAGTTGATAATTATACTTGATCACAACCATTAATTTTCAAATGTAAGTTAAGAAGCAGGAAAAACTTGTAACTATATTAAGAATTTGTTCATTTGATCCAGAGTAACATTTTAATGAATTCTTTGGAAGCATGAGCAAAGAACTTTTAAAAACCCTTTGCCCTGCAGAAAACACACCTTTAAAAATCTGTTTGCTTTGAATGAAACATGATTTTTACAGTGAAGTCCTCATTTTATGGCAGACACATGCTTGTAAAAGCTGCCATTGTTTGTGTGGAAGGTGTGAGGAAAAAAATACAAGAGGAAAAACTGGCAGATACTTTACCTTACAGGATCTGCTTTAAAGACAGCTCCTCCAGCCCTGGCTCTGCTGAGGAGCCACTGGCACACACAGCCTCGCTCATGCAGCACTTGGGAAATTGGTGAACCAGAGCAGGGCATCAAATTTTGCTCCAGCTCTTAATTATGGCAGTCAGGGTTGTCCTCCTTAATCACTGAGGCAGCTCCTTTTTGGAAAGAAAAGCAGCATGGTGGTCATTGTGCTGCCACCTCTTACTGCAACCCATTGGGGATGTGGAGTGGGAGGAAGTACCAATGAGTTTGTACCAATGAGAAGTACCAATGCTGCTGCTTCTTTTGAGACTCACAGAGCAGTCTTGCATGCTGTGACCATGTCCACAGCAGCTTGGAAAGCCTCCTTCCCCTGGGCACACACACAAGGAGCAGAACACTTAGGTGCCAGGCTCCTCACCTCATCCCCAGAGGATGGGAGCACTCCTTACCTCTCTGAAGTCAGTAGGGAGAGGGTGTTTTTAATTCCAGTGGAGGAACTGGCTGCTTCGGTTTTATTGCAGAATCATGCTAGTAATACATCCAGATTACTGCAGCTCACAGTAAGGAAGTCAATTTATAATGACTTTGCCATTGTCCTGTTGCTAATGTGCCACATTTGATTCTCCTCAGCTGGCTTTGAAAGGTCTCTTTGAGGAAGGAGGAGATAGCACCCTTGCTTATGAAAAAGGCAAATTATACCCAGGGGCAACATTGCTGCACAACAGGAAAAGGCCAGCCTCCTCCCAGGAGACATGGCCCCAAATTAAATGCAAGTAATTTCCTGACTAACCTGTGATTTCTATCTGGTTGTGGCTTCTGGCATACAGCTAAGTCTCCAGTTCTGCTGTTCTGTTCAGCAGGTCTCACATGTGCTTTCACTTTCATTTCCAAACATTAATACAGAACAGCCCATTCACAACCTGCTGCTCAGGATGCTGGCCCTGGATAGTGCAGCCATGAGGAGCAGGAAGGACACTCTCCACTCAGGTGTCACCCCCAGAAGGGTCCCTCAGCCTCAGCAGCAGCGTGCTGGCAGAGAAGGTGAGAATGGTAGAGCACCACACTCCTGAGAATGGCTCCTGCAGGTCCCACATGGCCACCCAAGAGGGTTTGGAGTCTGGCTGCTCCTTTCCCCATCACAGCCTAAAAGTGATGGAGCCGCCACAGGCATTGGGTTGGAAGAACCTCTGCCAGTAACTTTCTGCTCTACAGTGGGCAGATCTCTGTGGAGAATATCACCAGCATTAGGTTGAAGTGGTTTCTGTACAGCAGCAGCAAAGGATTCACAGCAGGTTGGAAGGGTGGAAACCCTTTAGCTGTCCTGTGGCTGGATGGGGATGGGGAGCAGACACCTCAGGAAGAGGATGAGTTCTGGAGGGTTCCATGGAGTGTGTGAGGCAAGGAGAGAGCCTTAAAGAATAACATAAATTACATTCAGTCTTTTTGTGGTTACTTCTAGAAGAAAGGAAGAGAAGGGAAGGGAAGGGAAGGGAAGGGAAGGGAAGGGAAGGGAGGAAGGACAAAACAGCCTGCAAGCTCTATTGGGCAAGCAATGACAGATTTATTTCACTAGAAGTACTCTACCATGATTTATCCCAAATATATATCTTCCTCTTGTACTTTTACAGCATTTGGGGGTAATTTCTATGGACACTGTAGCATTTTTGCACTGGGAACTATCCATTCAATAGATCATCTAGATATGGGCATAGACACCACTGAAACGATGTGTGCAGAATTAGGGTAAATCAAATGGCTGAGCCTATTTTAAATTATCAATAATGTGGTTAAAAAGTCAATGGTAACAAATACAAGAACATACCAAAATCATCTCTAGAAACTATCTAAAGTTGATACTAATATATGTGTGCTTGTAGTAAAACAAGACCGAACTCTTTCAGTGCTCCCTGATATCATCAAAGATGGAAAGTGATCATACATTGGTTTATCTTTTTCTTCATGAATTTAGACTCTAAGGAACTTTACACTCAAAAAGCATTAAAATTGCCCTAGTGTTTTACTCACATCAAGCTGGACAAATAACACCAATCTTTTCAGGCTCAGGGTAGACTAATTTTTTATGCTGGTTTTAGATTTTCATTTGAGAGTACTGTTTTGTCAGTCTCCATTTATTTAAGCTAAATAGTTAATCTTTAGTGTGTTTTCTGGTGCAGCAGCAAAAGCATTCCTTCCACTGGTAATGGCAGAATTACTAGCGGTGTGAATAAATTCATACTGGTCACCACATGAAGAAAAGGCTGTTATATAAAGAGACTGTACCAGTTTTATTAAGTTGATATAATTGAGCTAATAAAACCTGTGTGTGTAAATGATAAGGGATACTGATACTGTTTGTTGAGAAACTGGCACAGAAACAGCACTGAATGAAATACATCTGGGACTAATAACCCAATTCATATAGTAAATAACAGGTTGCACAAATTTAATCAGTTGGAGAATTATTACATGCGTAAGTAGATACTCTGTGGGGGGCAAAACTTACACTTGATGCACAGGCCTGAAAAGGTCAGTCTGCTCTGGATTCTGCTGTGAAAATGCCTATCTGCCTCAAGTCAAGGTGGTTTTCAGGTGGAGGGATTCCTTTTAATTTCTGAAGTGAATGTTCTATACCAAAAAGTAGAGATTTTAATTTGGATTTTGACTTGCTGTCATTCAAAGGTGTTTTCTTCTAATCATCTCTATCTTAGACCCAAGTGAACCCCAAAATCCAAGCAGAAACAAAGGTGATATGAATTTCATCCTTGTTTTTGATTAAAACGTATGAGAAACCATCAGCTTACGAAAGGTTTCCTCATAAGATTAAAAATGGATACCACCTTGGTAAATAAGTTCAGAAACACTTTAATGCCCCCAGGCAGTGCTTTTTGTTTGTAAAAAAAACAAACAATAAATCAGGTTTTTGTAGTAAATTTTTGCAAAGAGTGTTTTCTCATTAATTTCTGTGGGGAACATGCCTCAGGTGTTTCAGTGATTGCTAATGCTTTTGCTACAAAAAGTTTTAACATGTTGCAAGACATCTGTAGCTTGATATATAAATATATTAAAAAAAACAAACAAAAAAATTTTTTTCTTAGCTTTTTTTTTGATGCTTGGACTTCAGCTTTGGCTCAGGTGAACTTTTGTTTTTTGGCTAAATGTCCGTGTTTACAAGAGAAACACTGGCTATTTCATTTTTCCCTCCGCGTTGCTGCGGAGGAAATGCCGCAGCATTGTATTTACAAGATACCCCGAACTGTCAGTTTCCTTGAAACACAATGTATTTAATACAAAGCCATTAAGCCTTGTAAAACTGTCAAAAATGTAAATGGCACTTGTAATAAAACCCTGTCGCGTGATCAGCCCTGGCTAATCAGGGTTGATGATATCGCTGCAGCTGATCACGGCTGGCGCTATGCGCGTTTCGACAGCTTTACGGCCCGCGTGGATTTGTGTTATTAAAATTGTACAGTTTTGTAAGGAATCTGGGGTTTAATAAAGCAGCAGAGAAACTACAAAAGGGACAATATATCCCGCTAAAAGCACAAGTCAGGCTTTAAAAAAATAAATTAAAAAAAATTAAAATAAAAGAATAAACAGAGCGCATGAGCCCTCGTGTGTGCGTGTATGTGTGTGCCTGGGAATTGGAAAACCTGGAGAGGCTCTCCCTTGCCTGACTCGTGCAGGGTACGGGCTGCTCGTATAAACCACTTTTATGTATTTATAGCTCGGCAAATACCTTGCATCTGCGAGACCATAAAACAAATTACAATGTATCCAATTGCTTCAAGGTGGCGAATTGTGCTTAAACTTAATGACTTGTACAGATTATAGGAGAAAGAGCATTACCTGTTTAATGTCTTTTTTAATAAGTAATTCCCAAACAAGTAGAGTTAAATGGGAGGTTGGGAGTTTGGTTTGGTTTGGTTTCTTTTTTTCCCCCTTTTTGTTTTTTTTTCTTTTTCCTCCCCTGAGATGTGAACAGAGCATTGTGAATACAAGGTAATGCACCCTTTTATTTATTTTGCAATCCTTGGAACTGCTCCCCAGAGCACAAACATGTCAGAACAGCAGAGACGAGGATACATATTCTCCCAAAAATCTATAAATTCAACCTAATGGGGCAGATATCAGAAAAATGTGTTGGATTGAAGGCACATAAATCACCCCTGGTTTCCTGGCATGAGCTGGCACTGCGTGCCTTATATTTCAGCCAAATTATTCCATTTGTTTCTGAAGATATTTTAATCCCTCGTGACCTCAAACTTCCCGTGAACCAAGGGCTGAACAAAAGGCCGCCCACTGTCTTTGCAGTAAATCTGTTGTCTCCCTTCTCGGCCCGCAACCTGGGATCATAGATCACCCCTGCCCCGCAGCTTGCTTCAATTTACTCAATTAACTCGAGTAAAGCACTTGTAAGTTTGCAGATGTTGCTTTATTATCAAGGCCTAAAACGTACACGGGGGTTCAGGAGCCCGAGGTTACGGGGAGGTTGTGCAGAGGGGGAGGGAGGCACAGCCCCATAGCCACCCCCTCCGAGCCCTGCTGGGCTGCCCACTGCTGTCCTGGGGGCTCCCCGATGTCATCTGGCCGGGAGAGGGGATCGGAGAAGTGGGTATTCCACCTCGAGATAACGTCGTGATTAACAGATGTTTAATTGGGCCATCCATCAAATGAAGAACCTGCCTCAAAGCCGGCGAGGTTGAGTAAATTATTTCCAACCCTGCAGGTGTTGGACTGGCAGCTCTATTACTCTTCTGAAAACGGGCTTTAGAAGATTTTTATATGAAAAGATAATTTATTTCTACAGGGACTTTTTGCAAGGGCATGCAGTGATAGGACAAGGGGGAATGGTTTTAAGTTGGAGGAGGGTAAATTTAAATTGGATATTATGAGGAAATTCTTTGCTGTGAGGGTGGTGAGGCCCTGGAACAGATTGCCAAGAGAAGCTGTGGATGTCCCATCCCTGGAAGTGTTCAAGGCCAGGCTGGATGGGCTCTTATCAGCCTGGTCCAAGTGTAAAGATGTTTCTGCCCATGGCAGGGGGTTGGAACTGGATGACCTTTAAGGTCCCTTCCAACCCCAAACATTCTGTAATTCTATGATCATGTCTTTTTTTTATCTAACACTCTTCCAGCTCTGGGCCCTGCCCTCCTTCATTTTGCATGACTTCTAAAAATAGGCCTTTTACCTTGGACACATCTTCCACAGGACTTCACTAAATTTACTGGGGATTCTCTTAAATATTTTCCAGAATATTTAAGAGAATCCCCAGTAAATTTAGCGAAGTCTGTAGCCTATGTTACACCTGAGGAGCAGACAGGGCTTGGTGTGCGTGGCAAAATGCTCACAATGAAAGAATAACAGGAGCAGTAATACCAATGCCAGCAGCAGCAGGGTTTAACATGCTGGTAGTCTCATTCCATGATCACAAGGACAACACTGATAAATTGATAACATTGCATACCCACGCTTTTTGTAATTTGTGTGTCACCTACAAGTTTCTCACATTAGACCAGATCTCTGGAACAATGAGAACAGAAAAAAAACCAAACCTTTTGTCCCTAACAGTATTCATCTTATGCTGATAGTTTTACAGTTTCTTTGCTTTGCAGGCATCTTTATCAGGCTGTGCTGGGCTTAAAGGGTTTTTGCACATGAAGCAATTTCTGCTGGTGACAGTAATTGAGCAGACTGGAATGAGTTAAGGGAGGTACAACTGTTGATTCTCCTGCATCATCTGAACTCAAACTAGGGTTTGATAGCAAGCCAAACTTTTAGTCCTCAGTTCTCAGTATCTGTAATGCTTTAAATGGAGAAGCCAAACTAAATCTCAGGGGAATTCACATGGCTGACAAATGTGGATGCAAATGGCTTCATATTTTTGAGTAGTATTTGTGTGCGAAAGTCTCTCATATTCTTCTCAGCTTTTAACTTTCTTAAGAGTCTTTAATTACTCTTTGAATATGCCATTCTATTTCTTTTTTTACTCTCAACATTTTTTTTCAAAACAGTGATCTGTTTTGTTTCTATACATAATGGAAGTTAATAAAATATGTGCCAGAAGCCAAAAATATGATGAGCTACAAGGCATACTCCAGACTGTTAGGAAAAAGAAGAAAGAGTTGGCCTGTAATTCCACAGTTTATCAGTATTTTTTCTTAGACTAGATATTACTTTTGGTGTGTTTTCCCCAAAAATATCTGGCCTGAATCTCAATAATTTGCCCCCTTTTTCAATCTTTAGCTCACCAATTTGTGCTCATTTTAAATCTCTCCTCTGTGCCAAACATTGCCTATTGCTAGTCTAAAGTTTAAGCCTGAACTAGAGGTTCACCACGTCTTTTTTCTTCCACAGTGGACTTAGGTTTGATCCCATCTGTTGAATGAAGAGAGCTGGGGAAGGAATCCCAGCAACACGGGACAGATCCATAAATTCATTCAGTTTTATTGCTGCAGTAGAAAGGAGCAGGTCCATGAAAGCATCAACTTGCTGTTCCTGCATCTCCAGGTGGCCACTGGCCTCCAGGCTCATTTCCACCTGCTTTAGACCCTTGAATTAAGCACCTTATTAAGAAACTGGTTGCCTGCTTCCTCTAGGCAGTGCACAGAGACAGAAATCTTACCTGAGCTGCCACCCTGTCTCCACTCTGTAGGGGGATTTTGGTGATAGAACTCTTGAAGATCTGGGGTCTGGTTTATGAATATTGGCTGTTTGTTTTAAGAAATAAATTCCTCCATCAGCCAACCTATTTTACTGAGTGTCCCAGAAGCAGCTGGAACTTGGAGTCTTGTATTGCACTGGGTAAAACTTATGCAGTGTGAGGAAGGGATTGCTGAGCTCATCTTACACTGTTGTTTCTTCCCTTCTCTTCTGTCTGGATGAGTTTCCACATCCCTGCACTAAATTTTTTGGTGATCTCATTGCTGATCTCATGCAACCAGGTACCCTGGTTGGAATACCAGCAAGGCTGGGGCAGCACAAGGTGCAGGATGATTGAGGGGTTTGCAGGCTGGAACTCCAGGGGAGTTAGATCCTGATACTGCCATGTAGCAGCTGGCATGAAAAAAGCCATCTTCACTCAGCTATTGATAATCTGCCATCAAAACCTGTTACCTGAAAGCTCATTTGGGTGTAACTACTCCAACTCCAGCCACTTTAATATTGGAGCTGTTTTTGACAATTTGCAATCAGGAGACAGCCTTTGAATTAAAGAGGAGATGGGTCAGCTCTCAGCCTGTAAGACACAGAACCATCATCTCAAACTTGGCGTGGTCGTGGGGAAGCAACATCCTGTACTGGCACAGCTGCTCTTGGAAAACCAGAAGCATGTACAAGGTGTTCTGCCTTCCTGCAGGCTCCTATCATGACTTTCGTCATGATTTTCACAGCTCAGCAGTGCTAGGTGGAAAGAGCTCATGGCTGTATCTTGCCACCACTTCCTTCTTTCCAAATCCCAATTTGGAAACAGTTCTGAAATAATTTCCTGCAGGTGATGAGGTACACCTTGTTACCCTACTGTTTCTCTGGGACCTTGCACTTGTGCACTGAATAAAGATCTCTTGTTACCCTGAATTTGCCAGTTATTTTATAGAATCACAAAGCACTAGTGTACTGAAAGGCATTTATTTCAACAGCCAGTGTGGATCATGCATTCTCAGGCCTTTTACAGAAGAATAAGTAAAGTGTGATGCTGTGAGCTTGTGTGTTGAAATGTCTGTGGGCTCATTCCAGCTGTGTGTACTGGGCAATCCCAATTCTCTCTCCCCACCTCTCTGGCTCCTGTTCTCAAACCTGCTGGAGCACACTCTCTCTGCACTAGCACTGGGAATATTTTCAGCTGATTAGACCCTTCAGCATTGTTCCATTCTGCTTCTTACCAGCATGTCTTCTTCACTTTGTCCCATATGTTTGGGCTCACCTCTCTTTCCCCCCACGAATCACTCATCCGTGAACTACTGGCATTTCTACCCACATATTTTTGCATCCACCTCAGCAGGAAATCAATGCACCTTGAAGAGCATTGCAAGCAGGTCAAACTTTATATTCCTAGTGAGAAGTCTTAGCACTGTTGTTTCAGACTCAGCTGAAGTTCAGCCTCTCACTTTCCTTCTCCTAAATACAATTTTATTTGATACCTCAAAATCAAATTCCAGGAAATTCCATGTGGTCTTGTTGTGAATCATGAGCCTACTGTGTGTCTTCTCTGAATACCGACTTGGCTTTGCACAAATTTACATAGAATGTACTCAGAATAAAAACTTGCATTGACTTCCCTGGAAGAAAGTGAGGTTATTTTTAGTTTGTTGTCAGTATGAAAAAACAAAAATATTTTGTAAAAATAAAAGAGGATGTTTGGGAGATTCTTGTGGATTGAAATGAAAATTATAAACACAGTTTTGTTCCGACAGAATTGGGAGTTTGATTCCAATGTGCATTTTTAAAATAGATTAATTTATTTTTAAAATGAAATTTTAGAAGAATGTCAACCAGAGGCAGTTTTAACCTGAGGAGTGGGGGGTGCACGTTTTCAAACTCAGATCCCTATTTGAATCCAGTGTTGAGGAAAAATGACAGAAACTCATGAAACATCTTGGTATTCAATCTTCCTTTTTTAATAAAAAAAGCCCCCAAAAAACTATGAAAGTGACTTATGCAAAATAATAAAAGCAATGTGGAGGTCACCCTCCACTCCAGAGAAGCTGGAATGTGTTTGAATAGTCAGTGATTGCAATGAGTGGGTATCCTTTCTTCTATTTTCAACATCAATAGCACAATGACCATCAGAGACACAGACTAGGACAGTGCTAATGAAAGACATTTGGGGTGCCTGCGTTTCTTTGCCATTGAAAGTCATGAGATTCTGTCAGTTGCACTGAAGGCTGTTGTGTTGGCAGTAGTTGGATCTTCTCCTGTTATTTTTTTTTTTTACATAAGCAAAGTTGAATAATATGCAGCAAATTGAATGACAGATACAATTTTGAAGGCTAAAACCTAAAACCTTTAAGCAGTGATTTAAAAGCTAATTATTATGGATATAGCCATTCAACATTCATTTCTTAATATTGTTCCCTCAAGAAATAGTGATTTAGTCAACCAATTATTTTATCTCTTTTAGGGATACTTTCTTAATTGCAAAACAATCTAAAAATATAATCAGCATGCTAAATACATGTGGTATCTTGTTTAGAATGCCATGTTGGAGGAAGAATGCAATTAAAATGTCAAAACGTAATTGTTTCTCATTTAATTTAAAGAGGTTGATTCACATTTGTTTTTCATGTTTAGGAGTTAAAAAACAAAGCAAGCTACTAGTACAGCTACTAGTTTTTAATAAATACAACTTAAGCTCGGAGCACTGACAAAAGCTGCCTCTGTCAGTTGCTATCAGCAGATAGGAAAATATTCCCACTTTTCCACTCCTCAGGTAACTGCATTCATGCAGATGCACACAGATATTTTCACCATGATGTCAAACCAACCACCTTTTACTTCCAGGTCAAAATAAGTGGGTCTTTCTCCTTTTCTCCTAAATGCCATGCTAGTTCTGTGATCCTGTACGCCTTTTTTTTGGCAGCAAACGACTTTTTAAAAGTTGTATGACATCCAGTTAAGGAAAATCTTTGAGTGAAATTAATCCAAATCTGCTGGGCCCTAGTCAAGTTGCTGGCAGCTTTTCAATCCCACTTATCTCCTGAACAAAGATAGAAGCCCTGTGGAATCAGTAGCACTGGGAATTAACTTCAGATCTTAGATGGGGTGGAAATCTTCTCGTGAACACCATGCTGGATTTCAGTTTGTGGTAGTAAAGAGGATATCACAAAGTACTCCAACCTACCCACCCAAAAACCTTACACTTGGGTGCTGCTGCCTTAATTTGTATATTTTCAGGTGAACTGGCATGAAACACACATACAGATGCAAGAAATAAACATTTCCAGAAGTTCAGGTCTGCTTTTCCTTGGATATGTTACCTAACAGTTTATTTGGAAAATTATGTTGTCTTTAAAATACTATCTTTAAGAGCTCTTTAAATGAAAATATGTATTAAATGAATTTAACTGGATTATTAATTTAATTATATTGTATCTTGTGTGTTATTTATATCCCATATATACTATTACATATATAGACTGAGTGGATTTTATTTTGTTTTTAGATTATATGTTTTGCCAATTCTGTAACTGCTACAATAAATAGAACTGGTAGATTGTTATCCCATCTATGGTGGCAGCCTTAAGAGAGGGCTGAGAACTCAGCTTAGCATGTGGGTTTCCCACCTATTTATTGCCAACAGAGTAGATTTGCACTTTTACTTATTTATATATTTATAGAAAAAGGCAGTATCTAGCAGAAAAATGGTTAAAGGTCTGTCTGCCTCTATCCCCTAACATCTTCTCCTTATAATATTCTCTTTATTTCATATGAGGGTCCAGCTGCATGTGGGCTGCTAACTGGGGAGAATTCTGAAGTACCAACTAGTAACTTAACCAGTGTCTAAGACTCTGGTAAGCAAACTCTCAGAAGTTTACAGTTATGCCAAAGCTGAGTGGGCATTGATTTGCACAAAATTGCAGGAGCCACATCCTTTACTATAGAAAGAAATCCCTGTTGAATGTTTTGTACCATAGTCTCACCCAAAAGTCCAAGCCCAAGTAAGACATACAAAAGTCTGCCCGTGCAGTTGATGGAAATGGTGCTTCATAATGAAAAGTGTAGGGTGACTTTATAGCCCAGACCCTACCTAGAAATGCAGTGTTGGACTGTAACACGTCTCACTATAATCTGCATGGGACCTGATTCTCGGGTAGCACCCAGGGAGCAGCAAGAAAAGTGGCACCAAGCCCACACTGTTTAATTTAAAACTTATTTGAGCATTTGGCATTAGGCCTCTGAAACCAACTCCTATCCAATTTTATTTTTGCTTGCTCCTGTATCATTCTGCCCAACCATAAAAAGGAACATAGATTGTAGGAACCCAGGAGCCTTCAGCAGACCTGACCTCTGCTTCCTGCATGGCTTTGCCTCTTCCATGGCAGCATGGAGAGGTGGAGGGCGTCCAGTCTTTTGGGGGAACTGTGGGTCTGGAATACACCAAGATGCCAAAAGGCTGCTCTTTGAGGCACTTCCAGCTCCTTCTCTGCCACATTTACAGCTAGCAAGCTCCAGGATAAGGAAAAGCAATGTAGCTGCCAGTTTTTCTCTCTGTGTTATCGCAGGACCATGAAGATTGAGAGGAAGAGACTTTCAAGATCACTTAGTCCATTTGTCAAAACCCAGCACCACCATCATCACCCCTGAACCACATGTCCAAGTACCACAGATGGCTCTTGAACTTTTCCAGAGACACCACCACCCTGGACAACTGAGTGTTTAACATTCTTTCAGAGAAATTTTTTTCCGATGCTGAATCTGAACCTTCCCTGGGGCAACTTCAGGCCATTTTCTCTCATTCTTTCACTTGAGACATGGCAGAAGAAACCAAGCCCCACCTTACTCCATCCTCCTGTCAGGGAGCTGCAGAGAGCAGTGAGGTCCCCGCTGAGCATCCTGTTCTCCAGACTACACTCCCCCAGCTCCCTCAGCTTCTCCTCTCAGGAGCAGACTTTATTTATTTATTTACCAGACCCTTCACCGACTTCATTGCCTGTTTTCAACATATTTCTGACCTGAAACCAGAGCAAGTCTGGGTTGTGGATATCAGCTACCACCCAGTCAAGGAAAAGCCTTCTATCCACAGCTGGAATTGTGGGAGGGGGCTGCACTTTCACACTTTGATCCTTCAAATCTTCAAGTCCTGCCCCACCTCTCAGTGGCTCCAGCAGAAATGGAAGCACATCAAAAATCCCCCACGGTCTAGACACTTCTGCAATCACCCTCACCTGAAAAAAGATAAAAAACCCCTGATTTGCCTGTGCCAAGCCAGGCTTTGACTCGACTCTGGGAATTTCATACAGGATTTGTGTCCTGTAAGAAGAGGCATTAGGGTTGCCAGTTTGAAATATGACAAAACCCACTGCCCACGCTCAGCTCCATCCAAACATGTGTGGTGCTGGGGGTAACAACTGCCAAGCCTACAGTAAAAGAGGCCAGGCAGGAAGGCAGCCACATGGCTACTCTAAATGATATTAATAAGACTTTATAAAAAGTTAAAAGCACGACATAGCTTTTCAAAGTGTTTCTTAGAAATCTCTACATATGTATAGGTGTTTCATGTCTATGAGATAGAGGCTTGGGGTAAATTTAATACAGTATTCTTTTCAGCCTAAGAATTTTTTATTATTTTTTATTCCCCCTGAAAGCTGTTGATATAAACTGGGACTCATTAAAAACACCTTGTGTTTTGTTTGCAGAGATTCTGAATTTATGTAATTTCCTGGATCATTAGGAAATAATGTAGCATCAGCAAATGTTCTGGAGGAGCCCTATCTTGCAAGGAACAGAATATTCCTGCTGCAGTGGATGGCAGTAAAAGGGTGCTTAGCACCTTTCAGGAGATGCTGAGCATCTCTGCCCAGCCAAAGTCCAGAGATAGCATTCCCAAAGGACAGATACAAGGATATTAAAAAAGACTTTGATCAAAGAAATATTGCTTCTTTCCTCCTTTCACTAAGCAGATGTGCAACGTGTCTTGGGAAAGAAATAGAAAAATTCCTGAGTGATTTATTTGATGAACCTAGTTTTAACCCAGGTTATTGCATGCCTGATATGGTGATGCTGGTTATTAGTTTCCAGTTGAAAATGACCAGATAGAGAACATATTCACTTCATCAATATAATACATTTATTGGTTGTCAAGAGAGTCACATCACACAGATATGTAAATCTGTCACTTTGTCTTAAAAGTCTATTTCTCTATTACAATGTTTCTTGATGTATGTTTTAAGGCAGTAAGGCCTTTTAAATATTAAAAAAAAAACAAGACAAGGGGGAAGATTTGTCTATTCAATCACAGGATTTAAGACATTAAAAGCAGATGCATCATTTATAAAAGTAGGATTTTATCAAATGCCATACCAAATGAAAGAATCATATCTACCATATGTAGATATGTGAATTAAAGAAACCTTATTTCCCAGGAAAATTAACAAACTCTTTTGCTAGCCTTAAGGTGGATTAGTCCATGATGCTGCTTGCTAGTTGACCACAAATCTCAATTTGCTGCATCAAAAGTAAAACAGAACAGATTTTTGTTTAAAATATTTTTTAAAAAAAATATTTATTAGGCTGTTTATAAGTCCATGGCAATAGTACTAGTTTTGAAAAAAATACATAACTAAAGGAACTCAAAGACATTTAATTGTAATTAAATTCTGTTCTTCACCATTAAAAACTGCAAGAACTACCAATAACAATAAATATTTAAATTAGCAAGAAATTTGCTAAATCAGTATTTCTCCCTTCAAAATGTGCAAAATTGACTTTTTCAAAATGTGATGGCATTCTACATTTCAGAACAAAAAATAACACCTACAGCTTAACGTACTATGGTACAAATCCTTCACAAGGGTCCAGTCCTGCAGTGGGGGTTTGTGTTTGTTAACAACTGCCCCTGATATGGGCAGAGTAAGAACCCTGAAATATTGAACCAGAGAATAATTTTCTTCTGTTAAGCACTTTTTTGGTGATGGGACAGAGCAATAGGGTACATGACCCACTTGAGTTAACATAAGGCCAACAGTGGTTACAGTGAGATTTGTATCAGGCTCTAAAGAAGCTTGACAACGTAAGCTGGAAATAATGATAAATGAGAAGAAATACCATTTATTTTGACTGTGCAATAGTAAATTAGTGTGTGTGTTAGGTATTATAGTACAAATGCAGAGGAACTGCATGAGAACCTCCATTTGCCAAAAAATAGTTCTGTCTCTGAATGGATCCCATGCTCTGGGCCTCATCCAGGCAGATCCTCCATATGTAAAACTGCCACTGAACTTCAAAAAACTCTGCAGCGTCCCTGGAATCAGTGCTATGTCATCTTGGTTACAACACATGGTAATTTACCAGCTGGCTGTCCTGGCTGAAAAGGATATTGGTAGCACAGAGGAGAGCATGTACCCCCCATGGACAGCTTTATCCAGGATCTCTCCATCCTGCAGAGATTTCCAGATTTTGCATGGCTTAGCTGCAGGATCCTGGATGTAGCAGCACTCACACAACCCCTCCCTTTTCCCAGCAGAGGGAATATACCCTGGGAATTTATTTGGGTTTTGTGGTAACACCATTGGTGACCCAGGGCTGTGCAGCTCCCTTCAGGGCTGCCTCAAAGGATGGGGCTCAGCTGTGGTGAGGGAGTTCACAGGTGGTCAGTAGCTACCAAAGGGTTGTGGTTATGGCTCAGGATAAAAAAATATCCTTCCTGATATGCAACGTGTAGATTGCCTGCCCATGTCCCCTCCCCTGCTGCACCTGCCTCTCCCTTTCCTCCTCACCCAGCACCACTGCTGGCTCTTTACCTCCTGCCTTGGTCCTATGTCCTTGTCCTGCTCCTGCCCCTTGAGCATCCTGGCTTTCCCCTGGCTCCTGTCCATGCACAAACTCCTGCCTGCATGCACTGAGCATAGGAGTAGTAGTAGCTTTTATTACTCTCAGTTCTTTATTAATGCCACATGTGCTGTTGTAAGGTTAAGTTATTAAGTGATATCCAATAATTGTTTCTGCTCTAAAGTGGACATTTCATTTAACTATACTCATGTGGATCTGTTTCAGTACCATTTATCACGACCACATTTAAGGAAAGATTTCAATAGGCCATTTCTCTCTTTCCTTTCTTTAACGTAACTAGACCTAAAAGGTCCCAGTCAAAAATTAAATACAATTACTTTTAGACCAGCATAAGGGAATGTGGGGCTTTCATGCACTTTGGGAGTTAAAATACAGATTTTACTGGGCTATCATCTCTGTTGCAGAGTTAATTTTACTGTATGTGTGCACTTGCTGGAAATGCTTACATGAAGGCATACAATGACCTGTTTAGTTTGCAGAAGAAAATGATGTCATTTGCAAGTAAGCTTTCAGCTGTGATATTTTATAATTGTTTAGATGAAAACCTGATAATCCTCTACTCCTTCACATAAACTGCAATCCATCTTTAAAACTGCGATAATTCATAAAACCTGCAGCTTAATAAACTAACAAACCCCAGGCCTATGTTATTTTAAGGGAAGTCAATCTTTGATCAGTCAAGCTGAAATGGGTCTGATAAGTGGAGGCCTTACTCACAGGGAGCAGCACTCCAGTTTGTTATTGCTATTTGCTCATCATCCTCAAGTGCAAAATAAGCAGAAGTCTTTCCGAGCTTCTTATCTCTTTTCACTTTCTTCTCTAGATCTCTGTCGCTTTAATCCAGCATGTCTGCTGCTGGTTAACAAGGAAATCCTGTGTCAATTATCGCCAACAACTTCCTGCTGTGAAGCTGTGGGGAATCAAAGCTTTTGAGAGCCTTTTTCACACCAGAGAGTAGAGCAGGGCCTAATTAAATGGCCCTCATATCCTGCAGCCTACTGGTGGCCAAATGATAGAGAGCTAATGAATGATAACCTAATTTTTTTTTTTCCAAGAATTGTTTTGATTCTTCCGGTCAGTTGTGTTTATTGAGTGGCAGCTCGTTGTTCATGCTTAGGGCTGAGGAGGGTGTCAAAAGGTAGAGCTGGGGAGAGATACCAATCTGCTGGGTTTATTGTGTGCAGATCTTCGATTATATAAATATATATATTGCATATCGGGAAGGATATTTGTTAAAATTGCTTTGCTGAAATGTGTTGCCCTCTTTCCTTGATATGAATTGCTTTGGTGACTCTTATACACATGTGGGCTGCAAAATTGTCCTATAAATCCCCCTCATAAATGCTATCGCTAGAATATTATTTTTACAGAATCACAGAATAAGGTATCTGCCATCGCTCGTGCACAGCTGCCCCAGTTCCTTCTCTCTTTTTCTTTTTTTTTTCCCTTTCTAAAATATTTCTATGAAGAACTTGATCTCCTGCCCAAACAAAACTGCAGCTTTTGTATGGCTGCTGCTTAAGATTAACCAACCTCATGCTAAAGTTGCACATAAAAGAAATACAAATTCGTGCATCTCGGCTGGGTTTGGGTTTAGACAAGCCCTGTGTGCCTCTGCCTGACAGGGATGGTGATCTCTGAGTGCCCCGTGCTGAGCACAACTTGCAGCAGTGCGGTGGTGACCAGCAACAAAAGAACCTCATATAAAAGGAATAAATAAAATACCTGAGCAGTTAGCAAGGTACTCGTATTGAGCCCAATTGTTCATTTCTGAGCATCCCATCCTGGTGCATGTGCACGAGGTGACAGACTTAGAGGTACCATGGGAGAGCTAACTTTGAATTTCCTGACTTTTATGGTTTTACATTACAACTTTAATGTTCCATTAGCATAGTTTTTTTGTAGTTAATTTCCTTAGGGAGCCTGGAAGAGTTCAGGTTGGGGATGGTTTTATTTTATTTTTTTAAATAAAAGCAGGGGGTTGGAGAAAGATGGTCAAATCTGCTCAGCTATGTTGAAATAGGATTTAACAGGACTTTTTTTTTTTTTTTTTTCTTAGAGAGAAACAAATACAAAAGGCCAACCAGAATTATGCACGCCTGCTTTCAAATTCTGAAAAGCTCAGGGTCTG
Organism: Rhabdornis inornatus; assembly: GCA_013397075.1. Lineage (NCBI taxonomy): Eukaryota > Metazoa > Chordata > Aves > Passeriformes > Rhabdornithidae > Rhabdornis > Rhabdornis inornatus. Next base: position 628,829 of record VWZS01010874.1, on the reverse strand, counting down.
TCCTGCCCCCTTCCATATCCAGAGTTCTGGGTGAAACTGGCTGACATAAGATCCTGTGTTAAGATTTTTTTTTAAGTGGTTTGGGTTTGGGTTTTTTGGTGCTTTCTGGGTCAGGTGAGTAAGAACATACCATGGGTTTAAAGAGTGCTCTCCTTTGAACTATGAACATTATTAGTCAGGCCCTTCATTTGTTAACTTTTTTTCAGTAAAAATTTTGGGAATTTTTAATTTTTATGTGCTTGAGGCTTTTAATGTTCAAAATTCTAGCTTTGCTGGATGCAGAGGAAGTTAAATTTGAGTCAAACTGAGAAGTCTCCTATAATCACATGACTCCATGGGCTGTGGATTCAGGAAAAACACGTGTGATTAGAGTTATGAAGAGCCAAGCAAGAGGTTTCACAAGCAACGTCCATTCTCCTTTACATTCATTGACAGAGTGAGCATTTGTTACCTCATGGAGTGCAAATTTTATTTGCTAGCTTTGGAACTAATTAAATAGTTTCATAGTTTGATTCAGGATATTGCCCATTGCAGTGCATTGACAGGTGATTTTTTGCTGTACATCTGATGAAATTAATTCTTATGCATATTTGTATATCTTTTTCCATGGATATAGTTTGTCCTTTTAAATAGGATTGAAAAACCCCAAACACACTAATTACAGTTTTTACCAGGTCTGAAAGCACAGTTTTATGAATTTTCACTCACATATTCCCCCCACCCCACTGAAATAAAACCTTGAAATACCAATTTCCCTTAGCCATTAATAGTGCTGGTGGATATTTTAAACTGATGACATACAGAGATGAGGTTAAAAAAAATTGATTTTAAACAGTCATTCTGTGCTTTCACCAAAAGTGCCAAAAATGTTCTAGGGTTTACAAATGATGGACGAGATTTTAATTCCAGCTTCAACAGTATAAATTTAATACACTGCATAAACCAGATTTTGATCAGTATTTTTCAAAATTTCAAAAGTATTTTTTAATAACAAAATCAATAAATACACCTTCAAATCCCATGGGGAAGTTTACCTGACAATGTAAAGAGCTAAACAGCTCCAAGGATTTGATAATAATTCACTACAAGAATATTTCAGCAAGTTGTATTTGTTTTTTTCTTCCCAGGCCCAACCTATTTCTTTTATTAAAAATGATAAAGATTTGATTGTGCCTTCATTTTAAACATCACTGCACCAGGTCTGATACAAATTTATTAATTTTTTTTTTCTCTCCTGGTCTGTTTCTCAGATGGAAGCAGAGAGTATTTGCTTCTATTCACACCATACACCAAACTATGAATATTATTTCAGTTATGATTTCCTATGTGTCTGTACTAAGGAAAGAGTGGAAATAAAGGACAAAACCAATAAAGATTCAAAACCAAAAGCATATGTATGGGAGAGTAATACACAAAACAAAACAGGGGCTGTTAAACAGATGACTCTGCTGAATTGTAAAATATTCCACGTTTTGGCAACTTTGAAATGCTACACTTTCTATATTTCATCTATTAATCATTTGTAGGGACGTTTTTTGGTTAACCAAAAGACAAAGTATTCCCTAATTGCCTTACTGGTTTTGTGCATGTAACTCCAGCCATAACTATATCAACAAATATGATGGAAAAACAAGGAAGTGGCAATAAATTAAAAATTATCAGAGACCAATAAGCATCACAAAAAAATGTCAAATTCTTAGGCAAGTAGCAATAAACTAGACTATAAAAAATCAGGAAACAGACTGGCTGAGCGTCTAGAAAATGTCAGGAATTAAATAAAAGGACAATATTGATGGAAACTTTTCAGACAAATATTAATTGCTTCACCACTGAAATGAAATAATGGAAAGCTAAAAAAATCCAAACAAGTCCGTAAGAGACAAATCCCAGCAGATCATGAGCAGACAAAATTTCCAACACCAAATGAAATGTTGTTCCCTCTTAGGCTCCACATTGCCACCTCCCTTTGGGAGGGTTCAAAAACTGACAGAACCAGTTATTCCAATTTAAAAAAATACTAAGAAAGTATCTGCATATTGAATAACACAGCTGTAAAGTAAACATAAAAGTCAGCAGAAGAATAGTAAAAATACCTTTGCTCATGGCAATATGCTATTCATTTAGTTGCCTGCAGAGTATCACTCATGAGTCCTTTAAGTACTGTCACAACAAATCATTGGAAACTGATGAATACACAATCCAGGATCCCAAACAACAAACTATTACAAACTATCTATGTGTGAAAAGACTGCTGGAAATTCCTCTAAGCCTCTGTAAATAGCTTTGAGTGAGACTGGTGGAGGGCCAGATGCCCACCAGAGGCAAATCCTAATTTTTAACCTCATTATGGCTATGCATCTCCTACCCTTAAAGGCTTTTCCTTTCTGAAAATGCGAAGCCTTAGTTTTTCTCTCTCCAATCAGGAAACAAAGACAATGTTACCTCTTGGTCCAGCCAGAGTGTATGCAGTGTAATAATACCACAAATATGATGTGAAGTTTTAAAAACTGGATAAAATTTAGTAGTTGTTCTTTGATAGCTCTTATGGAAGCAGAGGATCAAAATGAAAAGGCAATCCAAATTGGCCTGGGCAACATGATCTCACCACAAAGTTTACATTTAAACTTTATGTTCCTTTGCAGAGGTTTATATTTAATACAGAGTATCTCCAAGAGCTCCAAAATAGCAGCAGAAGAGCCAATACAGTTACATGTGTATTACAAACACATGGCACTTGCTTGGCTTTCTCCAGCTGGAGACACATCCTGAGGTGTATGGAGGGGAAAAAAAAAAAAGAGAGAAATATTTTTGAAATCTTAGAAGGATACATTTTTACTTTGTTTTATTTTTTTTGCTTTTCAGAATATGTTCACTTTTTTACCCTTGACTTCCCAAACTACCTCATCTGTAAAATGGCCATATAAATTTATTTATTTTATATGTAATCATTAATCAACCCATTGAGTGGAAGGGATATTCAGATTAAGGACAAACAAACAAAAGTTACCTCCAAGTATTCTATTATCTTTACTATATTTGTAATGCTGATTCTTAGTGAATTGAGGTGCCAGGATTGTGGAAATCAAAACAGATTTGCTAAAGTTGCTCCAGAGCAATGGAGGAAGGGATGTCTGAGTGCCAAGGATGTGGCTGACCGTGTGAAATAGAGATTCATGCTGCTGATCATTAAAACTGCTTTAGGAAAATAGACAGGCCCAGGTGAGGGACTGCTGTCAAGGTGAAGATGTGGCTGAGTAGTGATAACCTTGCTCCCTCAGTGGGGCTCAATGCACTGAACTGAGCAGAACTCAGCCATTTGAGAAATTTAAGCAAAGCATGGCCCTTTGAAAGTACTTTCCATCCACACAAAAGAGATTTGCTACATTTGGAGATTTTAGGGCAGGGTGACTCCACAAAAAATGCTAAAATATTTTGAGGAGAGCTGGTTTTTTTCTTCTGATTTGTAGGATATTTCCTTATTAGAATTTGGATTGTTTCCCCCTCAAAGATCAGAATAGGCCACAGCTTTCCATAAGTGCCTAACTTTCTTTAAATGGTGGAAACTGTAGGAGCACAATCAGACACTTCTTTTCTTTCTTAATTTTAACTGAAAAACAAATATAAACATGGTATTTTTTAGGGAAATCTCAGGATTCTGAAAATATGCAGAGCATTTGAATTTACAGCGGAGCAGAGTGTCTCAGACTGATTCCCTTCAAGATTTTCTCCACTTCTCCTCTCTTTTTTTCCCTTCTTGTCTGAAACAAACTGATTATCAAGGCTTGCTCAGTCAGCCTAATGCTTTACAGTGTGGGAGACTAAACTCAGTAGACATTCTGCTTAGTTAACTGTGAACAGCACATCTTCCCTTCCAGGAATAGTGGTTCCAAATGTCAATAGCTGTTTTAGCCATGTTTGATAGGTAAAGTAATGTCTGAGATGGTGCTTCTCAGACCCTAGCTATAAATGAGGATTACTAACAATTTTTATGCATTTTGTTATAAACTGAGACCAACTGTGAAGTGACACTGACATGTACCAGCAAAAAACCGACAAAAATCAAGTACTTTTCTATGCCAATTGTGCACAAAGAGTTGGATCTAAGCATTATTATAGCAGAGCCTTTCATGTTGCTATAGCCATGGTTGTGTTTGCATTTCCATAATAAAACCTATTTTCAGGGGGTTTATAACTCGGCTGTAAGAAATTTACTCTGTGCTCCAACTTGGCATAACAAGGTATCAGCTGGAGAGCTGCAGTCCTCAAGCTTTTACATTCCCTGTCTGCTGCAGGAAGAAAGGATTTGTTTCCTTTCTTGTAGATGTTTGCTGAAATTCCTTCTGAAACTCAATGCATGTCAGTCCAAAATGTGGTGGACCAAAGCCTAGCTCCAAATGTCTGCCAGCAGAAGTCCTGCTGTAGAGGAATTAGGGGAAATGCACATGGATCTGGTTACCAGGAGATGTATGTGTGAGGGTATTTTCCAAAAAACAACCCCAAACCCACTGTTTGGTGTCCATCCCTTCTTAGATTGGGCGAGAAATTGCTTGTCGTAGCACAAAAATGCACATTTTGAAGGATTATGTGTTTGAGGGGGAAAAAAGTGGGAGAAGTCAAGCAGGAAAAACTGAAAAAAGAAATGAGTTTTTCAGAGAGTAGGGGAGCAGCCTGGCTTCTCACCAAATGGTTTCAGACCATAGGTCCAGTCCTGCTGCAGTGTTCTCTCTGAGCACGGGGACCACAGGGAACTACAGCTGCTATTCAAGTGGGTGGTGGGAGAGAGCTAGAAGGGATTTTTTTTGAGCTCCTTTTCAGACAGCTGGAGCGTGAGAAGTTGGAAAATGGATGCATTAAAGTAGAGCCTGTGCTTAGCTGAAGCCACTGCGGAGGTTGGTACAGCAGGTAATGGGCTCTGAGGGACCCTCTGCACAGCAGCTGCACTGAGTTTCCCACTGGAGCTCTTCCAAGAAGCATGTTTTTTTTTTTCTTGGGGGACTGTAGGTAAGACTAGGAGTCAGGAAGTAATAAAATGTCATTTTTGCTATTTATTGTTAGTAAACATTTCTGCAATGGTAATGTGTGGAGGTGCCAGCCAGGTACCGGCTGTTTCTGCATCTCGCTCTTTATCTCAGCGGGGCCCCTCTGTGATTGAACACCAGGAACATGCAGCCTTTGGATGTCTGCACTTCCCTTTGACTTTGCATGGCCTGGGCCTTTGTAAGAGCTCACCATCAGGAGGATGGGGTCTCATCCTCAGTCCTGCAGGAGGATCTGGCACAGACACCCTCATTGTGTGGCTGCACTCCCCAGTACCTGTAACACAAAATCACTGATTTAAGGGGGGAGTAGGGGGAGGGGGTGGGAGAGCAAACAAATCTTTACAAGCTGCAAAGTTACTATATCTACAAGGCACAGACAGAGCCAGAACCATGGGGAACACAGGATGGAAACAATCTGCAGAGCAGATTTGCCTGGAGCTATGCTGCCTTTGAAAGGAGTGATAACGCTGCCAGCACAGGGAGGGGACAGGCAGGGACGCAGGGATACACCTGTGTGGCAGGTACCACCTCTGCTTCCCAACCACCCTCCGTGCTCCCTGCTCTTACCAGGGTGAGATTCCTACCACAGGGGACTAAGGCTAAGGTAATTCTGGTCCTCTTTAGACCTGACAGTCCATAAAGAGCTTTGGGAGGAGTGACAGCATTTGTTTGTGGTGCAAAGGTTGGGCATCTCCGTCCCTTTACCTATCAGCAATCAGGTGATTTTTCTATTCCTTCCCATTCCTCAACACATCTGTGTGGAACAGGATGTCAGGGTCTAGTGGGGAAATGTTCCTTCCAGGCAGGAGGAGGAATATGTCCTGCCTCCCCTGGCTCTCCAGCCAGTCCCTGAGATGCTGGAGGATGCAGGGGGACACAGGTGGGTGCAGGGACCAGAAGGACTAAATGAAAACTTGGTGATCAGAGGGTGGCAGCTGTCAAGGTGATGTCCCTCCCTCTCCCCACAATCCCCACATCACTTTAAATACACTTTAAAGCACAATCACTGCATCCATTGCATTGCCTTGGGGCTGTGCTGTGCTCCTCACTTGCACAGGGCAAAGCAATGCTGCACTGTCAGGGAAAGGACTAATTCCAGGCTAAACATCCTGAAATACTCTCAAGTATTGTTGAAAATTATTGTAATTGTCTCTAAGTGTATGCTTCTTAGTTTATCTTTATTTTTAAGCCACAGACACATTTGTTGTTTGTGTGTTTTGTAAATGTAATTTGTAAATCTACCACATAAGATAAATTTCCCTAACAAGATGTGATAGGGAATTCATGTCAGGCTCAATAGGCTATCAAAGGAAATGCTGCATTTGGATCTTTTGTGCCATATATATGAAATGTGCAAAGTGATTATATATCCTACAGTAAGAAAGTTGTTCATTTATGAGACAAATGCTGCTAAAAAAAGACTTCTGATATTCTGATTGTGTTAGGAAAAATTTAATCCCTGCTGAGCCAAATTCACCCCTGGAATAACTTAATTTTATCAGAGAGAATGCATTTATTCTGTGTATTTAAATATTTTCTATACTGTAACTAATACTATGATAAATTTATATCCTGAGGTGATTTCCTGAAGTATCTTAAAAAAATAACCAAACAATTAATTTGGTCCCGACTTTGGCTTAAATTTAATATTTGACTTACATTTTTCAGATTTTAACTAAAATTTAGATATTAATCAAGATGAGATTTCACATAAAACCATTATAAGAGTAAAAAATGAACACACCTGTTCCCAGGAAGCAAAGTAACCATGATAAATTGCACTTATTGCAATGAGTTTGAAGCACATCCACCCTACCTTTAGGACTCCTTAATACATCTTTTGGGTTGGATTTTTTTTATTGATGCATATTTCTTTTGACAGCGATGATTTCTTAAGATATGAATGGTGCTGCCCTAGGAATTTTGAAAGGCTCCCCTTGGGCTTTGTTTGCAATGGGAAATACTGAGAAAAAGGAATTAACAAGAAGGGGTTACCTCATAGTTCACTGAATATAGCTTTACTCTTAATGAGCCAGGGTTTTTAAAAGTGCTGTGAGATACCAAAATTATTTTTAAACATGTCATGTCCATGTCTACATGGAGGGCTGAACCACATCCAGCTCTACATGAATTGAAACACTGCTTTCAGACAGGAGATGGTCTCTGGTAGACTTACACTTCTTCTCTACCAGTCTGGGCTAAATTCTGCTTAAATAACCAGGAAAACCCAAAAAAGCATCACTGGATCCCAGAAACCTGGGTTTTTTGAGTTTTCTGTGCTGTCAGGCACTGACCCCCTGGAGAACACTGCTTTTGACCTGAGCCTTGGAGAAATTTGAATGATGAAGTTAAAATCACGAGTGTGTAGTGAAATAGAAGTGTGTGCTTTCACATGGTAAAGGGTTTTAAATTTGAAGGTTTTATAATATAGTAATAGGTATGGGACAAGATGGAGGATTTTGGGTGTTGTTTCTGCATTCTTCCTTCTTCTTCATGGTTTCAGGTAGTAGAGTTTCTGGTTGGTCAGTCAGTGTCACACTGACTGGGAATTTGATTATTGGGTTAAAAGTATAAATAATATAGGTGTTAATTCTCTACTTGACTGTTTAGCTTTAAGAGACCTTGTAGCAGCTGGATCTCTCTCCATTTTGCTCACTTCTAGCTGGTGGGAAGTGTTGCTGAACTTTCTGTGCTCTTGATAAGATTTAATAAACAACCAAGCCTGAACACGAGAAAATCAGTTTCCTTCGTGTGTTTTTTGATCCTGGCTCTGAGTAAAGACAGAAGAGACTCCAGACAAACCACTAATCAAGTGGTGCAAAACACCACACTGTTACAAACCATCTCCTTTTCATCTTCCCATTCCCACAGACAATCCTCCTCTACGATTTCAGTGACCCGAGCCCCATTTATAGGCTGGTGGGTGTAGTAGAAGAGATAACACGATGGGCAGAGTTTCCTTCCACGTTCTCCTTTTCCTACCAAACAAGCAGCGTGGGTGAGGCTAGGTCCCATCTTCCTCCTGCCTTTGCTCATCCATGGATGTCTCTTTCCTCAGAAGATGGGTTTCACAGTACGCATAACCTTTGCCAAACTGTCATAGCAACAACTGTAAAATGGCTACATCTGCGTTTAAATGGATTTGCTAGGATTTATGGGATCTTTTTTTTCCCCCCATGTGAAAATGTACTTCCCAGGAATAAGAAATGAAAACCTGCAAGGAAAGGCAATGTGAGTTAACACTTACCAGCTGGAAGAGGGAGAGAGTGAGAGCAAATAGCAGCAAGTTAATTCAAAAGCTGTAGCAGCTTGTTTTTGTGAAATTCAAAGGATCAGTCCCAAAAAGGCAGGCTAGGGGAAAAAAAAAGTCTGTTGGAGGGACAGCTTCTTCCAGAGAGAGTTAATAGAGACCAGACAAAGAGGAAGACACTCCCTGACCTCAAACACTTTGCTGCAGAATGAAAAGGCAGTACCAGCTGTATGAAGGAATATAGTGTCTGACCAGGCTGAAATAGCTCTGTAATATTTTACTTCTGCAATAGTTCAGGAATAATTCCAGAACTCTGACTGATTATCAGTCTAGTTCATAACAGTCTTAAATTATAAGTGAAATGCATGGAACACTACCATGAAAAATGCTATTACTCATGTTTAGAGGTAATGTATGCTTTAATATGGTGTGATAGCCTGTGTGTCAGGAAAGGGGTTCTGGCCACATCCCACCTCACACACCCATTCTGCAGGAACACAGGGATCTCTCCAGCATGTGTCCTCCTCCTCCTGCATACCAAACACCCCTCAGGGAGACCAAGTTCACCCCAAGGGCTGGGCAAATGCCATGGGGGGCTCCCCTCAGCAGAGAGGAGAAGCAGTAACAGCTGGTGCCAGTTACAGCTGGTACTAATTAATACACCTAAAAGATGCCCAAAAGGATAACAGAGATGCACCGCGAGAGGAGATTACTCTGCCGGAAATGGCCTTAATCCATCATCAATAATACTTTGATTTATTCAGTTTTCCATTTGATCCTAAATCTCTGGGGGGTGTGATGCATTTCTCAAAAGTTCTGAGAGGCAAAGGTAACAATAAAAAGTACACTCAAGTTCCAAAATGAAAATGAAAACAGGAACCTCAGAGACAGAGAGTCCTGTCTGCTCTCCCTGCGTAGGGACATTCGCAGCCTGTTGGAGGTGTAGCTGCTTCTTCCACACTGATCCCACCTTGGGAAAGGCCACCTTGGATCAGGAGTGTGACGGGGGGGGCTGGTCCCAGCCCCAAACCCCATCTCCCCACTGGTGCCCATTGCAGGCAGTGGGGTGCAGCTCCAGGCAGCGTGTCCCAAGCCACCCCTGCCTCTGTGAGAATCCCCTCCCTGCTTTACCCCATTGTGCAGGAAAGCCTTAAATTCACAGGCAATTCAGCCTCCACAATATCCCCCAAACATCAGTGTAGCTGTATGTGAGCTGCTCATGAATGCCAGTGAGTGTCAGCACAGCTCAGCAGTGCTTGTCCAACAGAAATTAGTGATATCAGACGTAATTATTTGCTCCTGCCGGTATTCTGAAAGTTAGGGGTGTAAAATTTGGAAAAGTTTTCAGCTCTAAAATGTCAGCTCTAAAGTACAAGGCAATGTCAACCTTCTTTTTTAACCTGTCATGAGCATTCAGAGAAAACAGAGGACATAAGTGAAGACAAAAATACCTTTCCAATAATTAATTTGGAAGAAAAACCCATCAAGTCAGAGTTTTTTTGCTGCTAAGGTTTTGAAAGTTTGTGTGTAAATAGATCATCAGGCATCATCAAAATCTGGAATTCAAACCAGCCTCTTTTGAAAGGCGTACCTTGATTTGAAGCACAGGAATGTATTTCCTTAGTATGCATAATTTAGCAAGTCTGTGAAAATGGGCCAGATGTGCTCTTCAGATACTTTTGCATAGTCACAGATTATCATGAATTGTCCCATTATCAGCAAAAAGATCTTTTTCTTACATGTTGAATTACATATCCTGAGTTTCCTCCTCTGGTTACACAAATAGTATAAGGATTTGACAGAATGGGGTAAAATTTCTCTTCCTGAGCAGGGCTGAAAGCAGTTTAACAGACTAAATATCCTGATATTCCGATCACTTTGCCGTCTGCTGTAGCGAAGATTGAAAAGTCCCATGTGAAATTGTTATAGGCAGTGTCCATTCAGCTTCTGTATTTAAACCTGTGTGGAGGTATCTAAGTAGGAGTTTGGAACAGCAGAGACTGCAAGGCAGACTTGGAGGACAGTCCAAGCACTGGTTCTGCTACATGAGAGCAAGTGAAATAAACAGCCAACAGAGTCATCATTTGAAACTTCAGGCACATCTACTCACACAACACCTTTATTCACTTTCTGCTATGTTCTTTTTATGGTAGACCTGTGAGTTTTGTGCACTGGAACCCCTTTACAGGTACTGAAACCTGGTTTCATGGTAAAAGCATTGCTCATGCCAGGAGGGAGCAGCACAAGACTTTTTGACCCACCAAAAGTGTTCTTCAAATATTGAATTTTTGAAACAAGCTGCTGTACATGAATCCCATTGAGCAGCAGCAGGGATGAGAAAACTCCCAAAGGATTGCTGTTTATCCCATGCCCACACCTCCCACCTGTATTTCCTCTCGATTAACAAGGGCTGCACCTCTGCAGCATTGCTTGGATTCATCTCCCTTTAGAAACTGGTGTCCTTAACTCATCCCAAGATCTTTCACAGTCAGTGGAGGCATAGGCAGTTCTTAGAATCACTCTCTGGTGGGCTGAACATCACAGTCACCTCCCAAATGTGCTTGTAGCTGACTGCTGGAGGAGTCAGTGCAGTCAAACATCTCACACAGGAACTCAAACTCTGAGCCTGGACATAGGGAGGGGAAGTCAGCACTGGCTGTGTCCCCAGTCCCCGTCATCCTCTCTGCTCTGGCTGTGGGCTGGGGGGCCTGCACACATGTGTACAGGAAATACAGGATATATTTGTTTTTACATGTCCTCTGGGAGATGGCAGCCCATACTCTGTGGTTTACACTTCTGCAGAGGGGACAATAGCTCCAGTGCAGAGCTGCTGCTCAGGAGTGCAAAGGTAAAGAGTTGGACACTATATGGTTCAATATGAATCAAGCAAATGCTACTTTATTTTTGCCCTCTAAACCTAATATACAATTTCTGTCCCTCTGCAGGTGGTCACACAACTTATCCTTGGTAGAAGTCTTCTTGCATGGGGAAAACATGAGAACTTTTCTACTTCTCATTGGCTTTAGAGTGCCTTGGCATTCACCTGTCATCTTTAGCTCTTCTTGTCTCACCCCTTGTTTTCTTGTTAGGCCACAGCTCTTCTAGCTCTTATCTCTTTTCCAAGGGCAAAGCTACAGGCCTAGCTCAGGCTCATGAAAGCATTCATGAAAGCTCTTTCCTGGCTCATCCATTTTTCTCTAAAAACATTCCCACACAAGAGTAGCTCTTGCAAAGCTTCAGAGAGGGTTTGTGTTCACTGTAGGGCAGCTTTGGGTGAAGTTTCCCAAAGGTGAAATTCCCCCAGGCTCTTGTCTCTTCTCCTTTTAATGCACAGAGACCACAGACAAACCCACCAAGAGGGGATGGCTGCAACAGGGAGATCACAATACAAAATTCTGTACAGTTGTTCTTCACAGAAGTTCTATACAGAAGTCATTAGGGCATGTCTGAGAAATGTTTGCACCAGCACTTAAAAACCTCTGGTTATTTAAGGACAGATTCTCCATCATCTTGGATCTTGGTATGAATTTTGTTCTCAACAAGATTCCCTTTAAGCTGCTCTGTTTGACGACAGATGTACATTTATATAAATAAAAACCTTACATCTTTAAATAGCTGAACCACTGATTTTGAATATGTGTTTCATAATATGCACACAAACACTCCCCTGTGAGTAAAACAGCTAGAGCAAAGAATTAATCATATAACTAGTTAAGTTAACCATGGCCTTGTTTGCCTTATTTAACTTATTCACCCTAATTGTGCTGTTCATTAAACATACACAATGGAAGATTGAAATGAGAAGTGAAAGAAAAAATCTATTCTAACAGCTTAAAAAAAAAAGGAAAAATTTGCCCATTTAAACGGCTAATCTTTCTTCATGGTATCTGGGACTTAGGAGGAAGACATTTTAACATGGCTGAGCTAGTTCTTTTCATACTTGACCTTTTTTGGCATTGGATTTGTTTTCATTGTTTGAAGAGGTAGGAAGAAAAAGATGCTTAGAAAAGGTCTGGAAATACATTCATGATAAAATTTGAAAGAGAAATTAAACAAGGCCTTACAGGTTAGTGGAGAGCAGCATCAACCTCCTGGCATTTTGGACTGTAATAAGTAGCTGTCTGCCCAGTTTCTTCTGTTTTACTAATAATTTGTTAGTATTAATAAAGATGAAGTGAAGCCCCCCCCAAAAGTCCAAATACAGCCAATCAACAAGTAAATATCCCCTCCCTTGGCCATCAATTGACACTGAAGTTCATGTTATTAATGAGTTTGCAGGACAGAAAGAAACACGACCCTGAATATGAGCTTCCCAATGCCGAGGTTCATGGCAAACATGCATCACAGTACTCAGTGCAAAGGAAAAAAGCAAGGAGGTTACTCCTAAATGCACAGCCAGCTAAAGGGGTGATGTGGGTAATCAAATCTGCTGTTCAGCAGAAATAACCCTGGTGACACAGGGATAAAATGCAGGTGAATGTCAGAGAGTGTCAATGCAGTCCTGAAGGCTGCAGCTGAAATTCTGGCTGCAGCTGGTATCAGCAAATGGGTGTTCAATGGCTCCTCAAGAGCAGTGCTGAGACTGGGCCCCAAAATCCCAAGGCTGGAGGGTATTTTGGAAAATGAGGGTCAGATTTCCCCAGCAGACCTTGGCCAGAGGGTCTCGGTGCATTCTCCTCAGACGTACCTGCACATGTCTGCCTTTCTCTCCTTGATGTCAACGGGAGTTCCCTGCATGTGGGGAAGAGCTGAATATTACTGTCAAGATCTGCCACGCAGATCTGAGGGAAGAATTTTTGTCCTTAAGTGTTGAAAATGTAATGATCTATTTGATAGTGAGAAAAAAAGACAGAAACAGTATGAAGATTTTTAAAAGAAAACACACACACACACAATCCAAGCAGCCTTTGAAGTCAACGGCTTTGAAATAAAAAGCAGCCACTTTACCAGCCTCGTGAAACATATTTTGTTAACATTCTAGGTGTTGTATTTAAAACTGAGTTGGCCAAATTTGGCCATCAGAGGCTTGCATATAACTGGAAGGAGAGATGCTATCTGTGAGTCTGAGGATATTATCAGTTGTTTTAAATGAACTTAATGTGAGATAGCATGCCAGGAGATCTCATGAGGCCATTTCCAAAGGAAAAGATTCTGTGACTCACTGGAAAGTAACTTTATTCTCTCTGTTCTGCTATCAGAACAGCCACTGAGGCTCTTGTTTTACAGGACATATTTGATCCTTTTGAATTAATTAGATGTTGGGATTTCCAAAGGGATTTAAGATTGATGAGGGACCAAGCACAACTGTCCTTTGATGGGATTTGGGAGCCTAACTGATTCAGTCTCCTTTAAAAGACTCAGCTACCATACAGTTTGTTGCTGGTTATTTTGAGTACTGCAGGTAAGGGGCACTAATGATGTTGGCCTGAAAGGAGAAAATTGCATCTGAGGAAAAAGGCATGTCCTGGTACATTTGCTAATCCCAGAGTGGTATAGAGAGCACCTCATTTTAACTAATGTATTGAAATGTGGAGATTAGTCTCCCTATGCGGTAGATAAATTGCACTAACATGATTAAAAACCCCAACTAAACTGAGGCTCCTTTTATAGTTAATAGGGGGTCAGACTTCATTAGTCCTTCAGTGAAAGCAGACCTGTTCATTCAGGGATGTGGAAATTTGCCATCCTCTGAAATGGCAGATATCTGTGTGGACAAATTGGATCCCTCACTCTCATCCTTATGGGTGGGATTTTAAATTTTTTTCCCCCCCAAAATAGAGGGTTTGGGAAGAATGCTGTGGAAATGAAGGACTCTTGTTGAAAATATGTCTGCTTTGATGCTTTTGCTAATTACATCCCTTGTGAGAGAATTCTGGCTCACAGCAAGCAAGGAAAAGATAAATAATCCACAAAACCCTTATGAGCTCATCATCTGGACTATTTGTTAGGAAAAGAGATACCTCCACATACACATGTGCATACCTTCCATTCGCATAAATGGAGGATCTCTGGATACAGGGAGAGAATTAATTCCTTTCTTAGGAAATATTTTTCCTTGATGGAACTATAAGAGAACAGCTGCTGGCAGTTTTGGAGTAACACCTTTGCTTGTTGCTATCATGCCTCTGAGGAATTCTTTGCAGGATGGACTTCATACTTTACAGCATTTTTAAACAAGTACATACTAATTCTCTCTCTCTCTCTCATTTTTTTTTTTCTCCACTCCAAAATTCACACATCTTTTAAACTCATACAAGAAAAACTAAGCCTATCAGTTCTTGCAGCATTTAGTTTACATTAAAAATGATGAATGTCACTCCGTGGAGAGGACTTGCTAGAATGCTAATTCTTTCTTTGGTTTTAAACCAAAGCAAGATTTATGAGTGCACAGATTCACTTCCAAGATGAAACAGAGAAACATATGCGAGATGAGAATTTACTTGCATTATTAGTGCTATTCTTTCTGCACTGATGAGCAGTACAGATAATCCCATTCATTATAGACGTCCATAATTTTGCTTGAAACATTTTAACTCCTAAAGGATTCCAGCATAGATCACAGCCACAACTTTCAGTCAAAAGGAGAACAGAAAACAGCAAATACACTTCCTGAGAGCACTTGGCACAGTTCATAGGGCATTGCTGTCAGGGATCTCTTCCGATCTCCCACTACTTAGGGGTGTAATTGAAGGCTTCCTCCTGGAAGTGGGCAAGATTTAAACTGGTCAAAGGGAATTGGGACTTTTGTAAGCAAAGTATCAGATCATTTTTTCTAGAGTTGGATATTAAAACTGTCATTTTAAGAAGCATAAGAATGAATATTATTCTTGGAAGCATTACATAGCCTCAGAATGGTGCAGACTTGTGACCTAAATGTCACCAAGTGCTGCCTGTGAATGGAAACCTGCGTGGCAGTGCCATTATAACACATCATCAGAAATAAATATTTTGCCATTCCTTATAGCAAGAGGCTGGTTTTGTGCTCTGTAATTATTAGTGGTCAGGTCTGCATGAAATGTTTTGGGAGTCTTTTAAAGCTGCTGTGCATTCCAGAGCTGTGCCCACTGGGAGAGGACCTCTCCTCTCCACCTGCCTGTGCAGCACAGACAGCAGCAGAGCAGAGCTCCAATTAAGGTGATGATACTTTTCTAGGAAATGTCTTGGGATTTTCCAAGAGGCTAAATGAACTCCCACAGAAATTTGGGTGTCTGCCTCAGCGAGGCTTGTCCGAAAATCCCAGGCTAATATGTTAAGAAATATTCTGACTTCAAAAGAGGATGATATGCAACCATAACCACTCAGGGGTTCTGATGCTGATAATACAGTACTTAGAGGAAACTGCTCATGCTATCCAGTATGATAATACCAGAATTCACAAGAAAGAGCTGTGAGCCTCTAGCACTTACCAGCTGTAATACTGAACAGATTACACAGAAAAATCAGGCAAAAAAAAGTAATATGCTTTCACCTCACAGCAAGAAACGCTGAAGTTCAGGAAGAGGAAATGTGTATTAAGAGAGCAGGTTAAAAATCTACATTATCCAAGACTTTCATGAAATCAAAATGATAGGCACGATGCTAAGTTATTATAATGTATTTATTACCAGAATTGCTTTCATATTTAACTGATTTGGCCCATCTTGAGACCTGTTTTAAAATGCACCACCTTGTCCACCTTTCCATTTTCATATGAAAAACAGGAAAGCAAAAACTAATTTACTCAGGGAGACACATAGACTGTTTGCCCGTTTATCTCTTACAGACCACCCCTCAGTCCAATGTTGACAGTACATGATATTCCATTAATCTGCCTAATGAAAATTTAACCAGTGTTATAAACAAATAATTGGCTATTATCCTCTCAAAGATCCCGAATAAATTACTTCTGCTTATTTTTTTTTCCCTCTTCTCTCTCTATGCTTCTTCCCCCACTCCTGCCCCCACACAAAAGCTGGCTCTTTCCGACTGATGTTGTGGGAGATGAAAAAAATCACTGTAGCTGTCACTGTGCTGCTGCAGGCAGGGAAACCTGGGCTAGGCTTAAGGGATGCTCACACAGTGGCTCTGCACTTGCCTGTCTTTAGCTGTGGGGTTTTGAAGAGGAGCTGGACTGTGTGTTAGAGCTGCATCCCCATCCCCACCCCATCCCCTGCTCTCTCCCCATTTCTCTGATCAGCCCACCTGCATTTACACCGCATCTTCTGCAGCTCCCTGAAGCTGCACAAGAGGCACAGCCACCTTTCCCTCATCGCCCTGGCTGTCCTTTCTTCCTCTTGTGTGTGGGGGCAAGGTAGGATTTTTTTCCATTTAACAACTAAAGGGTGAAAAACCTCTCTCCATTCAGAGCAGTGAAAGTTGCAATGCACAGGGATGCCTGGTCCTGTGTCCATCTCCAGCTGCTGGGGGATGGGATGAGCTCTGCTGCTCCTCTGCCTCCCCTCCCCAGGCCTTTACCCATGAAATGAGGAAAAGACTTAGATAAGCCATATATCTGACTCTTTTTTTTTCTTTCAGCCAGAAAGACGTGAATTACATACAATTTTTGGAACAGTGTGTAAAAAAGTGCTCACCAGATATATCTTTGCAATTTGCACAAATTTGTATTTCTTAACAGGCAAGGAAATGGTCATCTCTAACTGATGCACTATGACAGCTAAACCAGAGAAGAATGATGATTTTTTAAGACAGATCCTGAGTTCTTTTAGGATATTCTTCATTTCTAAAACACACGTCATCATTCACAGGCACTTTAATATAGTGCTGAACAAATAATTAATTTTATTTTCCACCTGATAGATGTACAGGGGGGAGAAAAAGGTCTAAATAAAAACTTTCAAAATATTTGGTGAACCTAAATAATTAATTTCAGGGTTGGGTTTTCTTTTTATTATTTTTAAAATTTAAATAGGATAAAATTTCCTGGAGGAGCAGAATTATCAATCATAGATCGAGCAAGTAGGAAGATCAGGAGCAGTTATCTCTTGTACTGAAGCAGCTCCTGATGCCTTCAGAATGTTGCTGAGAACTTCAGCAGAGGCTCTGCACAAGATCAATGTATGGAGCACCTCAGCCTCTCTCCAGAAATTATTTGCCAGCAGGGCAAGACAACCAGCAGCTGTCTTCCACATCAAGATGCTGATCTTTATTGATCTACTTTGGCCTAAAGCCCAAAATATTATATTTTGGGTTTGCTTTGGTGTACATCCAGATCACAAATTATGAAGGTCTGTGCATGGTCCAATGCTCCTGCTGTTGGAAGTAGCAGCCTGCAGCAAAGCACTGGAGAGAGAAGGTGTATTAACATTTCCAGCCATTCCAACCTGGCTCTTGATCCATTGTCTCTGCTATGCAGGAAGCAAATAGGAGACAAAGAAACAAAACTTTCAAATTTATTTGCCCATTGAAAAGTTAAAAGTTAAAACCCCTGACTTTCAGAGCTGGTGTGATTGTGGAACAGTTTCTTCTTTAAGCCTTGTAGAAATTCCTTTGGGGAAGGTTTTTGTTTGTTGGTTTGTTATTTTTAAAATTCAAAGTCTGAAACAAAGGAATTTCCAGGCATCTCTAGGGCCAATGGCATCTCCTTGGGAAAGGTCTTGCACCAGGAGCTCCATGGAGTGACAGGGACCAAGAAAGAGCAAACCTGGACACACTCACCTCAAGATGTTGGTGTTCCTTCTCTTTGTTGGAACAGGAGCAAATCAGACCCTGTGGAAGTAATTTCACCATCCCAGGGTGAGCAATGTGATGCTTCAGGTCCCAGCTGTTTGGGAGTGTGGGCTGTGAGATTTTCCTGCATTCCAGGAAAAAGTTTTCCAGAGGGGAGGGTTAACAATCCACTGGTTTGGTTCATGAGCCCTCATCCCCTCAGAGGGAGAGGGAGAGGGAGAGGGAGAGGAGCCATGGGGGATGTCCAGAGTGGCCTTGCTCTGCCCTCCTCAAACAGGGATGGAGAAAGCCTGGAAAAAGCCAGGGAAGCCATGCAGTCCAGCAGAGAGCTGTGCTCTCCACTTTTGAGAAGACAAGCAAGAGCACAACCAGCACTGCATTTATCTGCAAGTGCTCAAACTAAGAGCAGAAGTAGGACTTTTGCTATAATGACAAATTAATTCTTGCTTTCATACTTTTATTAAAATAAGCATCTTCTGTCTTTTAACTAGACATGACATATGCTTACATAGATACAACACACCCCGTAACCTAATCTGCCAGCAATCTTGAAGCAATTAACTCCTTCTAATCTTTAGCTAACAAAGCCCACCATGCAAAAGGTCCCTGGAGAACAACACTCCAAAGGCTGCTGTAAGCTCCCTCTGACTAGTTTTGTATTATTTGGTGTGTAGGAGCTCATTGGAGTGCTCAGAGAGCAGGGATTCATTTGAAACAACAAAGATAAATCATCACAGATCATAAGATCTTCATTAACTCCTTATTTCTCCACTAATTAACACAAAAGAAATGACTTGAATGGTTGACAGGCAGCGAATGACCCACAGCTCAGTGGTTAATAGGATGCAAATGATGCCTAATGAGGGTCTCTTGCTGCAGTCTGGGCATCTGGCCTACTATTTTTGTTGGGGATTTAGGGTGGGTTTGAGATGAAAATAGTTTAACCAATAACATGGGCTGCTGCTGAGTTCATACTAAACTCTATGCATTTATAGATCCAGCACTCAGAATTAGCTTAAACTACTCATCAACAGGTTTGGATCCATACAAAGCACTGCACAGACAAGAAGTCTTCCTTTCCATGAGACACAGCAACAACAACTAAATATTTCATGGGCTGTTTTTGGTTTTTTTTCCCCATGGCAATAAAAATAGTTAATCTATAAATTCCTAATGACCTCTCAGTTTGTAAGGGAGACAGATTCCCAAAAAACTGTAATAGTGGCCTTTAAAATTCTTCATTCAAATCTGTGTCCCATGTCTAATCAAAAACAAATTTGGGTTGCTCCATAATGTTTTATACAGAAAACTATTTCCAGCTGAGTCTTTATGATTAATTAACAGGCTTTCAGTGAAGACATACCACCATTAAAACTTGTACAAGTCCCTCCCTCACTCACAGAAAGTTTTGGAGCAGCTTCAGGTTGAGCTTTTGATTCAACCACTTCTGTGGGTTCCTTTGTCCTCTGCTTCTTCTGTGCACACAAAAAAGCAAGGGCTGGTGTAAGAGTGGAGCATGGTGAATTCCTCTGTGTGTCCATGTTCTGCTGTGGCTGCAGGGTGGCCTAAATTCCCCTATTTTTCACCATTCTCCAGCCAGAGGTTATCAACCTTCCTGATATGGTGGTACAGCCACTCTGCTAATCACTTTTATTTCTGGCTGCATAAGCCAGGCTGATGAAATAGTTTTATTCAGGTTTATTAATTTATGATTAAACAGGTGACACAGCAGAGTTTTGCTAGCACAGGCCACATTTTGCAGGGGGCAGAGAGCACTGGCCCTGCTGTTTCCCAGGGTGCAGAGTCACCCAGCTGCCAAGGGCACTTCTGCTGCAGCCTGGAGGATGCTCGTGCTTGGGGAAAGAAATGCAGACATTTACAGCAGAGCTCATCCATGGGCTGGGATAGGCTGGTAGCAGTCTCTCTCGGCTCTAGGCCAAACTCTTGTGCTACCAGCTCCCATCATTCAGTGTCTAACACACTTCCCAGTGCCTCCCACTCTGCAGAATGAGGTGTTAACCCTGTGGTGCTGCAGCACAAGAAAACAGCGACAGCAAAGCACCTACAGCTCTCAAAATTCTTGTATCGCTTTAGTTTTCCTTCATTATCCTTTTTCTTTTTTGTTAAACCCAAGAGAATAGGTTTTCTATTTAGTGGTTAGTTTTAATTAATATGTTTAAATACTGCCTTTCATGCTTCAAACCAGCCACTGAACAGGACCATGAAATGAAATAGATCTGAAGGACTTGAAGTGAGAAGTGAAATCTATTTTCATTTTATAGGTGGATTAATATGGAAACAACCAAATGTAGTTCTTTATTTAAACATGTAAAATTTGAATGTGATCCTTTTCTCTCAAAAGAGCCTACAAACTCTGAATGGCAGTGGGGTACAGACAGTGTTTCACACACACAAATTCTGTTTTGAGTGCCCAAATTCTGTATTGATTTTCCAGCCACATCTACTGTAGTTTATCTGAAAAATCTTGGTGGGTTTATATTCTTATATAATCATTTATACCAAATGTACAGTTATAGACCTGTGAGAAAGTCAAATATTTAATACCTTCTTGAGTTCTGTTCTTTAAAATAATAGTGCCTTTTTTTTTAATTTAGAAAAAAACCCCAACATTGGACCAGAAAGCACGTTTTCTTTACCGTAAACACAAGTTAAAAAAAAAAATGCATGTCCAAACCCTGCCTGATCAGCAGGCTGGCTCTGCAAAGCCCTTACGTTTCCCATTATTGTCAGTGTGCATCCAGGAAGCGTCAGTCTAAGAGCATTCAGCCATATATCATTCCCACTCCATCTCTTTATTGGATGCCTTCCATCCTGAGACGAGAAGCAGAGCACACAAGGCGTGCTTGGGTGAGGTGCAGGAGGCAAAGCAAAAGCTGCTGTAACACCACCTTAGCTGGACAGGGGCTGCTCATCCCGAGGCACTTAAGGGATTAATGAAATGAAATTGTTTTTGGACTTGCTGCACTCTCTCTTATCTTTTAAATCCATGATGTCCCACGGAAGGCAAAATGTAGTAATTTTAGTCAGCAGCCTCTCATTAATTTTCTACCTTTGGGGGAAGGCACATTTATAAAAAAGAGGGGCTGTGTGTAGGCTAAGCTCAGCACATTGCTTTTCACTTAAAGAGCTCAGCATGGCACAGCAGAGACAGAAGCGTAACATGCTTCAAACGAGAGCATTCTTTCAGAGGAGGCACATCTCAGCTGTGTCTGCAGCTTTGCACATCTTTATATATATATTTTCATGCATGTGTGTTTATACACACATATATACAAACCTATGGAGCCATCAGTTTTTGAAGATAATCTTTCAGGTTAAGTATTTTCCCACATTAAACTGATAATTATCCCCTCCTTTTCTTCCTCTGTCCCCAGACACCAAACAAGCTGGATTTTTGCTTCATGTATTATTTATGGAAAGGAATTAATATGCAGATTCACAAAAACTTAAAAACTCATAATTATTCATAAAGGGCTTTAAGGTTATTTAGTACATATTTATGAAACTTTATGTTTGCTAGGAACTGTGTTTGAAAGTGCTATGGAAGGGTGTTGACTGAGGTTAATTACTAGCATGGAGAGTAATCTGAAAATGATCAAACTCTTTGAATGAAAATATTTGTCAGTATTTCTGATCTATATTTAAGTGAAGTAATGGACATCAATAGCCTTGCAAATATATTCGGAAATGGCTCTGCAAGAAAGAAGATATGCATATCTAATGCAAACAACCAATGAGAAAAATGTCTAGTTAGCCACCTTTGATCGCTTGGCAAATGTAATAAATGATAGAGATTTATCCTGTTTGTTGTCCATCTGTGCTGAGTTATGCTCTTATACATCCACACTCTAGTCTAGAAATTATTAGGAGCAATTTAAGGAAGCCAGAACCCTCCAGCCTTTTCTGGACTAAGACTCAGAAATGAGGTGCAAGCTATCCATGATAGCCAAGATTTCTCTAGAAGCTACTTAGGATAAGTACAGGCTGTATGTAAATAATACATTATATTGGTTTTATATTTACATAAATCTTTCTATCTTATGCATAATTAACCTCCTTTCTAATCCATTGTGCTCAAAGGTTGGAAACCTATAAAATGTGCTATGGGTTACGTGAAGTCAAACAAGCAGCAGTGCCAGCAATTCTGGAAGGTAGGAAGCACCCAAAATATTATTACAGCTATAATGCTGCTAAGAGTTATAAAGAAGATTGATTTTATGACCTTGGTGAGTTCATTGAAACCACTGGAGGTGCAGAGGTGTGGTGCATATGAGTGGGACTACGGGGGCTCATGGGGCTGGGGCTGTTTCCTGTGAGAAAAAAAGGGTCCTGGAAAGGCTGTGGTGGCTCTGGAGTGACTCTGGAGTATGGTACACAGGTGTGGACAACAGTGGGATGTGTTGCTGGTATCACACTTTGGAGCTTCCTTAACCCATGCTTTTCTTCAGGCATGTGTCCACTGAGGAGCTTATCAACCAGAACCTAGTGCATGTGAATAAATACAGTACATATGGTTATTTATTTGATCATTCCGAGTGAAAGCTGAAAAAAAAACCCACTAGAAATATCTAGATACTTTGAGAGATGCTCTAAAGATACGCCAGATACTTCTCACATCAGTCTTTTGGACTTTGGAGACACAGGGTTCACTCACAGTTCACTGAACACTGCTCTGCCTTTTTGGCATTCTTGGATTCCACCAGAGCTCGAGGGATGCACAGGGACCCCCGTGTCCCTCAGCAGCTCTGCAGCTTCTCAGTGACTTCGTCTCTGGGGCTGTTCCTGTATCTCTGTTCTGCTGTGGGCTAACACACAGTTCCATCAATAAAATCACTAAGCCAGGGTGTATCAAGCTCTTCCTCTTCTGCTGTGACCCTACTTTGCATCAGGGGAGGAGAAGGAGACAGCAAAGTCCTCTGCCACAGAAGAGGGCAGATCACCAGGCAGAAAGTCTCTTTCTTACACTCTTCATGGAAGAGCTGTCCTTGCCAAAGATATTTTGAAATAAATGGAACAATAATATTAGCCATAATAGTTGCCCTAAGTGCAATGACTATAGCCTGGATAGATTTGTAATCTCTTTTAATAAATACATTAAATTATTTGAAATAATGTTCTATTTGCCAACAGCTTATTCCATAAATATATATGGAATATAAAATAGGAGCGATTCCCTGACATAATTAAAATTGTACAGCCAAGTAAGAGGCAGGGAATAGTGTTATCTTTTCAGCTGCAAAATATTTTACAGGAATATTTCTCACAGACAAACCTTCTATTTACCTTTAGGGGTGGTTTAATTGCATACTGAAAAGAGTGCAGCTCTGAGGCAGTGATTTCTGGTGCCTCCATCTCCTACCCCATGCTACAAGGGGAGCTCAGTCAAACAAACTACACCTCCCTTGCTACCAGTGCCAAGCATTCTTCCTCCTCCAGACACCTGCACAGAGAGAACCCCAAAAGCTACACTGAGATCTCATTCACCCTGCAACAAACACACACCTTTGCCATCCCTAAGGGGTGGCTGGATAATCACCATTCTCTGTGGCAAGGGATAAAATGCCACAAAAACACAGTATTCAGCGGGGCTCAAGGTGCTCATCAGGGGTTCTGGGGGCTTTTTGCTCACATTCATCATCTCCAGAAATTCCAATGCTCTCTCAGAAGAGATATTTGGCTCCTGACAAAAGGACCTGAAGGTTACAGCAGTGGGTTTTTATCTCCTGTGCAGACTGATTATTAGACAGGGTTTTATATGTGCTGCTCAAATGGCTTATACACATTACTTTAAAGGATTAAGCTTGCATTACAAAAACTATCAATAATAACATGGTAAATTATTGATTATGGCTATTCTTAACTTCTAATGTGTTGTGTTTGGAGCATTGGTGATTTCTATGCAGGATAACACAACCAAGAGCAATCAATGGCATTTTAGGATCTCATACTGGATATTGCATCATCCCACCTAGAAAAGCTTGTTAATAACACTGACTTTTCACTGCCTCAGAAAATTCATTTGGAGGAACTGTCTCTTTGCACCGTAAGCTATTATGTCTGACATTAATTTATCTCTCAGCTAATTTTAAATTATCTCTCAGTTACTTACCAAAGAAGTAAATAACTGAAAGCAGCAGAAATTTCTAGACTCAGGTGATTTAAGGAGTCCTTCTGACCCATTTACTCAGCTGCATTTCAAGTACATTTATTGAAGCATAGAGTAATAGATGAGTTATGTGTGTCTAGCTCACAGGTAATTCCCAGGTATGCCATGGAATTGGGCAGGCAAAATTCACTTCAACAATGACTCACTGGTGATAAAGAAATACTCCTCTGATCGGTATCCCTGTTTCTGGGCTTTTTGTTTAAAAAAAACCCCAAAACCAAGAAAGATAGAATCAAAAATTCTGCATTACTAACTGAGGTGATGTTACTGAGAGCTTGTCTTGTGTCCAGGAAGGAGTGCTCAATGACAGACAAGGCATCATATTCAGCTTCACAACTGCTGCCTGCAGGAGGTCCTTTAGCATGCACAGAAGTGTCCACGTGGGGAATTATCACAAAGCAGCCAAGCTGCTGCAAGCTCCCCCCATCTCTGTGTGCTGCCTTCCCCAGGAAAGCCTTTACAGAGCTAAACACGAGTTTGGAAGGTGGGTGTGATGACACAGGCGAAGGAACATCTTTATCAGTGTGTATAGAGTGTAAGTGATGTGGGGGTAAGGAGAAGCCAATGCAAATCTTTTCTGAAGAGGTCACTTACTGGGCTTTTTGTAGGCTCCTCAGGGTGATGGGGAGACTGCAGTTTGTTCCACAGCCAGGTGCTCTGTGAGGAGCCTGAGTTGTATTCAGCTGCTTTTCATGACCCGGCAGTGGCTCCAAAGTGATGTGATTCCTTCACACCTGTTGACTTCCAAAAGAGGAAAAAAAGCAAGGCAGTGACTTCCTGCCCTGTCCCCTTCCCTGGAGGGCTTTAAGTATTCCCACCTGGAATCACCTATCCCCTCTCCCCACCAGAGCAGAAAGCACCTAACATCTAACCCATAACTTCCAGATTTCCTTTTCTGCACCAGGCATCATGGAAAACAGGATCTGAATGCATCAGGCAGCAGGTTAAATTCAAACAGAGCTTAAATATCCCGCAGTGACATCATGCCAGCCCTGTGTACAAACTGTATGCATACAAAAATGTAAAATCTGGGGTAGCTGTTTATGTGGGCACAGGCAGGACAGATGCTCCTGCATACATTCCACATCTGCACAGCTACACAGCCCTTATTTACATAGCTGTGTGCATAAAATACAGTGTAGTGTATTCTCTCATTACCTTCAGTGGGTTTTGGATCTGATCCATCTCACAAAAGCATTGAGTTGTATTTCATACACACAAATTGTATTTACGTATATACCTTGAAAATATACATCCTACCTTTGGTGGAGGAGTGGCTGAGTTAATATATCAAAGCAATGCTTATTATTGCTGATAGCAAAAATAATTTCTCAGCTTTATCTTGGATTCTTTCTGTTTCTTTCTTTTTTTTTTCCTTTTTTAAAATATTTTTTTCTTTTTTTTTTTTTGAGGAAGCCCACAGTGCATATTTTGGGGAACTGCAAATACATAATTCCAATCACATAATTTTTCAGACCAAACACCATACCATAATTTGCTAGGAGAGGCTGCAAAAAGCTAAACCATGGAGACTTACAAAGTACAGGAGAGCTATGCTAATTGGAGAATTGTGTAAATTAAAATGATCCAAATGTTTACAGAAAATAATTATTATATTTGCATACATTAAATTAGAGTTCAGAAATTTTGCCTGAAATTGCACTGGATTGAAACAAAAATGAAATCACATTTAAACACTGAATTTAAAGAAACTGTTAAATAACCATAATAGCTATGCATTAGTCAATCCAAATTCCTGAACATCAATTCTATCACTTGCTGTGACAAATGTTTAGGATGCAGTAATCTCTTGCCATTTCCTTAATCTAAATTTAATGGGGGTGAAACTTCTCCTAAACAGTTCTCACTCAGGCATTGCTTGCATAATTTTCTGTTTATTATTTGGAGTTACTTCCATTTCTAGTATATGAGTGATGCTCTTAACCTCTGCCATCTCCTGTATTCTGCCTTGATGGTCAGAGATAGTCCTGTACATCATGGAAGAAGTGAGGATTTGACTGATTTAACAAGCAGCCAAAGCCAATGGAAAGGCTCCCAGTGGGTTCAGTTTTGGATGTCTCCATCCCACAGCCAGGCTGGGTTGCATTCTGCACACCCTGAGCTGCAAGGCTGTGATCAGGATCATGCTCAGATTTGCTCTCTGTGCAGCACCAGATGCACAGCCCTGCACTGCTGTGCATGCAGCAGATTAAAGATCCCACTGTGAAGAGCTGCTTTGTTCACTCAGATCCAAACCTGAACTTCATCAAACACAGCATTGCAGTGCGAGGGTCGGGCTGGAGATCAGTGCACAAACAGGAAGCAGATGGGATTGCCCGAGTTTGTGTCTCAGATGCAGCAGAGCACAATGGGGTCTGGCAAGGAGGACAAACAAAATGCTTCCAAGCAGGGTAATTTGGAGGTGCTCTGCTAGTCTTGCACCTATTATGTTCATAATTAATACACGAAGTGGAGAGTTTGACTGAAGATCTCTTAGTGGCTTAATAGAAAAATCAAAGTTTCATGGTTTATTCATAATTCAGCCTGTGGCACGTGGAGGAAAATATGAGCAATTGCAATGCAACCCACAACAGGCAGCATGTCACTATGCCTGGCCCTTGTTTTCAGAAAAGACAGACATTTGTACTGCTGTTTTTAGGAAGACGATTTCACCTCCTGTGCTCCTGTTTCCCCTTGGTCCCTCACTGTGAGCACTTGGGAGCAGGACCTTTCTCAGCACACACTGCCCAGCAGAGAGCTGTACAGAACAGGAAAATCAGATCTTCAGAATCTAATGACTGTGGTCCAGAATCTCTGCACCAAAGCCAAAAAATAAAGAAAATCGAGGACAGAAAGGATCGTGCTCACAAAATACAGAATATCTCAGTAGAGGCTGAAGGAAATATTGCTGCAGTTCCTCAATAAATTAGACTATTCTGACACAGAAACAGGCGCTAAAATGAAGCAGAGGTGCCAAATATTAGAGGAACTGTGGTCAGTCTTTGAACTCTTACAAATAACAGACACTGGAGTATTAAAATAACAGAGGAGCTCATATCAGCTGGGGAACTCCAGCATAATTTAGTCTGAAGTTATTCACAAACATTATCAATATTTCTGAGTTTACACTCGCACCTTTGACTGTTGACTTAAAGCATCCAGTCTGGTTCATACTACTGGAAATGTTTACACTTTGGAATCTATTATGCATAGAAAAATTAGGGATTATCTTTGACCTGGGTCCCACATATTTTTATGCAAAACTAAATAATAGGGTTATTTATTCATTTAATCAATTCCATATATTTGCCATAAGCAGGCTTGATTTCTTCTGAGGTCACAATCAACATCACACTTTCAGGAGGACATACGGTTTGACTGCTAACACAGATATCCTAGTCAGCTTTCAAACAATCCTGAGCTTTCCTATCTTTCCTCAGGTTAGGAGCACTACATATTAATATGGCCTAATCTTTATGTGGAAACATCAAAAGGAAAGTCACTATTGGGGCAATACAGGTGTGTTTAACCCTTAAAGGGGGAGGGGTATGTGTATTTTTTAGGAATGAAAAAGGAAAACCACAAAATGTTCTGCACTCAAATGCAGCAAAAAGTGTTTCAGGCAGGAGTTCTTGCAGACAGATTTAGGCTCTCTCTGGCTGTGATGTGACTGGGCAAAAGCTGAGTAAAAGGTAACAGTCACTTGGGTGCAGAAGCAGAAGGATGCAGGAAAACACATTGTCTGCCCTTAGAGCAGCAGAGGTGCCTCTCACACCCCTGTTCTGCCACGCAGCTTCTGCCTAAAGGGAAGCACTGCCCCTTTCTGTGTCAAGACCTCTGCACAGCCAAAATTCTGCTTTACCATAGACTTACCTCATCCCAAACTTCATCCCAGTACCACAGGAGTAGATCAGTTTATTTCATGTGATCTTTGCTTCGGAGGACATCATCCGTAGCTTTAAAAATTAATGATTGCTAATGACCTGCAGTCCAAGAATCAGAAGCTTAGAGAACATTATGAATATCTTGGGATAATGAATTAATTCTCCTTTTCATAGTCTGTTTGGCATTGCTGACAAAAGGGAAATGAAAAGGCAAAGAATGTCAAATATCCACTTAAATATGTAACAAAATGGCTCTAAGGAAAATGAAAGCACATGACTTCCTTTTAGAAGAGGAAGAGTAGATTTTGTCTGAAAACAAGAGATATCCCTTCTAATGGGGGATAGTTGACCAGTAAATCCTAGAAGTTCATGCATTTGAAGATTTGAATACCATGCTAGGAAAGAATTTGTTTATTCCATTCAGACTAACCAACATATTTCACAGAACTTACAAGTCATGCTGGTATCATGTTGGTGTCAACATCTTCATAAAGAGCTGTCATTTTATTTTTATTGGCAAATGCCTGGATGCTGGTAAGGGAAGAGGCACTATTTCCAAGTGTGAGGAGGAAAAGTAACAGCTAATGTAACAGATACCTACCACAAACAACAGAGATCATCAACATTTAATGACTGGAGTAACCATATCCCCCTTCAGCTGATGGAGGTTGTATAGAAGCAGATGGAGCAAAATGCTAACAAACACTATGTACCAAATGTAATAGCAGATGTGAAAGCTCATCAGGATTATGCCATTGTGAGACTAATTACCAGGGTGCCTGGAAGTTTTAGCAAGCATCTTTCCTTCCCCCATCCCTTCTCCCTTTCAGCCAGTGCTTATACTTTATTTATTTATTTAGGTTTTAACACCTCCTCTTGTGATTTGCAGGCAAGAGGAATCAGTTTCAGCATCAGCACAATGCCTCATACAACACTCCTACAGCTAAACATCTGCTTGACAGAAGGCTGCTGGGAGCTACATGCCAGTTTTGGGACTCTTTCTTGTAGTTTGTGTGGCAGAAGTGAAGTATTTCAAGTATTTGAGGGCTCATGGGACTCACCAGAGAGCAGGCATCTGTGAAGATTCATAAACTGTGCAGAATCTCCAGCCTGGTGAGAGCAGCTGAAGGTTTGTACCAGGCAGGGATGTTGGCCTGGGCTCAGGAGGGTTCAGATGGTGCTGCTGAATGTTCTGCTGCCCAACATGAGCAAAAGAACCAGACAAGTGCCTCCTAAAATGTAAGAAAGGCCTTTGAATTTTGTGCCTGGCAAGTAAAACTTTAGTATAGAAGCAATGTGGGTATTAAAACACTGGCACAGTTTGTCTTGAGAGGTGGTGGATGCCCCATCCCTGGAAGTGTTGAAGGTCAGGTTGGATGGAGCTCTCAGTAACCAGGTCCAGTGGAAGATCTCTCTGCCCACTGTGGTTGGACTAGATGCTTTTTAAGGGATCCTTCTAACCTTAAAAATTACATGATTATATGATTGTCTGAAAAAATGAAACGTGTGAAGGAGAAAAATGTTGCTCCTCGAGAAAGAGAGGCTCTGCAGTTTTCGGTGTTTTGTTGAAGATCAGTGTATAAGAAAAAAGGAGAAGCAAAGAACAAAAATGTCCTGGAGGAGCTAAAATCTTTGGCCACAAGAACAGTGTTGCTGCAGGAGGTTCCCAAGGGCTGGGCAGGTGGTGGATTAGAGTGTGGTGAGAGACTGTGAATGGAATTTAAAATCAAAGTCCCTACAGCAGCTATACCCTGCAGGCATGGTGTCCTCAGCAGGTCACGTAGAGGCTGCGTTTCCTCCACACCTTGCTGGTTGGCAGTAGAGGTTTTATAGTGGAACACAGGCTTGTGGCACATTATGTGCAGGGGTCCTGGTACTTAAACTTCATCTTAATTTCATCTTAAATTTCATTTCCTTCTTCACAGGAAAAAAAATAAAGCTGATACATATTTTCAAGCAATAGATTGCAGGTGAACATTCCCTCCCAGGTGCAGGAGAATCTCCTCTGAGATCTTCAGGAGTTTCAGTAGCAAAATACTGGCATGACATTACAGGAGCTGATGGAGCAGCAGAGAGGAAAGAGGGGCTGGACTCTGCTCCTTGTCACAGGCTCCTCTGTGGTTGCTCCAAAAACATAAGAGCAGGTGCAAGAATATCCATCAGTCAGAAGGTGCTGTCAATAATAATGTGCTTTTCAACCAGGTTCAGATAAAGGAATGTGGAAAGCAGGAATGGACTCAAAGTGGAAATGGAAAGAAATGTTTGAGTAAAATACTCCTAAGCTGGAAAGTTGCAGATCATAGAATCATGGAATGTTTTGGGTTAGAGGGGACCTTGAAGATCATCTAGTCCAAATTCTCCAGTCATGAGCAGGGACATGTTCCACCAGACCAGGTTTCTCAAACCTGGCCTTGAACACTTCCACAACTTGTCAGGACAAACTGTGCCAATGTTTTTGCTCCCTCAGAGCAAAGAACTTTGTTCTGATACCTAGCCTAACCCTGCCCTCTGTCAGTTTGAAGCCATTCCTCCTTGTCCTCCTGTCCTCGGTGAAGGAATGGATTCCTGTGTGTGTTGCATTGGTGTTCAGTGGCTCCCAGCAGCTCTGAGCAACGCCAAGGAGCAGGTACAATTCCCAAAAAGTAAAGGGAGACTTCCCAATAATCAGAGCAGGGAATGGAGCCCTGTCCTGGTCCTGACTCAGCTCCACCTTCAGTCAAAAGTTCTTGATTTTCAAAGTCAGTTTTAATGTGTGTAATTGTGGCCTCAAAGGTAACTGCAAGGTGGGACTTCTTAGTTTACCTCATAACTATATTTTTTTTTTAATTTTTGATAGATTTATCTCTCATATATGCCTATCAGTGATGTAGAAGCAGATAATGGCACTTGAAACACTAATTTTCTCTCAAGCAGATTTCTCAACATTTAGTTCAGAGAGTTCATCATGTTTAAAAGCAGGTAATTTTGTCAAGTTGAACCCTTGGAAGTTTATTCAAAATAATATAGTATCAATCCATTTTCCAAGAAACAGACTCTTTTCTTTTTTCCCCTTCAGCTGTTTGTATAGCCCATGAAATGATTTGTGCATGCGTGTGTCACCAAACAAATGTTCTGGTGCCTTTTCAGTAACAAATAGTCTGCAATAAGGAATCTCCATCTACAGCCAGACAAGCAAGTGATGCTGATACATGTTACAGCATGTTCTGAGAGCCAAAGTCTGTCCTCTACAAACCCCAGTAAAAGCAAACTGCATCTTTAGAGTTACCTTTCCAAGCTAAACTAATGAATGTAGTTCCACGACCAGGATTTAACACACAATAGATTTTTTAAAATACCCAGGAGTCTTCAGGCTGATGCCATATTATGCCTTCACTGGTCTCAATATTATTGTTTCTGTCCCATTTTAGGTTATTCTCCAGTGTTTATTATTAATTCAAATTCTCACTATTAAAGGGGAGATATTATCCATATGGTTGACGTGCTGCTCAGTATGTTCATAAGTTCTCCAACATTTTGATTAACACTGACAGAAAACCCTTTGAAAACATATGGCCCTATATACATCCTGTCATTTCTAATAATAGGGTACATTCTTCAGCACACTTTCTTAAGAAGATGAATTCAGTCATATTTTAGAAACATGCTAATACTTGGTTAATTAGTCCTTTGAGGTCAGGGGGAAAGAAAAGACTGAATGAAAATAAACTTTTCCTTGAGCAGAGACCATGAGCACTGAAGATAATTTGTGTGGCAGAAAAACGTGATATCTATGAGTAATGGTCTCTATATACAGCCAGATTTCTTAAATCAATTAGCTCCTGGCATATTCCTGAAGATATTCATGCTCTGTTTGATATGCCAGACTGTGAAAGCTTTAGCATGAAGACTGATTTGGATGCTCATTTCACTGATTAGGTCAGTATCTTATTTCTGGTGTTGAATTCCTGTATTTATACCGATTGTTCCCCTTTTCTGACACCTTTGGGATATCGTAGGATCTCAGCACTCTTCTCCCTTACACAGGCAGGTCTGATACCAAATCTAACAGAGATATTGTTGACTACAATTCACTTTGGCTTGTGCAGTAACATGGCACATTTATAGGGCAGAATTTACCCCCAGAGAATATTTTCACCACACCTATTTTGCTGCGATTTTCACCCATTTTTTTCATCATGATGAGGAAAAGTCTCATAAAGCCTCATAAAAGAGACCTGCATGGTCTCTTTTAACCCTAGTTTTTCTCACAGAGGTACTTGCACTACCTATCCTCAGACTCCAGTAGTTTCAGATTTACTCCTTGGGAAGCTCCTCAGACACATATTCTTAAAAATTGTACTTTAGGATGTGGCTACACAAAACTAATCTACCTGAAAATTCTGCAGCACAATTAGACAAATATGTTTTTAAAAGGTGATCTATCAATTTTGTACTTTATAAATCTAAATATTTTCTTACAGCTCACATGTTCAAAACATACACTCAAGTTCTTTCCACCCAAAGATGTATCATTATTGTTAATGCAGATAATTAACAATGATAAAGTTGCAAAACTTCTGTTATAAGTATTTCACCCAGCATCTTACTCTCATTTCTTGCTTTTCCTCTTTCCTCCTTGAGTATAACCCAGGGAAAAACAATTTGATTCTCAAGAGAAAATACAAAGAGGACCCCCCCCCCCCTTTTCTTCTCTGTCTCCTCCCCCTCTGTTTGCTCCTGCTCTTTTTCCTTTGGGAAAAGTCCCAGTCTGGGCTACATCAGTGAAGCATTTCTGGGCAAAAAGCCATCAATCCTTATGAAACTCCATCTCTGGCTGTTACTGTGGATAGATTTCTCTGAGCCCATCAAATCCCTCCTTCTCTAGACTCCTCTCAGAGAAGAATACCCATCAAAAATCGAGGTCTTTGTCTGTAGGGATGGAGGTAGAAGAAGTTTTGTGTGATTCGAAGACCCTTGGAAGCTGCAGGATGAGATTAAAAACACTCCAATCTTTAAGGCTAGGGAATGTTTTCAAGTCCCAGCCAAGTCTTACCCATTCCACAGAGAGCAGCTCTTCCACATCTTTTCCCATGAAGTCAAGACAAAAGAAATAAAAGCCATACAAACCTTCTCTACTCTTTGTCTACTCTTACCTGCATATGAACAGTGTTTACAGAAATACTGATACCCAACAAAACACCTTCAAGAAAATGGAATATCCTCTTGCACAAGAAATATTGTTTTTAGGGCTTAATGGGTGAGAGTGAAATGCCTCTAATGGAGTTTAGCTGGGTCATTCAGAGCTCATCTGCAATAAAAAGAAAAGATCATAAGAGATTAGTGCAAGAACTGGAATAGGCTGGAAAACCCCAACATTGATGGAAAATTGAAATAATTTTAAAAATCCCCATCAGTCAAAATCAAATTTATGGTTTTGCTGCCAAAGTTCTGTAAAACTTGCTGTAAAAATTTTTTGTCTGTTGTACTGAGCCTCAAGAGCAGTACAAGTTTAGTTCAAGCTCTGCCATTCAGAAAACATATGCTCTTTTATACTTTGTTTTGCACTGTCATTTTGTACCTGCCTTTTCAAAGCTGCCCCTCCTCCCAGCCTGCCTTTTTCAGACCCTGAGAGACATGAATTGCCTTCAGAGCAGGGACATACAGCTGCCTTGGAGATAACTGCTCACTCCTATTAAAACTGTGCCTGTGTTATGCTGTTTATCTCATGATACTCCTTAAGTTACAATACTGTTATTTCACTTTTTTTCTTTGGTTCTACATTATTTAAACTGCTGCACATGATACTGAAAACTTGAAGACTGTTATCAGTTTAGGAAAAGGGTATTAAATGGAAAAGATTAAGATTTTGGCTGGAATCCAGTGAGCACTTAAATGCATGAGTAACTTTACTCCCATGAGTAGTGTCTTTGACGCCAATGGGACCAGCCATGCATGGAGGAGCACATGTTTGTGTAGAATTTGGGGAGAGCAGGTTCTGCTGCAAGTGTTCAGGTTCAAAACTTGGGCTTGTTTAGAGCTACACATGTGCTCAGGTTCATGAGACATTAATGTTATACATTTGCTCGCTATACTTTTTCCAAATGTTAGCAGTCTACTGATATATTACTATTTTCCCCTCTAAAATAGGAGGTTTTTAGCAAAAAGAAGAATCAGGTTTCAGTTATTCTGGGAAAATAAAACAACTGCTTCAAAAAACAAAGAATACATATTTTAGTATAAGGCATTGTGCTTGGCAATGCCCAGACAGGTTCTCGTCTGACTGTCAGAAAAAAAAAAGTCAGTAGTGTACCACAGAAACTTTCATTCACCTCCAGAAAAAGTCACTGGATTTTTTAACCTCTCCATCTTTCCTGTCCCACTGTTAGTTACTGTTCTCCATCACTTCCATCTTCAATAAAAGCTGAGCACAAGATTAATCTATATTTAAACCTTTTGCTTCAAGATTTATGCTGGTCACCGGTACCACTGAAAGACAGACAGACAGAAGTCAGGTCCTTTTGTCGTATATGAAAGACACCAAAGCTGACCCTTATATTTTTTCAAATAATTAATGACAAATTATTTTTTAAAATCATTAAATCGAAAGGTGCATAACCTCCTAATTAAGAAGCATCAAAAAGTTAATTTTAGCAATTTTAACCAAACAAATCATTGCACTATTGCAGAATCTAAATATTTAAGTTCAGCTTCTTGCTAAAAATTACTAATAACAGACGTGCCTCCATCCTTTATAAAAGCAGAGGTTTGGCAGCCCCTTATGTGTCATTCTCAGCTACCAAGAGGATGCAGCAAGGATAAAACCACACAATAACATAAGAGGTGTAGCCATACCAAAGAAATTACCTTGCAAAGGAAAACAGCATCGTGACATACGTAAATTAAAATTTCTAGGACCTGGCCCAATTCAGTCTAACACACTGTAGGCACAACATCTGTATCTTCTGCCAATAAAGCACCATCCACTGCCCAGCTCATCATGGGCTATGCAAAATTAAACAGAATTATGGATGGCTAAAGGCAGCAGATTGACCATATCTTACCGTGTCACTCTCATGATGCAGTTTTTTGGTGTGTTTTTTTTCTTTTCAATTAACTTTTTAGTTCCTACATTGAAACTCACTGCTCATTCATAGACACTCAGACAGCCAAGGCCACTAAACAGATTTTCCTATGACAATATCTATTTCTGAAATGAAGTAGTCTTATATCCAGCTGGCTGAGTTGTGACGAAAATAAAATCAATGTGCCTGCAAAACTTATTTCTAAGGGTGATGAAGCTCCCTGCTAGGGATTGCAGTGTCTAATTTGCCAGATATTTGTTTCCTAGCTATTATTGCCTGCTGAATATTTTAAATCCATTGTAATTCAATATTCAGGCCAAGTCTAAAATAAACCTTTTATTTTTTTTTCTCTTAATGATTTTCTTAAAAGATATTTTTGTCTTCAATCTTCCATTTTAATCTTGGCCTTTTAAAAGGCCATCTTAAACTTTAAAAGCAGCCTTAATTACTAGACATTTTGTCTCCTACTTGGCAACATAATACAAGATGTGGAAACTGGATGCAGAGTCTAATAAATTCGTAGCACCATCCTGAAGAGGCAATAGGATGCTACATCTAGCTAAAATCAGGAAACAATTGATATGAAGGCCCAGTAACACATTATTGTAGCTCATTTTTCAAGTGTAAAAGCAGAAACTCAAATTTTCTGAAGTTGGCTAAAGGCAGATGTGCGTTGACTAATTTTAAAACAGTAGTCAAGAAACTTAGTGCTTTATTTTGAATATAGGATTTTGAAGGATTTAGATTTTTTGTAAATACTTATGTTGTGGGAGCTCTACATTTCCGTCTCCATCTTTAGAGCAACTAGGTTTAGTTGGGAAAAAAGGTGACCTTTGCTTTAGCTTATGTGATGAAAAAAATGAATTAAATGCAATGTAATTCTCTCATTAGAGAATATCACTAATTCTATTCCCACAAGTTGAGTCCTATGCAAAGCTTTAAAAAGTGACACTGGAATTTCAGGAGTTAAGGCCCATATCTTATTTGTAGATAGATTACTTGCTCTCAAGAGCAAAGGAAAGAAAAAGCGAATAATTTCAAGGAAAAAGATTTTTTTAACATCTGTAAAGAATGACAAAGGTAGAAAGAAATCTTGTCAGTGAGAGGGAACTGATGGCAGCAAACATCCAAGCAGTCAAGCCTTCCTGCCTTCCTGGAGTGTGCTGACATTAATGATGGGGTGGGGACTGAGATGTGCTGTGTCACCTGTCCCTGTTCCCTGTGCCTCCTTCCAGGAATATTAGTGGCTATCTTCTTTTCTCCTCTGCCTTCACTCAGAGTTGGAATTGAAGCACGAGAGATGGATTTTCATGTTCGGACTTGGTTGTTTATTAATTCTTATCTATAGTACACTGAGTTCTACAGCACTTCCAGCTAACAAGCTAAAACTGACAAAATGGAGCTGTATCTCACTCATTACAAGGTCTTTTAAGGCCTAATTATCAAATTAAAAGCTAACATCTGTATTATTTATTCTTTTGACCCAATGACCAAACACCTGTGACCCACACTGTGGGATTTTTTATCCAACCAAAAACTACTGCCTAAAACCAAGAAGGAGAAGGAATGAGAAGGAAGAAGGGACAACTCCCAAAAACCTCCATCTTGTCCCATACCTATTACTATATTCTAAAACCCCAAATTCCAAATCCTTCACCATGTGATATTGCACACTTCCACCCAAAGTACACACCAGTGATCCCAAATCCATCAATTCAATTCTGGAAACCTTCTCCAAGCCCTCAAGTCAAAAGCAGTGCTCTTTTGAGGGTCAGTGTCAGCAAGCACAGAAAGTTCAAAACTTACAGGCTTCAAGGTTCCAACACAGGAGGAAGGTACAGACAGGGTATGTACAACTGGAATAGGATTCTTTCCTTAACACCCATTTGGGTACCAAATCTTCCCATTTCTTACAGGAGTTCCTGACTTAAAGGAGTTATTAACCTTTTTGCTGTGCTTCACCCACATAAAGCATTTTTTTTCCCAGCCTATGGAGTGGCACAGAAGGACACACTTTGTATGGTGAGGCCAGAGAAAAAGCACCAGTAATTGCTTCTGGAAAAGTGTGTAAGGAATTGTAATGCATGCCTTACACCTTTCTCTGAGTTTATTTGGCTTTAGGGATTTGGGAGTGGGTTTAAACAAAGCTTTTAAAATGAATGTTCCCGTTTTTAAAACACTAAGCTGTGAGGTCTGCTGGTGGCCACAAGCTGCTGAGGAAATTGTGGCTATCTCTGCAATGCATCACAGTGTGAAATGTACTTGTTTTGTCAGGTCATGGGGTGGTTGGGGAAAACAGGAGACAGCAATAAGTTTATTTATACAGCCAATACCATCAATACTGCCTGTGCATTGGGCTCTAGAAACATACATCTGTGCCACTTTTTAAAATTTCCAGTGGTGGTGCATCACCACATCATCACACTTGTAATATTTTTATGTTTTTTTTGGCTACCTTGATGGTAATGCTTCCCTTAACATCTCTGCACCTTTTTGTAATCCACACATCACAGAAGATGCACCCACTGCACACGATCTCCATGTCACACCGGGGCAAAAATGGCACTGAAATGCCAAACTCCCCGAGAGTCTCCCAGGACATGGCAGGGAAGGATGTGAGGACTCCAGGAAAGGCAGCAGGAGCTGCACAGATACCCCTGGTGTTTCCTGAAGGAATCCATTCTAGAGCTGGGCAACACTTTGCTTTCCAAAGCACTGCCCATTGATTTTTTGTATTATTTCTGACATTGTGCCCAGGGAGGAGGAAGGGAGAAGGGTGGAGAAGCATCCACACATTCTGCTTAAAGAGAGTTACCTGATTTCCTTTCTGCTTGGCAGTCATGCTGCTTTATCTAATCTCTGGAGAGAGATTTGCTGCTCCAAAGGCAACTCCAAGCAGCTGAATGAGGTGCTGGAGCTGAATTGCCCCTTGAATTGACAGCTGTCAAGAGATTTGTCACCAACACCAGCCAGTCCAAAGTGCTTCCAAACACCTTTCATTGAGCAGAAAGTCTTCTGGCAGGATAGCTTTAATGATGGAAAAAAAGATTTGATTTGGCTTCTATATTAAGTCCATGATAGTGTTAATCCCATAAAAATATAAAACCTCCAGAATTTCTCTCTAATAATTGTAAACACTGCTTCCTTTGTCAACTTTTTGATTTATTGGAACTTATTATAGAGCTAGACTTTATTGTATTTGCTTGTGATACTACAGTAATCTTTTCCCAGGCTTTCACTTTATTTTGTTACATTTATCTAGCAAGCCAGATTCACACTCCCACAGTAACCATATGGAGAAAAGCCACAAAAGCTGTTAAGTACATTTAATTACTGTTTTGATGAGCTCATATTTTAATTATGTTTATTGATTCTGTGTGTGTTGAAATAGTTTTAGCATTTCAAGAAAAAAAATGGAATCAATATACTGTAATTACTGGGCATTTTATAATTTTTCTATGTAATTAAAACTTTCATATAATATTTTTAACACTTTTTACTAATCCTTCAGCTGTGATTGGCTGCATTTCCTCTAGGTTTAGGTGAGCTTTAATTTTTATTCTTCTACAGTGTGAAGCTAAATTCAAGACTAAACACAATTTCCATCATTTCCTCTTGGAACTTCTTAGGAAGTTAAAAAGAGCATAAATATAATATTTATTAACACATCCCCAGTTGTGATACATCTTCCACTTGGAACTGTCGTGACAGGACTTCCCATCATTGTGTAACAGCTTGATGGGCAAGACAGCTAAAAAAGGGGATCTGCACTCTCCTGTTTCATTACAACAGCTGGAATTTTATCTGAAATGGTAAAATATATTTTTGGACTTTAAAAAATCCATACACTTCTAGTCAGGTAAAAAAAAAACAAACCAAACCAAACCAAAGCATAACATTTAAAGCTGTTGTCAGACTTTTAAATGAAGTTTTCCCTTGGTAAGATCTAGACTTCTGGATTATAAAAATGGTAAAACAGATGTAAATATATGGGGACCTGACCCTCTGCTGGTATAATGGAAAAAATTTTGTTTCCTGGTGAAAGAAAATAACTTTGAACACAAAGTTTGTCCAAAAGCAGGTATGACCACACACCTGGGTGGAAGTCAGCAGTGACAGGACTGATGTTTCTATGATGTGTTTGAGATTTGAAGTTCCAGGATTTCTCATGTGGTGAAAATCCCATCCTCAGGGGAGCTTTGATGTTTGCAGCCATGAGATGGTGAGCCACAGACCTTTGTCTTTTAACTTGTTTCTGGGGTTTAATTTCAATTGCATTAAAAGCAAGAAGCAGGGTCATACCCTTCAGTCATTAAATCAGTTTTTATTTATTTGCATCTTTGAATACTACATGGAAAAAGTAAAGAAAATAAAAAAGTCAGCTGCTTATATTTTAAGATTTTGATTATAGAAGATAATTTCCACTCTTTCAGGATACTTTTGAGTATCTTACAAAATTCTAGAAGGTTACTCTGTGCCCCTCACAGTTAAACTGGATTTGTTACATGAAGACTTATTCTTGAAGTATTGCACCCTTGGCTCTCACTCTCACTCTCACTCTCCATCTTGAATTACCAAAGAGAATTATCTTTTCTGTGGAACTCATCTTCACTTGGCCCTGGGCACACAACATTAGCAGGGCTGGAAACTGGGTGCTGGCTGAGGAAAGAGAAAGGACTTCACCTATTTTAGTACTGTATATTACCTGAAGGTCATGAGATTGCTGTGAGAAGGGGCAGAATGTGTGAGTCTGGTAACAAAAAGAGGTATCAAGAGCTGAAAGAGAATATTTATGGGAAAAAACCCCATGTGATAGCAACAAATAGAGCAACCTGAAAGAAAAGGAGAAAGGATAGATAGGAAGAATACAGAAACAGCACACAACTGTCCACTTGGAATGAGATGGGCCAGGATTAGAGAAGGCTCATGTGTCATCTTGACCCCCAGAGAAAAGTCACTGGAGGAGGAGGGGGCAGGCAGAGAGGATGGAGGCACAGAAAGGTGGGAGCCTCATTTGCCCCACTTGGGAGCCCTTAGCAGGAGGGTGAACCCTGCTTGTGGCCAAATGCCCTGGCACAATCTGGGGAGACATTTGCAGGAGTCAGAGCATTGGACTCTGCAGAAGGTGCTCCAGTGCCTCCTCTGCCTGTTCCAAAAGAGATTTCAGAGAGTTTCCAAACCAGGCTGGAGAGTCCTGCTGCAGCAGTGGACTGGATGGAAATCCTCAACTGGAGCT
Organism: Rhabdornis inornatus; assembly: GCA_013397075.1. NCBI lineage: Eukaryota > Metazoa > Chordata > Aves > Passeriformes > Rhabdornithidae > Rhabdornis > Rhabdornis inornatus. The sequence continues at coordinate 588,506 of VWZS01010874.1, read as the reverse complement.
GGTGCTGCTGGTACCTGTATTTCAGTGTTCACCCACAGCCAATATGAATAATTTCCTTTGGTGTCAGTGATGTTTTCATCAACCCTCTAAATGCACTTTTTAGACAGACTCATTTCTGTGTGTATGTACAGACATTTTCTTTCGTGCTGTCTGCAGCACAATTCAAGTATATTTGTTTCCTTTGTTTCTGACTCCAGTTTTCTTCTGCCATCATTTAATAATCCAGTTTTCTCTCAATACAAAACACATGCTGCATATTTAAATATGAAACACGGATCAAATAAATACACCTGGGAAAAGGAAAAGGGAGAAGAGTTATGCAGTCCTAGTTACTTCCTAGCACCATGAAGAGCTCTCCAGGATAAAGGCTCAAAATCTGAGCAAAGACACTACTATTAAACCCATCTCATTCTCCTGAATTTGGAGGAAATATTTATGTTTTCTGCCATGGAAAAGACAATCTCATCAGGAAGGACTGTTTGCTGTCTGTTTACTTCTCCAGGAGTGGAGAGAACATGCTGGAGAATTTGTGAGGGTATCATGCCTGATTAATTTAAGCACACATTATTCACTGGAAGAAAATATTTCAGATGATTGAGGTGGAAGTGGTGAAGTGATTGATTAGAGTAAGAGCTGTCAGCTCCATCAATTAGGATCAGTGTCAGCCATAACCTTGAATTTCTTGCTCTACTAGGTGCAACAACGTTAGTGTTGCTTCAAGATAATTTCTTGGATTTTTTTAGCACGAAGCATAATAAAAATACTTCAGAGAGACTGCTTTGCAGTCCTGGGCAAATACATGCAAACAGTTTTCAAAGGACTTGTTATTCCCCCACCAGGCTGTCAGAGCTCCTCCAAAAACGTTTCTCTCTAAGGGATAAATATTAATTTATAAACTTCATTGCAACTCTGTATAATTTCCCTGAGAAGCCAAAATAGGTCCTGCAGCTCTGGTGCAACTCTGGACAACCACATAGATAATTTTCAAGAGAGCAGCTACATATCAGAAAATCTTCTGAATGTTGGTAAATGTGTAAATGTACCACATATGTTTCTGAGGGTAGTAACTCAGCTGTTTCATTTCTCTCTTTTGCTCAATATTCAGCCCCTTGAGAGTTCCGACCCTGGCTCCAGTTTGGCAGTTTCACACACATAAAAGTCTTGTTCGTGCAAGTTTTGTGAGCCACCAGACAAAAATAAGATTTTTTTTTTTGCTGATTTTTTTTTTTTGCACTGCAAGTCTAAATCAGAAAACCACAATTGTGTATGCAAAACATAATCAGGCCCAGCAGCACCCAGGAGGTAAATTTAGGACTTCTCTTTCCCTAACATATCTTCCCCTCTAAGGTCAATTAGAACTAATCAGTTTAATAATTGCATCCCATCTAACAGTTTCATTTATGGAAACACTGAAGCCAAAGACTTCATGATTATTTTTTAGACTGCTAAATATTTTTACACTGTCCCATCTTAAGAATTAAACATTTCAGTTTAAACACATTTTACAAGTGCTACTCAGACTAATAACCTTAATTTCTTGTTCACTATATTTTATTTATTGGTTATTGATAGAGTAATCCAAATTTACTAATTGACACATTTAAAATAAATACTGCTGCAGACCATTTTTTTCAGGCCTGTGAACAGGTTCCCAAAATTTTGCTTTGTAAAACATTAAGAGTCACAGGCAGTTGTCCCTCCTTAATTCTTTTAATAAGTTGAGAGTCCGAACTGAATCACAATCTGATTCTTTATGTACTGCTTGGTGAGTGATCCTCATTTGAGGATTATTACTGGGCAGAATTTGTTTTCTTCACTTGGCTTATCCATAGAAAGTCATTCCGGTGAGTCACAAAACAAAAAGAAAAGACAGGAAAAGGAAAACCAACAAATTCATAATAATAATAATAATAATGATAATGATAATAATAATAATAAACCGAACCAACCTCAGTTATGAGGAATTATATAAATTATAGTAAGAGTCTCTTGCTATAATTTATATAATTATGAGTCTGTAAAATTCAAAGCACAAGAAGAAAAGATGCAGCAAAGTCACCAAAGTTGTCCAGATCAGATGCTGCCCAAAACCTGTTCTCACACACACACTGATGCCACTAAATCTCACAAGGAGTTGCACAGCTGTAGTAAATGAAAATTTCCTAGAAAAAAGACTTCAAATGGTGTCAAATTAATTATATCAGACTGTCTCAACAGCTGTGAGACCTCTCCATATCCTGCTCACTGCTTGTTTTGGTGAGCATGAAGGCTCAGCCCTGAGCTTGTGCCTGTCCATGCACATCAAGCCCCTCTCCCTTCCCAGCATTAAAACCTTCTAAAGAGAGGTTGAGAATCAGGGATGCACACTGCCCTCACTGCATCTGCCTTGGGGCACCTGTTTTACCAACTCCTTCCTTCAGCTTGCTGAGAATTTAATTTCAGGAAAAAAGGAAAAGAAACGCATGAAGAAACCAATATGAAAAATACAGGGCCCAATTCCTGGCACATCAAATTTCACTGCAAATGCAGGGGCACAAGGAACATGTAAGAGCAGCAAAGGTACTGGATTTCATTCTCTTTCATGGGAGATTTATCTACTGGTACATGCAATGCCTTGAAAAATTAGTGTACCAAAGGCTACCTTCAAAAGGACAGTGTAAAATTGAAGGAAAAGTCAAACTAACAAAACTGCTGTGGAAGAGGTGGCTGAACACTTTTGCCATCCATCTGTTCACAGGCTGTCAGCTGGCAGAAATAATTCCCCTTACCTGGGGGCATTTTCCTGTGTACCTCTCCTTCCCCTGTTCCTCCAGCCACTCTGAGTAGATCACTGGGGAAGGGGAAATCAGAGTGTTCCCCATCATAAGAAGAAATCAGAGAGGGTACAAAGTTTCACTTAGCTTTAGATTAGTCTAAATTAAATAGAGTGGCCTGGGGAGGGGTCTCAGCCTGCAGGGCAACCTGATAGTGAAGCTAGAATCACAGTCTATCTATGTTCTAAATTGATGGCAATGAAAATAATACTCCCCAGACACAAAAGTACACTTGTTTTCAGATTAATGCATCCTGAATGTGAGCTTTTCATCTGCTTTCTGAATGACTTAACGTGTGCTCATTTGCCTTGGCCAGAAACTGAACTGCAGGTTCATTATTTGGAAATTTATTTGCGCTGAAGTCCATAAGGCCAGTGGCTTTGGAAGATGAAAACTGCTTTCCACAGGCTCTCATTTTGGGAAAAGCTGGTTGCCCTGGGCTGCCAAATGCATTCCCAATGAGCTGCTCCATGTGCATGTTCTGTTTGGGCTGAAATTAAATATCAAACTGCTGCCAGGCCTGATCCAAGCATCTCCAGTGGCTCCCTGTGAGGGTAAATGATGAGTATGAAAAACAATTCCTGCTGCTCTGCATGTTCCCTCTTCTCAGAGGAGAGCATTCCTATCTGCCATAACTGCCAGATCCCACGCTCAGATCAATTAATTCCTGGAGTGCACTGTCAATTAATATGTGTAATAGATGATAATTTCACAAATGCTCTAGCTTCATTTTGTGTTTTCCAAACTGCTATTAGTACAGAATTACATTGTTCTTTGATTAATAAAGCAGCACTTTTTTTTGTGCTTTCAGATATTGCCATTACAATAGTACAACTCTGTATTTTTCTCACTATCTGTGGATAGAAGATGTAAAATAGAAGAAAGTTGTAAAATACATCTGTCAAGATGTGCTCAAAATTACTGTTCTTTCTGTAAATGGAGAATTATTACACTAATTCAGATACAGATGCTTTGCTAGGCTTGGCTTCAGTTCAACTTGCAATGGAACGGGATACTGAAAAAAAATTAAAAGTGGAATTGAAAAGACAAAACAGCATCATCAGTTCATTCCAAAAGATTGATTTTCTTACTATCATAACATTTTCAGACATTCTGGCAACACCTGACTTTGCAAAGAATTTCAGTTCTGATATATGATGTGTTCTGAGAGAGCGTATCTTGCACATGGTCTCTTCAAAGCTCCTCCAGCCTGATGTAATTTTACATTTCTCTTTAACAATAGACGATTCAAATGAATGGGACTTAATTGCAATATGTTTTTCCCTGCTATTATGACCCTGCACAAGTAACTGTATTAGTTTTGGCTGATAGAAACTCCCCAAGCACATCCGGTATCAGCGCTGTCAAAGCAGACCTGCTGTCCCTGGCCTTGTTCATTCACATTCCTTGGTCAAACCACCCTCTTTTCCCGAGCATTAGTTCATTATCTCCCTGCTATCTGTGCCTGTGCCTGTAACTCCATCCTGGAGAACACTAATTCCACACACTGAGAGCCAGAGTAAAGGCCCACAAGTGCTTTTTCAGAGCCCTCAACAAATGGGTTTCTGATTCTCTGTTCCCTGCCCACCCGAAATGTTCTTTATGCTCCGTATTTTCTCTGCAAGTGACATTCCTGGACATGCAAGATTCCTGTGCTCTTTCCACAACCAGCTGGCTTTTGGAAATCCTGGCTTTTTAAACTCACAAGGTCACTTTGAGACACGGGAAAAAAGCTGTTGAGTGATCTTTTTTTTCCCCCTGTAACGCCTACAGAAATGATATGCACTGGAGAATTTGAAGATAATTTGAAAACTGAGAAAAAACTCCTTTTCAGTTCATGAATTCTGCCTCATACCGTGGCGTTGGTGTTCAGTCAAGGAACTGGAGTATCTGGGCTTTCATCAGTGAAAAAACCCTCACTAGCAGTAAGAACATCATGCTGCAGGACAGGAATACAATGGCACAATTCAAATTCCTTTGCTGGTAAATCACAGAATATCATATTTTAAGATCCCAAATGCTTCACAAAAATATGAGCTGAGAATATTTTAAGAGGTTTCTGTAAGCTATTCATTTATTGTGGTCGATTTAGTGATTGCCCTGCATTGCAGGGCACATTTCACAGTTGTCTTGACTACAGACAAATCAGGAAAAATAAACAGGCCTATTCTCATGCATTCATAAATAGAACAGATCTAAATTTAGCTTAATAAGGGCTGTTTATTCAAGTACTAAAATGCTTAGAATGGAATACTTATAACCTAATAATCATGTAAAACTGTAGACTTCAAGGTTGCCTTGGCACGACTCTGGTTAACCACTCATTTTTGACTTTGCAAAGTGAGGTAAATTCACTCTGCTTCTCATCTGTGTCACTGAAATCCTCTGACCACAGCACACAGTCATATCTAAACCAAGGCTTTTATCTTAAAGGCAAAATATATAATATGAAATTAGCTAAAACTGGTGAAAAAAACTATAAACAAATCGAAACCACATCATTTCCAATGGTATTTTACCTCTGACTTGGGGAAAATGCAGGTGTGTATCTCCCTCTCTTTGCGGGATTTTTGTCTGCATGCCAGCATGGGCACTGGTGAGCCACTGTGAGCTGAATGATCTTATCCAGTTAATTCTTTTAGACTTCATTTTAGCAAAATTTAAAATTAAAATTAGTCTCACAAATAAAAATGTTGGGATATTTGAATTCACCGGAGCTTTTGAACACTGGTCAATTTTTAAAATTGATGCTAGTTAAACATGAATTATCATTTTACTTATAAATTACTTTTTAAAAAATATTACAGTATAGAAGAACTGTAGAGCTACACAGCCATCCACTAAAATGAGATTCCCCAATCTACCAGTTATTTAACTGAACTAATATTGAAACACTTAATAGCACTTAAACAAAAAATGTTCAAATTTCTTTAAAAAGTAGTACTCTGATCATGAGATTTAAATTATCATATTCATTAGAGAAATCCTATGCTGTGAGTGAAACTCTAACATTGTAGTCAACCAAATTGACACACAGAAATATATTTGCCTTAAAAAGAAGATAGACACTAATGTGGGATATATTGGCACATGGAAATATTCTTTGTCAGGGCTACTGTATTTTTTCTCCCAGAGCAAATTATCATTTAACTTTTTTTTGTTGTTGTTGTTAATTGAAAAGACAATATTTTGAAAGAATGAAACAACAGCAGTTTCAAACCACATCAGGAGCAGGCAGCAAAGAAACGCATCTTCATTTTCATCCCGAACGAAAATGGAAAACGTGAGTGTTTGTTTTTAAACCCGCAGACCCAGAGCATCTAATTGATCCTACCTGGGAGACAGGGGCTGAATAAAGGGCCATTATGCTGGGATGAGATCTGCAATTGCCTTGAACTTGCCAGGAGTTCAGGTGTGGGTGTCCCCGTGCCCCCAGCCCCGGCAGGAATTCGCTCCCCGTGCTCCCACATCTGCCTCGTGCAGCCCTTGTAGGCACCAGCTCCATTTCACCAGAATAACCTCGCCATTCATCAACACTGAGGTTCAAATTGTACTTTCTCTTAACACAACATTAACTCTCAAAGAGCTGGAAATTCAGTATTCTGTTCCCCGAGCTTGGATTCCAAATCAGTCACTGAGAACATTATATGAGCAGTAATCCCATTAAATATATCATCTTGCAAATATCTAAATCCAGTTAATTAACTTGTATTGCAAAAGAACCCCAAGATATAGTTTTCAGTGAGCAAACTTCCATTCTAGGTTTCTAATTATGTCAAAAATAAGTTTCATGTCTCCTTTTCACTTAAAAAGTTAGAGCAAAATCACCTAAAATCTATAAGGATCAGCAAAACAGGTGTTATACAAAAGTTTTAAAAATCTTTATTCAGCTCTATTTTTCTGGAGAGATTATATACAGTAGAGGCCCCATAAATGTTGACAAAGAGAAACGCCGTCTAAGAAATTCGAAAACATTTTGCACTTATTAACTAAACAGGAACAAATGACTGGACAGGAGATAACTGAGGTCATTTTGCTGGTCATGCTGAATGCAGTATTGCAATTCCTCCACTTGGAAAACTGTTTACTAAAGGCTAGAACTGGAGTAAGTTTCCCAGATTTTTTATTCTTTTAATGTTTCTGTACATGCCAGGCAATGTTGCAACATCACTTAAACCAGTACTGCTTTATGCTCATAAATGAAGTCACACGTGATTTTAAACAGAACTCCCACAAGTTTTAGGCATAAAGCACCAGGCTCTTTGTTTTCAAGTTGTGAATAATGGCAAAGATTGAAAAAATGGGGCAGAAGGGATAAATCCTGCTGTCTTTAAAAGACTGACCACAACAGACAACATATTTGCCTATTAAAATAGAAAAGAGGATATTTTAGAAACAAATCAGCTACAGTATGTGGTCTGGTGTTTTATTAATTGAATTCTGCCCATATTAACAAGTATTACTACTTTTTTTTCCTTCAAATTATTCCTATTATGATTTCTCTTATGAAAATAATGATTCATGTTTTATATTGAGTTGTGTGAACATGAAACAAAAGCAGTATGGAGTAAAACTGAAAAGAATTCTGAATTATTTCCCTCCAGTTTATCAGTACTTCAGGTCACAGTCCACTCACCAATTATCCAAATGGTCCCCGGTCTCAAAAGAGCTAATAACTACTTATTCATCAAAGAGGAGCTTCTGGGATTCACAAAACTTCCTTAGCCACATCCTCACTTTAAACTGCCATGAGCTGTATCATGGAACTGCAGCGCTGCTGGCTGAGCATCACAAAAAGTCATGGATACATGAATTATGTTATTTCTCCCCCATTTTGTGGAAATTTATTTCCTTTCCTGGCTGTCCATTCTCCTTGTGCCTTTGTGTGTTTTGTTGTTGTGGTTTCTGATCTGCTGGCCTTGCTCCATTCCTTCTACTGAAAATTCTCATTTCTCCCAACATTTAGGACATCTGCCTCAGGGATAACTCAGAGCTCCAAAATTCCTTCCTCTAAGCATCTCTCCCTTTGTTTTGATGAAAGGCTTTTAATTTTGGATGTCCTGGAGCAGCCCCTGACTGGGGACATCGGATGGAAGAGCTCTAACCTACCTAACACTGAGTAACTCTGTACATGTGCAACCCAAAAGGTCCAAGTCCCCTGCTCTGGTTACCTTGAAGATGGCATGATTTTGTTCCACACTGCCAGAACAGGCTCTGGTCCCACTGTCTGCTCCTGAAAAACAAACATGAGCTAAAATATATCCAGAACAGCAAAGTCCACTGTTTGCCCTGGACAGAGCAAGTTTTAGACAAGGATGCTGAGTCAACTTGGACCTGGGATCCAAAGTCTAGGACCATTTAAACACTAGGTGAAAACATCTAAGAGAATGTAATTTTTGACACCTTGGGCTGTGATTTTTGTATCCATTTTGGATACAGCGGTTGAAGATCCAGTCCTCCAAAGTAAAGAGAAAGCCTTGAGGTTATGTTATAGCATCATCTGCAGATTGCAAGTTATAAAAAATGCAAGTATTTGTCACCTCATAGATTAAACAGCTGCTTCATGAGTTGAAGGTGACCTTGAACAGCTCTGTTGTCTGCAGCCCAGTGTGTTATCTGCTCTTGGCTCTTTTCAATGATTTGGGCAACGCAGTGCTCACATTTTCCAGTCAGGCAACAATTAGATCAACAATAAAGCACATTTTCATTCCCTTTTGGCTACCTTGAGAAACATACATCATCGTTTCTTCATCTTCGGCCGCTGGAAAGAATGCACAGTGGCCAGGTAATTTACTCTTTGGTATTGTTCACTACTTGAATTTAAAACAAAACAAAAAACACCCCTTGTGAATTTTCCAGAAACATCAACGATATTATGACTTGACTATAAAGCAAAATATGCTCTTTTAGCTTGTCTAAATATCCAGCTGCATTGCCAGTGAAAGGGTTAATACCTGCATTTTACCCTTTTTGGATCAAGTTGTTGAAAGAAGGAAAGCTTCATGCACCATAGGAACCTGCACTAGTACCCTAATGACAGTATAATTAGAAGTATCATTGTGGTAATGATTCTTTTCATCTGGCAAAAGGCCTTCACAAAAAAAGATCTCTTATTCACTTAGTTTCACCTGCCCATTTTCTTACCTCTGCAACGCTCCTTTTCTAGGTCAGCACCAGAAGTTAATACTGGGTGTTTGACAAGGCTTCAGACTTTGTGCTCATCAAACTAATTAAAGAGAAACACATCCAAAGCCTAGTGAATTATTTTACTTTTTAAAAATGCTGCCCATTCATCTTGTTTAAAGATTTACCTGGCTCAGTGGGTTTGATTAATGAAAAGGACAATGGGGCTCTTGTCAGTGTAACCTGCAGTCACTTGGTTCAGGGTCAGCAGGTTGAGAGAGAGGCCTCCATGTCTATATTTAGTCTCTCTCTACTTTAAAAATCCAAAGAATTGAAACGTTACTGATTTTATCATTATGCCACAGTTTGGAGGAAAAGACGAGAACTGTCTTGATCTCAAACTTCATTCAATTCTTTTCTGGTTTGTTCCAGTTAAATAGCACACAGCTATTGGTTGGTCTGGCTGTGGATAGGTAGGACGGCTTCATGACAACACCAAAACCAAGTCCAAAAGTGGAGTATGGGCTTCAACTGAACTTAAAATATGAATTCTTTTAAATTGCTACTGGGAAAAATTTACACTAATATATATGTTTGTATAAACTCTGAAGGGACAAAGAAAAAAAAAGCAAAAAGGAGGAGATATGGTACATATTTAAATGGCAGTGAGGTTATAAAATAGTCATAAATGCCTTGATCCTGTAAACATTTTGGCATACAATGAGCAACAGTATCACAAATGCTCCTATTAATAATTTGGAGCTTTGATTCTGCCATATTTTGAAAACCAGATAAAAAGCCACATTCTTATACTTCCAGAAACAGCTATAAACGAGATTTCTGCTAGAAGTCAGAGTGGTCCCCTTTGTTTCAAAAGAAGGATGGATCCTCCAGCTGACTTGCTGACCTCGGGCTGTGTGTCCCTGTCCCTGGCCCTGGTCCTGTCCCTGATCCTGTCCCTGTCCCTGTCCCTGTTCTTGACCCTGTCTCTGTCCTTGCCCCTGTCCCTGTCCCTTTTCCCTGTCCCTCTCCCTGTCCCTTATCCCTGTCCCTGTCCCTTTTCCCTGCCCCTGCCCCTGTCCCTGCCCCTTTTCCCTGTCCCTCTCCTTGTCCCTCTCCCTGTCCCTGTCCCTGTCCCTGACCCTGTCCCTGTCCCTGTCCTTGTCCTTGTCCCTGTCCCTTTTCCCTGTCCCTCTCCCTGTCCCTGTCCCTGTTCTTGTCCCTGTCCCTGTCCCTGTCCCTGTCCCTGTCCCTGTCCCTGTCCCTATCCCTGTCCCTGTCCCTGTCCGTGTTCTTCTCCCTGTCCCCATCCCTTATCCCTGTCCCTGTCCCTGTCCGTGTTCTTCTCCCTGTCCCCATCCCTTATCCCTGTCCCTGTCCCTGTGTTGGGAAGGGCTGAGAGTTTGTCCCTCTGCTCCCCACCTGCTGCTGGGAGCTGTTGCCTCCCTGTGCCACAGGCAGTGAGCAGGGAAGGACCCAGCAGGGATTATAATCTGCCCTCTAGTGATTCATACAGTTAACATTTGGCAACATTTAACATTATTAATGCATTACATAATTACACACTCATTACATAATCGTTTCATTATGCAACAGTGACTGTGCTCCTGCTTTACACCTTTCCAAGAGGTTCTTGAACGCAATCAATGGGCTGAGCATCCAGCAGATTGCTGATAATGATGGGTTGTGATCATTAATAACTCCTTCTACTGATAGGTTTATAGGCATATAAGACACAAATCATACCTATCGTCCTGGGACAGCTACAGTTGCACAAAGCCATCTGCAAGCACAGACTGAGGCTGTGCAAAACAACACCCAGTTGCTTCACTTCAGTGCCTGGGGCCAGTGTTTTCAGTTGTGCTATTGAGCAATAATGCCCAGATCCTCTCCTGAGAGGCCGAGTCAGATTTTCTGACCAATTTAATGAAGCAGGGCTGAAACACACCTTGGCATCTTTGGCCACAAAGGTGTTTGTGGAAGGGCGTGGTCCCCAAGTTTAGTCTTGTAAGTACTCTTGGACAGGTAAAAGGCTTTGTTACATGTTACTGTACCTTGATTTTAAGACAGTCTTTGAGGTTCTTTTTCAGGAATTAATTGCTTCATGCTAGGAAAACCCAACAGTGCATCATGGCAGTGATCTGCTGCCCCACGACAAGCACTGCTTCAGGAATCATGAAGAGCTTCCACTGTGATCCTGCTAATTCAGCTGGGCAAAAACAGGAGTTAAAGCTCGTGAGGGCCTCGGTCCTTAGTTCTGTCTGTGATGTACACAGGTCCCTGAGTAGAAATAGGGAATCTTATTCAATCCAAATCCTCCAGGAGCACAACCAAAAGGAACATTTTCCACTCCCAGCTGAACCCAGAGGAGCTGTGTGTGCTTTGGCCCCAGGTTCCATCTCCCCCAGTCAGCTCTGACTGAATTCTCTCTCAGTGCAGCTCTGCAAACCCACCCTCATTCAACAGTCACTTTATTCTTGCAAATAAAACACTTCTGGGCTGGCTTGATCATTTTATCTTCCCTATCATCTGGGAAATGCATTTGGATAAAGGGACATTTATTGAACTGTCTTTTATCACACAAGTATTTCTACCAAAGAAAAATTTCCAAGATTCAAGTCTGTGTATTTAAAGTGCAAAATTCAAAGAAGTTTTATTGCCAGACTTTCACTTCTCAATAATTATGTCTTAATTGTTCTGCAAGTTTGCATTACAATTTGTCATACATTTGATGAATTAGCATTAAAAATCCACCTTCCTTCTGCTTAATAAATTGAGATGTTGTGTTTTAAATGCTGCTTTTTAAATGCAGCCATGCTCCAGCAGTCTCCCTAGGTTTTTAAATAGGTAAATACTACACTGGGCTGTTTGCAAGGAGAAAAAGAATATTAAAGAGAGATGAGAATGTTGGGGGAAAGAAAAGTGTCATCTTTTCCCCATAGCAAGTCAGATAGCAAATATAGTCAGCTAAGTAAAAGGAGATCAGACACTGAACTCAATTTTTATTGTATTATATTTGAAATACCACTTCATTCCCATGAGAGAATTTTATGCAATCTTTCACACTGTACTTCTGCAAGAGCCATTTGCAACCATGCTGCCTATGGCTTTTCAAGACCTAAATTCCCAGCACAGGGAGGTAAATTTTTCCAGTATGTCATCAGTCAGAGTGCACCCACCCACTGAATCCTGAACATTTCCTGCAGCAGCTCTGAGAAAAAGATTTCCTGATACCTGCAAGCCCTGTAAGAATAATATTGTTTACAAATGACAAATTCTGGTGCCTGATATTCCAGGCAATGCAATGTTAGATCTTCCTTCTCAACCTGGTTCCATGTTTCCAGGTGTTAGGCTTTTCATTACTTAAGAGCAGGTAGGAAAGCAAGACAATAAATATTCATAAAATGTCAGACATTCTCCAAAGGGTTGTTTGAGTTAACACAGACCGTAAAGCTCTCCCTTTTATTAGGTTTGAAAATGATAGTTATTTGAAGGAAATTATGTCACCACTTAAAATATTTTACCAGAAGAAACTGCTTTAACACCATATCTTTAAACCATCAAGAAAGAAATTCCAGAGAGTTTCCACTACGCCACAGCCTCTTGACAACTCTTGCTAGTGTTGCAGAGCAATGCAGGTAAAATCAGGAGTAATCTTCCCATCCTGGGTCAACAATACCAAGGCCATCAACACTGTTTTTGCTCAGGTGATGTGTTCCAAAGCTGCTTGGTGATCACTGCTAGCCCTCCTTTTGAAGTCCTTTGCAACCCTTCATCTGCTTTGTGAGCTCTTTGGAGTACTCAAGGAAACCCAGGGTGAGCTGGAGGCCAGCTCAGCTCCAGAACAGAGACCCAAGGTGAGGGGAGACAGTGCATGGGGCTGGTGACTCGGGGTTAAACAAAGAGCAGAAATCAGGAAGCAGAAATCACCTTGAATGTGTTCCTGCTCTTGCTAAGATGTGTGTGTTAAACCAGAACCAGTCTCCCTGGGTTTGGATGCAGAATGGGATCCAGCTCCTGCTAGAATTTTGGGTCTGTGACAAACACTTGCAGAGTGTATTTGTTTGAAGTCTGCAGATCAAAGTCAGTGCATAAACCATGCTGTCACTTATACCTTCACAAAATTCCCAAGCTACTGAAGAGCCCACATAGCTGGTGCAAGAAAAAAAAATTCTCTGAAACAGCTGAAAACCATGTCTGTACCTCAGGATTTCACTCTGACATAGATAGATGTAACTCACTTCTATGGCTTTACAACACCAGCAAGTGTCATAAAGCTCTGTCCACCTCTTGGTGGAGGATTCTTGCTATTTGTACATGTGCATTTTAAAAACAAATAAATGGCACCAAAATGCACTGCTATTCATTATTTCTGACCTCTCAGGTTAGGGTCAGGAATCACCTACACTGCATAGGATATTAGCTAATTAAGAGGTGGAAAGGGACATTCATTCTGTGTGGTATATTATATTTCCAAGCAGGAGCAATCTAACAGAACCTCTTTATCTGTTATTATAAAATACTCTGAATTAGCAAATAAATTCTTCAGCAGAGAACATTTGCAGCATGTCTGTTCAAGTACACTATCAAAACTGTTGGTGACACACTGGTTGTGCTAGAGCTGATGGCTTGCCTTTCTGACTTTTGCTGATTCCTTCAACACAGTCATTCCGAAGGACCCAGATGTTCAGTCTAACAACTCACAGGCCTTATTTGTGTTACAAGCCCCTCACTCTTCAGGACGGCTGTGCTTATTCCTGTAACGACAAAGTAGGTATTTCTTTCAATAACATTCACTTGCCATTAGAAAAATATCCTAATTATGAATTCAGAAGTGACAGATTGTGAGATTCAGTTTGCAAAGATGATGTCACTGGTGGGGAATTGGTGGGTAACCTCCAATTACCTCCTTGAATAAAGACATCAGTGTTGTATCTCGAGAAATAATGGCTAATGATATGTCTTCCAAAAGGAAATAGTGTTATTAATCACCTTACTGTGAACACACCACTTATTGACAGCTTTGAAGGCCATTCATCCAATTAAGTATAATGACTAAAAGCTTCATTTGGCCTTCATGGTTATACAGATGGGCTAAGAACAGAGAGCAAGATTCTGATTTCATTTATAACCTTCATAAATATTCAGAGAAAGTCACAAACACCCATGGAGCTCCCCTGGTTTCTATTGCTGTGATTAGAGTCAGACTGTGGCAGGTAATGATGGCATAGAAAGTGCTGTAAATTGATACCTCTAATACCTTGAAGACTTATTGTTGTGCAATAATACAATCTGTCATCTCTTCTGATTGTTACTAAGCACTTTGCTTCCAAGTACTTTCCTATCAACATTTAGAGGGTTTTGCTTTCCCCAGCTATCGTCCAGGCCTGCTTACATTTCAGTGATAGATGATTTAGTTGCAAACACCTCCCTTATATAAGTTACTTCTTACTAACTGCTATTTCCACATTTTCCCCCTCCCTCAGATTAATCCAACAACCATTCTGAAAATCATTCATTGGCATTATACTTTCCCTCAGTTCTCCAGATCTGCTTCTGATTGCATTCACACGCTGTTGTTAAGAGTAACGCGACTGAAGCCAACAGAATTTCCTTGGAGAACAGAATCTGGCTTCGTGTATAAAGGATCATTTTCATGGACCCATCTAGGCAACTCTAAAGTCCTCATTAATGTGGCATTTTGCTGATTAATTATTTTAATGGGTGGCAGGACAAATGCTTGTGCACAGCACAGCTCAGGTAATGTCTCTAGGACAGCAGTGTGGCTGTTCATGTTGCTTCTGCCACCACTGGCTTTTATCTCTGAGCAGCAACAGGTTGCTAATGACACGTGGTTATCATTTTCACATTTTGGAACATCAAAAATTCTGGCAGATTAAGGTGGCAACAGTTTGCAAGCACTCAGGTAGAACATCAAAGACCTTACTAAAGGTTTAATACACACCAGCACCAGCAACAGTTTTAGATCTACCTGTACCCTGGGTCTAATCGCTCAGAAATCTGATACTGATGCTCACATGACATCCAAGAATTGCTTTTTTTTGTTGAATGGAAAGCAACATTACAGCCAAATGGCAAAGTGTCTGCAAGTGCTTTGTTTCTATGCAACACTGAGGAGCCAAGAAACTCACAACCTTGTAACAGCTGACATTGTAGAATAACTTAATGCTGCCAACAGGTCTTGAGAGAATGCAGAATTATATGTAAATATATCCTGTAAATGTTTTTAAGCGATAGGTCTTCACCTTGTGCAAACAAGTTGCAACAGCAATATTTATCAAAAGGGTGGCTGATGCAAAGAAGTCAGATTAATTGTTTATGCAGAGAAGCATTCAGTCTGCATTGCAATGAGTACAAGCACAGAAAAGAAATGTTTCTAGAAACCACCTCCTTCACAGGAGCAACTGTGAATGAAGTAAACATGGTGGCAGCAATTTTAAGCATGATTTTAGTACCTTCTGCCACTTTGCATCAGCTGTGCTCATATGTTTTGGGTATACTTAGAGCTGACACGAAGAAGGGAGAATAATTGCTGCTAAGCAGGTCAGAAATGTGACCACTTTGTAGATAAGCCCCACACAAAAAGGTACCAAATTGTGGAAAAAACCACCCTTGCCTGAGTAAGCTGGGAAACCTCTCAAGTCAGGGACAAAATTCTTGTTTTGAGCTTGAAGCCAGTAGACATTAATATATTTCTTCTGTGTTAAATTATTTCTACTACTAAGGTCTCATACTGTGTCAGACAATGCTACCTGCAAGACGGGCAAGGATCCCAAGGATTGGCCCACTCTGCTGCTCCTGGCTATTCTTCAGAAGCTGCATCTGGCCCCAAAATTTCCAAGGCAGGGCAACCACTTCTGCTGGTAAGTAAATAGGACGTGGGGGTGGATAATCAAAATACAAATAAAACACAAAGGAAGCAGATGGACCCAAGTGAGAGTCTGGATGCTGGAGCCTTGCAGTGCTGCAGGGTTGGTTCCACAGCAGGGCTTTGCAACCTGGCCAGCCTGGATGGAGATTCACACTCAGCTCTGGTGCCAGAATTCCGGGTTTATTTGTCTGAGGCATCTTCATGTATGAAAGCAGGAGACAACGTCTACCCTGAAACCTTCTCTGAGATTTGAAACTAATTAGGCAACAGGCCTGTCAAGTGACTTCACTGCCATGTGCCAAATATCAACAAGGTAAAGTGACCACACAACAGTGGTAAGAATCTTCCAGCCCTGTGTGCAGCTCCACAATGGATCTTAGATACCAGAACCAGACAGGGACAAATGAGACATTGCCTTGCCTCAGCTGGTTGACACTGAAAGCTGAAAAATGAGTCTAATCAGCATGGCTGGCTCCCCAGGCCTCTCCATGTGCTGTCCTGCTGCCCCAACTCTCTCCACTCAGGAATATCAGAGGAAACTGAGGAAAGCACCAATGACATCATTCTGTCAACACTTTGCCACATTTAGCATCTACTTCTCTGATTCTCTGTTTAACCCAGAGGAGAACAAAACCAGTGACACCATTCCTCATCTTAAATTTATCACTGGGTGGCAAAGCTCACACCTGAAGTGCTTGTTGGGAGATGCAAATATTAATCCTGGAGAAAACTTGAAGAGGACAAGGTTGCTGTACTCCATAACTTGTGCCCTAAGCAAAACTGTCTCTTGATCCTGAAATGGGTTACATGTCAGTAGCTACAAATAATGAGGAAAAAAGGTTCAATAGCCCCATAAAATCACTACGGGAACTGCTTTAAATGGATCATGTCACATAAAAAAAAATCAAAAATTATTGGCAAAATGTAAATAAAAAATATTTTCCAACAAGGCCTCTAATTATGCCACAAGCTGCCATAATGAGTAAAATAAAGAAACATTGCCAATTAAGATCTATTTTCTCTACAGTATCTTAAACATTTCTAATATTGAAATATTAGTGCCAATTTTATGTTTTCTTTTTTATTGTTATTAAAGGTAATCATAAATACAAGCTTTTTCCAAGAGTAGAATTTAAAGTTAGCAATAAAAATTTAGGGCTGTTTCCACAGTACAAAGAAAAGAGTGTAATAACTTTTTACGTACCACAATCCACAATATTACGGCAAGCTTTGTGTAGACTTTCAATTTCTTAAACCAAGTCACTATCAAAGTGTCTTTGTAACAAAAAGGGATGGATTTGAAGAAAATATTTTAAGTGTCAACGTGCATGAAGAAGAAATCATTGATAATAGCAATGCTGCCAACCAAAAATCACTCAAGTCAGTCTCTATGCACAAAGACTTCCATCTAAAAATAAAGTTAGAAGCAAAGCATAGGAGAAAGAATCACATTTCATGTTATATCAGTGCATGCCATATTTATCATCTATGGCAGGTGTTAAAGCGTGGCTGAAACAATAGTGTTGAAAATATATTCCAATAAATTATCTCTACTGCATCACTGAGGCAGAAATTAAAATGAAAAAAAGAGAGGCAAAATTAAAAAATTTGTCAGAAACACATTAAAAATAAAATCAAATCAGTGTTCTGTTTAATGTTCTTGCCCTGAGAAAATCTCCCAGTGGAGTCAATGAGAGATTATCTTGGGCAGGGAGTACTGAGCTGGCCTTAACACATGAAAAGATAAATCATATATAGCTGATGCAAGTCAGGGGGAAGGGGGGAAATGTTACGGGAAATGTTTATCTTTTCCAAATCTTTCTTCAGGGCAGTGTTAGAAAAAGGTTGATGTGATTGAAGTATAATGTCATTACTTGCCAGAGGAAATACAGGATGTTAAGAGGCTGATTAACCTGCCTTCACAGCACAAGCACATGAACCTAAATTTGCATGATATTAACTTTTTGTCTTCTGAATTTCTCCAAGTGCAAATGCACAGGTAAAGCCAAAAGGTGCAGCCACTGCAGGTAGAGGGTGAGATGGGAGCTGTGGGACACATTTACAGCCAGAGCTCAGCTGAACTTCCTGCAAATACAAGGAGGGTTAGCTCCAGGAATTTCCTTTAGATCCATGCTTAGCTAAAGGTAACTGAGGGCAAATTACGGCCCCTTCAGTGAGAGGAACTTCAGAGCAATATTGCTTTTGTCAGCATTGCTTGGGCTTGCACTGAACTTCTTGATGTGAAGAACAGAAGCTCATCTGAAACATGCACATGTATAATCTGCACTCTGTGAACTGTGTGTTTAACTTTTTTATGCTCCAGGATAGACCTACTGCTAAATAACTCTTTTTCTGCTTTGTAACTAACACTTTTATTTGGTTTACAAAACAAAGTTCTCACCTTTGGTTGTCAGCCTTTCTATTTCAGGCTGGGGCAGCACTCCTGGAATGCAGCAGAGCACGACTGGGTGCTGCACCTTTGCTCCATGCAGGGAAGAGTTTCCCAGGAGCAGCACCCAAAGGTTTGAGGAGAGCCCGACTGCTCCAGCACAAAGCACCAGAGGCAAATACATGCTTGCCAGCTCATGCCTCTTAAAACTGTAAGAACAGGCTGTTCCAGACATATATCATGAGATTCCCAACCTTGCTGACACCTCAATGCCTGTTGGAACACCAAGAAACAGCATCATTACTCTTAAATTCATTAATAAGGTCGCTTACTCTTGAGTGACTCTGAAAAGGTGTGAGCTTACCTACCTGCATTGGAGAGAGTCCGTAACTTCTCTCAGTGCCAGCAGGAAACAGCATTATGTCAAAATTATATCAAATTTTTGATTCATAAATGTTAAGAATATAAGTTTATAAAGTCAAATGCTCCAAAGCTGAGAAATAAAAGAATTAGTGTTGCCTTATTATTCACATCTGATTTTTTCCACAGGATGTACTGTGAAATTGAGAGTTGAAGTTACACTTCTTGCCCCACCCTTCTCAGTTGGCAGGAGGAGATGAGCTTTAAAGTCTCATTTCTTAGAAACATTTACAGGCTCTCAGCTGTCTCAGTGTTTCATACTTCTCAACTACCTATGCTACAACATGTGCATGAGTTGTATTGGTGCCTTTGCCTCAGCAGTGGCTGTGGAAGCCCAAACCCCACAGTCTGTTTGGATGGATGGATGGATGGATGGATGGATGGATGGATGGATGGATGGATGGATGGATGGATGGATGAACAAACAGATTTTGCAGGAAAAGGCAAAAGGTGTGACATATATTTAAAGACTCTGACACTGGGAGAGCATGGCTCTTGAGCCAGGTGACTCAGATTGCAGAGCACATTCAAATTTTATTTTAGTTCTCCCAGTCCCCATGGTTGTAACCTCTCCAAGACAGCTGTCAGCATCCCTACACCCTTCTCTGCCCTTTGGACTTGCAGATTCTTACCACACCCATTTATAAACACCTGCACACCAGTGGGTCCTAATTAAGCCTTTTAAAGTTCTCCATTGCAGAGTCCCTGAAATCTGTCATGGAGACGATAACTTACAAACAAACCTGATCCTCTTCATAGGGACCATCCAGAACAGAACAGCAGGGCCAAAGGATGATTTGCTAATTATGTCCCCAGCCTGAAAGATGGTGGCTTTGACTCAGTTTTCCTTCTTCATTGCAGTTCTCTGCCTGATTTGTGGCAAATGCCCAAAGCCATCACCTGCTAGAGGATGCAAGTGCAAAAGCAAGAGAAGAATAAAATGTAGGCACAGAAGTGTGACTCCTCAGGTGACACATGCACCCGTGTTTTCAACAGTGAGAAATCCTCGATGGTTTTAGGCCAGCACCACCCTCACCCTTGGAGGGTTCAGTGCCCAGCTCTAACACTGTGACAAAACATGAGTGGCACTGCCTTTAACACTGAGCATTCAGCAGCAGCTCTTGCAGCTTGAAGGCATCAAAAAAATCATCACTGCCTTAGAGAACTGAGACCCTGCCTTTACCAGCTCTGTGCTTTGTGTGCTTTCTGCAGTGCTGGAAAAGCTGTATCTACAAAGTGGAGTATCCTTGTGCCCAGGACTGCAACAGTCAGTGGCAAAAGCCTCTTCCTGGGAAGCAGATGGTTGTGGACTGCAATACAGCCATGCAGAACAGGACAGAGAAGCTGAATTTCCTACACCTTGGCCAAGGCATCTAATCAATAACGTAGCTTTTATCCTCCTCACATTCCCCTTTCTCTCCATTAAAATTAAATTTTAAAAAGGCTCGTATAACTTCCATTTTTAAAAAGAAATACAGAATCATCTTAATTAGAGAAGAGGGTCTAGCTGTATTATTATTTTGTGTGTTTGTGTAATTATACACAAAATAGTAGTACATACACACATTGTTTTGGCCAAATCAATCAAAACACCAGCTTCAACATCTCAGTGTCCTTAAATTCATTTGCATCAATGAACAGTCTGCAGTGTATGGCAAAAGCACTTTTCCCCATTTGCCAGTGAATGTAAGAAAACTCAATAACCACAAACAAAGTGTGTGGTGCCAATTAAATATTTTTAAAGTGAATCTAGAGAAACAGAAGTGGTGTAATTTTCATGCTACAGGGTGCATTTATGTTATTTGATTATCAAACCCTTTATTCCATTTGCTGTAACAAAGGTTCCAAAATTGGAGTGCACCCACGGGAGCACCATTTACAAGATTCATTCAGAGATGTATCAACAGTTCAAGTCCACAAGGTACAGGAGAACATTGTAGAACATTCACAGTTCATAAACCCTAATGTAACAACTGCCAAGCCCTATAATATCTTGCTTTCAGAAGAACAATTCACTCCTTTATACATCAAACAGCAATTTTCCTAACTGCGGTAATTTTATATGCAACGATAAATTCATGTGGAAATTAGCCTGATAGTTTCTCAGGAAATGTAATGCAAAGAAACTCCCTAAACATACTGCACCTTTTTCAATATGCACGTATTATTTGAATACTGAACTATAATTGCATTTCTTTGGAAAAACTGGGTACCTCTGCTTTTGACACCAGCAGAGGTCTTTTTCTCCCAGGATTAGTCTCAGTGTGGTTTGCAGGATTTACCATGACTACTTATAATCACTGGTTGAAAAATTGACAGGCAAAGTACTTTTCCAAGAAAAGTACTTTGTAGGGCTTAAGAAATAGATATCTTGGTAATCGAATTCAGAAAGGGAATGCTCATACATGTAAAGAAAGGTCATTGTTGGCTGAGGTGTGACAGACCTAGTCTGTATTAATTTATACTGACTTGATGAAAATCCATGACTTCCCCAGATTTTGACAATTGCAGATTCCAGCCAAATATAACAAGCTTTTACTACGGTGACTTTCAGGTTGACCCATTTGGGATAATAAGCCTCACAGAAACCGACAGTGTAAAACTCAGGAGTTCTTCCTGACTTATACAGCCCCAAGGAATGAGACCGGTAGCAATTGGAACTCTGATTTGCATAAAACTTTGTGATATCTTGCAGCATCAAAATAAATCCTCAATTTTTTAATTAGTGTAACCCTAAGTGCCCTAAGTCTTCCTTAGGAAAAAGATATTAGTCCATCAAATCCAAGTTAGATAGAGTCCATTTCAGGAGGACCAATCTTTACTGCACTCTGATGATTAAGGAATGCCCCAAAAGCTGGATTAGGTATCTTAAATTTCATACTCTTTGTTTTGTTTCCCATTTACCCACTATAAATTGGGATGAGTAACAGAAGTAATATAAAAATTTTAGATTTTTAAAAAGTCTTTTAAAGACAATTACATTTACTAAATTCACAATGTTTTTTAAATTTAAAATTAGGAAATGGTCACACAAGTTTTCTTTAAACATTGAGAAAAGTTAAGTTACTAAGTTATTTGAAGTCCTGGCTAAATATCTCTATGTGTTAGTCAAAGTCTAATCCACATTTTGACAACACTATCCTTTTCTATTGTATAAAAATGCCTTCCTTTTACCTCAGTTTATTCCACTAGTTCTGATTAGTAATTAGCTCATCCACAGCTGAGAAAAAAATCAAACAGGAATTTCAGAATGGAAGAGATATTATTTTCTTTTTTCTGTCTGTGTATAACAATACCATGTAAGAGGGAGAGATTTATCATCTCAAAAAATTATGACAGATAAGGATGAATGTAAGTAAATTGATTCAATTTTCCAATTAAATACAATATTCCCTTTGTTTAATAATTGAATTTAGATGAATTTATATTGTTTTCTTATATATCTAGCCTACCCAGGATAATTTATTTCAGTAGCATTAAGATTAATTCTTAGATTTTATATCCACTGGAATTATAATTTATATATAAATGAGGATATAAACATAATCCAGCCCATAATAAATGCAAATTGAAACAAATCTATACAAGAGCCTAAATAATAAATACAAGATAAATTGTGGCCTATATATATACGTAAGTTATTGCAGCCATAAACGTGTTCTGCTTGTTTATTGATATTATTTAAATTAGTTTTTTATTTATTTTGGTTTAAATCAACTTAACATAGCTTGGTCTTTCTAATAGCTCATCTCCATTCTTACCAGAAGATTGGGCTGGAGGAGCCTCAGTGCTCCCAGTGTGCTGAACTCACCTTTTTGCTTCTGTTCCTGTTGCAGAATTTCCCATTTTTCCCTCTTTAACCTCATTATCTATCATACTTTAACTATGCCATTCACACTTTGTTAACAAGCATTTGTACATCAAATTTGGGGATTGGTTCATAAGAGTTCAATAATAATATTTCCTTTAAAATTTTATATGCCTGTGATTTTTGCCAGTCCAAGGAATGCATTGCTCTCTTACACTCCATCCAGAGCTTTAGGGGATACCAGAATATGATTGCCCAACTTGCCTCCTTAATTTACTCTTTCACTTGTGTTCGAATAGATTTTAGTTCTGTCATCCCAGCTCCTTTTGTATCCTCTGACTCTTGGGTAAACCAAATTAAATGCTAACATCACAACATTTTAAATTATTTCCCAAATGCCAAATTATTATAATTTCTATCTCTCCAATATCAGTAGATCAATCAATAAATTGAATATTCCATGTTGTATTCTACAACTAAATCTATTTATAGGCCTTAGGTGACTTTTCTTTTTTTTTTCTCCCTTATTGTTAATGAGAACTTTATTTGACAATATACTTAGATAAAGGTTTATCCTTTTTACAAGTTTCCCTTTCTAACCTGAACCTTGAAGAACACAGAATCATACAAGATTGTCTTTTTTTTTTTATAAACTTGTTGTTTTTATTGCTACAGTAATAATTTTGCTGCTAATATTGCTTGACTATTTTTCATCAGAATAAATCCATAAAACTCAATACTACCTATTTTTAGAGTCCATATTAGCTTTTATTAGGGTTTGCTCTTAGATTTCTGGTAGTAGTCTCTTTTAACTTCAGCATAGAGATGATACTTACTTTGACACATCTCTGGGGAGTTCTGCAAAGTTTGATTTCAGTTCATTATTGAGTTCATTATTATCCCATTCCTGACAAACATAGTCCTGTTAACATAAATAGGTCATTGTAAAAGTGTAATGGATTGCAAGGGATTTGTTTGTTTGGTTTTTTTACATCTTAAAAGATGTTACCCTACGCAATTCTGCATTTTGAGATTAAAAAAAACCAAACAAACATGAGAGCTGGTTATGTTCCTGTGAAGAAACGATTTAATTATCACAGATTTCCTGGAGAGGTGATGTTGCCTGAGGGTATGAGAAGCTGGACTAGATGATCCAGCCTGAAGTCCCCTCCAGCCTGAATTATTCTATGGTAGACATCCCATCCCAGTGAGTCACCAGATATTTTTAAAACCAGCTGGGAATTTCTTTCCCCTGAGTGCTTTGGCCATGAAGAAATTATTCAGCTCTCTTGGTTAGACTTGCTAATGGCCTTATTGCACAAACTGTCTCTTCTACACTGGGCATGAAGAAGAGAGATGCTTAAATTGAACTTTTTCTCCTGTCTAGGGCTGTGTCCTTGTCTTCCCAGGGGCATCTTTCCCCAATGCCTCACCAGACTGACTCCACACGAGGCACAGGAGTGGAGGGAAGAGCTTTTGACGTGGCAGATCCTGAAGGGGAAGGAAAAGCTGCTGATGTAGGAATAGAGTCACCCTGCAAGCTGTGGAAGGCAGAGGAGATGTCTCAGGGGATAAACAACATCCAAAGAGGAGAGAAGATCCCAGAGGGTGACAGAAGGAGTCAGGGTTTGAATTTATTTCCTTCGTCAATGATTCAAAGGAATTTAAGCAATATTTACAAATACACTTTCCTTGCATAAGAAGAGGTAAGTGTTTGGTGCAGTAGAACTCTTGCAGAATTAACTGGACAGCAAATTCCCAGGCACTGTGATTACACAGATCCACAAGACTTTCCTTCCAGGTTCCTCAGCCCTGCTTGGTAGGAAGCATCACTGTCAAAAACACTTGAACAATTCCTGTAGCAAATTTGTCAGTTTTGAAACACAGTTTCTGGCTTTTTTGAGAGAGAAATGCTCTGCAAAAGCAACACATCAGGTTTTTATCTCATCTTTAAGATATTTACAATAGCTTACTATTTGTTCAAATGGCAAAAATCCCTTTTAATTACATATATTTTCTGAAAAACTTCAGAACTACACTAGTTTTATGAGTCATTTGTTAGAAAAGACTGAGGTTTTTAAGAGGATCCAGCTGTAACTTGCCCTGAGCACTGTATAAATTCTTCAGTAAGTACTTGTGTCTGAGTGATTGAAAAAAATACCCAGTAGTTTTGTTTATCAATGCAAAAACTTGTTTAAACAAATTCAGAACTATGTTTCTGCTTTTATTAACATAATCTCTCTGTTTCTCTTATTAAGGATTCTTTCATACAAATGATCAAAATTATGAAACCGTACACCTCAGATTCACAGAGGACTGGAGAAAATGTAATGGTGGTAAGTTTTGATGTTTTCTGAAATAGGATGACTACAACATCTCTCTACAGTGTTTAGCTTGGGGATAAGTTCTTTAAAAGCATAGCACACAATGTTCTTTTACCCCCCAGAAAAAGAGAAGTAAAATAGAGTTTTTTTGGCAAAATAATAACCATCCTAACTTCCACACAAATCATCCAAGTGAACCTGATCTCTTCATTCCCAGCCTTTCTGGGAGTCACCACTTGGCACCACTGTGTGCTTGTGCTTTCCAATTATTGGAAGGAAAAGATAAATTAAAAATGAGGGCAAGTTAAGATCTTCTTTTAAGATCTAAAGAAACACCTAGCTGTGATGGTGCTTGGTTTAAATATTAAGAACACAAACAGTAAAATCTGGTCTACTTTAGTGGGTCACTTGACGTGCCTCAATTGATTTATTTCTGGATTCAGAAGTGTTGTCTCAATGTTCTGCCTGTGCAAACCAATAAAATGCAACAAGGTGCCAAATGTCTCCCAAGCCTTGTTCTGGGTTTGTTGCCCTCACTGAAATGCACTTACTAAACATTCCTGGGATAACAGTTTTCTTTTGCAGTTACTAACCTCAAAAGGAAAGCTTTTATTCCAGATTGCATTGTTCTCTCTCAAGATAAAAGGAGAAACAAAAGAGAACCCCCCCCTGAAATTCCTCTGATATTTTTACCCAGGCAACGTCCCAGGTCCCAGTGGAGACTCGAGGCTGTAACTCAACACATGATTTTGCATAATTGGACCCATCTTAAATTGCTGTCTCCTCGTGTTGCTAACCCTGGAGTCTGACCTTGGCTTTAATTTTTAAAAGTTTACTTTGCTGAGGCTTCTCCTTCTCAGCTTCAGTGGCACTCAAAACAACGACAGAGCAGCTAATAACTACAAAGTGGGCAAACAACAGAGCAACCATCAAACTTTTTTGTTCTCAGATACCATTTTAGACACCAGTGATATTAGGAACAGAGCAGGATTTAAATGTGCTTTGACATGGGAGATGATACCGAGGAAGATAAATGTTTTAAATCAAACTCTGTTTAAGATAAGCACAGCATACAAAGTAGCTACTTGACTCTTGATTTAAAAGTGCAGTTATTTTGATACATGCTTGAATATACAGAACTGTCTCTGGAAAGTAATTCCAATGAGCTATTATATGAGTAATGAAAACACAACATGCTTGGGCTGAATGCCATTTTATTTATTATTATTCTTCAACTAATTTTTACAAGTTGCCAAAGTTCATGCTCTGTACTTATTTGAAGCCAAATACAGGTACAGGTGCACCGACATGTGAAAGTGTTATCAAATAGCTGAAGGAAAAGCTTATATTCACAACTGAAGCTGTGGCAAATCAACATCTTTGCTGTGTGCCAGAAGAGGAAAAAGACTCAGGAAAGCAGCAGACTGATGCTATTGCCAACTCACAAAAATCCCGGGCTACAAACACCTTGTATTTTGTGCAACTTTAATATCAGACAAGCCAAAATATTTCATTCCCAAGGACCAGGATTTATGTTTAGCCCTAAATTTTCTTCTTTGTCAGCAAAGCTAATTGCTACTTTGAAAACAGGTGGGATAAGGGTCCGCTCCCCTGGATCTAATATAGCCATTAAAAACAGGGACAAAGTGGGAAAACTCTTAATATTGGGATTTAGTAGCCATTTAAGCTCTTTTTGACCAGTTATAATGCCAAATTTGTGTACTAATGCCAAAGTTTCAAAAAAATAATTACATTTATTAAGGATTCCACAACTTTATACTTAGTAAAATTCTGGAGAAAAAAATAAAACAAAAAAAGGTTTGCCCAGAACTGAGCCTCCTGAGTTTTGCTGCCCATAAGTAGTGGTCTGATAAAAAAGAGCTTCATGTTTTTTAGCAGATACGCTGCCAGCTTTTCTCACAGGAAGCAACAGGCATTGTAACCTCTAGGGCCACATCAAAATAAACACATTTTATACCTGTGGGAAGCAGGGAGGTTCACTGTTCCAATAGCCTAAATAATTAATATCCAGTAGTTGAGGGAGTTGACAGATTAGGTATTAGGAAGAAATTGTTCCCTCTGAGGGTGGTGAGGTGCTGGCAAAGGTTGCCCAGAGCTGTGGCTGCCCCATCCCTGGAGGTGTTCAAGGTTGCTCTAGTGGAGGGTTGGAAATAGATGACCTTGGAGGTCCCTTCCAACCCAAAGCATTCTGTGTTTTTATAACACAAGCTGATATAATGCACAGAAAACAATAATCCAAGTGTGTCATGCTGAGATCCTCTCCTGTGCAAACTGCAAGGGCTACAAATTACTTAAAGGTTTTCAGACACTGACTATGATGTCCAAGTACCAGTCCTAGGCCAGCAATGAGAAAAAGATGAAATCCTGCATATTTTAGAATGTGATGATCTTATCCCTCAGTAATTCTCAACTTGCTCTAATGAGAAAGCATTGCCTTCTAAAACATTTCAGAGAAAGCATCACTTTTTACCTGGGACTGCAGGGAGTGGTTATTCCAGCTGGCCAGCACCAGCACCATGCCAGTAACCCTTCCCAAGCTAGAATGTCAGCTGCTTTGTATGGGGATTTATTGAGGGAAGGACAGTTCCAGGACATCACAAAAAGCACTCCTGGCAGAAGACCACCATTGCACTGAAAGATTTTAATTGTAATAATAACAACTCTGCTTACCTGACATCTCCCCTTTACAACTGCATTACTCTTTGCTTATATGTCAGTCTTTGAACAACTCCATTAGTCTTTAGTCAGACTAAAATCAGCAATTTTTCTTTCCAAGACAAGTCACAATGGCAGAATCAAATAAAGAAAAAAATATCTAATATTTTTTGTATCTGCTATTGTCCAAGGGCCTGTACTTGAAACAATTTACTTTGGAAGAAAATTTGTGTGATTTTTTTCCCAGGCACTGGGAAAATCTGAGAAACCTGTTACTGTTTGTGTTCACAGCATCCATCGCTCTCCTGAAGAGCAATGCTTTACTGCAGCCAGCCAGTTATTGCCTCCTGGAAGGAAGCAGTTATTGCTTCTCATCCCCTGCCCCTGGAAAACTCAACAAGCTCATTCTCCACCTTTTATATTCTGAGAGAGCTGCTGTTCCCTTCTACAGCTACTTTATGTATTAGCATTTGATCAATCTTCAACACAGCAGCTACCCAAACCCCTCCCCTCCCTCTAAAATTAACATTTCTCTTTCCAGCTCCCAATTGCTACAGACCATCATTGCTGAATGGTTTTCTCCAGCTATTTCTAAACATCTTAAAGTCTTGTGACTTTGAAAGATGCCATGATTGTGTGAGAGGCTTAGGTTTCTCACAGAACTCTCCCTTTTTTCCAATGCCAGCTTTTTAAAACACGCACCCAACCACAAAGCACAGCCTTCTACTCAGTTACAGCAGCTGTTTTTTGGAAGTCTACATGTTACTGTGAAGGATTCAGGGAAATCCTCCTTATTTAAGTCTCTTCTTTATTCACATGAACTGCCTAAATCTAATGCATCAGAGCTGAATGTTCTCATAGTTCTAAGTCAGATGAGGAACACACTGCATGTATTTAACAGAACACACCCTCAGACTTGGCAACTTTTCAAACAAGTCAGTGATGTCCCACATGACTCAATCAGCAAATACTACCTTTCATTTTGAATGCTCTCTGGCTAACACACTTCTCTGTAGTAAACCCAGACAGGAATTGCAAAGGTTTGCGGGCTTGCAGACAAAGAACATCCTGAGCAACTCATCCTGATTGATATTTGAAATCCATCTGCTAATTTGCTTCCTTTCCCCTAGGACTAAAGTGACTTTCTGGTCTTAGGGGGACACATACCTTATTCAAGAAATCTGTTCTCACCTTGCCATTTATTTCACTGTGGTTTGCTCTGTTTAGAATGTGGCTTTGAGTCATCCTTCCAAAGTTCAGGATAGTTTTCCAATGAGCTCCTCAGAAACTTGCTTTGATCCCAGTTTTGGCAGTCAGCTCTCGTCACATATTTCATTTGTTACTTTAGACGTAAGTCCCCATCCAAACCAGCCCAAGAGCAAAGAAGAGGAACAGCCTCCAAATATGGTCAGAGCTAAGCCAGTTTCTGGAGTAGTTTAACACATGGGCGTGCATAAGAATGAAGAGAACTGGAACAAGTTTTAAATAATGCTCTAAATAGACTGTGGTGAAATGTTCAGCGCTTAAAACTAAACAGAAAATCCTGAAACAGATAAAAGAATAACCATGAGCCTGTCAGCAAATATAACTGTGCTGATCAACTCCAGCAATAAAATTCTGCTTAAACCCTCTGAAATCATATCCAGTGAAACAAAGGTTAAGCAAAAGACCCTTATTGAGTATTCGGTTTACAAAGAGATAATAAAGTTTATACCATTAAACACAACAGATGAGATTTTTTCCAAAGCAATTATACTGGACAGTTATAATAAAAATACTTACCAAAAAAACTACTCTTCGGTATCCACCAACTGAATCTTAATTCAGATCACACAATTCTTTTGCTTTTAATTAGGATTATTTAATTCCTCCCCACTATTGATGGATGTTCCTTTCATCAGTCTCTCAACTTCAAATTCACACTATTTCACAGTACTCTGTGTGTGGATTAGGAGGCCAATTACAAGAGGGTCTCAAACAGCAGTCACATTAATCAAGTGAAATGTTATATGCATTGTAGCCAAATAAAATCTGGCCACTAAGGAAAAAAAAATCATAAAAGTTTTAAAACCTGAAAATATCAGAAAATAGGAATTTTTCTATCTGATCCTGGAAACATAAATAAGTCTGGTATTCATGTGCCATCTACTTCACAAACACCAAAAAGCCAAGACCACATCTCACAAAGCATCCACATTTTGTAACTTGGTCCTTACAAGTAGTACCCAACACCTGTTGCAAGCAGATTCCTACTCTCTTGTCCTTGGTTTATTAAGAAAAAAAGCAAATTTGTTGTTATCCTGTTGGATAAAGGAGTGCCTGAAGCTATGTACCCAAATTGAGCTGCACTGCAGTTCAACACAAAGGCTTGTACAAATTTTTAGGAAAACCTTACTTCTCCCAGAGCTCCCTTTTAACTTTTACAAAACACAAAAGAGTTCATCAGATACTTTGGCTTTGTGTACTTTGGAAAAGAATAATTTGAAGTCTCACAATATATCCTTACAATTTAAAATATGTAACTGTGGTAGCTTTTGAATCATAACTATAAAATATTGGAGCACATATCTATAAAGGAATTAAAACTATAAATTGCATGAACACTTCAAATTGTTTCTTGTTATAGAAGTTTAATTATTTAGTTTAAAATAGCATGCAAAAACTCCTTAAAATAGCATATTTAAAATGCTTATCCAAGTGCAATTGCTATGCACAAGGCAAGACTCTTCTCTAAAAAAACCCTTGACATTCTGTATTTTGTGCTTCAGTGTTCCTTAAAAATAAGAACTAAGTAATCTACAATTAGCAAAATATAAGCATATTTAAGCTATGAATTATAAGTTAATGAAATAAGCTGCTTTAATGGGAAAACATTTTATTAGGAAATGGAAAATACTCATAGCTGGAGAGTCAGCAGTTGCTTTTAAAGGATCCAATTAAGCTGCCATTATTTTGGCAAAGCTCTGGTCTCAAAGAGGCAGATTTTCCTAATGCATTGTAGAAGTCCCTGGCAAATTACACAATATTCATTAAATTTAAATGGAGACCCTTGATGTCTCCTGTAAAGATGTCCCAGGGAGTCAATTTTCAAGGAATTCATAATGTGAGCAGCAAGTTATCAGAGAAGGAGACATTCAGCACCTCGGAAGGCCCCAGATGAATGATTTAGAGGAGGTGACATGACACATTTTGGCCACTCCACAAGACCCTGAGCCAGACACCCACTTCAAGTAACAGCAGAGGAAACCTGGCCAGCCACATGCTGCATACCCCAAATTTCCTCAGACACTTCCTAACTTTCCTAGGAATGTGGTTTGTTCAGTCCCTGAATTTAATAGCAAGTGTCAGCGGGACTGAAAAAGCAGAAGTGACAGTGCTGCTTCTGCCCAACACCTGTCCCACACCTAAAACTTTGAGAATTCATCCCTCTGTTAAACTCCCACTTTTTGGGAGTTTTCACCCTGCCAATAATCCTGTTAGTAAGGGTTGCTGTGTTACCTCTTCCTGTTACAAACAGGACCTGGCATGTGCTGGGCAAATAGATCCCTTAAAATCAGACTCCTAGCCCTACTAACTTTTTATTGTTCTTGGGTTTTTTGGATCCCAGCAATGGAATCTCCCCAGTGTTGCTTCTACTCATTCCCTGCATGGCACACAGCAGACACTGTTTGGGCTGAAACAAACAAAATACATCCCACAAAGTTTCTCCCCTTTTTAGTATTCAGCTTCATTTAAACGTTGCATGGCCCTAAAACCTTTTTAAGCTGCTTACTTTTTAAGTATAAACATGTCAGTGTTTAGCCATAGAGGGTACTTTTCTGTCCTAAATCATCATCCATTTATCAAAGACAGATCTACATTGCTAAATGCTGTAAAAACACATTATAAATACATTGCAATAATCCCCATGTAATAGCCACTGGCTTCCAGCACTGAATATACTGACTGGTATTTATATAAACATTACACAATCACTGCCACACAGTTTCCAGGTTGGGCTGCACTCAGTGTGGTAGCCTTCTCTTATAATTACTCAATAAGTAGTAGAGAAAAGAGAAAACAGCTTCATTTAAAAGATAGTCTTATCCCTATCTCTTATTAAATGGCACTATTACAAAACAATCCAACAAAACAATCCAACAAAATAATCCAACTTTTAATTCATTAATCCAGAAAAAGAGTTTTTAATCATCATTATTTATAACTTTACAAACATGCCCAGTGTTACACAAAAGGGCAATGTATCCCAAGTGATCTGCAGCCAGAACTTGCACAACATTCCCATAAAAACAAATTAAAATAGGGAAATGAAATCCTGATTTTTACTCTCTACGGTTCCATAAAAAAATAACTTCAATAAGTGCAACTAGAGAGAGAATTGCCCTTAATGATACTTCTAGTTTACATCTAATTTCAATAGTTCTTTAACAGCTAAACTATATTTAAAATATCCTTCAAAACCTTTATTGCGGGGTTGAGATGGTTAATAATAAAAACTCCAAAGACAACTTCATGCTGGGGAAACTGGAAGCTGTTTAATTGAGTTGGGCTCTCATATCATCAATAGGATTGTGGCTGGTATCAGCTAACAAACATTATGCCTCTGAGGGAGGGAAATGGGGTGGCTCCCTTTTCAAATGGGCACAGGAGCTGAGATTAGTTACCAGATGTGAATTACAGATGGAAACCGGTATTTAACAGGCACTGTGGTGCTTTCTGAAACATGCCTTCCCCTCCTGTCCTCATTCCTCAGCTCTCACACACCAGGACAGTTGCAAAATCTGTGAGCCATGGGGAGACACAGCTGATGGAATCTGCATAACAACACGCGTAGAAGTCCATGGGCAGCTCACAAACTGGCTGTGATTTCCCATAACCACCACATTTCATGGACACCTCTAAGAGAAGAACTCTTTCTGAGCTTTCTAAGTCCATGGATATACTGACAAAGGACCTGCACACAGAGCAAATTAACTGTGAGGGAAGGAATCACACCCCTGTGGAATTCAAAGCTCCAAGAAACTGGGTGGAAGATTCACAATGCTCTTCTCCCAAACCAGGACTGTTCTCCACACCTCCTCACCACCCAGAAAACCTGCTGCTGTCAGGGGGCAGACTTTGCTGTTTTGCTGCTTCATGGAAGACGAGAAAAACTTGTGGGAGAAAAAAATACTTCTGGGTGATGGGGGAGGATGCTCCAGTTTTCTGTCATTCTGGCTGGGATTTTATTCTGTCAAGGACTAAGAGAAATATGTGCCACGTTTTCCATATCAGAATTTGCACAGTGTTTGTTCTCATGCTAAATGCTGTTCTGGCCTGCAGTGCCAAAGATCTCCTGGTAATACTTACACAGCCATGACATCAGAGGAATAGTGCATTTAAAGGGATTGCAGATACCATGCTAAAAAAGACATACAGAATTAGGACATTTAAGAATACACTCCTTTTTTCACTAATTCTAAGTTTTGCACACTACTGAAGAGATTCCCCTTAATGGCTACCCTGCAAACATCTGGGATACCCATTTAGAGCTGTCCCTAAGGAAATACTCCTCTCTGTGGTCTGAGAGCCTTAACACCATGGAGTTTAGGAGTCACATGCTTTGCATAACACAGATTCATGTCACAATTCAATAAATACTGCAGGAGTGCATTGTGGTGCTTTATTAGTGTTAGACATGCAATATTTATTTAATGAACAGAAATTAAAATATTAAGATAACATTTTAATCAAATTAAAGGATCTGAAGTTGCAATAATGGAACAAAAATAAAGGTTTTTCATGCATTCTAAGTTTATAGTTCTCACAAGTGCATATAGTTATGACTCTGTACCATTATTAAATGTAGACAAACTACCATTGATTGCACAAGACAAAATAAAACCGTTAAGTTATAAGTAATGTTCCTATTTTTTACAGACTTTCTATATAACCTGGATCTTTAGCTTTTTATAGTACACTGTAATACAAGACATCTGGAAGATTCTAAGATGAATAGGAATGGCTTGACCACTTGTAACATACAGTGGCTTCTTCAATGTAGATAAAAATTATAAAAGATAAAGCAAATGCCCACCATGCTTTAGGAGACTGTGACCTTTTCAACAGAAACAAATCTCAAACCCCTTCATAAACAGATTAAAGTGCTACCTATTGCATATTAAATACTTCCAGTGACTGTATTGAAATTTTTAAGTTATAAATCCCTGAAAATAGGGTTTCATACCAAAAGTGCTGACAGACCCTTAAATCTAGCATCATGAACACAGCAGTGCTATAATCCTTCAGCAAGTACTTCAAAGAAGAGGAAGTTAGTCAACATGCTCTAAAGTCACCATTGTAAAAGCCCAGCTTATGCCTCTATCATATCTACAACAGCAATGGTACAGAAAGAGCAGAAAAGCATGAGCTCACTTTACATACTCGATGTAGGACAATAATCTTTCTTTAAAGCTGGAAGCATAAACAAACCCCCAGTGCAGCAGTAAACACATTAAGACAGAAGTTCTGTTTGTTTTAAGATGCATCTAAGAAAGGGCATCCTGTACAGAAAGAAATGCAGGCTAGTATCTAATGAGCATGATTTTTATCAGGTCTCCAAATCATGAAACCTTTCTAAATACAAGGCAACATTTCCACAGCTGGAAAATTACAAATAGTTCTTGACACAGAGCCAACAGCAATAAATGCAGTTATAATCTAGGGAGAATGCTACATTCATTAGGAGGTGGAAAACCAAGCTAAATGTAAAATACAGCAGCAAGAGGTAACATATATAAATATTAAACATCCTTCTTGAATGGCAGAAAGTTTACATTTCTGAGTTACAACATTAAAGTATGGCCTTCATATTTGTCCTTTTCAAGTAAGCAAAATACATGGCTATGAGCAGAGCTTTTTTAAAGGATAATTTCAAAATATAATGCATGCATGGAGAACTCTTATGCTAATCTATGAGAGAAAATATCAAAATAATATGGAGATGTTCAAAGTTTTCGTCCTTGTATTTTAAACAGCAAGAAAGACTGACCACAAGTGGCAAATTTTTATGGGTTTAAAATGATCTGCAAGAAAGTCTAAAATTTTATCCTATGGGAAAAACAGAAATTCCTTTGTTTTCAACATACAAATTACTCTGTATGAAAAATTTTCATTTGAAAGCTGCATGGTTCAAAAAATACATATGGGGTGAAGATGCTTTTTAAAAATAATCTCAGAAATAGGAAAATGCTAAAATTTTCTTTCTGAGCAGAAAATGATGTGTATGTAATCTTTCAAGAATTGCTCCAGAAGTAGCCTGTATTTTTACCTATAAACTCTACAAAAATATCATCATAACTGTTAATGTCCCATTCTGCCTCTTAGAAACTTTACCTTTTCCTAAATTGCGTTTGCTGTTCTCCTCTTTCTTGACAAATTGTTAGAAACAAAAGGTGCTTTTATTCACTTAGAGATCAGATGAAGACTAGATAGCACATTCAAAGCTTCACTAAATTTCTTCACTAATGCACCAAAATTGATCTTTTCGCTACCTTTAATCTGCTTATCGTTCTCGGTATGCAAATATGTCAAATGATCTGCTTTTAGTCAATTATGCAGTTTGATATTCTACATTTACATTCTAAAAGAAGTGATTTCAGAGGTGCTAAATATAGTAGAGTTTCATTTTAATCATTGTAAGTTGGCTTGCATGTGAGAAGTCATTGGAGCACGTTCTCTGGTTAGTGCAGTTGTTAATCCTCACTGGTGTGGATGATTTAAGCACTGTGGATACTAGAGATGGTCTCATACCAGTTAGCTGAAAATGAGTGTGGAATTCAAAACAATTGCAGAACATTCCCCATCAACAACACGAGAAAGCCGCTGGCTTCAGCCAAGCACTTCAAAATGTTTAAGAACTTTTATGGAAATACCGAGTAACTGAAATACATCTTGGTGTAATTTGAAAA
This sequence comes from Rhabdornis inornatus, assembly GCA_013397075.1. Lineage (NCBI taxonomy): Eukaryota > Metazoa > Chordata > Aves > Passeriformes > Rhabdornithidae > Rhabdornis > Rhabdornis inornatus. The sequence continues at coordinate 553,112 of VWZS01010874.1, read as the reverse complement.
TGAAAATCTAATTGAGTGTAAACCCCAACTTCCAACAGCAAACGTACCATAAACTAGTACATAACCTTTGGCACTTTGAATATTTTGCAACAAATCTACAGTCATGGAGATCTTAAGTGGGTCAAAAGAACATTCACGTGGTTTCTGAGGTACCAAACTTGATACATCCTTAGGCTGACAAACGAGAGACTGCCTGGTGTGGCATGGATTTCTGCACCACAAAATACAGATGCAGAGCTCTACAGCTGGGCAGGGCTGGGATCTCTCAGGATCCGTCCAGGCACAGGGATCCACACTAAGGGATGCTACTGGTGGGCTGGGAATTCTGGCTGCACACATTTTAGGGACAGCACTAAATGGGGTTGGGAGGTAGTTGCTAAATAAAAGAAGAAAATAAAGGAGAAAAAGGCAAAAATACGTAAATGAAATCTGAGAATACTTTTAACAAAAGAAGTTTTTTTTGTATCTAGAATAAATCTGTGCTGTCCTACAAAACTAATGGTGTCAAAAGCAGTCAGAATTTTCTCAACCCTTCCACATATAAATATTCAAGATATTACCAATTTCTGCAGTTTTAAAAATGAAAATACATTAAAATCTTTTACAACAACAGCAAAAAAACTGGAATTTAATTTCAAGTTTTTTGGTCACCTCAGCAGCAGCCATGTCACACAAAAAACCCAACAGGTGCAGAAAGAGAGGAAAAGAAAGTTATCTTAAATCCAAATCTAAAATATTCTCTGTACATGTTTTAAATAGCATTTTACTGTCTCACAGCAACAGAAAATCCAAGTAAGACTCTTATTAACAAAATTAAAATTAAAATCCATCCATCTTAACATTTTGAGGGTTCTCCTAGAGTATTATCCCATTATACCTTCATCAATATATTTTTCTAATTCATTGAAGAACAGATACCTTTTTCATACATCATTTTACAAACAATTATTAAATGACCAAGAAGATATTTGCTACATTCTTCTTTCATTTGCCTCAAAGAAAAATGACTTTTAGAACTATTTACACGGAATACAGACATTTTTAAGGAAAAGCCTCAGTACTCTGTGTTTAAGCAACATGACCTATTTCTAAAGGCATATACTTTGTTGTAGTAAGTTTTAAAAAGTTAAGATACATATATCAGTAAAACTCAACCTTAATTGATTTATTGTGTCTATTTCAGTCAGCCTCTCCATTTCTGCTACATTTTTGTTGCAGTAGACTTTGCCTGAACAAAAGTATTAATTTCTTTGTTCCATATTTGAGTTCTCCAGTTGTACCTCTGACTCTGTGAACACTGTTCAAAGTACTTTTAACACATAAAAAGGCATGCAGTAACTTCATACAAAAAGATCCTCAAAACAACCTTATGCCATGAGCTCACTACCAAAGCTCACTCATTTTACACAAAATTCAGCATTTAAGTGTAAAATAACTGGTTCCAGCATGTGCCATGACAGAAATGGCACAGGGTTTTTTTTTACATTGTTATATAAAAAGCACATTGTATAGAATACAGCATTTACTCTGCAAGGATTGTGCATCACTGTTTTCCTCTAATATGTGCAGAACTACATTCCATTGCAACAAAACACACTTAGGTTTAGTAGAGTACTACACTGGATTGAAAACAGTGGTCTTAATGGCATGCTGTAAAAAAAGAATCAATGTGTTTGCCTAATACCAATAATCATTCAAGAAAACATTCATAACAGCACAGGCTTCCCAGCTGAAACTGCCACATGGTGAACACTAAGCTATTATATAAACTGCATGGACATATTTAATATGTATTATTAACTCTATTTTAAGTATTCTGTACCTAAAGGTGTTTTCAAAAAGAAAAAAAAAAAAGAGTTACCTAGGTAATCTAACAGAAAACAACTTTTGGCAGCCCCTGCTAGTGTTTGGATTAAAAAAAAAATAAAGGAAAACAACCCACACCATTGTCTCTCCTCTCCATTTTCCTGAATTTCTTCAGACAAAAGGAATGAAGAGAAGTCAAATATTAAAGTGTGATCTCCTTCCACTAATGTATTCAGTAGAAAGCACCCTCAAGTACCATTATCTCAGCTTTTGGAAAATTTGCCAGCTTTCCGAGAAGGCTCATATGGCACTCTGAGAATACTGGGGGTTTCCTCCATCACTCGTACCAGCAGATTGTCAATGTAATCCTCAAGCTCACGAATGTGGGTGTCCTTCTTCTTCAGCTGCTCTTTGTGTTTCACCAGCTCCTGCAGAACCTCCTCGTAAGTGAGGTTTCGGTACCCTGCAGTGGCATCAAAAGGATTTCCTTCCTGCAGGTAAGAAAATACCAGATTTTAGAAAACACCAGATTTTATTAAGCAGTTCAGTGTTCCCAGAAAATTGATTGTTATTGCTTTTTATGTTTCTCATGTGTATCTCTTGACATGAAAAGCAAATTCTTTCAGCAACACCTCTGTTTGCTGCAGTGCTTTTCCCTTCAACACCCCCACTGGACCAGACAACTGGAGATGGGCTGCCCACCTGGATGAACATCTCCCACTCTGTCATCTCAGAAAAAAATCTTCTCAGTGAGGTGGACACACAGTCAGTGTGTCAGAGTTAGTGACCATGTGAGCACTGAACAGCTGGCAGGTCCATTTTGGGAAACCTGCCACCTTATGTATATAACAAGAGAACAGCCCTGAGAATTCAACTCCCACTGTAACTTCTATGAGTCTTTGCCTCTGGAGAGCATCACAGCAAAGCATTTACTCAGCTCTAAATGACATCAGCCCTCATCTGTCTTTCATATTCATATTTTTAGTCACCAGTGGTTCTCCAGGCCTTGGCTTCTGAATCACATCATAAAACTTTCAATTTTAAATCGCAGGTGAAGGTAAAAGGTTGCATCTTACTTGCACCAGAGCACTTAAGGCAGAAATAAATGTGTACTTGTAAAAGACCTTGCTTGCTTAAAGCAGGAAAGGCCCAGAATTAAGCAGTAGGGAAAACAGAATTGTTTCTGTAATGATTTCTGATGACTCAGTAAGTGCAGGTATTAGTAGAGATGGACAAATTAGTCATCTTAAAAAGGACAACATGTGATCCAAAAGACTGAGTGTCTTCTTTTGTGGTGGTTTATAAAAGTATGAGCACTGTTAGACATGTTAAGCAGTATGCTTCATCTCATTCAGAAATGAAAACATTTAGAAGATATGGAACCTAAAAAATCCTGCACTTCTAACAGGGCACATGAGATAGCTTTTATTTACAGTAGAAGCATGTCATTAAAAATTATAAAGCTTTCACAGCTAAGAAGCACAGTCATACTCATTCCTTTTCCATGCCCCATTCTTTTCTTTCCATACAGATCCATATTTGCACATTGGCACATGTCGACCCATTAAAATAAGCAGCTGGCCAAAGTTTTCAAAGGAACCTAATTAAAAGTGATGGTGCCCTGCAAATAGGCTGAAGTGTGACAGATCAGCCTCTCTCCATCAATTATACTCCAACAGTACCTCTCAAAAATATGTGCTTTTAAGGGTTTCTCTCTGCACTTGAGACATTTAATGTCACATTGATGAGTATATTCAGTATTTTAAATGTACCAAGTTAAGGGATTGTAAGTAATCAGCAACTCCCACTTTATTAAAATGGCTAACCTGATGAAATTTATAAATTGGTTAGTAATCGATTTTCAACAAGTATAGAGGAGAAAAGAACCTCACTTTGTGGCCATATTTTTAGCACATTTTCTTCTACAAGAAGGAAGTAAAACTTTCTCTTTATTAAATTTTATTCTCTTTACTAAATTTTTGTACACACTGGAGAAAATACCATTAACACTTATATGGCTGAAATAGAGGGCTTGCCTAATTTTCTGATTTGTCAAAGGAACAGGAATTAAGGTACAATGATGACTTTAATTATGCAATCAAGTTTACTGGAAAGTTGTTTGCAATATATATGCTTTAAAGATGTTTTATCACACACCTGCTCCATACACATCTTGGGGGAGATAACCTTTCACATTAATTATGCAAGAAAATTCTAGCTGAAGTACGCTGGTATCTAGAAATTAATATTGTTAAAATTAAGAAGATTTGGTATGTTCAGCTTGAGCCAGTAGGTGATATTTAAATGTATAAGAAACACTTTTCTTGACAAAAATAGATACCACAGTTTTAATGTATAACAATAATCTTATAATCAATTATTAAGGGAAAAAAGGATTCTAAACAAGCCATGTAAAGAACGATTGTCTCAGCTACAAAACCCTGCTGGGGTACACACTGCCAGCAGAGGAAACGACGTTAGATGAAATGAAGGCCTGGCAATCCCTGATCATCTCCTCATTGTTCTAATGAGGAATTCTGCTCTGGGAATATCATCTAAGCTACTTTCACATCTTTTGTCCTAGTTACTTCATCTTCCTTTCAGTTCTTAATTAGGCCTTAAAGAGCTCACACTGCCCTTTCAACTGGCTACTGCTCCCATTTAAACATTGCTTTCAGAGACAGGTGTTGGCATCAGAGGAGAAGACATACAAACATAATTACTAAATAATATGCACAAGGAAGAAATATAATAACTTGGTGAGGGCTACTATTACAGAATCTAATAATAAATTACTTCAAACACCTTAGAAAGCAATCCTGAATATTTAAAAAGAAATTCAAATGGTTTCATTCAAATCTATGGTTGAGATAGAGTTTCTTCCCCACCTAATTTGTATTTTGCATTAAATGAGCACCACCTCATAATCCTACAACTGACATTTAGGATGGCTGGTATTCCAAAAGAAAAATCATCAAGGATTTCTTTTATCACCTTTAAATCCTTTAAATAAAACAATTCACATCTTATTTCTTAAAATAATTAAACCGATGCTTTTACCAGCAATAAATTACATGATTTGCAGTAGTACATTTGCAAGCACATAGAAACTCTAATTATGGTTACTTTACAGACAATGGCTGCTAAGTTAAATCAATTTTTTGATGTCTCTTTTTGTCAGAGATTAAGTAACTGCCTGGTAGAATTCAGTTTACTATCTGATCAAAGGCAGCCTTCAAATACTCTGACATCTCCCACCAGCTACTTACATTATAAAAACTTGGGCATTTACAATAACATCAAATGTTATTACAAATCATTTACATAAACCAGCAGAAAACAAACAGTACAAAGTCATATTTGCTTGTGAAACTTGTTTTCTATATATTTTAGAGATTGAAAACAAACCCACTTTAAAGATGTCATCTATTCACAGAACAAATTCTAGTAAGACCACATTTTCCTTCAAACAAAGACAATCAGATTGCTCAGGCAATCTGTGGATTATTTTTTGTCTTTTCTTAGTATACAATTTATTCTCAGTACTTTTAGAAACAAGAGTATTTTGAATAATACTTCTAGCATTTCTGTTTTTTTAGTGTTTTCATCCGTTCATTTATTATGTGTATTATTAATCCTACAGTGTATCAGGTCATGATTTCAATTTTGATCTGCCTTCTGAAGACTGTCCTCAAGTCTATTATTATAGTGATGGTAAACTCCTGTCTAGTCAATGAATACATCACTGTTTAATGCAGAGTTCCTCACCTGACCACTGCTTCTCTAGAGTCATCTAAACCACTTCCAAAAATTCAGGTTTTGGGGGTTTTTTACTTTTTATGCAAAGAACTACGTATTTCCTTCTTCATCATATCACAGCTAAACTCCATGTTGAGTGCAAAACTCTTCTTTATTTCCAAATTTACATTAAGCTTGTGCTTTTCTATTTAGGTTTTCTAGATATGTCAAAACAAACAAACAAACCCAACATTTCCATATAAGAGGTTAAAAAAGAATAAAAGCTTATAAGCTTATACAAGTACCAATTAGTTGTCATTTACTGATGGCTTTCCATAACATTTCATAACTCACCATTTTTTTCCTGAGATCTTCAGTGCCAGAAGGATTCACATTAAAACTGTGGGGGAAAAACATGCCAAACAAATATTAGCAGTGCAAATTTAATTGACCAAAACATCTGCTAGAATACAGTACTGCATTAGACACACAGCTTAAAAGTATTTAATACAGTTTATTTTCTTGATTTGTTAAACTTAGGAAATGAAAATACTAGAAATTAAAGGAAATTTTAATATATTCTTTGTTCACAATTCTTCGTATTTTTTGTATTCTTTTTGTCATAAAATTTGAATAACTAATTAAGAAATGCAATGAATGCTATTATGGATTTGGCTACCTTATCTCTCCTCTTATCTCCAGACTTAGCTTGAGCTTCTAAGCATGGAGTGCTACTTTAAATGAAATATCCTAGAAACAGGTCCCTGGGATAATAAAAACCAACAACCAAACCCTACAGACTAACACGCATTCCCAGCTTTCATTTCCCAGCTCCCAGAGGACAAAGTTCCTGCAGAATTTCCAGTGAGATCACCAGCTTAGGGGTAAAAAGCCATCTTCTGTCAGCTACATTTATTTTGTACTTAAAATTGAGTAAATAATCTATTATTTTATAAACCTATTGATTATTGTGCATATCCAGAAAGCTAAGCTCTTTCATAATGTTGTTGATACTGATAAAAACAGCCACTCTCTAAATGTCAGGCTTCAGAAACTGTCCACTCAGGCTGGTGTAATTATTAGCAAGTATCTTCAAAAATCAGTGATGCTGTGCTCTTATGTACTTGCTACAGCAAGTTTGGAGTGAAAATATTCTCCGAAAATGTGTTCTGAATCTGGATAAGGCTCACAAATTTTATTTACTTGGTAGCAGCATAGCAAATACATTCTTTCACATCACAGAATCTGTTTTGTTAGACTGCTTTGAGGGTGATGTGTGACTGAGAGCTAAAAAATAAATATTTTTAATTTTTTTAATTTTAAAGATTTTTTTATATTAAGGAACATGTATTTTGTGACTGTTTGCCACTCTGTTGTCTGAATTTATAAGCCACATATTTCATGGTGTAAAAGCGGAAGGGCCAAATTTACGAACTAAAAATATGTAAAATATAAATGATGATACTTTTCTGTAAAGAATTTTTTTATTTTAAAATTTCTCTTTTTTTCACTATTTTTTTTTTAGTCTGTACACGATTTTTAATTTCCAAAGCAGACAAACTTTTGTTTACATAGAAGTCCTGCAAACCATCTGAGGGTATTTAGAACAGAGGAACAATCACAACCAGAAGCCCAGAGGTGCCTGAGGAACCAAGGCTGGCTAATTCCCATTCCACCTGTTTGTAACAGTGATCCCCAGCAGCCTGCCCCGTTTGCTGGAGACCCCTTTTGAATGAGGGCCCTTTTTCATCGGGTATTGTCTGTCCAGCCAAAGGCAGGGTCCCTCCCTCCCAGCCTCCTTTCAGCCTCGCACGGATGTGTCAAACTCATGATGAACTCGCTCCATTCATGGCTGCCTTCCGTGATCCCGGCACAAAAAACATGAGTTAACTGAACTGGATCGAATTAGCTTGGTGAAAACCAAGAATGTCTCTATTTAACGAAGTGTGGCGTTAATTTGGGATATCTTTCTTTGGGGACTGTTTCCTCATGTTAGACAAGATATAGAATAATACGGCCTGACTGCTCAACTGGGCGACTTTCTGAAAGGTTAAAAAAGCAAGATCTTTCACTGCCTTGAGTGACTTTATAGTTTCTGTGAAATAAGTTCTGGGGTTCTTTCTTAAAATGAAAGCAGCAGCTCTGACTATGAGAAGCTGCGTTTCAAAATTAGAAGTATAAATCACTGACAACATAGACTACTTGTTTGGGGTTTTTTAAGCAGTAAAAGCCTGAAATAGTTTCTGTAAAATTGTGGACATCATAACTGCAATTACAAAAGAGAACATCTGTGTATTTTGCAAGAAGGAATTTGAATACACTTGCACAAAAAAAAAAAAAAGAAAGAAAAGCTATTAAAATATTCCCCAATAAAAATCCAAATGCTATGAAGACTCTTAGTCATACTTTAAGGAGGTTTGTAGAAAACATACTGCTTCTTGAGGAAGAAACAGGTGCTGAGATTGTATATAACAACATTTTTCTAAACCAAAGTGTCTGCTAAGTAAGGTGGGAGCTCGTCAGCCTTGCTGAGCCCTGCAAGGTTTCCTGCCAGCGCTCCCAGCCCAAGGTGAGTGTGAGCAGATGCAGACTCCCACCACTGCACCCACTTCACTGTCTGAGGAGCAGGTAACAAAATCCTTTAAAATTACGAATGCAAACAGTTAGTGGAGTTGTCTGTTTGATGTATTGAAATTCATGAGAGCATTTATTTTTAAATTTAAATTTCATCACAATAATAGACCCTTGCACTTGATTACTGGCAATAATTATATAAAACAGGCCTCTAGGACTGTAGCCCACACTGTACAAGCATCACAAGCTTCCTTTGAGCAGCCATTCTCTTGACTTCCTAAAAGCATTATGAAACCATTGATCAAAAACAAGAATAAAAAATAACATTGTTTTCTCCCGTGCTACAATCACAGCTCACAGTGATAGTATTAGTTACAATCCAGCCTCTGGGGGCTTTTTCTAGAGTTGGATAAACTGGCAGGGAACTCCTGCTATGGAAGAAGTTCACATGTTCACAGCTTGGGGAAAAAGTATCTTTTTGGATTTTTGTAGGGTTTTTTTGAGTGAGGCTTACTGTGAACAGTGATTGTGAAAAACTGGCACTGTGGGATTCTATAACTATTGTTTATAAATTATTCCCAAACTAAATTCGTTCAGCTTACAAATAAAAAATGTTTTCTTTTCTAACAAATGGTCTTGTCATGTGCCTTATGTGCCTCCAGGTGATGTCTTATACTGATTTTTACCAGTTTGTCTCTTACAAGTAATAAACTCTCATTCTGTCAGATCACCTTCAAGACAGGAGCTGCTAAAAGGGAGGTAAAAGTGACACTGAGCTACCCAACTTGTACATCACCCTTCCCTAGGTAGAACAGACTTCTCCAATCCAGCACAACAATTAGTCCTGTCCCCCATTTCACTCATCTGGGAATTCAATTAGTGTCCTTGACAGTTACTTTATATAACAGACATTTTTACCACATTAAATCATATCCATTATTTTACTGTTCCATATTATTTTACAGCTTTGGATAGAACTTTCTTTTTGCATTTTTCTTGAATAGTAAAGTTTTTTTGAATTTCTGGGGTTTTATTATCTTAGATTTCAATTTTAGCTCATCTGAGACAAGAACCCTTTTTTTATTGTCCTGCTCCTCAGGGGAGAAAGTGATGAGAAATAAAAATAGTATAAACTAATAATGGAGACAAATATACTGCAGCGCTGATTCTTTAGAGTGGTTTGGGTTACTATTTCATAATCACAGTAAGTGTATTATTTTGTACTTTATTTTCTCTATTTAAAAACATTTCATTAGAACTCCATGAAACTTTTTTTTTTAGATAACACTTTTTTTTAGTAGTAATTAAACACTTCCATTGCATGTTGATAATTTACAGTTTGTATAGGAAGAATACAGTGGAGTTGAATTCAATGTGCCACAAGCTCAAGTTCATGACTGCATCTTATAATTTTGTCTATTGAAATTTAAAGGTAGTTAAAAATTCAAACATCAGGTCTAGTGGCTGCTTAAATATTTATCTTCTGAATGCCTAGAGATTAAAACAATCTTTATCAAATCTTTCCTATAACTGATTTAAACATTTTAGTGCCATTTAGTCTGGCAACATAATGAATGGGAATCAGACTCCTAAATTATGCTCCATGGAAAGAATATTTTCTTAAGTAGCAAAAGCTTTTCACTTATCTTTTGCTATTCTTATTAGTTACATGATAGTAGTGTACACTATTAGAAATTAAAATTAGGATATTTACATTAATCATTACTATTCAAAGTACTAAAATTTATGTTAACATTCTGTAAGATATCCATTATACCAATGAGCTAAGTGTGAGCTTTCAGTTTCTTTCCTTTAATATGGAATATCTGCATACAGGTAATTAGCAAAGCTCTGCCATATTCATTTTTCATTAGAGTTGAAACTCCTATTCCTACCCTATTTCTTGGTCTTGGACTGATTCTTACTACAGTGTTTGAGCAATTTTTCTTTGGATTCTCACAACATATATTCAAAATCTTGAAATATTAGGATGCCATTTAGGTTATTACTATTGCACTAGGAAAAAAAACAACAAAAGAAATTAATAAAATCAGATACAGTTAATGAAATTCAGAAACTTAGCCTTCCATAGAATATTGTCAGCCTGCTGTGCCTGGCAATGCAGGGCTCACTTTATATTTTGAGAAGCAATGACTGTCTTGTCTGGTAGCCAAACAAGTACAGAATAAGCATATTACCATTTATTTTGCAATTAGATTCTGGGGAACATTACTTAAGACACTTCACTGTATAAATTGTTCTGCTGTCAAGCCATGCTCCGTGGCCTTTTGGAGCTTGGGTAACCCCAGGGGGACACAAAAAGAGGATCAGGTTTTGTGGCTATCACTGCCTTTTCTTGATTAGTTAGAATTTTAAGTATATAAATACTTCTCCTTTTACTAGGAGTTGTGCTATAGCAAAAAAGTTTTTTTTTTTTCTCAAGAGACCACTAAAGAACTGTTAGACTAAAAAGTTGTGCCAGCATCTCCACTGGAAGACCCTATTATTAGAGATCTCTAAGTCAACAACAAACAAACAAACAAATCAAACAACCCTAAAATTAAATTTTACACTGAAACTTACAGATCCATTTTTTAATTATTGAAAGAATAGAAGTAATCCTTAGTTCTTACAATGAAACAGAAAAAAAAAAAAAGTGCATTGCTTTCACATAGTTTCTGCATTTATTAATAAAGAAACAATAGAAGAAATTATTCTTTTTAAAAATGAAATAGAACAGGCAGTGCATTTTCCCTTGGGAAAGATAATATGCCTCATGCATCCTCTCAAAAAAGATTTCACATGCCCTAATGTGCACCAAGAGACAGTGAAAGCTTGAAAAAATCTTGTCATGCAGCCAGCAGGATGAATTTTCCTAACAGTATTCGTAAAAACAGTCAACTAATTAGGAGTGACTGATTGTTGGTGAGGAGTCTGCAAAAGTCAAGATTAATACCAAGTACTTCTACAATATCCCTCAAATAATTGATTGCCCCAGCCCACCTTAGTCATGTCCCAAATGCTGTGACCATTGCTTTCTAGGAGCTTTCCAAAATATTTCATTTTTCTCTTATCACAGGCACTGATCTTTTAAATCAGATTATAACAGTCCTGGACAGACTAAGAATCTCTGCATGACTTCTACTCATTTTGTAATTTTTCTTTACCTCTCATGTACCAGCAATGTATTTTATCTTGTTGAAATAATGTTCCACTGACAGCTTTACTACCCTGAATTAACAAATACTAACAGTTTAGAGTACAATTAAAGCACTGTCATAGTCCATCAATATTCTACCTAGACTGTACATCACAGTTGACTAAAGTCTAGTCAAATTTCAGTAGAGAACTGAAAAAAAGTTATTCATTTCAAGAAAAGCAATGCAGAAGTATACTGTTCTTAAAATAAGACATGCTAACACTGACGGAGGAAACAAAATTCTGAAAATACCATAGTTCACCTGATGTCATTGTTTTACTAACCGAGAAATAAATGTGCTAAAATGTTTTAACAGACCTTATTGCTTTAGCAAGCACAGCAATATCTAGAGAGCAACATTTCTGGAAAAGGCAAGTGAAAAGTAGAAAGAGTGAATTGCATTGTACACTGGATTTCCTATTTGGCAGAGAAACACACAGCCACTACAATCCGTTGCTCTCATCAGGCAACTTTTGGGGTTCATTCCAATGGAGCTGCTGCCAATAACTCTGCAAGACTGAAACCATTTAGCAGTGACTTTGATTATGTTCAAGTTATTGCACTAATAACTCACCCTCAGTGTGGTTTGGGATAACAGGTTTTACTTTAGAACTTCAGCTGACTCAAGACAGGCACCTGCTCTGCTGTCACAGCTCAAGTGACAAGCAGGAACCCAGAGGAACATCAGGATGTTGCAAAAGCTTCTTTAACCACCTGGCCATCACACATTCAAAATGGTAATGTTTGCTGAAATGTAGCAGACATCAGCTGTTCTTCAGACTCAACAATTTAATATGATCCAAACACAACGCTGTTATCAAAAGCCTCCTGTGTTCATGGCACCTCACTCGTTTCTTAACAAATCTAATAATGACCATATCAAAATGCAGAGACATTGCTTATTTCAAACATTGTCTCCATTGGGAAAAACAAAACTGCAGTCCCTGATTTGTGACATTGAGGAGACAGGCAGCTCTAACAGCCACGTGATGAAGGTGGGAGAGAGGCTCAAGAAAATCACCACATTCAGAAATTACAAGCAGAGAGATGCAGAAGAGTGGAAGGATTGGGTTGGTGTTTTTTTGAATTGCACATTTGAAAAACTGCTGAAGCAGCAAGAGAATACAGAAAAAAATGACGTAATATTTTCATAATTTATGCTCAAATTCACCAGTGACTAATATTATAAATATGAGCATTATTCATAATTGTTACAGAGAATCCTAGTAAGACACAAGTTTCTTTCTCCTCCACTATTCCATCTTCCACAGTTGCTTAGAATGTAACACACTTATTGCCACAACTTGAGATAAAATGTAATCTGTATGTAGACACAAGCTTTATCTTCTTTTCTCTGAAGTATAACAATAGTTAGGTCAAGGAAATGCTACTTTAGAAGGGTTTTTTAATGCCTCTCTCTATTCATGTATATGTATGTGTGTATATACAGACACAGACATTATTCGTGTATGTGTATATATTTTATATATATAATGCTTAGTAGAAAGCTACCAAACACTTACCAATCCAGTTTCCCAGATCTGGAATTTGATCTGACTAGTAACAACCTGTCAGCTTTAAATATTGGACTATTCGTCTCCCTGTGTCCAGTGCCTAAGATCTTGTTAATTACCTAAACTCCCTTTCTGTAGGTCTTGTTAATTACCCATCTCCTGTCTCAGAGGACCTTGTTAATAACCTGTACAATCTCTCTAAAAAGGTCCTAATAACACATTAAAATTAAAGATGCTTTTCTTTTAGCACTTGTCAAGTGGTGTAAATTGAGAAATTTTCACATCAGTTTATTAGCCTGTAGTGTAGTGTCACGTATTTTCCTAAACAAAAACAATTTCAGAAAAACGATGCACAAGCTTTGGTTATGGCACAAAACAATCTTTGTTTTCCAGGAGCACCCTCAGTTTCTTTAACTGTGTTCAACACAAAAGCCACGTGGCTTCTGACTGCAAATTAACCTCTTGAGAGCCATAACAATAGCAGTAATTGTAAGAATGAGTGCAATTTAAGGCAACATTAGGTAAAAGTTTCAAAACAGAGCATTAAGAAGTACAAAACCGAAAGTATTATTGGTAAATGCTGGCTAAGAGCACTATACATTGTTTCCTTAAAAATTCTTCATTAGCTGTATGATGCAAAACCTCTGGAACTAACAGATTTTGTAGTATTTGCAAAACCAGCATTTTTTGTTTCACTATGAGACTCCTGCATTTTTAAACTGTCACAGAATCAGCTCATAAATATCTCTACGATGCCTACAACAGACAATGGAACCCCTAATCTTAACACTTATGTAACACTGCAATATCATATCTATAAAAACATTTTAAAAATACTCATTTATCCACTCAGCATTTGCAGAAGATAAAGTATCATCCCTATTTTACAGATTTAGCCAAAGCCAGGGAACAAGCCTTTGCCAGATCAGAGATTAACAGAAATTAGGGGTGCATATTTTGTGATTTCTTGTCAATAAGTATTATATGCAAAACAAACTGGTTTTGTTTTGCTTTTCCAAAATACTTCTAAAACCTTATTGAAACAACAATAATAAATATTAGCAATAAAAAGAAATAATAATTTTCAAATAATTCTGGCATACTTGCTTTTGGAAAAAAATCCTACAAGTGTTGCTGAACCACTTCTATAATTTTTGGATCAGCAGCTGTGCAACACGTGGAAGATGTACTTATTTTCATTCATTTAATTAGTAAGTAAGTGTAATTAGTGACAGAGCATGCAGACAGCCAGCTAAGTACTCAAGACGGGCTATTCAGCACTCACCCAGCTGATGTCATGAGCTGCTGTTCTCCACATTGTTACTGCTCAGCCAACATTACCAACCACAATTAATTAGGACGGACTGAAGCCCGACCCAAAGTTCACCAAAGTCACTGAAAAGCCTCCCACTAAGGTTACAGATGTGGCTTCATCAGCGCTGAGAACGTGACACTCACACTACAAACATGAAGGAGCTGGGTTTGGTTGTTTTTTTGAGAGTTGGGAAAGAGGGTTGCTATGGGTTGGGTTTTTTCCCTTCCACTTTGCTCTGTGTCCAGCCTGGTCCCACAGACTGGACACTTTACGGCTACAGTGAGCTCCTGGAACACATCCTCCAGCAGGATTTCATCAGACAGGAATCCAGCTCAGGATGTTCCACCACCCAAACCGAGGCTTAGCTAAGTGGGGTTAAGTGGGAGATCCACCTGCAAAGCAAACACCTGATCCACAACAGAACACTGATTTTGGACACACCTTAATAAAAAATACACTGCCTGGTTTACTAGCAGAAATGGGTTCATCCAAAAGAGCTTAACAGCATGTTGAGTAAATAAGAAACAACCCAAAGACTAAATTCCCTGTCTACGCTTCCTGCATACTGAATTTCCTACCCAGCCCCATTTATTTTGTGCCCATATACTCACAGAAATTCTTTCTTCAGCATTACTGGCTCAAAAAATTAAAAACGGATTCCATTGGAGAAATCCTCTACAGATAAAAGATAAACATAAACTGCAAACTTATTAAATATGCACATTTTGTATTAGTTTCTACTTCAAAAGAAAATAATGGTATAAGATACATTTGAAAGTAAACTAAGTCTAAAAGGTTCACACATAATATCATAATGGAACATATAAAAATCAAGAGCTTCTAACTTAACTTATTGCTTGCTAGCTATTATGCCATAATATCTGTCTCACAAGAAAGGTCAGAATGTTTATTATTTTTGGCTTTTTGAAAATAAAATAATATCTATCTTATCAAAAGTTTATGTTTACATAAAAGTCAAGAACTAGTAAAAGGGACTCTCATACAAAGACAGAAACAAATGACTAGAGTCCTTCTGAATGGGCACCGTGATGAGCTTTGTAATTACAAAACAAAGAAAAAAAGTCCATCATGATTACCATTAAGTTTTATATTTATCAAGATCTGCTGCATTCAAGAACTTCAAAAGATTTCACTATTTATATCTAGCATCTGCCTGAATACAGTGTTTCATTTAAAAAAATTAAATGCTATGCAATTTTAATTGTTATTTGAATTATTTCTCTTTAAAGCAGCTTATTTAAATGGAAGTTTAACTTCTGACAAACCAAGCTACAACCTAACCTTACACTAATCCAGAGAAATAATTCATCAAATTAATAATATTCTAAGATTGTCTATAAACATGCTATTTAAGACACTAGGAACTGATTGAACTCATAGGAGACACTAAAAAGACAATTTGTTGAGGTAGGATGAACTTCTCGCAAAAAAATTCTTTTCTACAGCAGTTCCATTTCAGTTCATTTCCCTAATTCACATCCATGATTAGTTTTGTTAAGAAAATGATTCTAAGTTTAAATCAGGAGTGCATGCATTCTAACCCATGAAAAAAACTGAGCTGGGACACAATAACATCCCTCTATTCTAAGAGAACAAGATAACAAAAACATTTTTTTAAAGAAGCTACTCTTGTATCACTAATTAAGGAATTATTACACAGGAAAAGGTGAATTTTTAGAACCATGTTTTCCATTTAAAACAGTGATTGATTTTACAGCCTTTAGATTCCAGTTTGAAGCATTTTAATTTCAAATGCATTTTCTACCAAATTGAAGTCATTACATAGAAATGAATCATTACCTTGAAAAAGCAAGGACTGCTAATTTCTGACATTTATATAAAAACAACGGAATGAAAGTTAATTAACTTCTTAAACATTTATCTATTGTGAACAGTATACGTGGGTGGCAGTGTATATAAATATATACATATATATATATTTATACATGTATAAAGAGAGACAAACAGCCTATCTTTCTCACTAGCAAACAAAACCCAGGAAGGAAACTAACTGTGGGTTTCACTTTTTCTTAAGGAAAACAAGTAAAAGCATTGATAGACAAACAAAGATTAAAATGGATTATTTAAATCAAAGTTCCTTATCAGCCCTGTAACTTAATTCATTCTGCTCAAGACATAAACTGCTGCCTCGTGCAACAATTTCAATACATAGAACTCAGCAAAGCCGCAGCGAGCCAAATGAATTCAGGTGAGATAAGAGTTCATGTGGCTGCTCCCATTTAGAAACAGAATGTTCTTTAATATATATACTCTAACATATACAACTATACAACCTAAATACTCTTTTTTTTTTTCTCCCAATAGTGACATCCACAGGATTTCTTTTCACTACTCCCATTTGCACCACTCTTTAGTCATTCAGTTTCCTCCTTCCCTTACACTTGAAACCTTTCCCTCTCAGAACCTGACGTAGGACAATGTAATAAATTAGCAATGAACATTCAGTTAAAGCAGAAGACTTCAGGGAGAGCCCATTCTGAAGCACAAACAACGTCTTCCACAAACACAAGGACTCATGAACCTTCACAGCACATATTAGTAATAAAAAAGTCACTTCAAAACAAAGTAGGAAACTATCAAATTATATAAAAAAGTTCATAACATACTTAGAAACAGACAAGCACTGATACAAATGTGTATAAAGTACAAAGATTGTGTTCCTCAACACTTCACACTTTCATTTATATAACATGTTGAAGATATCAGACTGAAATACAGCAAAAACCTACCTTGAAGATGGCAACATGCTCGTAGGCTTGAAGTTTGCCATAAACGGATTAGTTGAATCATAATCAAAACTCTCCTGATGAGCTTCCCCAAACGCGCCCGGTGATTTCAAGTCAGTAGAACTCTCTGATCCCCCATTGCTGAGTTTATCTGACCTCTTGCTATCTTTTTTTCCAGTCACTCTTTCAAAAAGACTAACTTTCTCTTTTTTCTCTTTTTTAATTTCTTTTCTGATCTCGACAGGTTTGGAAAACAGACTTATGTTTTGATCCCACGTTGCTGGGCTTTCTTCAAATGGATTCTTCTGTCTTGGCAGTGTAGCAAATTTTTGGGGTAACGAAGCACTCACGTTAAATGGGTCATTTTGTGCTTCAAGCGCAGTTTCATCAACTGTGCTGTCAAGTTGGCTCATTTTAGAAGTATCAACACTTAATGTCCTTCTGTGTGGAGATTTTAGACTCCCTGCAAACAATCTGTCATTAGTATATTATCAATGAGACACTCTATCACAGCTTATGACATGCAGAAAACCCATTTTAACTTAGATCTAGAAGCTTTACAATTGAGCCTCAGTTCAGAACACTGTTGAGCAACTAAGCTATTAAAAAAAATTAACAGCTGTGGCCTCAATTTCATGTTTCAGAAATGTTTATGGATAGGCACCACAGGACATTTTTGTTTCCTGCATGAAAACGAAGTTCTACAGAGAAGACAGCTATGACTGGTGTGCCATTCCAGAAAGAGAAAATTGCATGTTGCTGCATAATAACTCTAAGCAATGCAAAGTCTTTTCAGTTCTTTGTATAAATCACATTTAAAATTTGCTGATAGTTTTTGACTTTTTAATTAGACTTATTTCTCACAAGATGCTATTTTGCCTATTCCCCTCTGGAATGCAATATACTCTCAGATGAGGACATAATAAGAGAAAATGCTAAATTATCATACATCATGTGCAATGTAAGTTATTTCTTATGCTCAGAAACAGCAATTATGAGTTACCAGCAATTAAAGAAAGCGTAAAAAATAGGCCAGCAATATCTCTTAACATTTTGGCCTTGTAAGTGCTTCATAAACTAAAGTAACAGATTCTGAATGCTCTAATAGCAGTGAGCTATTAGAGTCACAAGTTTTACTTACCCCCTTCATCCACTGAACCAAAGGACTCCAGCTGACGCCTGAAGAGATGGGTGTAGCCAACAGTGCTAGATTTCATTTTCTCTGAGGAGACGTGTGGTCCTGTTAGATCTGACATGGAGTGAGCTGAGGACAGCCTCTGAGGCCCCAAGAGGAAAGGTTTTTTTGGTTTTGATTTCATCTGCACTTCACCACTAGACACCTCTAGATTTGCATCAGGTATGTGAGTGCTCGGGATGATTGCAGAGGATGTGTCTGAAAACGTCCCATCGTTCTTCCGACCCTTCATTTTGTCTTTTAGTTTAGCAAATGGAGATTTGGTTTTGTCCTTCATTGACAAATCAAACATACTTGCTGTCATGTTATTCCTCATAAACTGAATATTGACATTTATTTCTCCTCTGTCTTTAGTTCTCTTCCCTTGTCTGGATTCTAGGGGAAACCACCTTAAAGGAGAAAGAGAACAAATTAAGTTGTGTTTTCTGAAGGCTATCATTGCTCTCTGGTTAGTTGGTTAATGCATCTGGTTAGAACAATTTAAAGTGTGAAAACCCAAATCCTATATCAAAGATTCAACCACTCCTGTACTGAAAAACTTCTTCATTTATATTTGTTTTCAAAGAGAAAAGAACTAAGCAAGAAGAAGCTCTTTACAGTGTTCACCTGTTTCAAAATCAAAATCAACTCTGGAAGCTGACCAAACATCATCAAAGTTTAGGGCTTCCATCTGTTTATGAAGGAGATTTTGTACTTAATTATAAATAAAGATACATTTTCTTTTCTTTTTTTCTTTTTTTAATAGTTTTAAAGTGTCCTTTATCTAGTGGCAACTACTTGAACTAGTAACCTTTTCTCTTTGGATTTTGCTCGGTTTACACACCAGCAAACATTTTCCCCTCTTTCCTTCCTTTAAGCACTGGTTAAGATTTATGACAACTGCAGAAACACTGGCTAAGAAGCATCTGAGAGCCCTGAACAGTCAGCTACCATTTCAATTCTGCAACTGCCTCCCCTCTGGATGCTGACAGTAACTCCACAAGCACAACATGGGACCGTAGCTGTATCCAACAGCATCCTCTCTTTTGCAGGTCACCAGCAGGATTAACTTCAGAAATATTTTCTTTGGAACCATGACATAAATCCCCACTCCCTGAAAAGAGATCAAAGGTGTGATCATCTGTTTCAAAAAGCCAAGTGTGCTTCTTTGCCAGGTCCAGCAAAAGCTTTATCATTATCCAAGTGTCTTATTCATTCCCTATTGTGCTCCATTGTCCCATGGAAGCATCTACAGAATTATGGCTCAATCTTCCCTCCACAGCTTCACCTACACGAACGACCAACACACAATCCCTTCTCTACAACCACCAGCAAGAGCCTCTCCCTATTCCAGAAGGGCATATTTCAGATCTACCAGCTCCAAAGAAGTGCTCTAAACCCATTGTCAGGAGAAATCCATGCACACAGACTCACACAACAGTGCATTACCACCAGTAACATTTGAATTGGAGAGACTAAGAAATTAAATTGCCTATGAACACAGATACAAAATACTGTACAGTTGTACATACATTATTCAACCCTGCCAAATATAGAAAAAAAGGTCAGGAAAGGAGAACAATAGCCCTCAATTTATTTTCATATTTCAGAAATATATTTCAAATGTGACAGCTGTAATAAAATTTTCAGGCAGAGATTACATGTACTGAGTTGAGAAAATACTTCCAAAAGTGACACACACACGACAAGACATGACAAAAAGATAAAGAATATTAGGCCTTTTGTTGTTGTTGTTGCTTTGTGATGTTCACAAGATTTTATATTTCATACTAAAGCAAAATAATCAAAAAATATCAGGTCTCCTCTGTTGTCATCATGAACAACATGAATGCAGACCAGTAGACTCAGAAGCTCAAACCAGTAGAAGGATAATTAAATCTTTAGGAAAAAAGCCTTTCTTCTGTTATGAGGTAACTTCATTTATATACTTTAAATGAAATACAAAACCTGGAATATGTGTCTGAAGAAGATGGATCGTTTTTCCTTTTAGTTAATAATGCTTCACTTCTTTGGTAACTGATTCCAGAAACACTTTAAGTCATCTATAGAGTTGTTACAAAAAACAAAAACAGAACCAAAAGTCAATTGCCTTTGTGCTACATAATATGGCAAAAACTGGAAGACAAGATAGACTACTTTCATAAAAACTCTTCTTTAAAAGAAAATATGTTCACATATTCTCTTAAAAAAAGTATAAACAGTATACAGCCATAATGAGCAAGCATTGCTCAGACAGCTCCTGTGCAGATAAAAAACCCCAAACAAAAACCATCCTGGACCTGAGAAAGTCCTCCCATGGCTCCTCAGCCACACTAAACAAACACACCAGCATAAATAAGGCTTATGAGTATTTTAAGAAACATAGGAGGCAGAAAGGACTTCACTTTCTGACATTCAAATGTAATGGCTCAGCCTACACTGTAACACTTTTCCCCCTCTCCTCACACGGTTCAAACATTAATACTCTATCTCTGATAAAACTGGTGATTTTTTTCTGTTTCTGCTTTTGAATGATTGAAACCTTAAATTGATCCATGACACTCATTTTAGAACAAGAAGACATAAATTCTTAAGCTTTTGCTACGGGGAAGAATGTCTCTTATTTTAAAAAATCATTTAACTCAATTATTGGCATTCTTATCACCCAATCAACAACGCCGTGTCATTGCCAGCACTCACCTGCTAAGGGCAAATGCCATGTACTATTTTGACATTTATCTCTTCTTAAAGAGAAGCCCACAGCTAATAGCTTGCCTTCATAGCTTCTACATTTATTTTCAAAGTATATCTTGAAGAACTTGACATTAAAAATAAGTTCAGCTGGGAAAACAAACTCTCCTTTTCCTAGAAGACAACAGCAGGTCTTGCTGGAACCAGGTTCAACACTGCTACTGATTCCAACAGAATTTAATAATAAACTCTTTTACTCCAGCAAAATTCCTCTGGTCTTCAGTGGAATTCCTATTTGAATAATGATTGCTGGATCAAATCTTTGTATGAAAGACAGATATTTAATTTTCATAGGCATTTCAAGGACGTTTCTTTGTTACCTTGGAGAATTTATCTTGTTTTACTTATAATGAAGGTTCCATATGCTTCAGCTCATAATGAGACAATATGAGAAGCAGACTCAAATCATGATTTTCTTCAAAATTCAAAGGCAACTAATTACTTTTTTAAACAGATGAGAACAAATGCAGGCAATGCATTTATGTGGAGCTGCACGTGAACGAGCAACTAAGTTTGTAAATGTTTCTTATTAGAATCTGTTTCGACAACACATGGGCGTGAGCAGCAAATAGAAAAACCAGCTCCATACAGAAGAGAAAAAAGAATTGGGAAATGAAGTCCGCTGTTTTCAGATAACAACATTTGGGTCCTAAAACACCAAATTCCACTATACTACTGCCAATTAAAAAAATTGAAATGTATTATAAAAGCCAATAAAACTTGCTATTTTGGTTTTGTTTACAGTACTTTTAGCCACAATAAATGCTCCATTTGTCAGGCTGCCACGAGCTCATTCTATAGAAAGCCTGTACAAAGTAGGAAAATAGCCAATAACATACATGAACAAAACAGGGTGGCTTTTATGAGAGCAGATGCCCTTTTACTTAATAACCAAATATTACATCCAGTCTTGCAGACAGTCCTTATTTAAACAGACCTTGTAGAAAGTCTGGCAAATTTTCCCAACTTCAAAGGAAGCCCTATTGCCTTTGGAATCACATTCATTCTTCTTGCTCTCACCTTCAAATGTTCTGTAGGGCAATGTCCTCCATACACCCTCTAATTCTGACATTTTCCCAATGGCTTCCATCAGAACAACCCCTGCTTCTTTCTCTCATCTGTTTTTCAGTGTGCTAATGGGCTTTGCCTGTTTTGCACAGGTTTCTGTTAATTTCTACTTTTAAGTATTCTATAAATTGCCACTCTGCATGAATGTGCAAAGAGAAGCTCTATGTGCAAGACTAAATAGGAAAAGTCCTGCTGACCAGGCAGCCCTGAAAAGCTAAACCCCCATGTGAAGCAGCATGGCTACTTCTACCCATGACAAAATTACTTGATTTTGGCCACACCTACAATTAGGGGTGGAAAAAGCAAACACTCCGAACTTGTGCAGTCTCACCAGTAATGAACCCTTCACCTTGGGGAAGATAGACAGGAAGCGTGAACGGGAAAACTGAAATAAGCTACTATAAATGAACAAGTTACAAAACTCCAGCCTGTCTATTTCAATAGCTAGTGATCTACAGACTTTCAGATGGTTCTTTCCTCCCCTCTTCTGATTCTATTTGTCCTCTAAATCTGTCAAAGAATCTGACACTTCCAAGTCTTATCCCTCTCTCTTCTCTGAAGAAGCATCACTCAGCCTGTTCTGCTCATCATGAAACAGTGAGCAGGATGGGCTGAAAGCATGAATAAGAAAAAGCACTAGCTAATTTCAATTACATTTTAATTATATGCTTTGACAGCCTCCAAAACCACTGGGTAACTTAACTACCAATTTCAAGAGGAATTAACTGTTCCAGCCAGCACATTCATCCTGTGCATGATAGATGATTTCTTGACTGTCTTCTGGACAGTGCCAAAGATGGAATGTATTGAAGGAATTTTCACATTTTCTGCTTCTCAAATACACCACTCCGCCTTCACTCTACCAGTAATCATCTGTTGATCTGATCTAGTTTTGCTTTGCTGAAAAGCCCAAAGAATTTTGCAAAACTTTTATTTCAATTCACAAATTACTGAAGAAATTTTGGAGAAAGCCACATAATCACCACAGCATCTGCCAAGGCTTCTGACCTTTATTTTACAGGCAAAAATCAGAATCATGATCTGCTACATACAAATGAGAATTTTCTATATGGGTAGGTACTTCTAAACCTACCCGTATAAAAGACCATCAGAATCTCAATGACAAACATGGCCACCAGCTGTCACAAAAACAAAGTTGATGACTACTGTCAAGCTAGATACACTGAAGAAACTTGTTTCATAAAAGCCCACTAACATAAATGTCCACAGCTAATTTATAAAAAACAACTTCCAAAGCCCAGAACTATCTGACATTTTCATTTAGCAGCGTATGCACTTTGAAAAATGCAGAAGTATGTTTTGTGATAAATCATTCCAGTACCATACTGAGAGGCTGCCCCAAAAGTCAGCAAGCAGGAAAATTCAGGCAAAGGGCTGAGCATAGACTACATCATGTATGATGCGAAATTAAGAAGAAATTATTTATTAAAATAACTGATGACACTCACAAAGATGAATACTCTTACTTTCTGGAAGCCAACAAATGAGATATTCAAAGAAGTTGAAAGTAAATACTACAGAGTGACATTGTAACACCACAAAGCATATGGGAACTGACAGCTATCACAACACTCTCACTATGGGCTTTGCTAACTGGAATCAAAGTCATTAAACTGATTTTACTTTACTTATTATTTTGGCTAAAGACTATGTGTGAATACTTCTACGTTAGAAACAAACTAACTGAAGGTATGAGAATTAAGGCCACTTATTTGAGTGTGTGTATATGTGCACAGAAAATGGTCAAGCATTTCAATCCAGATAACACTTTGACTCAGAGTTATGACTTGTTGAGAGGATGTGCATGGATTTATTGTCAAAATATAAATGCTGGGAATATTACTAAATAATTTGAAAATACCACTCTAAGTCCATAAAGCTACAGCTGGGCAAAACTTTGTTTTCTCTCATAACCATCTTTCTCTTTTGTTCCACACTACTCACATTCGTTATTTTCTTTTTTTTTTACATTTAATGAGTGGTACCACAAGACAATCCATATGTAATCTCCAGACTGCCCTTTATTTCTGTGCCTTTAACAAATTTCTCAGTTACTACTCTTCCCACTTTTGACTTGAGTGGAACAAGATTTTTCTCTTGCTTTAACCACAATAATTTTCTGTTACACCCTGCCATTTCCACTATTATTGAAGCTCATCCCTTAAAATGCATTTTTCTTGTTTAAACTGAATTTAAGACTAAAAATGAGTAAATAATAGTGTTTTATGTTCTGTATTTGTAGAAATATTATTTAAATGGTTCCCACTCATTAACACGCATTGAGGCCATATATTATCTATTTACTAGTTGTTTGCTTGTTCATAATTCCAGATGTATTTTAAAGCTTCCCTCTTGCTTATGCTGCTACAGATGAGAGAGAGGACAGAGCAGAGGCAGTTGAAGAGGGAGTTTATATCAAAGACTGAGGTTGCCAAGAAAGAATGCACATTAATTTGGAAAACGTCACGCCATTTGCATATCTTCCAGGAAGCTCAGCAGCACTAAAGTCAATGCCTACAACACAGGAGTACTGATCATGGTCAACCATGAGTTCTTTCTCTTTGCTTGCTGAGAAGCTGGTTTTGACTCCTTTTTTCATGATCAATATAAGTTGAGAAGTACCTTTAGAAAAGGCCAAGTTTCCTTCACTGTATTATGCTCAAGCAAGCTTTTTTTTTTAACAAGTGCTGCAATCTGTGTTGTGTGGAGGTGAGTGTTGTTGAGGTATTATAGACTCCAGGGAGAAGAGGAACTAAATCACAAATAAAAGATGTCTCCTCCAACATTTCCATAAGAAATAATAACTCTACATCACCTGCCTCCTCAAATTTATAGCATGCCAAACAAGTGTTACATCTTAAATCAGCTGAACATACAATAAAATAAGCCATCCAGAAAAGCTCATTAAGGAATGGACAATAAACAGAGTGGAATTAGAGAGTAACAAGGATGAAGCAAAAGCTGAGGAAATAAGGAACATCAGGGAAGTTAAAAAGTTAACGCAATTTGTTCTTCTAGTGCTGTGTTCATTTAGCCCACAGGAGGAGAAAAACCTAAGTTCGGTCATTGCAATAAACAACTGAAAAATGCTTCAGTAAATTAAGACATGTCAGCAAATGAGCATTTTTTTATTCCATGGTAACCCAAGAATTTGTTTTGATGCTATGCAATCAGATTATCAGCAGCATTAAGGCAACTGTGAATTATAACTGAATTGAAATTTTACAGAAAAGCATATATGCTTTAAAGCAATACATTCATTGATCATCATTTACATTTCAAATGGAAGAGTGGAAGAGGTATATTTATTTTGCAAGAGCAGACGGAAAAAAAATGTCATGTATTTCTAAGGATGAATTTAAAAACCCACGCGATGTTATTGCAAAAAATAAAAGACATGTCAGAAATACAACATTTGAAAACTTATGCTAAATACACGTCCATTAAAGCAGTTTTTCCAAAGCTTTTTGAAAAAAACCTCAGTAAAATTTTTCAGCATCTGGAGCCTAGTTTTCAGCTCTGGAAAGAAGAGCAGAAGTAAAAAGTCCCTGTCCATTTCCAACTACAGCAGAGATGTCAGAGACACAAATTTACGAACTTTCAGTGTACAATGGGCATTTCTGCACAAAGACAGAAAGAAAATGAACTGGGATCCTGCAGATGCTTTGGATGAAGTCTCTGGAAGAGATCTAGCGAGGGACCATCTGAGCCGCAGCTGGATCTAACTGTTCCAGAAATTTTTACTTTTAAGAATTTGAAAAATCGTCAGTTTCAGAAAGGAAAAGGACATTGTATGATGCTGTGTACAAAATTTTCCCTATTAAGTTATAGTAAATAGACTACATTGTTTCATTAAGACTTGAGCCAGAGCAAGTTTCTTAGAACACAAGACAAATCCTATCATGAGGCCTCTGCCTGAAAACATTACTGCAGGGAGTATTTATCTTAAGATGTGACAAGGAACAAAAAGAGCTCTAAAGAAAAGAAAAGATTATTTTTCCCTAACATAATGTTCCTGAGTCTGTAATGATTTTTGAAATTTATTTCTTCCAAATTATAAAATATTAAATTAAAAAAATATGTTAAAAGCCAAATGTCACACACCCCATGGTCTTCCTAGGAATTCAGAATCAGCTGGTAGCCTTCACTTCTCATACCTCCTTACTAAAAAAGCACTAGGGAATTGCTGACAGGGTTCAGCATTGTGCAGAATATTAAATATCTTTTTTGCAATACCCTGGTGACTCTTGAGTCTGTCTCTTACAGCACCACATGTACAGCTGTGTTGGAAAGAGGAAGCTATTAAATATATTAAAAAGTAGAAATATTACCAATAGACACTTCATCAAATAACTGGATCTCATTCATCCCCAAACAAAGCAAGAAATGTTAAGGTTACATCAACATAAGAAAATAACTCTGGATTTAATAACAGCACAAGCCTGTTGAACATATTTGAAAGTAAAAACATTGCTTAATAAAACAGATTAGTGTTTCTGAAACAATGAATATAACTTTCAACCATCAGAATGCTTTGGTAACAAAGACATTGGCCTTGGTTTTGAAAGGTGCTGGGTGTCTCAGTTCCCACACCATAGCCATAGTTAAAAGGTCTTCAGGTCCAAATATATTACCTTTAGTTTACTGCCAGCATAGGACTAGGAATATTTTCTATCAAAAAGGATTTAATAAAGAGGGAGGAAAAAAGAGCATTTTGTTTGAGATTGCATTCGTAAATCTATTCTTGAAAGTTTGCCCTCGTCCCACACACACGTACAAATCTTGTATCCACATCTCCAACAAATGCTTAAAGGAGACAGCCATGACACACCCGCGTGGCACAGGGGCACACAAAGCACACAACCACGAAAACTCAAAAACATTGGAATTTAGGAACTCAGCATCACTTTATTTTGACAGTGAGTTTCAGAAAGGACATTTTTGAGGTTTCTGAGCACCTAAAGACACCAAGGGGAAAACTGGACTTTCAGTGGCTCCTTCCTCGTAAGAATTTAAATCAGCATTAAGCGAGAACGCGCTGCCAAAAATCCCACTTGCCGCCCAGCCGCACTTTTACACTTACATAAGACTTTTACAAGTACGGCTGTTCAGCCCTAGAAGCCTAACACCCATCAACTTTTAATAAGATTTGCAATCTTAAATGCTCAAGTAACTTCTGAAGAAAGGACTTGGGCTGTTTGTAAAACTTTCCCCATAGGCCCCCATCTTGTGCAGCAGAGCTCGCAGGCAGCGCGCGGCACTCCCGGGGAGCCGCGGTGATTCCAACGCTGCTCTGGGTGGAACTGCTTCACGGCTACATAGCAGGAGTTCCTCTCTCACACTTCAGAGAAAGAAATGAAAAAATAAAGAACACCTATGGAGCCCTGCTAAGCATAACTTCTCATAAAAACACTGCAGATCTGAATGTTTGTTTAACTATCACAAGGACTGTGTTACTTACCCCGCTTGAAAATTTCTGGAATAATTTTGCAAGACTCCAGTACTACTTTTGCTAAAACTGGTGCAGGAGCCTATGTTTCTTCTTTTAGGGAAAAGAAGTTTTGTTACTCACAGTAACAATGGAATAATTTACATATTTTACTCCTGAACACATATTTCTATCTAGATTCACAGTTTTTACTTTTAGTAGCATCCCTCCCTCATTCATTCCCCTTGTTTTTCACCTTGTTGCAAGGTGTTGCAACTAAGGCAGTTGACTACTGACTTGCAAGATAATTACAACCAATGATTCAAGAATTTTTTAGATACATGTCTAAAGAGCAGTGAAACTTCTCGACTCAAGCATTGACAGAAATTAAGTCCCTAAGTCTACAGGCATTTTCCATGTATTGCATCAAGATAACTGGTTTGTCCCTACAAAAGGTATGCAATTAAAAAGTGTAATACTCCAGACAGTGAACCCACAAGAGATTCTGCACAGACTTCTTCTTTCCTATCATATGGTTTGCGAATATAGTGTTTTGCAAAAAATTCCGTTTACAAAAACAAACACCAGGGCAAAGAGAGCTTTGACTTGTCTTTGGTGCTCTCCAACCTCGGCCATGCATTTAAGCAGGACCAGGTTTTGAGGAGGTTTCAGCAGAAGCAGTTATCTGACCAAGAATCCCTGCCTGGTGTTAACCATACAAATTTCCACCTCCAGCTGCCAACATTGTTGGAGGTTCAACCCCAGCACAGCTAGAGACCATGCAAGACAAGCAATGCCAGTCTTTCAGTGGCTTGGACGCAAACACCAGCACCTCACCACAGACCCACCATCACTATGGATACCAGACTTTAAGAGCTGAGATTTGGGCACAGGAGCCTTTGTAATCGGCTGAAGAGACACCAGAGGAGGAAAGACACCTGGAACAGGAACTTCATAACCACAACAGAAAGTTCTGTCAGCATTCACATGTCACTGCCAACACAGAGCTCACTTGGAGGTCTCCATGTCCTGATGCAGCTTCTGTGGGACAAGCAGATCTAAACCAAACCCAAAGCATGGAGTCATGGGCATACCTCAGTACCCTCATACCTACAGGATGAGCTACATAAACACATGGAGGATAAATTACACTGGTACCAAACACCTTGTGCAACCATGTCCTCTCTGGGAATTACAACAACATTACTCATTTAGTTGAAAAACTCTGAGAATCAGATAAATACAGTTCAACTTAATAAACTGCTATGATGCTTTTTTTCTTAAATTCCTTTTTTTGCATTCCAGTGCCTGAGCTTCCTGGCAAACACAGTTTTATTTGACAAAGGCTTGCACAGGTAGCTACCACAAGAGCTGAAATTTCTCTTCAGTCTTCTCAGCTGAGGCCTGCTGTACAGTGCAGTCTGTGGGATCATGGCCTAAGATTAATCAGGAGAGCAAAGCATTGTGCTGTTGTGGTAAGCCTTCATTAAGTCACAGCTCATTGACCACTAAAACATAAATATAAAATATTTAAACACACGTGGTTGAAGCAACTGAAGGAAAACAATTTTAAAGAGACCCACACCAGGTTTCGGGGCATCTGAGCCTCACGCATGGCTCAAACTGAAGTAGGAGATGAATGGGGGTATGGCCCTGTGCAGAACAAAGAAAATTGCTTAGAAAAACAGACTGTAATGAGTTCATGTTACACACAAGAGTTTGTCAGAAAAGTTAGTGTTATTGACAGTCCTTCCCTGTGCACAGTAAGCACTTTGATTACAGTACACTTCTCTGGAAGAGGTCAGGCCACAATGACATAACTGTATAGGTTAAGAGATTTGAACACAGAATCAACGAAAGAAACATACTAATTTCATTTCAAAGTACGTACGTCCATAATAAGGCTACTATTTCCCACCCTCCCCAAGTGCAACTGGCCAAGGAATACAAATTATAATGAAAAAAACCAACCATCACTTACTCTGTTTTCCGCCTTTGCTTGTCTTCAAATATATCATTCAGACTTATGGCCACCTGGCCCAAAAACCTGTCCAGCCCCACCAGCGACCTGTGCATTACAATCAGGTACAGGATGTATTTTTCTGGATTCTCCTGCATGAGTAGTCCAGGGAGCTCGAAGGAGGCCTCTTCTTTCCAGATGGGATCCAGCGTCTTCTCAGCCACCGAGGTGGAGTACTTCTCCTTGCCCAGCTGTATGATGGTGTAGGCATCGTTGCTGCCATTTTTACCTTTTGGCTTCAGACCTTTGGCTTGAAGAACCGTAACTTGCACGTGAGTTGGGAACCACTTCTGGGCTTGCTCTGCCAGCATCATCTCTGGAGATCGCAGCAGCAGCAGCAATAACAAACGCAAAGTCTGTCAGTCCTCGAGTGACTGCGTAAGGGCACTTACGGCGGAGACACCTGTCAGGGGCTCGGCTGGTCCTTCCCCTAGTGCTGCTGGCCGCGGGTGGCCCNGGCCGCCTCAGCCTCTCGCCGCGCTGCCCCCCCGCCGCCGCCCGGCCTGACGGGCCGGCTCCGTCGCTTCCGCCTTCCCCATGCTGCGGAGAGGGCAGAGGGCAGGGTTCGCCGCCTCCCTCCCTCTCTTCCCCTCGCCGCCGTTCCCGGCCGCCCCGGCAGCGCTGCCCAGCGCACCGAGCACCCGCGCTGCCCGCGGGCAGGGCCGGGCAGGCCGCGGCTCCCCCGGGCGTGACGGAGCGCTGGGCTCCCGGGGCCCCCTCCCGGCTGAGATCCCCGTCCCGTTAATCAATTCAGCGCTATTTTTGTTTCTGGAGAGGGCAGAGAGCTCTGCGGGAGCTGCGGAGAGGAGGGAACCTGGCTGAAGGCGTCAATTATTATTGTTATTATTCAGTATTAGGGGCTCGGGGGCGGCCATGGAGCCAGCCGGGAGTGGAACCCATCCTGCTGCTAATCGCTTCGGGAACTTCCTTGTTTTTCAGCCCCATCCACCCGCCCTAGCAAATCTGTTGGATTTAAATGGGAGAGTGAAAATTACAAAATACAAAAAATATTAATAAAAATATTATACGAGATGGTTTGAGGGCACATAATTTTGCTTATGGTACACCTGGAGACTGCACGTGTTTATATGCGCACCTGTAAGTGCAGTCACAGGTATTAATGTAGTTTCTAAAGTAGATAAATAAATAAATAAATAAAAATAGGGTTGCAAGGCTGTGTATCTCATCCCTGCAAACCATAAAAAATAGGGAAACCAGCAGCCAGGTCAGATAGTGAGCAAAATAACCTTGGGAGACCTTCTCATACTGCTGAGGCCTACAGGAAATTAAAAACTTAAAACTGAAGGCCTTTAGGTAAAGTATGATGCTGCCCACAATACCTAATGCCAAGCAAGTTATCATGCAGGGTCTGAAAAGGGGGGTCACCAGTCTACACAGTGTCATTAGCTTCAGTCCCAGCTCATGTCATCTCTGTACACAATTTTAATAAATACTTAATTGATGAAAATTGATGCTCAATTTTTCGGCTGGCAATGATAGCTGTCTGCATGCTGTGATAGTTAACATAGAGCTGGCACTTCTTTGCTCTTCCACACTGTATATGATTTTTCTTCATAAGAAAATAGATGGGCCAGTTGGAAATGGTAACTTCAATACATGTTCTGGGATCATATTTAGGCAAAAATGTATAAATGGATTATCCAGGATGGTAGTTTCTGAAAGTGTTACAGATGCTATGGCTGTCTGCCTTGGTTTGTGATGCTGATATATGAATGGTTAATTAAGGCTGCAGGTCAACTCTTTGGGATAAATCACCATCCACCTCACCTGAAAACCCCTTCCTCTACTCTGCAGCTTTCATTCTTCCACATCCTCAGGTATCTTTCCCAAATGTTTCACAATGAAGCTCCCAGGAGGAGCTGCTGTGCTTGGGGAAAGAATTGCAGTATTTTGGGCTGGAAGAGCCAGAAGGGATTGTGGTGCCAGTGTTCTGCAGGAGACTTAGGACATGGAGGAAAGCCACGAGGTTCTTCTTGGAAACTAGAAAGACTTATGTACATCAGAATATTTCTGAAATTAATTTTACCACATACAAATTCTGTTTTAATAGAATAATCTTCACTGCGCTAAATAGAAACCAAGCATGATGAACTCATCAAATCAAAACAAGAAATGAATTTTAGGTAGGCAGAATGTATTTATTTAATAGAAATTTAAGTCAAACATCATGTCTTGCATGCTGTTTCTTAGGAAAACTTTTATGAATTTTTACAACAGGCAGGTTTTGTGCTTTTCCCTTGCCTTTTATTGGTAGTCTCTAATTTCTTAATAATATCTCTTTCTAAACAGGAGCTGAATACATGTGCACACAGCTGAACAGGGGAAGGTGGAAGAACTTTTGTACTGCTGCAGACCATATATCACTGCAATACCCAATCTGCCTTTCCTGCTTTCAGAAATAAACAGATTATTAGTCCTCTACTCCTTATGTGCAATCTGGCATGTGAGAAGAGGAGTGTGGAACCTTTCCCCTTTCTCATGTTTCTCCTCTCTGTTCAGCTGGTGGAGCAGGCACTGGGGAGATGCCCCCTCAACTCCTCCCCCCCGTGCTTGAAGAGAATTGTGCTCAAAGGTGCACCAGATATATTTTATTCCCTCTTATACCCCTCTAGGGTCAAGCTGAAAGCTGGCCTTTTAATTTTGTCCTCTTTAGAATAGGGTAATTGTCATCTTCTGGAATGTAACATGGGATATAAATGACAAAATGTCTCAGAGAAATAATGATATCTCCAGCAACACAGTGTCCCTTGGCACTATGTCAGAGCATTAATCCAGAAATGACTCAGATTTTCATTCACTAAGCCACCACGACTGCTCAGTGCCTGTATGCACTGTAGGTTTTGCTGATCACTGTCCATGATTTAGTGAACATTACATTCGAAAATCCATTTAATTTCCTAAGTACCATTTTGGTTACAGGACTGTACCATTTCTTCAGTGCACCACAGATATCCATTGTTGTTCTGTAATAATAATATTTTAAAGTCACTGTTACTGCTGTATCATGTTTTCTTTCCAAGTCCACTCACTCTGAGGATGTCTCATCATGAATTTTCTAGTTCTTAGTTTCTCTTAGATGATTTTGAGCTCAAAGCATTATATTTGGAGCTTGCAGTCAAATGTAGCTCCTTTGTGTGCTACACTGTGGTAAAAAGGATTCTCCCTGGGGATGGTAAGTAGCTCCTGTAGTGTTCTGTGCTGTGCCCCTTTTCCCTGTTCTGCCACTCCCTGTGTAGCTTTGGAGAAAGCTGAGAAAAGCAAGCCCAGAATTCTTGCTGATGAAGAAAAAGCCATCAAAGCCAGAATATGTGGCCTCAGAAAATTGTTTCTGCATTTCTAATTTCCAGTAGCTGTCCTGTGTTCCTAGTGGCTACTCTGACACCCCATCTCCTTGCAGATAGTGATGAGAGCCAGTTTAAGAAACAATAGTTAATCACAGAACAACAGTGGATATCTATGGAATATTTAATACCGAACCCTCAATCTCATTTGTGCCATCTATCTCTATTAAACATTCTTCTAGTTGTTTCTGACCCAGGAGATCAATATTGTGGTTTTTTTTAAAGAGGAAATTCCAAGAACTATGGTGGATTTTTTTCTGTTTCAGTAATTTGTAATTCCCTCTCATTTCTCCCTCCTGAGCCTACAGTACATCTGATTAAACATGAGCCTTGATATTCTGGCTGCCCTTTCAAAAGAAAATGCAAGAAATTCATTTGCCTATGCCACTGTGACAGTTCCACATTCTGCTTCTCATTTCCAGTTGTGTACTTGCTAAAGAGGATCAAAGCAGTTGTGTTTACACTGGTAAATTGTAGCAGGTAATTTGGTGATTTAATTTCTCCCTGATTTCTGTTTATGAAGTAGGAAACATTTTGGGTTTTTTTTTTTATGAAAATGCTATCTCCTCTTCGAAATTATTTGCTGAATAATTCTTAGTTGGCAGATTGTGGGTGATGTGTTAGATTTGAACGTTACATTGCTGTGAGGAATAGGCTGGCTTTGTCTTGACATGTGACAAGCTTCTGCTTTCTCCCTTGCTGAATAACTTTCAGTAGCTGTTGCAACTGTCCAGACTATTTTCTGGAAAGACTGTGCAATTGTTGAGACTGAAAATTGTTGTCTCTTAGCTTTATCTTAGCTGTCATTATTTTTTCAATTAGTGATGTCTTCAGGAATTCACTAGAATTAATTGACTGCAGAAATAAAATAGCTGGGCTCAAACTACTGTGAATTGGAAGGTTTTTCTCAAGCTACTGGTTTTGTCTGCTCTCTTGGTTTGCGAAGAATTCATTACACTGGAAGGATTTTGATGTAATTATTAAAAGCTAGAAGAATAATTAATGAAATTTCTGTTCTGATCCCAAATTTTGCAACCCAAAATGCTCAAGGTTTGTTGAGGCTGGGTCAGTGAGGCCACTGTCCTGCTCTGCATGCTTTCTTTTACCCTTCAGTTTCACTCTTGTGGAACATCTGCTCAGAAGGAGACCTTTGGCCTCAACACTAGGGCTGAATTTTCTCTGGTAGGTTTTGAAAGCCCTACAGACACCACAGTGGTCCTGAGCTCTCAGGTGCTGCCACTGCCATTTCTTCTGTGCTGTTCTCTGTAGCCAGCTGTGGGTTTATCTGCTTGGGATGCAGTGCGTGTCTGCCCTGCCTCACTCTTCACCTGTCTTTCTTGCATTACTGCAAGGAATGGGGCCATACAAGAAACTGCAAAGGAAATGTGTCTCTGAAAAGGGGAGTGGGGGCTCGAAATCAGGCAAATGCCATAGAATTATCCATTGTTCTCATAGAAATCCAGCACTTTCAACTGGAAATCTGGAGTCACGGATATGGAAGTCCTGTGTGCAATATCAGACTTCAAATAAATGCCAGGTACCACTAAGAGTGTTGGAAGCATCATCTTTTTTGTTCATTTTTAGCTGAACATGTTTCACAGCCTTTCAACACTCTCATCCATTGTGAAGTTCAAAGAGGCTTAAATGCTGTAAAACAGTCATCAAATACTATAATTAAACTTGCCAGTCACCCAGATTTGACCCAAACTGCCTGTGTCTCAAGATGTTAGTCAGCTGTCTGGGTTAGATTTCAGTTCAGCCTTTTAAAAACATGAAAACACCTCGTTCTCAGCAGCTTCTGTGCTCTTCTGTCAAAGCCTCCCCGTCATGCAAACTCCTTCAGCACTTCCAACCTGATATAGCCATGGGGTACATCCTGCCCCACTCCTGGTAGAATTCAGACTGTCATCAGCAATACCTTCACAGAGGACAGCACCAGTGACATTAAACTCTTTTAAAACTAACCTTGAAGAGCTAAAATCGGATTTTCCCTTGGCTCACCTAAAACTTCATGGAAACCTCCAAACTGACTATTGGAGAAGTACCTGTTCAAAAATTATAGCAACACAGGCTGAGGCTCAAATTGAAGAGTTAAATTAGAAATGGAAATTGGCTATATAGCGTCTATTTTTAGATTATTAGACTTAAATATAAACATTTTTTCTTGTTTTAGGTATATGTCCAATGATTGAACCTCTTAAAGAACTTCTTTGCATTGGAAGTGGAAATAAGTAATATAGGGAGAATCAAGGATAATTTTGTCATCTTTGCAGAGAATAATATTTATTTGTGCTTAGCAGAACCTAAGAAACATTAGAAAAAGACAACTTCAAAATGATGACCTTTCTGATCTCTTAATGAACCAGGAGAAGAAAAAAATTAAAGGTTCTTATAATTGTTTGAGTATGAGGCTTCTTCAAAGGTATTTTTCCTGTGTTTAAATAACTCCTGCATTTATTCTCTAGGTCATTTATTCTTTATGGGTCTCCACGGATCTCAGAGACCATTACCTCACAAATTCTCCAAAGTTATCAAATCCCTTAAGGAGAAACTTGGCAAATACTAGAAAATTATGTTCTAGAAAGAGTTCTTCGTGAGGTAAGTTCTGAACTTCTAATTGTTTTCCCTCTCTAGGACCTCAAAGGGCTCTATAGGATCCACATGTTCAGCATCGTTAAGCTCCCGTATGAGGACAGACTAAATGGAATTATTTGTATGAAGATTAAATTGTTATATTTACATCATTTGTTTGTGCACCAAGTTAGCAGTTGCATCAAAAGAGTAAAGGACCTACCCACCTTCAAGCATGGTGTACTCCTTTAAATGGGTGACTAAATGAGTCCTCCTTGAAGTCTGATCTTAACTAAAACAGCACATTTAAACTTCCTGCTCATTCCCAAGGCTTTTTTCCCAGGCTTAGCTGCCCCCAAAATCTCTTCCCAGGGATTTTGTTCTACCAGAGGACTGTCCTGTGTCTCTTCTGTTGTTGAAGGGTCTAATGGAATCCACCTGCAGCACTGAGGCAGCCGTGATTAATCTGCGTTTAACCACAGGGTCTCAACACTTCCTGCGTGTTCAGAACAGGAGAATTCTTCTTCCCTGATGATACAAAAAAACCCCACACCCCAACCAACAGGGAGGAAGGTAGGTAGGTTGATGTGTTTGTTACACTTAGACTTTACATGTCTCCTCTGAAGTCCGAGGGACATGGATTTTCTAACTCTTCACATGTCACATTGCAGTGCTCATACAGAGCCCAGAACAATACTTGGTATTTTGGCAGAATTTTTTTTGTCTTGCCAAGCTGGTGAATAATTCAGATTTTTCTGCCATATTTCCTCCTAGCAATATCAATTTTAATTTGGCTTCAGCAAGGTCTTAACATAAATATGTGATTAGAGAAGGAATCTGACTTAAATTGCTGTGGTTAAGTTTTATGTGTGTTAAATGTATGTTCTCCAAGCACTCTTCTCCAGTGTTACTTAAAACCCTTGTATCTTTCAAGTGTGGTTTATTCTTAGAAAACTCAAGCTGCTCCTAGAGTTCTGCTCCCAGTAAGAAACAAATTAGATAAAAACAACTTCTTGAGAGGAGAGAGCTTGCAGAGCTCTTGCAAGTAGACATGGAGTTCTGCTTAACAGCATTCTATGCCCTTTTGGTAAGAATTATCCAGTAACTAGTATGTAGCAGATAGAATTTCACTTTTCCAAAATGTGTGTAGTGCATCTTCTTCCCAACCCCAGAAGTTGGAAGGATTGTGAGGGCTCTGGGAATACTGCAGATTTATTTTGGCACCGCCTTGTGCTTTAAGCATCCTGGAAATCAGCACTGGCTATGTTCTCATAGTCTGGATGTAAATTAGCCATATGTGAATTAGAGGCATTATTTACAGATTGAATTGTGCAACTAACTGTACTTAGGACCTTAGATAAATTATTTTTATATTGGGTCCAATTTTTGCTGTCATTTACAGTAATATAAATCTAGGATCACTACACTGAAGTCAGTGGGGTAATTACTTTGAATTTTCTCCAGTGTGACGGAGAGCAGAACTTAGTCTCTGGTTATTATTTGCAGCTCTGAAGGCCTTTCCCCTATACTAGGAATCTACTGAGGCTCTTCTGTAACTTTGTCCGCTCTCACTTCAGATTTATGCTCAGAAAATATACTTGCATGTGAAAACAAAGTGACACAGACAGAGTTAGTTGGAGTCTGAGTAAATAAAAATGAGAACAGTTTCCTGGTGTTAAAATCTCTTGTTGCTTTGCTTTTCATATTCTTTGTCTTAGCTTCCATAAGTTTGCAACCAGAGTTCTTTCTGGTTAAACCTCACTAAAAAAGTCTGTGTTAGGATATAGACCCTCTGAGCCTCTTCACAACCACTTCAGGAGGTGCTTTAGGAAAAGTGATTTGCCATTACTTCAGAGTTTTTACTGTATCTTCACAGTTTATACCAATGATGCATCCTTGTTTTCTGTTATGTTTGACAGCATTGCCTATCTAAATGTGAAAAAGCAGTGAATAACAGTAAAAGCTCTCTACAGCAGCTCTTTTGAAGTTCCCATCAGCTAGAAAATTACGAAGTCAAAGATGGAGCATAGTAGTCTCAATAGAAAGAAACCATGCTAACACATCAGCAATTGTTGTCTAGAAACACTCTCGCTGGTGCTGGGGTAATGTGATTGTCCATATAAGAACACAGATGTCTCATCACCCAGCAACATATGATATTAAGGCATACCAATGTTGGATGCAACTTCGTAGCTGTGGTTCAAAAGCTCATGTTAGGGGAACACACTGGGATACTGGTTATATCTTTTTCAACTCAGTGTTTCTAATGAGAAGAAGATGTCTGAATGTATTTTCTGTAAGTCATAATCATTTGAAAAAATGCATTAGCAGGCACAGGTCTCATAAGTGATTTTAAATCATCTCCATATTTTGTTTTCCTTCAGCTTCTCCTTTGTTTCTTTGCTGCTGCTGCTCAATCTCATTTTTTCTCTCCCCATATTACTCTAACAGCATGTCTGCCTTCATTTCCAGTAATAGAAAAGCCTGTGTGATTAAATGCTTCACTTTGGCAATCAGATATTCTTGGTGTTTATTTATTGAAGGGTCTTTTGTGCAGTGTCCTGCCACTGCCTGGGTCCTTCTGTTGCTAGTGACAGTACCAAAAGGTCACAGAAGCTGATAATTGCACCACTGCTGAGTTTGAGCAGCATGGTAATGGCTGGACAGAGCTGAGTAAAGAGGCACAAGACTAATATTACTGTTCAAATAACCTTTACTCAGCAAAACTTACAGGAAGTTGTAAATACTAACTTAAATATCATCCCAGCCAAGATACGACTTCTTAGGGTCATCCCTGGAATTACTTAAACTGCAGAAACAGAGATTCACTTCAACTTTTTAGTATCCAGCATATGTTCCCAAACAAGACTTTTTATCCAGTGGCAAGCCTGAAGTTTTGAGTCTGAGAAAAAAAGAGGCAAAGAGGTAAAAGAAAGACTAGAGCAGTTGGTTTGTGCATGGCACCAGGGGGATTGCACAGAGCAGGTTGCCTGGGTCCATTGTTATGTTTTCTACAGGGAAGCACAGACAGGGAAGGAATCAGGATGGAAAGAGGAGGCAGTTCACCAAGACAAACACAGGTGACATGGCTTCCCAGAGCATTAGTGTTGCTGTGAAGAAGGAACTCTTCAGGTAGGCTTTACCTTGGTTCGTGTAGTGATGTTGGCTTTGCCAGTTAGTTCAGCTGAAGAAAACTGACCTGCCCCAGCATATCCTTGGTCACTTCCCAGCACTCCTTAGTCAAAGAGCCATTGAGTCTTGACTGAAAAGCTTCTGGGGTGAAGAACCCACACTCCCTTTGTAAAATTTTACCTGATACTAACTAATCTCTGTTAATAATCTGATATGTTTTATCTGTAATCAGAATTTGACCATATACAGCTTCTAGGTCTTGATTCATTTTTATATTTTGAATTATGGAGCCATTATAAATTTTCTGTGCATGTAGGTATTAATATATTGATCAAGTCTTTTAACCATTCTTCTGATAAAGTAAACAGATTAGGCTGCAAACATCTATCCCTACAAGGCAGATATTCCAGATCTTGAAATCATTCTTTTCTGATCTATTTTCAATTTTCCATGGCTTCTTTGAAGTGTGAACACCAAGACTAGTCATGATATTCCAGTAGTTTTCCCACCAGCTCACACACAGCTGTACTTCTTGTGCCAGAATCCCTGGCCCAGTAACTCTGCTGCTAGCTTAGGTTTAGGAAATTCAATCTAGGGTATTAAAACACTTGCTATATATTTTCCCTGCATAATTGGAAAGCAGTGAGAGATCAAGCAATGGATCAAATCTGTGGGGGGAGAAAAAAAAAATCCGATTCTCAAGTTAATTGTCCTGAAAAGTTTGGAGAAATTTACTGCAGAGATACTCTCCCATAGAGCAATCAAGTGCTGACTGTAAGTCTGTTTATGCTTTGGACACATCTGTATGGCAGCAGCATAAAGAGTGTGGCATGCTGTTTAATATCTGTCAGGCTTCTTTTTTAAACCACTTAATAAGCATGTATGTAAATTCTACGCAATAAAAAAGTTCTAACAACTAGAACAAGAATAACCTTTTATGTGGTGGCTCCCACCCTTAATCCCAGCTTCTACATGCCAGTTCCTCCCCCCACTTTCACATCCCCATTTCTTGACAGGTGCCAGAATGTTTCAGAATTTTCCTGCGGCTTCACTATGGGAACTGCCATTTCACCAGGAATGAATTTGACCCGCTGAGCAATAAAGCTGAGGCAAAACACTCACACTCCAGCCAGGATGGGGGAATTGCTTGTTTTTCTCTTGGCATGTTCTCCTCTGGCAATTTTTTTTTCACCAAGGAGCGTTCCATGTTCATTCAACCTTCCTCTAACTTCACCTTGAGAAAGAAACAGGGCTTTGAAAGTGTCGTTTTCCCAGCAACAGCTGCTGCTTTTAGCATCCAACAGTCTTTAAATCCATAGCAAGCTAGTTTATATGGACAGGGAAGCATTAAATGCTAGGAAATGAGGGTCTTTAGGTAACTATTCCAGATCTGCTATATCTGCAGTTACAGCAATTGGTGGTGTAGGTGGTGTTCTTTTACTGGCTTTTAATGAGACACATTTATTACTGCCTTGCGATAAACCAAAGTACAGCCATAAAAGTGACTTTCATTGAACATTTGTTTGAGTTCTGCCTGGGTCTTATAAAGCTTCATTTGTTCAAGACTTCAGTTTTTGCTTTGCATGCCTGCCACCTTTTTGGTAACAGCTGTTATCTCCTTCCCTAGCTGCATACAATAGGCTTTCCTTCCACGACACAACAAGAACTTGTTTCATGACCTGTGTGAGACAGAGTTGGGATTTGATCCTTCATAATCTGCTAAATCAGCAGAGTATCCCAACCCCTCCATGCAACCAGGCAGAATGTGGGTTTGAAACTGCTCATGTTTATTTGTTAGAATTTCACAAGAGTTTTAAACACTGTCACTGTGCAGGTTGGTAACAGAAGTGAAATTTAAGAACAGCATCAAATCCAGCAGTCTTTGTTCAGAGGACTGAAGACCCATTGACTTGAGAGATCCTTGAGAGACCCAAACCATGTGTGATAAAAATAAATGTGCTTTTTTTAGGTCCAGCAGTGAATTTAAAGCTTATGCATTTTCTTCATCTATTGGGCTAGTTCACATTTCACTAAATATAAGTTCCAATATTGTAGCTAAACTCTCTGGAAATATTCTGCAAGAAATGTTCTTAACAATTCACCTCCATAAGTTAATACCTATTAAAACCTAAAAATGAATTAGATTTGGAATTTCCTGGATTCTTGTGTTTGTCATGCAAATTTTCAGTGCTGTTCTTTTTATGATAATATGAAATAAAGTAGTTTCTTATAGTAACATTGTAAATCATTTGCTTTCTATTACATGCAGCTGGTTTTGTTACAGTAATGATTTTGTATGGGTGCACACTGCAGTGCATATTAAAGGCAATGAAACATTCTTTTTTCAGGGCTCACATGCAATTGATGTTTGTGCAAATATAACCAGATAATGACAAAACAGTAATTTATTATAATATATTAACGAGGTTGTTTTTTCTCTCTTCTCTCAAAATGCACCTTCTTCTAAGCTGCCCTTCCCCCCACAGCAAATCCTTTTTTTCCCCCTTGTTTACAAAAACGATTCCCTACCCTTGCAGATGCAGATTAGAGTTTTTCAGCTTGCTAGAGATCCAGAATCAAAATCTAAACCAGCTGGAGCTTTTACGCGGGTGTCTTACTTTAGCTTACTCAAAAGAACACAAGATGAACGGTAAGAATTAAATAAACCACAAATTATTTTGGGGACTGTCTGGTTTATATTAGAAGTAAACTTTTCACTGCTGGCTGTTGTTTCAAAACTATTGCCTCTATTTTTGATATTCATCCTTGGGACCTAACACAAACTATGTCTTACTAGCTTAATCCATTGTTAGGCTGTGTTTAAATATCTTTTATTATAGTCATGTGCTATAAAATAGTTCTCACTGGAGTTTGCTGGCTCAAAGCCAAAGGGTAATACAACTTCAAGTGGCACAGCACAGTGTTAAAAGAATTTTTTTCCTTTGGTGTTGGTACTTACCAATTTCACACCTTGAAAAGAGCCTAACTACATCAAAATGTGATGTATCTACTTTGAGTGCAGGGACTAGAAAAATATTACAGCACGAAAGGAGAGCAAAGAAAACATTTCAACTGTATCAACAGTATATTCATTTTGGTGCCTGATTAGCAATTTGTGTAATTCCTTGCTGTGGAGCCTAGAAATTATATACATAGGTTTTTCAAGCTTCTGCTTTTAGAAGTAACTTTGTTTTTAACTTCCTTCAGCAGGACCACTTACAGGATTACAATGACCATTATTTAGCCATAGTTAACATTAAATTAAGTCACTTGTATTTAGAAAGACTTTTTTTTTCTCCTCTGAAATGATAATTGAATGGAGGGTATAACATCTCCAGCTCAGCCTCTGACAGTATTTTTTTTTTCTCATGGAGAGCCACAATCATGCAAACACTACCAAGAAAGTGAATTATAGTAATGTTTAATAATGTGAGCCTTCAATTCAGCAAGCACTTTGGCAAGAGCAGATTGCTTCCCTGATATATTTCAAAATATTTCCAGGTATGGACCAGGTTCCACTGAGGTGACCAAGGATTAGAACAAAAAAATTGCTACCATTATTTCATCAGTGTGGTCTGTACCAGCACCTTCATCCAAGGGTATTATGACATTTAGTTCTGTTGTTTCAAATGTTCATGGGGAAAACATGCCCAGAAAGGAAGGAAAGAGGCTGTTAGGGGCAGTTAACCTCTGCAGCTTCCAGGGAGAGCACTAACATTCAATATATGCCAAACCCAGCCCATTAGGTTGAATAATGAGTGAGTATATCTGAAACATTGTACCAGACAAGATGAAAAGAGATTGGGCAGGCTATTGTACCATACTTTATTACCTAGTGAAATGTAATTTGATCCATTTGCAGGAGGAAGAACCAGAGATGCTTGTTTCAGAATTCAATTGTTCCAGAAAGATATAAGTACCCCGGTGTTGTTATTTTTATATCGATTTTTATGAAACACGTGTAGTTACATTTTTACAAGGCAGGAGGCTCTCTTAATGATGGCAGCAAGACAAGCAGTGCAAATGTTAGGGGGCTGAGTACATTCCTCTGTCAGATGACAGAGGGCAAGAATATATAGTTTAACTTCAGTCTTACGGGGTAAAACCAGAACCAGACACTCAACACCAGACAAGTTGCAGTCAGGTTGGTTCCTGGAGAGGTGACTTTCTGCTATTGCTTCAATCTCCCACTCCCCAGGTGAGGATGTTTGGTCAGATTAATTTACAGACAAAAGCTTGGGCTAGATTCACCACACAAAACCTTTAGTGGTGGAATTTCAGCTTTTTATGAATTAGGCTATTGATTTCAAGGTGTGGTGCTCTCTGCTGTGATTTAGAGATTTTTACGTATTGATTTTATTTTTGAAAGTGAGAATAATTTTGAATTTTGATCCTGTGTGCCTGAATTTGCAATAAGCATGTTAGCTAAAGATTACGCTTGTATCTTTAAAAGGGAAATAGAATTTCATTAGCATAACTTCCTTTCCTTTTTTTTCCTGAGACCCTCTTGAGTTGAAATTAGGAAGAAAAAAAAAAAAAAGAGAAAGAAATGTGCCTGAACTTGGCTATTGCATAAATCACAGTAGAAATGCTGTTGAGCCAGGCATTGTTGTGTTTGGGAAAGTAGCCATTAACCCAATATCAAATGAGACATATATTTGGACATAAAGCTCAGCTTGCTGCATACCTTTGAGAATACCAAATGTCACGGTCCATTATTATTATGGAAGTATTTAATGTGAAACAATAGACTATAAATGAATTAACCCAGGAAACC
This sequence comes from Rhabdornis inornatus, assembly GCA_013397075.1. NCBI lineage: Eukaryota > Metazoa > Chordata > Aves > Passeriformes > Rhabdornithidae > Rhabdornis > Rhabdornis inornatus. The sequence goes on along the minus strand of VWZS01010874.1, from coordinate 509,894 downwards.
ACACAGGTACCCAGGTGTCTTAGACTATCACTTTATATTGAAGGTGTATGTGCAAATGGACCTTTACATTTTTTGGATATCCAGTCAAGTATCAGCAACTTCACTTGAGGTTGATTCATTCACTTTTCTGTCTTTGTTTCTTTTTCTTTTATTTAAAAACTGTGGCCTTCTTTTTTTTTTTTGTTTTGTTTTGTTCCATATGGACTCTACAGAGACTCCTGAAATGTCATATTAACTGACACAGCTTTTAAAAATTTTATCTCTTTTTCTACAACATGATATCTGTGCCATCTTTTGTAGTGACTCTTTCAAACACTGATCTCATATTGTCAATAGAAGCCCTGTCCCTCCAGTAGGCTTAACCTCTTCTCACTATTTCTGTTTTTGTATAGTCCTGTCTCATCTCTAAAAGAAAAATCCCCATCTGAATTTCTTCACCTCTACTTGGACATTGTCCTGTCTGATGCTCCTTCCATCACTTTCTCCATTCCTTCCTACAGAAGACCTCCTGCTTTCATCCAGCTCCTTTTACCTTTGTGTTTACAACAGACAGTGCTACCCTTTCCCTCTGGTCCCAGTTGCTGCAGCAACCTGGGCATGAAAGCCACACACATCCTGCATTTTTACTCAGGTTTTTTTTTTTTGCTGGGTTTTGGCTCAGTAAGGACTTTTCAAGCCCAGAGCAATCCCATTTTGCAGTACATGACAAGCAATGCTGCAGTTTCCGCTGGGAGTTGCTGGGAACATCATCTGCCCCCGCATCTCAGTCTCCAAAACCAGCCTGGAAGCTGCAGCTGAAGGTTGGCATCTCTTCGTCCCCCCCTGCAGCTTTCAGAGGTCACTGATATCATTTTAGTGCTTGACATGGTGCCTTACAAGGGTTAGGAGAATATTCTGTCCTGGACATAAAAGGGAGTGACCTCAGCTGCAAAATTCAGGAGGGGATGCAGAGCCACAGACTGGCAGAGGAATATCCAGAGTAGGGCTTTGGTTCACACCCATTCTCTATGCACAAGATTTGTGTGAAGGGAGACTCTTCAAAGCTCTTTGAAATGTGTCTGAATGCATGAAGAGATCCCAATGGTTTAAACATGTTTGAAAATCCCAGATGCAGAGGAATTGTGGTGCATTACACCTATCACTTCCCCACTTCCTTGTTTTTTCAGTCTGTTTTAAATGAAGAAGCATCTGAAATCCATAAATTTTATTTCTTTATCCTCATTCGAAAGCTACTGTAGATGCCTTTAAAATACCCATACATTGGAAACCTCAAGAAACATATCTGTATAATATTTGTCATGTTGCAGTAGTGGATAGAGGCAGAAAAACCCAAAAATCATTATTTAGAAGCGTGTAGTTATAATGAAGAACCTTATCTGTGGTGAAGTAGTAGTGCAGTTTTGTCTCTCATTTGCACAAATATGCCAGCTAAATATGTCAATTAAATAAATATTGCTTTGAATCAGAAATCTGTCCTATTTTTTTGTTACTTTCTTATTTAGGAGATATCAACTGTTTTTGCACAAGAGTTGTTCTACTTGTCCTGTCCCCAGAGGCTGAGTGTTCTTGTGAACTGATCTTTCCAGAATGTTTCTGTATGTGGGCTGATCACAGCTGCTGAAATCAGGCATAAAAGACATGGTTAACCTGAAAGGAATAGGAAGATCTAAGTCTGCTAACTTCTGCTGTCCAAGGAGAAAAAAAAAATGTATCAGAGGATGTCCTCCTCCCATATTTCCTGAGCAGAAATGGATACAGAGACAATAGAGAGGTGATATTACACCCTAGAGCCAGATCTGGGGACACTTATCAAGCTAAATTAATCTTTTGCTCACACAATCATCTCAGTTTGTTCTGTCTGAGGGAGACAGCATTCAAAAAAATAAGCATGGGATCTTTATTCGATAATCTGCCTTTTACAGTGATTCAGGATTTTTAGGGCAATTGATGAATGGCAAAAAAAAAAAGCACAAGGAAACAGCAACAATTGAGAGTTGACATAATATTAGACTCCACAGAAGCTTTATTCTGAGGATGAAGGAGCCTTCCCTGGGAAGCAATAACCTGGGAAGAGTTGGCCCTCTGGACAGAGCAAACAAAAGGTTTCTGGAAACAGAGGCCATGCCTATAGATAGTATCTGAGTTTTATCTGAACAGCAGATAGCTTTACAACTCACCTGCAGCAGTCATTGTTAAGGGTCAGATGAGCTCGTAGTTCATAGTGGGGAAAAACCCAACCACCCTGGCCAGCCCAGCACGAGATGAACACATCTGATAGACATATGGACAGGAGGGTGATCTGGAAGTTAGCTCTTCACAGCACCAGGAAAAAAACAACTTCCAGATGAAATCACAGATGTTCATCAAATTCTTTTTTAAAACACCCCAAAACCTAAAGAAAGCCCCGAAGTGAGGTTCTTAGCCCTGTCAAAATAAGGAAGAACATGTCTTGGTGTCAGGACAGTAGAGCAAGGAAGGGGAAGGAGCTGTGAAGTGAGAAAGACTAATGGGTTAATTAATGATTATCCCTATCTGCAGTGGAAAGCCTCTCTCTTTACTGAGTTAAACTAATGATTATTTGAATGACAACGGGGCTTAATCTGGCACATCCTCAGAGACAGTGTCAGAGGCTGGCTAAAACACTGCCCTCTGCTATGGAACAGAGTTATTTGTTCCTCAGTTATTTGGTGCCTGTTCTGGCTATGGATAGATTTCCCCCTGACCACAAAATCCGCCTGGTTATTCTGGCAGTAGCCACTCTGGGGATTTAATTTTACTGGTAGGGGACATCAAGGTTCTTTAGAGCTGAAGAGTAAATGGGACTGCTGAAAACATTTGGTGGGGCAGAGCAGTGTTAACGCTGAGAGGATAGAGTGCTGCTTTGGGTCTGCTGCTTTAACTGTTATGGCACGGTCAGTGTGGTATAACTTGAATTTTAGACACCTTGTTTTACAGTAAGTTTGGCTCTGCCATCTCTGAAGAGCACATGAAGGCATCCTGAGAGCAATGAGCCCTCTTCCTGCTTTCCATTCAATTTAAATAGTTCCCTTGTGCACTTGCCTCACCTGAATGTTATTTCCGAGGAGCTGCTGGCAGTTTTCAAGGTGATTTACCAATGGCCCAATGATATGAGAGCAGATGGGGATGTGAACAGGTCGTGGTCACCCTAGGGTCCCTTTGTGAGGCACAGGTAACTGATAGCTGGGTGTAATGGCTTTATCTGCTCTGCAGTTCACTGTCCCATCAGGGAGCTCGTCCCCCTACAAATGGCAGAGCTCCTGCTCGCTGACCTTTGCTGCAGATCTTTGCAGTACATCAAAAAGATTAATGGTGCGAGTTGGTAGTTTCAAGACCCAGCTCTCCAAATAAAAGATATTTTTTAATTACTGTCCAACCCTATTAGGCAGAGGATTGTCTAACATGTGTTTCCTTTTAGGGATGAACTGCCCCAATGGCAGTCGCAGAGCACTTTTGCATAACTCTTTCCCCCTCCCCCTGGCCCTATCTTTGTGCTGATGTGTTAACGTGCAGACATCCTGCTAATGGCTTGGATATGCTTAATCTTAAAGAGCAATTTTGAGGACGGGGTTGCTCTCTGCTACATCCCTGGGGGGGCTGTTTCCCGAGAGCAGGGCAGCACTGCCAAGTCGTTTTGGGATCTTAACTCCTTACTGCCAGTCTGATTTCCCTTCAAAGATAAATCTCTCTCCCTTTACCTCACCAAGTACCATCCCTGTTTTTTCTCGAAGGGTTTGGTTTATTTTCTGGTTGGGTTCTCATCAATTTTATCCATGTTTTTATTCTTTGACGGGGGTCTAATCACTTAAAAGATGTTCACAAGCATCTGCAGCAACAAATTGCTGTTTGTGTTTTAGGGCACTTTCCAGTATTATCTGAGGTCACAGTGTTAGGACAGTGAAATCCATTTCTCTTCCACAATGTGTTATTTCTTGAATTCAGCAATAGTTTTCATGTGGACAGAAACGTTTGAAAAGGTCTCTGCCAAGCAAACCTTCACTCACTGGCTTTAAGCCTTCCATTAACCTTCAGCCTTTACCTGTATAAGTGATTTGGAGTCCTTCAAGCAGACTTAGATTACCTGGATAATTACAGGTTTTTCAAATGTGAGATGGTTTAGGATCAGACCAATCATTTCCACTGAGTAGCATTTGCAGGGTGAAATCTTCAGCTGTACTGCAGAAATTATCTGGTCTTCTGCTGCTTTCTTTGCTACCCACCCTTGCTGCTGGTCAAGCAGAAACGTTCCACTGTTCAAATACCTGGCAACAACTATTTAATTTGACAATTTGTAGATGGTATTCCTGTATTACCCTTTAGGACCTTAATAATAGGTTTTTCTTTAGTGAAGCATTAAAACATTAAAGGCCATAAATTCCACAGTCACCTGTATCCATTTATTGCTAATTTATTATGGAACATATCATAAAACTTTGCTTGACATATAGGCCTCTTCATAACTATAAATCTTTTTTCAACTGTTTAGATAACTTATGCTTAAGTTCAAGGAAAGACCTCTATGAACAAATATTTTAAACATCTATTTATTATGCAACACTAATACGTACAAACTATGTGGCAAATACTGAGAAATATTACTACACAGTCAGATTTATTACTTCAAGCTTTTGGGAGACATATCTATTATAAAAATAAAATAAAAACTTTGTGTCAAGTATCTGCTTTACTAAAAGGTTTAAGAGGTCTAACTAAATAGAGCTGTTATTGCAGTTAACATCAAATATATAAATGTTTCTCTTCAGATTACGTTTGCCATCTGTAACCTGGAACTGTAGAAAGGATTGTAAGTGTGTTTCATAGAGGAGAGCAAAACCAAAAGTTATCTGACTTGGTAATTCTATGTCTAAATAATGTCTATAATATCATTGTTGCTACAGAGGTTGACCTTGCTCTCAGGAAGCCATTTTTATGAAGGATTTTTAAAATCCCAGTTATGCTGGATCATATATATCTATACAGAAATAATTTTGGCATTTAATTTATTCTTATCGCAAATAATTGCTTGGGATTGGCGCTGTTTATATTTGTTGCTTTTAAATTACCTGCTGTTGTTTCATACGTGAAAAAGAAAACATTTTCTTCCTTGTAGTGTATAAATTCAAGTTGCTTGGATAAACCAAACCAGCATTCTACAAAATACTACTCTTTTTTTCTTCCTTTAACATTTTTACCCTGGCTGAATTATTAGCATATGTATTTGCTAATCATACATATGTATTCTTAGCATATGTAGCAAAGTAATTGGTTTTAGCAGCAATGCACGTGCATACAACCAGACAGCTTCTTTAGCAAGAAGTTGGTTTGTAAAAATATTATTTGGGTGCCTCATTAAAAGGCTCTGTTTTATTAGTCCTTTTCCTGCAAATGAGTTTGTTTGCACATGGAAGGTCATTTTTATTTTTGAAACAAATTCCCCTCCCAGTGCTCTCCCCGTCAGTTCAGCTTGGTGTATGTTTGCAAATGCTCTGTGGCCTCAGGAGTTTCTTATAAATTGTTGAACTATATGACCAAAATCACAGTGTAAGCCCAAAACAGTGCAGCAAGCACAACTCTTAATTGGTATATTAAAGTCAGAAAAAAGGGATGGAAATCTTCTACAATCTACTAAATGCTACTCTTTAAAGTGAGCTTGTTCATAGCAAACTAATTAAAACTGTGCAGATTTTTTGTGTGCTTGAGAAAGCCCAAACCCAGCTTACTCTAACGCAATCACAACATCATTAGCATGCAAATGAAAGCAAAGCAACTGATTCACCCAAAATGTACACTAATTGTTCACCAGTTTTCTGCTGGCTTCATCACTGGATATTTTAAGGATTTTTTTTGGGACAGGACAGGGAGGATGAACGCTACATGACCATTATATCCAGTCACCAGCCAAGAAGGGAAGAGGATCGATTGTCTGTTGCTGCTTTGGCTCTGTCTCAACATCCCAGTTACACTTGTTGATTTCTGCTTTCAGAAATATATTTCCCCCTCCCAAATTTTCTCCCTGCGCTCTCCTTAGCCTCTTTTCCTTATCCTTTTTGCCAATCCTTTCCCTTTAGTGTCCTTCCACTCTCCCCCATGCCCCTGCTCCGTATACAACATATGGAGAGAGTTCTTACAGGTAGATTCATGCTCTGTCCTTAGTGCAAGAAAATCAGCAGCTACTGCTTGATAGACTTTTTGTTACCCAGATTCTTTTTCTGGGGTTTATGAGTTCATAAAAGTATTCATTTTTTGGGACTTGCTGAGAAAAATAACAAATTCATGTAAAAATAGTGAATCAATATAAAAACCTGGTCAAGAGAAGAATGCTAGCAATTTGTAGGCCTAAACAAATCAATTAGCTTTTGATTATATAGCAGACATCATTTTAATACTACTTATGGACTCTGTGTGTCTTTGCAACGGGCTCCCAGAACATCTCTAAATTCCGCAGTTCCACAGTAAACAACTTTTTTATATTACTTCCTGAAAGTTGACCCTGATGGATTGTAATTAATTATATTGCTGATATCTGACAAAATAAGCAACTTTCCCAGTTATTTATGGTCTTAGATTTCACTCAACTGCATAATACAATGTCTCTTTAAACACTGTCAGGTGCTGTGAAAATTATCAGCCTGGAGCAGCGAAGCCTAGGGAACAAGAACAGGGTTAAAAACTAATACCATGAGTTTCAGTTACTGATACAATCTTACCACAATAAAAGAATTACCTTTAATAAATATATTCCAGGACAGCCTGTGATGGGACTCAAGGAGCCAATTAAGTGTTATATTCAAATACTTTGTTTTCCTCTGCAGAGAAACTCCTGGGCCAGGCTCCCTTCTGGCACAAGTCTGCTTAAGTCAACAAATGGAGTTACACCCGAGATGAATTTGCCATGCTATGTTTTTCTAAATAGATTAGGGGTCATTTGAAAAGCTGTAAATAAACCTTTCAAATTCTTTAAGGCAAAAAGAAACAAATCTCCAAGAGGAAGAGAAAGGGAAAAAAAAGAGAAAAAAGGGGGAAAGAAAAAAGATTTATTCTGCTTTCCCAGAACTGCAAGTTTCCAGGTGTTCACCTTTTGATCTGGCTACAGGCAATGATTTTCTGAAGTGGTTTCTGATGGTGCCTGACATCATTTATGGCACTCCTGAACAATCTTGTAATGTGCTAAACTACACAAAATTAAGTGAGTTAGTGGCTAGCTAAGAGCAGAAAAAGGGCCATGGATATCACATGCACTTTGCTACTTGCAACATGTGCAGCTTTGAAGCAACGTTATTTCTTTGATTTGATAATGAGAATGAAATAATTACTGGTCTTAATTATTAATAGTACAGTAGGGTGACAGGCCTTTGGATTCTCAGCGTTCAATGCTGCACAAACACAGGGGAAAAAAACAAATGTTTTTCCTAATAATTTACAGCCCAGCTTAAGGCAAAACACAGCAATGGAGGCAGCAAATCATGGGGAGGAAAAAGATGGGTGGTGTGAACCTACATTAAACCAGCAGAGTGTTGTGTATGGTTGGACAGCACATGTTGCCTGTGCTTGATTTAGTTTTATATATATCTTATTCACAGTCTGTAATTAAAAGCTAGAAGAATCCTTGCCATGAGCAGAACTGGACTCAGCTGGCAGATGCTGGACCACTGGACCAGTGGGAATTTTGCCATTTATTTTCATGGGTGATAACACCAATGATGCTGTTGAGTTTCAGGCAAGCAGGACAGCAGTTACCTCTGCAGGACTTAGGGAGGAAATCAAACTCAGAATGGGTCAAGAGTCAAAACTGGCACAGCTGGTCACCTCTGGCAAGTCAAAGCCATTCACCCAACTTCACTTTTTTCCACATGAACTGCAGTTTATTCTGCAGTTTATTAATAACACAAATTTTCTGTTGTGCCCAGAGAGAGAAATTGTTGGCAGTGGATTTAACCTCTGCAACTCTAGGTTTTGTTAATTGTTTTAGCTCTGATGGGCTCAACTTAGTGAGCTCTGTAGAGAAGGGAACTGAACACCTGAGTGGTGGAGTGTGATGGGAGCAGAGGGCAGATCAGATCTAGAAAACCTGAGGATATGATCTATAATTTCTTTTAACAGGAATTTGCTCAGAGCTAAAGACCTTTCATGCAGATTTGTTGTTGTCCAGGCAAAAGGGTGATAAAGAAATGTGATTATCTTATCTCCCAGTGTGGTTGTCAACACGTGGGATGTGTTTCCTTCTGTGAGACTCAGAAATCTGTGCCCTGCTTCAGTACCCAGCGCAGAAATGAGAGCCCAGTGCTGCAGTTTTGCCTTTTAGAAGTATTTAATCTGTAAATAACTAATTAGCAGTCTTGGAGAATTTGTCATTTCCAATGTTGATTCTAAGGGTTGAATTTGTTAATGACATTTTAAATTCTTATTTTATGCCAACAAAGACTGTGAACACTTAGCCAAATTAATAGAATTTGCATTGACAATGAAATCTCTCACTGAAGAAAATCTAAGAAGAGAAATGTATCTTTGAGATCCTACCGTGATTTTGGTAAGTCTTTTCCAAGTGCTTATTCTGCAAATCACTAGATTAATACCATTTAGAAAGATCAGGCAAATGAAGCTGCAATTAAGAGAATTAGTTAAATCCATTATAGGCTGCTGGCCTTGCTCTCCAACTCAGGAAGGATTAAGCACCACACCCAAAGTCTGTTTGATCCTATCTTCAGGGCACTATTTATTAATTACACTTAATTATTCATGGCAAACCCCAAAATGAAGCAGTTGAACATTAATCCAGCTGTTACCTTTCCCTCAATTTATGGGCTTCTTTGGGATGCTTTTTCTCAACTTCTTGACTTTTCCACCCTTAACTTTGCAGTGTTTCTCCAAGAGCCCCTTGCTGCAGGAGCAGTCTCATTTCTATAAGATGTCCTGTCAGTCCTGGTCACTTATCAGTGCTAAATCCAAAAGCAGATTATCAGGAATTATGGAAACAGAGTATTTATGCTGACTGGTGGGTTCTGTGACCTGTGCTACTCCAGGTATTTGTGGAGAGGTGGCATCCTAATGAGAGGAGTTATAGCAGCCAAGCTTGCTAAAGCAGCCCTTCAGAAACACAACTCCAAGGAACATCAGCTCTCTAGGATTCATTTCCAATCAAAGTTTCTATTTCAGAACTCAGTTTCTCTTTTCAGCAACTCTTCCCCCAGTCCTCCTCTCCTGTAGTCCAGTGGCTGGCACATGTAACCAGCCCAGGACTGCATTTTATTTGGAGCAGGGCTGTGAAGTCACTGACACTTTCAAGAAGTAAAGCTGGAGTGCCCCAAAGGTGATTTCTCCTCTCCTTTTTCTCCATAAGATTTGTGTTACTCAGGGGCAAAGCAAAGCACAGGCAGCCTGGCCCTTCAGGGGACAGAACACCCCAGTGCAACCCTTCATTAATTACCAATATTCTATTTACTAGGGTTACAGAGTAACTAGAGGGAGACTCTATAACTGGAGGTGTATTATATAGATCATATGTTATTACTGAATTATGGCTTAGGTGCTATTCAGTGCTTTAAGGGTAGGGAGGTCATTTGATAGCTTTAATCATGCAGGTATTTCAGCTTGTCAAAAACAAAGGAAGCTTTGTAGTTGCTATTTTGCAGTGAGAGTCCTTCTGTATGACAAAGTGAACTGAGCTGATCAAAACATTATCCACGGAAAGTGTAAACAAACAAAAAAAGTCGGCAAACAACAACTTTAAATTTCAAATATTGTGGTCTAAGGGCAAAACAATGAAGGAAAACACAACACACTTACCTGCTTCCTGTTTCCACTCTATGATCAAAGCTTTTAACTTCAGTTTGTTCAATTCTTAATGATTTTCAGGCACTTTTTCAACCCCAGAGTACCAACAAACAGTGAGTAGAAAGCAAAATACAGGCCCTTCCCATGTTCTTGCACACCAAAGCTCTTTTTTGAAATCCAGCTCTTCTGCAATCAGATTTAAAGCTGATTTAGAAACAAGAATTATAATGTACCCTCACCTAAAACCATAATAATCTCTATTCCTGCCTCTGGATTTGCTGATGTACCAGGGCTTTTAAGTATTTACCTTCTAGTATGAAGCTCCTTAGGGCTGGGTAATGCCTTATTATTATTACCAGTCCCTCAAGTCATAATGAACTCAGAATTACAGCATATTCTATATTTAAGTTTCCAGGACCAATAATTATTATATGTTCTTTGTTCTGAAATTTTTTAAAAAAGTCATATAATTAGGTCTTTTCTGCTCACAAAGAAGAATTGATTGGCAAGATCATCACTGCAAATGCTTGGGAAAACCCTAAAACTATTTTTTTTTTCTTTTCTTGGTAGGAGGAAGATATTTCACAATTTCATTATTTTGATTTACTAATCCAGAGAGCTGGCACTAGCAGCAACCACTAAATGATGCGACTGTGAATTTAAGAATGAGGGTGTGTTGTTAGTTTTTGTTAAAAAACCAAGCACAAAAAAGACTAATACCCACCTAGGTTTCCTACAACATAATTTAATTTTTTTTTTTCTGCTTGGAAATGTTGTCTAAGTAGAAAGATGTTGGCCTTTTATCTTATATAAATATATATACCTATCTTATATACCTAAATTGGCATTACTTTGCTAGGCCAGAGATGCTGAAATTACCTTTTACACAGAGTTCTGATTCATTCTTGATAGGAATTTGCTTGCAGACATTTTCTTTATGGTCTCACAGAGCCCGTATGCTAAGCCTGGTCAGCTCCCAAACCTTTAACGATGTGAGTGGCTTATGCTGGTTTTGCCATTATGGGCACCTAGAAAAATATGCCTGATAATGGCTAAACCAGGGTATTTTCTGCTTATGAGCTGTTTTATAAGAAACAAATTCAAATTATACCTTTGTAGGCACCTGTGCAGTCGCAGTGATATGAAAAAGGTTTGAGCTGTTGAAACAGGTTTTGGAATCAGCTCATGAGATATTTGGCAACAACTTTTAGTTAGATTTCCAATAAAGTTTCCTTTAGACAAATATAAGGGATATATTGCCATTGATATGTGCCACATTGTTTTTTCTAGTCCCCCTTTTGCTACCTCTTCATTTCATAAGCTGCATCTTATCAGGGACTGAATCTTTCTTTGTACATCTTTTCTTAACGATAAAGTAGATTTGTGTAAGAATATGAGGCTTTTGGCCAATTTTTCTGTTAGTATATAGGTGGATGGAAATTGTTGTTTTTTCTTCAAGCATTCAACACACAACTTGTTAAATTTCTCTAGCACAAGTTATTTTATTAAGGCAGTAGCATTTGTTCACCAGTCCTCTGTTTTTCAGAGGTTCTGCATTTGGCACATATTGTGAAGGCTGAGATATATAAATGAGTATAGAAGGTTATTTGATTGCAAAGTTGCAGCACTGGTAGAAATAATATATATTCCAGTAGGGTTTCAATATCCCCATCATGAGCTGAACCAAGTGAAGACCTTGTATGTCAAACACAGTGGAATATTTGGAGAACGTGCAGTTGAAATCTTTATCCCCACTCTCTTCTTTTGCTCATCTTCAAAAGAGCTGTCAGCTCATGGGTTTCTGCAATATGATGCACATCACATCACATTTTCCACTCTCACCTGCAGAGCTGGCATCCTGCTGCTCTGGTGACGTCAGGGACCAGTGAGGACATTTTTCCGTCTCTGAAGCAGATTCAGAAATTCGGAACAGGGACTGCAGCTCAGACTCTGGTCTGGCCTGCAGAAAGCAGCTCCCTGGCACTGGAGAGTGGTAAAGGAGAGAGCACAGAGGGGATGAGAGGGTGGGTGGGGAGTAGGGATGGTCGAGCTCCATTGCTGTGCTGGAGGAAGAGCTGCAGCAGCAGCTCCGTCTGCTTGTGCTGTGTGGGTGTTCACACAATGGAGTTCAGTCATCAGAGCCCATCTACACACCTACACCAAGGGCTGTGTGACAGAACAGGTTATGTGAGGGTGGATTAGAGGATTGAGTATAAAAACAATCCAGAGCCACTTTTCTTTCTTTTTAGATTTGCTTTATGCTACAGCTAATCTTTGTCCAAAAAGAAAAAAAAAAAATCCATAATGGAACCACAAAGGAACTGAGCCTGAAATCACCTCATCTAGGTTTGCTGGATTTTAGATGTTGAAAGCCAGGATCTGGGATGTAATTGCGTAGCATTACATGACACATCAGGTGTCCTAAATCCCCTTGAATTATAGACACATAATTCAGGAGGTGCCTCAGGTGCCATGTGAAAAAATAAAGGTACATCTAGAGAGCAGCTCAGATCTCATGGATGAGGCTGTGGGAAAAGGCACCACAGCCAAGTGACTGGAAATGGAAGGAAACTGGCCCTGAGGTGTTTCAAAGCAACAGAAGGGGTAAACCAAATAATTCGTCTGCACCAGAAACTAAAACCTTTGACAGGGCTTGCACTTAAAAATTGTGTCCATGACAGCTTGTCCATTTTTTCCAGTGATATCAGTTTTCCTCATAAAATATATTACCTCTGCCTACAAACCTTGTGTCCCTTGCTCCTTTGAGTTCTCCAATAGGTCAGTAATCCTGTTGACTTCCAAACTCTTTACTTGCAAGTAGTCAAGAGCTTTGTCTGGTCAGGGTCCAAAAGTCCTTCTAACCTGCAAGCATTTATGGAAAAAGTGCTGATTGAATAGGAAAAAATGTGCAAAAATATATTTAAAACCTCCCCTCTCCAAATGTCAGCTGGCAATGGGGCAAATGGTCCATTCTGGCTCCCAGCTGTTTAGTCTTCCCAGTTTACAGTTCCCATTATGTGCCAATTATGCAGAAGGTGAGGCCATCACTTGTTTGCCATTGAGTAGAGCTATTCTCCAGCGCTAACAATGCTCTGAAAACCAGGCAGATAAAATGGTACATTCTTACATGCAGTTGTGGTTCAGTTGGTCTATGGCAGGTGATACTTCTTGTGTCTGCCTGATATTCTCTTGTTCTAATAAGCTCTATCTACAAAGTAATTAATTCTGTGACCCTTATTCAGGTAATTACTTTTTAATTTTCGTTTTCAAGGATTTTTATTCGGGCTTCTTGGGCAGATGCAGGGGCTGGCTTGTCTGTCCCTTGGAGGACACATGCTTTGTCCCAAGCAGGTATATCCAGGGCAACTAATTTTTCCTCTGGGGACATTCTTGTGGAAGGTTTCATTTCACTGTGGCAGGTTAAATCACTTTAAATTTAGATACTCATAGACAAGGATGTTCACAATCTGTTTCTTAGACAGCAAAACACTTTTGTTGGCATAGGAATAGCCTTTGGGAATCCAGAGACCTCAACCTGCCATAGTACAAGCTCATTTCTTTTTCCTTTCCTGCTTTCATTGTGTGCTCTGGACCCTGCTAAGTAACCTTCCCTATCTAAAAGTTGCTCTTCATAAAGGTGAGAGAGATATTGCTTTAGTTTCCAGTTACAGACTTTACAACTCCATCAGAAGAAAGATTCTTGTTTTCACATAGTCCCCAAGAGTAACCACTTAGTGTTATTATGGTCTTTGCTCAGGGTAACACCAGTTTGACAGCTTCCCATTTATTAATGCAGTTAAATATGTTAATAAACGTGACATTTATTATTATCATAACATTCTTCAATTACATTGTGCAGGCTTATCCAGCAAAAGCAAACCTGAGCCAAATATATCTTTAAAACGTCTGCACACAAGCCAATGCCAGCCAAGGGAGTGACATTTTTTGTTTTTTATTTTTACAGTTTTTAAGAACACTTCACACTGGCAAAAGCTTTCAGGGAAACCCAGCTTATACTGGCATCAAGTGATTTTTGCTCATACAGCTTGCCTTGTTTGCAGAACTGTTTCAGGCTAGACCAGAAAAGCACTCTATGGCCAGCACAAGCTGAATGTGTGCCAGGGCACAGCTGCAGCAGTGTCATATCAACCCACAAACAAGGACTTCATCAGGCAGCACTGGTGGGGAGCTACAGCCTCTTTAGCTGGCTCTCCTTTGCCCCCAGTAAACCCAGTAAAAAAGAACTTTCTTGGTTCTTATTAGGAAGGTTCACCTTCGTAGCTGGTTATTGGCACACCTTGCCTGCATTCTGCTGGTAACACTTTTCTCAAAGTTCAGTTTCCCAGAATATTGGACCAGTATATGGGAATGCCACATGAAACTGAAAAATTGCTAAGTGCCTGTTTGGCTTTGCATGATCTGATTCTAAGTTCATCAATAAAGAAGTTCCTTTCTGGTTTTCCTTGGTATCTTCTTGGTGCCATCTGAGAGGCACAAAGGAAACAGAGATGATCAAAGGCTTTAGATCAAGAAGAAATGTCTGGTCTGGGAGGACAGCAGAAATTCATAAAGAATTTCCATTTGATGAGGGACATTGCATAAATCCCTTGTTCTGGAGATTGAGGGACACATGATATAATAACTCTATCTGTTGTCACAGAGAAGGATGAGTCTTCTCTGTCTTGACAAATGTACCATGTTCCTTTTGTGTGGCTGCAATTATTGTTTTCTATTTTCTGCACTGTTTGGGGGTGGGAGTGGTCTACCCCTCCTCTGAGGTCAGATGGCAGAACCGTCCCTTTCCCTGAAATCCTTTTGAAATGTGTTAGTACTCTAACTGCACAACGACCTTTCACTGAAGTGTGCCTGGGACATTTTTTATCTCTGAGCTGTTGGTTTCGGTCTCTGAACAGCTACTGGACTATGAGGCTCTGAGGTCTGTGCCTACAATGAGATCTGCATGTCCCAAAAATCACGTAAATCTGTGACTCCTGTGGCAGTGCAGCCTTTTACCGTGCTCACCACACATTCCTACAGGAATGTGCAAACCCCACGGAACAGACCCTGCAGATATTTCGACTTCGAGAACAGCGAGAAGTTGCGTAAACTTCCCTGCATTTTACATCCCCATCTTTCATTGTGAGATATTGAGTTGTGACATCAAAGAGTTAATGTGGACAGAAATGTTTGATCTCATTCTACTTGAACTTATTACATTTTGAATTCTGATACTGTTACAGTGAAGCTGTAAATTTATCTTGAGGTAAGCCAGCAGAAAGGCACTATTTTCTAGTTAGTAGCAGCCATTCTGTTGCTTAAAAGAAATTTGGGACAGATGTGTCTGTCTTATTATTTCAGTGAATGCAGGGAGAAAATATATTTTATTTCTTATTAAATAAATTTGCCTGTTCATCTCAGTATGTGGGACTGTCAAAGTTTATAAATTTGGCAGTATTTTAACATGATCATTCTGTTTTTCTTTAAACCAAGTTATTAAATTGATATATTTTTATAAAAAGCAGAAGGTGATGGAAAATGGTTTTTTCATCTTTTGACATTTGGTTGACTGTTAAGGGGTCTTAAGTAACACTGTATCTTAAATCAGAAAGATAAAATCTCTTCCAAAGACTGCTGAAAACCAACCAAAAGAATCAGAGTTGCAATGCTGGTAAAGCAGTGTGCATTTGGATTTTGATACAGAGATTTTTTTGTGCTAACGCATTAAAGTGAGTTAAAGTGTCTCATGCTTTTCCCTGAGCATCTCTCGTACCTGGCTGCAGGGGAACCAGAGACAAGCTGTTCTGTTGATATATTTACAAATCTCACTCTCACTTCTGCCAAGGTGGCTTTATGTTTACAATCACCATTAAAACCTTTTACACCACTTCCAGCAGTGGTTAATCTGGTGTAAGTGCAAATACAGTGCAGTCCTGACTGGGAAAAGCTCCCTTTTGTGTCAAAAATGCCCCAGCTCCTATGGAAATTGTGGAGTCAGATCCATGCTGGAGTGGCTGTGTTGGCCACACAACTTCCAACTTGAATAAAACACTTGGGTTTGAGTCATGGTGGGACAAGCTGCTGTGACTGGGTGAGTAGGTATTAAAGCAAACCTTCAGACCCAGAGTTTAGAGAGGGACAGACTTTTTTATCCCTGTCTTTGTAATTGATGAGAATTGGTTAACTTTCTAGCAAATTAAACCAGGCATTTCTGTGGGGAAGGGTGAAAAAATGAGAGCAAAAAAAGTTAATAATTTATGGAAAGGGAGATGCAGACATGGAAAGGGTGAAATCCTTTTTGCAGTGAGTAGCAGGTCAGCCCTTCTGCAAGGAAAAGCAGGACCTCCTTACACGTGCTTCCTACAGAAGAAGGATCAATTCAAAATTGAAAGATTAAACAAGTGCATAGAGATTTTCATTCATTCCATTGATTCTGGTTGACAAATCTGTTAGTTATACCATCAACTACTTTGTGCCCATGTTTCTGCACTAGCCTGTACTGGTTCCACAGACAGGACAGACCACTAATATGAGGGGAATTACTGAATGCCTCCATATGCATGGCTGGGAAAGGATTTGGACCCACAATCTGAACATCTTTTAAATCAGATGTTGCTAAGAGTTTGCCCAAAAGAGGTCTCTCTTCCCACTTCTCAGGGCTGAACAAATTTGAGCTTCGATAAAATTTTAAAAGAAATTTCAAGCTGGTGGGCAAGGTCAGTATTCCCTCATTTGCTGTAATCCTAAAACAAGACAGTGTTTTTAAATGCTGAAATTTTCCATGAGCAAAACCATTTAAAAATTATTGATTCAGGGGCCTGGAAAGGTTTCTCTGTGCATTTCTAACCAAAAGGTAGTGTTTCACATGATGAGTGAAAAGGTCCTCACTGCATCATAAGAGATGTGGTCTGGGCAAAGAGCAGATCCCTGAGTTACAGCTGGGTAAGCAGGGAAATCAACTTCTGTTCCTTGACAAGTGAGCCAGGCAAATTAAATTAATTCTGCCTTGGTCCAAAGGAAAGCTTCTCAGCTAGACTCCAGAATTAACCCAGGAGACTGAAAGCATTGCTTTCCACTCAGAATCCACCTCTGGTTTGTTGTGTGGCTGGATGAGGCTTTGCATCAACTGCAAATTCTAGCAGTGGGAAGAACAGTAGGATTAAAGTCACTGCTACCTGTAAAATGCAACATTTGTTTAGGAGCAAAGCTCTGGTTATGTTTTAGCCTGAACTGGTGATCTTTACATTGCCATTAAATGCTTTTCTGCTATCCTGTGATAGAGCAGCATTTTCCAGGGGCCACTGGACGAAGTTTACCCCAGCAAAAGCACTGCTTAAATATGTTTGTAGTGTTTATCTAATATCTATCCTCTCTAAAGTGGGAATCATACTATTTGCCCAGCTTTGTGATATTCACTGGCATCTTATTGCAAAAGATGGTCTAAAAGTGTGCCAACAATAAAAACATTGCCACTAATAAGTGAGAAATCTCTTTCTCATTCTAGGACCTGCTGTTAAGGGTCAGTTAAGGTGAAACCAGAGTATCAGGTTATAAAACATGGTTCTGTAAAGAGAACAGCTACAAACTGTGATGCCATGGACAGTGATGAATCCTAACTGCTCTTCTGAGCAGGAAAAGAGTGAAGAGCAAACTCTGTCCAATCTGTCCAGTCTGTCTGTCCTAGGTGCCATAGGACTGCCTGGAAAAGGGAATTCACACGGGGAGGTGGGACAGTGTTTCTGGGGCACCCTGCCCGTGGTCACTTCGTGCCACACATATCCACAACCAGCATTTGTTCAGTCACAAAAGCAAATAGCGTTTCTGGGAAGAAGAGACCCGACTGCTATCAGTGCACTTCACTTTTAAGTGGCTGGCCATGCCACGCTGGTAATTTAAATGGAGAAAGAGTGGTAATAGTTTAGCAGTGAAAACAACAGTTTTTCCACCTCTTATCTGGAGATAATGGTGGAACATTGCAGGGATTTTTTCACCCTCTTCCCAGCACCTGTCCTTATTTGTTGAACAATTTATAGCTCCATCTGAAGTATTATCCTGCTAACAGTAGGAGGTATTTGCAGTGCAGCACAACATAATCCTCCCCTCAGAGATTAAGACTATTACCTCATTGATGCTCCTAGTCTCTGCCAGCCTTGGCATACCAATGTACAGCGTGAATGCAGGTTTGCTGCATAATAGCTCACTATGCTACCAGCTAAGCCACTGAATGCTTCTACAGTCATTCCTTTTATTAGGAGAATGACATGACAGTAATAATGGATAATGAATTCTGTTAATGAGATGACTTATTTCAAAAGTAAATAAAGCTCAGGTGTCACGTGAATGAAACATTTGAAATATCTGTAAATGTGATTTAGTCAAATGTTCCAGGGAAGAAAAAAAAAAAAGAACCCACACAAACCCTCCTTTGAGGCAGCTGCGATTGAGTGGGTAAGACTCAACAAGCAAGAGAGGAGAAAAGGGAAGTTGTGCAGACAGCTTAACTTCATCCCTGGTGCAGGTGATTGATGGCACAGTCTCTCCTGCTCCAGTATAGATGAATTTGGCCACGCTGAGGGTATGTAACCTCTGTCAGGTCGAGGTTGCACTCCTGCTCCTGTGTGTGATGGGATGGGAGCAGCTCCCAGCAGGAGCTGCCTTGGGACTGCAGCTACTGGCACAGCATCCCTGCAGCTTGGTCTCTCTCTTCACTGAATTTATCACAAAAAGCTCTTGACTTGGTTGAACTAAAGCCAAGGGAAATGCAAATATCTACTGCTTTTTCTGCTGAATTACATTTACTCCTTTACTAAGTTATTATTCTTCCTATGAAAAAACAACTTGGACATCTTTTCATGTAACACAGAAATATTGATGTAACCTTCCTCTCCTCACATTTTCAAGTGATTGAACTGTGTTTTGCTTGATTTTTGCAAACCAGTTCACTGTGTCAAGCACAAGCCAGGTTTGTAGTTTGGTTTATCGTACATGAAAATGTTACCAACAACATCAGCATCACACAGAGATACAAACAGGCATCGTCAAGGATGTGGTGAGGATGCTAATATTAGAACTGTCAGACAGCCTTTGTGAAACTCGTTTCTTTATTGACCATAAAAGCATTAAAGCATCAAAGAAAGAGACTACTTGCTGTCTACAGGCGTATTTATCTTCCCTAAGATTTTTTGCCCTGGTGGACACTCTGACTTGTGCACATCTTTAACACATTTACCCTCACAGTATGCCTGTGAGACATAGAGGAGCTACTATTTGCATTCTACAGAAATTCTGCAGTCCTGCAAAGCAGAGACCTGAAACACTGAAGGAGAGAGCTGGCAGGCTGGCCTCCTGCAGGCATGACAGCAGGAAGCTCCTCCAGGAGCTCAGCTGCCCAGGGAGCAGTGTCCTGCTCCTGCCTTGGCTCCCTCTGGCCATTTGCTCTTGCCCCATGGCACAAAACACAGGGCTCTGTGACATGCAGTGTCACATGTCACTGGTTAGCAAAGCCAGGGGGTTCTTTGCCCATCCAGCATGGTTTATTGATGGAGGGAATATTTTAAAAAGAAAGGGATGAATGAAGAGCCCAGTGATAGGTTCCATGGCTTTGGCCCTCTTCAGAGGTCCTTAAGGAATGATGTGAGTGATCCCACCTGACAGCTCCTTGGCTCTCTCTGCCTGGTAGTTGGAGCAAAACAATTTTTGAGGGGCCTTGGGAGGAACCAGACTGACAGTCCCTGTGAACAGTAGAGGCTAGAAAACTCTGGCATCCTAAAGGATTTTGTCCCAAACTCCAAGTAAGTGTCCCTGAAGCATCTGGCCCACACCAGCCTGCCACCCAGCACAGCTGCACCACCACTGGTACCCAAGGCAGCTGCTTTGGTGAGCTTTGGGGATGGCTGCATGGCCTCCCTTCCCTGGGGACTGGGGACACCGGGGGCTCACACCCCAGAAGAGAGAGAAGCAGACGAAAATCTGATGCTTATATGGGATAGGGGAAGGGGGACAGGGAAGGTGCAGAGACATATGAAATCAGAGAAAGATTCGCGTGCACAACCTGATCCATTTCTTAGCTAAGTCTTACAGAGTTGTTAGAGTATTTCCCCCAGAATAATCACAAAACCTGGGCTGTCCTTCAACTTTCAGTAACTCTCCTTTTTTGAACCAAGGTGGGAAAGCTCTTAAAAGTTTAGTAAAGAAAAGTCAGCCTCTTTTAGGAGGCTCTGTGGGCACCCCAGCCAGGAGGGCACCCAGAATGTTATGGGAACTCCATCAGGGCAAAGCTGGATGTGCTGCAGCCTGTGGGCTGAGCAGTGCTGCCAGCCCCACACCAGCATCCCCAGAGCACTGGGCTGCATCCAGGCTGCTGAGAAGCTGCCCCGCTGTTTGGTTGTTTAAGCTGTGGCTGCAGAAGAAAAGAAAAGCAAAACCATGGGTTGATTTATATCTCTTGGTTATTGTAAGGCATTCCCGAAAGAAACAAACAACCCCATACTTTTTAAAATTTAACCATTTAAAAAAATGGCAAAGTGCTTCTATCATTTTCAGTAATTAAAGCATGAACAAAAATTAAAAACTCCCCTGGCTCTTTCATTTGATGATTTTCAAGCCTGTTTTTTTCCCCTCGCATACTCCTTGCATATTTCATTCCTCACAATCCTGTCCCTATTAGTGGTGATGACAAAGCTCCCATTGCTCCCCATGTGTGGGAGAATCACACTGTAAGTATGGATTTAATCACCAACCTTCAAAGTGACTAAAAAGGCAGATAGATGGGATTCCTGGGGAGATTTTCAAAAGTGAATTTTGACATCCTGGCTCTTTTGAAAACGTCGCTGCTCCTTTCTAAAACATTTCTCGAGGCTTACCCTTATGGGGCTAATTTCAGGTACCCCGAGGTACAGATGCTTAACTGGTTCCAGCTCTGTGCTGGATCCTGGGGCTCTGAGCACCCCTGGGGCAGCCTTGGATCCCAGCCTTGGATCCCAGCCTTGGATCCCAGCCTTGGATCCAGCCTGCTGAGCCCCTGGGCACTGCACACAGCCGGGGGAATCTCACCCTTCTGCCAGAACCCACTTGGGCAGCTCGAGGAGCCCTCTGGAGATGCTGACTCTGGATTTCCATATGGGAAGTGTCTAAGGCTCCTTCAGATGCTGCTGCTGCCATGTTAGAAAGAGAAGATCAAAACTCGGTGGTTATTCTCCTAAGCATCTCTAATTAAAACCAATAATGGGGTTAATTAAAGCACATGAAAAGCAAGGCGTTCAGCATCAAGCCAGCATTTCTTTCTCAGCCTGTGCTTGGTATGTGCAGTTGAGTCCCTTCATTAGCCCCTGGCCATGGCCTTCCAGACCACATACACTTTGCCAGGTGTACTGGTCTGTGCTCATAGCAACAAAATTAGTATCAGAGCTATTCACTTCCGTGATATTGGACAGCTTTTTTTAAGCCGATGGCAGGTATTTTCAATCTTCTTTTATTTTTATGCATGGAAAGGAAAGTTGTGAATAATATCTGCACAAAAGAACAGAAAACAACTCCTCTATACTCATCAATTTTTTTTTTTTATTTTAATTTACACCTTTAGAGAGCTTATCTCTGAATACCAAATGAACCCACCTAGTTTAGTTTTCTCATTAAGCATAATTTTATATGCATGAAGTGGTATTTTTGAGGCAATATTAGTACTGACAGTTGGGTTCTGGATCCATATCTTTGCCTATGGAAGTCAATGGGAAAATGTTCATTTAATTCAGCAACAGTGAGGTTGGACCTTAGTGAATAGTTATCTATGTGTGCATGAAAACACAGCAGTGCCTGTAAGGAGATGCACAGATACTGGTCTGCTCACACTTCGAGGCAATCTGAAGAAGCAGTTTTATTCCAACTAAATTATAGGAGCACCTTACACTATACCAAATAACTTTCCAGTACAACTACAATAAAAACACTAAGGCATGACTGTATCTACTTATCAAGAAGAGTAGCACTGCATGAAAACAATAATTGTATTTTGGGAGATTAATTTTGTGGCACAGACTATTTTTAGGGTTTAAAAATTAAGATCTTGTGCTGTTTTTTGTGCTGTTAGGGCTGGAGAGGGGAGGGATCCTTATTTCAGCTTGGCTGTGCTGACAGAACTGATGCAAGTTTAGTGGTGAGGCTGTGCTTTTATCAGTATACCTTTTATTCCACTTGGTGGTGGTTTTACTCTGCTGGTCAGAAGTACACTGCTGCCTTTGTGTATATTAGAAGGGCTAATTATCAGTGCTTGGCTGAAGGAAGTACCAGAAAGTAATATGAAAATACAGAAGAGATTATTTAATTCTTGTACAGATTCCAAGGCACCAGTTCAGCCTGCACCAGCAGAAGCTGGGAGCTGCACATAGACTCCCAGTACACAAGCACTGGCTTCCAGTTCAGATTCAGCCACAGCTTGGTTTGCAGCACTTGTGCTCCTAATAAGCTCGTGAATTGGAGACAAATGCAAATTCCTCAGTTATTATGAATTATCTTCACTTATTAGCTGTTTACATGTGCCATGGTAGTAACTGGATAGCAAAAGAGCTGAGCCTGTGCTTGTGAAGACAACTGTGTGGTAGCTATTCAAATGTCAGTTCCCTTCCATTGACAGGGTAGTGTTTTTCATAAACAGTTTGGAAGTTTCTCTTTTTTCCTTTTTCTTTCTTTTTTTTTTTTTTTTAATGGCTCAATGATGATTGTATCAGCAAAGCTATTATGCTGAGCCCCTGCAGTAATTTGTCAAATAATCATCTCCTGGTACATTTTTTTTTTATTTTTGTCTACAATGGCGCTAATGATTACAAGTATGATTAATAACTGAACTAAATTGTTATTGCTGGGAAGTTTTAGTGCATTCAGGAAATCGTGACCTGTATTAAAAAAAAACCTTGGGGACAACAGAGGTTGGTCATACTTCACAGAAGGAATGTACGACCTGTACATGTTTCCTTTTACCCTGCCATGCTTTTTTATGAGATCTTGGGATAGTAACCTCACGTGGGTCATTCCTCGGTCAACTGCTCATCTCCACTGTTGTTCCAAGCTGCCTTCCCGAGCCACTACAGGAAGGACCGGATGATTTCTTTAAGGAATAGCACTATTTATAAAATAAATATAAAATCAGCTCTCCATTTTGCGCAAGCAACAAATTATGAGAACTCCAGCAGCTGTATATTTGTTGTACACCCGCCTCCTGTGAGCATAAATTGCACCTTACTGAGTAGAAATAAAATACAGTCCACCAGAGACTTTGCTGCAAGGTGTAGCTGCTTGTGTATGGGCAAGTAATGACTTGCATTTTCAGCTGCTCCTTAGTAAGAGCCTTAGTAATTGGAATCAGTTATTCAAAACATCTCTAAATGTGATTTAAATGGCAAGGATTTAATAACATAGAAAGAAGTCATTACAGAGGTTCAAGCAGGGGAGAAGGGAATTCCGTTTTTCAGAGCAGAGGGAGAAAAATAAAGCAATTACTTGATGTAAAGGCCAGAAACAGGACTCCTGCTGTCACAGAGAAATCAAATCTGTCAGCAATTAGTGGGATCTTAGGAGGCAAAGAACCCTTCAGTGTTGAACAGTGAATAAGGGGTTAGCAATTATATGAACTGATAAAAGTGTTCTGGTTTTCAAACAGCAGGTTAACAAGGCTTACTTTTTTCATAACTTCATGCAGATGTGATGAGTCACACTTTGTGACATTTTTCAGGAAGACTATATGAAAAGGTAAGAAAATAATAAAGCACATTGCATTGCTTTTGCTTTTAAGATGCTGCTGATTTACTTATTGCAAAATGACCCAGGGCACAATGATGGGACCAGCCCCAGTGTCTGTCACTTCTCACCAGGTCGGGCAGTCACTTACTGAACTCTGCCTTTAGAAGCACTGCTTGTCTTCCATATGTGAGCACTTGTGTGAGCAAAAAAAACCCAAAAGCCCACATAAACATAATCAGTTCTCATCCTATTTGACGTCAGAAATACTCAGAAATTCCCAGCAGAAGGTATTTATAACTTGCAAGATTGATTCTTGGGCAGAAGAGTTCATAGAGGGAAATGGAAACAGACGTGATTATCCCTTCTTAGTCTTGACTCTAACAGTGTATAGACATTACATGATTAATTGGCACAAGAAAAAGAATATTTGTAGAAAAAAAAAAGATGAGGAGACTTTATCCATATGTCAGAGAAGGTCAGGCAGGACTAGAACTGGGGAACTTTAAGAAACAAGAAGCAGAAAGGGACTAGAAACTCTAGATACACAGCCTGTACCTTGAATAGCATATAGGGTAACTGTGACCTTTGAAGACTTCATCTTCATCCTAGGCTATCCTATTTTGTTCACAGGCACCAAAGCCCTTCAGAGCAGGAAAACAAAGGAGCTCTGGCAGTTTCAAAAGGCTTTCTCTCTCAAAACAGAGGGATGAAGTGTGTCTAGACTGAGACGCAAAATCCTTCTGGAATGTCTAAAGAAATTAGGGCTATTGAGATTAGCAGGGAAAGCCTTTCAGTGGGATCAACATTCACAGAGAGCACTGCTTTACAATCATTTCTAAGTGCCCAGTTCATCCACTGAAGCAAAAGCCTCACTGGCTTTATGTTGGTTGCTTGGTCTGTGCTGTGTCAGACTCCTGGAGGCAAGGACAGGGGATTTCTGAGCTCCTCCAGACTGCAGAAGAAACTGGAGCAGTTTGTGCCTGGTCAGTGATTTGTACTGGGGCTTTTCCCCAGTCCAAGCCAGAAAGCAACCCCAGCAGTGGCTGCAGGAAGATGTGGTGGTCTGAAGCTCCAGGGTGGAAAGGTGCAGCTGGGGTTGCTGCTGTGCTGCCACCACATTCCCAGCACAGCACAGGAAGGCACCATGCCCACTTTCCCAGGATTTTCAAAAGTCTGGTGTAATGCAGAGCTCTTGCATGTGTCGTTGTATTGTGTATTAGCATATTTTTGGGTGTTGTCTCAAAGGTAAATCAGGAGTTAAAGCAAAACAAGTCTAGATCAAGATTTCTCTCATCTAAAAAGTCTCACAAAGGCATCCTTTGCAGATTGGGGTAGAGGGGCAATAATAGAAATTGCAACATTTCTGTTGAGAAGTTGATATTAGCTTCCAAAAGACATGAAAATCTTGTGTCAAACCAACATGGGAGGAATGTCTTGGGGAAGCATTAGATCACCCCTGTAGCCCAGTCACCTTGGGAAAGGAACATTTCAAAGCAAATTCAGATATATACCCCAGAAATGATTAAAAATCTCTTGAACTTCATTCATTTCTTAAGTGATTTAGATTTTTTGTTAATATGTATTTTAGGGCCTAGGAAGATTTGGAAACCACTTCATGCTAAAAAAGATTGAAAAAAACCCAAAAAAATGTAAGCACTAGAGGACAGACCTGCATCGTTAAGTGAATTCATATTCTTTTTTTAAATAATTCAAATTCTTTGGAAGACAATACAAATTTCAGAAGTTTTTGTCCTGTGACATGTTCTAAAAAACCTCCATTTTCCAAATTGCATTGCAGGTGAATTTATATGAGCACTCTTTTTTGTTTCTGGAAAGATGGTGGATGTCCATGGGAGAGAATAGCATTTCTTAACCCTTGGCCCAGCACCGTCTTTTTCTCTCCTGTGCACTTACAGGATTGCCTGAGCTGAATATCACACTGTCTGTGAAGAACTCCTTTTCTGATCCCTCTTGCTTTCTCTGGGATGAAGGAAAGCTTCCAAGGAGATTCACGTGAATCCATCAGGTTTCTCTGACCTGGGTAAATCCTTTGGATGTCATATCAAAATGCTCAAGATAGCTTCCCATTTTATCACCTTTTGAACCCAATCCTGAGTAGCTCTCTGATCCCCACATTTTCGGTTCAGGGTGCGTGCATGAACACACAATTACTGCTGATCTCAATAGCAATTCACGTGCTCCTTATCTTGCCAGATCAGGCCTTGGTTTAGCTGTTTCACAATCTCACTTTAAGGAGTTACTAAATTGCTAGTGCCTGTTGAAAAACAGAAACATAAATCCCATGGAGGTGATTTTTACGTCTCTTGACTCCAAAAACACTGAGAAGTGACCAAAGAGTGGTTATCAAAGAGAGAGGTAAAAAGAAGAAGAGACAAAATCTTGGCCTGTGTGATGAAATTAGATTGTAGTGATGATGGTTACACATTTGACACCTTCTGCTTTGCTTCCAGGAACTGGCAGTGAAATGACTTTTCTAAATCCCAGTGCATGGAAAGTGCCCACTGCCAAGGGAGGATCACCAGTGCTGAGAGATCCCTCTATGTGCAGGTGGAAGGAGGCTTCTCCAGGCAGGAGCTGATGCCTACAGGGTCAGCAAAATTTTCTGTTTCTAGTCAACACCTTAGAATTTGTAGGACATCTCCTAAAAATTGTTTAAGGGGTCACATATCCAAAATTAGCAAGAATAAGATTCAAATTTCAGTTTGAATTTTTGAGTTTCCTGCTTCTCTCAGAGCAGAGATCCATGGGATTTACTCATGAAGGAGCTGCCAGAAGCCAATGATCTTGCTGGCAATTCAGCTGTCCACCTTCTTGTCTCACCAAATTTAGTAGTTTTTAGGGAAAATCTTTGGTGGAAACCAGCATGACTTCACATTTCTTTGAACTTCTTTCGTTTGGCTTCAGGTCTGAATGTGGCACAGAGACCACGCTTGTTGCATTGCTTGGTGGTCATGGACAATTTTCAGATTTTTATGGTGATACAGTAGCAGCTGTCATGGAGTTAATTCCTCTGTAGGGCACACAGTGCCCCTTCCATGGGTTGGAGAGTGTCTATGGATGCCTTGGCCATCCTGAGCATGCTACCCAAATGCCTTTCAAAAAGCATCTTCCCTGTAAACTCAGTTAAACTGATTTTTTTTCTACTGGGCAGCACCCATCTGTTGTTTCCCATGAAAATGTGTGTAGGTAGAGGGAGGAGAATTTATATTTGGGAAGATGTTTTCTTCCTTTGCTTCTAGAAGGAGAAGTGAAATGGATGTACTTACACTAAACAATCTTATGCCAGATTCCATAGCTGCAATTTAGGGATGAATCAATTCAAGTCAGTGCCTTGGTGCAGGCAGAGAGAAGACTGTCACCAAAGCTGGGCTGGCACAGGCTATTTAATAAATAGTTTCCTGTGGATCATGCTGGTGCCGAGTGGCTGCAGGGGGTGCCTGGGCTTCCTCCAGGGAACCTGCTACATCCCTGTGGGGCCCTTTTCTCAATGGCTCTCCAGATTTCAGTGATTAAGATCTTATCTGGGGCAACTTTCATCCTCAAATATCCGCAAACACTTCCCAAAACAGCACGCAAGGTATCCATAGCTGTTTACCATCAGGTTACCACTCGGTAACCTGATTGCATCAGAGTGGAGGAGGAAATTTATTTCCTTGTGAAATATGATCTCATAAAAATCCCTGGGACTGCAGGCATTGCAATGTACCATGTGTGGCATTGCTGCCTCCAACAGAGGCTGGAGATTTAGCTCGGTTATGCTGTAGTTTGTCATTAATAAAAAGGATTTTTCACAAATGAAAGCGTAAGTGTAGGAAATTGAGGAGTGCCACTTTGTCCCAGTCTCATTGCTCTGTGTGGGGAATTTGAAGGAGCAAGTTCCTTATCAGGAACTGGGGGGAGAGGAATTCTTTTCAGGTAAGTCAGCAGCAAAGTTGCAAAATAACTTGTGCTATACATAGAGAGGCCTCTCCATGTCCAGAATTCCTGTTTGCTTTGTTGCAAACCTTATCCCAATTGCAGATTTGAGGGATGATTATTTTTTTTTAAGTCACCTTCCCCTTCATGTTCCAAAACTGCTGTATTTAAATTTTACTGTCCTTGCCAGCCTCCTCCCCCTGACTGTTTTTAATCTGCCAGCAAAGAGTGTCGTGGTTGTGCTGACCCTGACATATTTGGTCAGTTTGCATCCAAAATACTGGGCAGAAGCAGTGGGATTTGTGCCTTTCTCAGCAGCACTTTTGGGCAAGAGAGTCAGCAGAGGGATGGAGCTGGAAGCAGCGTGTTGAGCATCCAGCTGGCCACAGCCCTGGGGAGGTGGAAGGGGCATTTGGGGTTCATGGCACAGAGCAGATGGGGTGGCACTGTGTGGCTCAGGATCCTGGCTGCCTCTGGCTCTCCCACAAGGCCTGGTTTTCTGCCTGGATGCTCAGGTCTTGCTTGCTTTCCACTGTGTTGCCTGGTGTCCAGGAGTAAAGGATACTCAGCACACAGGGAGGGAGTGGGAGGAGAAGAAGAGTGTGATTTGTAAAGGAAATATTTCCACTAGCCAAAGTTTTAATTGACAACATCGGTGTTTAGTTACCATACCACTGTATGAATTGTAGTTATTATCTTACATAATGTTTTAAATAATGCAGGTTCCTTCCTTCCTCAGATTCTTGCCTACTTCCATAATTTGTTGTTGACATGGCTGCCTCATTCAAAACAAAGTTACAATCTTCTACAAAAATAGGATCAAACCCACAAATCTATGTCTTTTTAAAAATGAAGAAAAAGTGTTGTCATAATTATTTTGATCTCTCTCTGGTTTTAAAGAGGTCAGCGATTTCTATGAGTTTTTAAATTAATGATAAAAAATTGGTTTTAATCTAGGTTGTTTTCAAATGATACTGAGAAAGCCCTTGTTCATATAAAAAGCAAGACAAGAATAGGTTCAAAAGTTATTTCAGATTTTTCTTTTTTTTTTAAATTCAGAAGAAAAACAAGGCCATTTTTAATTAATGTTAACTTGTTGAAGAGCATGAAAACCTACTAAAATTTTGGCAACCAGACTAAAGTCACAACCATCTTTGCTTCCAAAGAAGCTCCCAGCCAGAGAGCATCAGGCACATCCCTCTGCTCGGTGGGTCCAGGGGCCTCTGTGGGAGGTACCCACATACCAGAGCAGGGCAGGCACACAGCCACCTGCAAAGCAAAGGCAGACACTCCTCACAGAAGCAACATTTATAATATATACTGCTCGTTAACAAGTCAAGTATTTTAAATTAATACTTTGCCAGCTCATTTGTTTTCATTCGGGGAGAAACTATTCTACGGCTGTATTCGCGTAAATCACCTTTTTTTTTGATGGGTTCCTGATGCCACGGGGCTTGTTGCAGTGGGAAAGAATCGCCTTTGGCTCCAGTGATCTTCGGTCAGGTCTCTGCTCTCTCTTTCTCGGTTTAAAACCCAGAGCCCATCCATCATGATCAGACTTTGTTCTGGGGCTGAGGGTACCTGCTGTGGACAGCACAGCCACCCTGAGATAGCAGCCAAGCAGGTGGTAATTACTGTGATTAACCACCAACACTTACCTGCAGATTTCAGGCAGATTTCGCTCTGTTTTAGGACAACCTCTTCACTGTGCTGCCTTCCCTGGGCATTCAGTGCAAGCCCATATATCTGTTATGGGGGTCTCTGCAGTTTGCAAAACCTTTTTGTGCCCTGGGTGCTGTTACTTGTGGTTTTATGCAGCACCTAGTATGACCTGGTAGAATCCCTGTGATATATCTGCTAATTAATACCAGCCACAGCAGTTGTAATTTGGTCTTTTCTACTCTGTACCCGCAGTTACATTTTTCATCAGTTCAGTCACTTGTTGCACAAACAGAGAAATTTAACCACAAGCACTGATCTTCCTCCCCGTTAACCTCAGGGCTTCTAGCTTGGCTCCTCCCTGCTCCTAAATCACCGTTTATTGCTATTTTTACAAGAGAAGATTAATGGACTAAATGGGCACAGGTAATTCTGCATTGTTCGAAGTCTCTTCAAATAGCACCTGCTGTAAATTCTTCAGCGCTCCTTATCTGTGCAGCAAATCTTGGTCTTTAAACAGTTTTTTCAGGGGAGGAGGGGTGTGAAGAACGGTCACAGTGCCCTGGGAGCTTTGCAAAAGCATCTCTGAGGCTCTGTGAATGCAGAGCTGTTGGTTGGGAGGGTTTTGCTTTCGAAGGTTCTCAGCCATGTGGGTGCATCTCTCCAAGCCAGTGACCTCTAAAAGTGAGCTCAGGCTGCTGCTCCAGGGCTCACCAAGGCTGTGGGAGAAGTGCCCATACTAATGGCTCGAGACATTAACTTTCCCTTTGTAATTTCCTCTTGTTTGGTACGTTCAGCTCTCAGCTGAGCTTTGTTCCAATAGCCTGGGGGGGATGTGACTTCACCCAGATATAAAACACACAGGCACAAAAAGAAAATGCTTGAAAAATTGCAATGACATGGTTGTGTCGGTAGCTTGTGATTTTCTGAAATGAAATGTGCCTAGACAATGAAAATTGAGCCAAGATACTATATTTTTCCAAGCAACCTTTTTAGCCTTCAAAAGGATTCCTTGGAAAAGCTGCACACCAGCAATCCACCTTTCCAATGCCATCAGTTTGTGCAGTGCTATAAGAGGAAAAAAAGCCCAGCATAATGGCTAAGAATGCATCAAGTAGGTGCTGAAGCAGGTCGAGATGGATGGATGGCAAGAAAGAATGAGTGGAAAAGCCGAACAGCAGAAGGCACAGCACAGTGGATGCAGGAATAGGGCTGCCTCTCCAGCATGGCACATACCAAGGGTCTGGCCAGGGAGCCGTGCCCCACACAAGCCCCAATGCCTCTGTAACTCATCCAGGGTTTGGGGGATGCAAATTAGCTGTGCCAGTGCAGAAAACACAGGACTTGTGTGTCTAACTAGTTGCAGGTGGAAAACTGTGGGCAACGTTTCAAGAAGTGGCTTTGAAAGTTGGCCCGTTGTGACCATAAACAGGGAACTAAAGAGCTTTACAGTGTGTACTTACAGCTTTTAATTTTCTCTCCCTGTTCACAGATATCCGAGTATCTCGCACACTCGCAGACAAGCATTTTGATTGTTCAGCCCTGGTTTTACATTTAATAGCCTTGCTACCTTCTCCCCACAGCGATCACATTCTGCTCCCACATGTGGAAGAGTTTACATTTCTCTTCTGCACAGAGGTGGGAGGCGGGCAGGCTCAGCTTTCACCACGAGGCTTTGTCTGAAGGAGCCCAAGCTCACCAGTGCCACAAGTGTGGCACCACCTGAAAACAAGATTTCTGCCTCTTCCACAGCAATTCCCTCTCCTGGTGGCCCCAAACAGCCATTAACAATTTTAGAGCAACTTGTATTCACACATAAGGACGAGGACTCGTTATCATCATCATCTCCATATTGTTGTTTTACATAACAGCTGCAGTAGAACAAGTGCACTTTGGTCAATAGTTTCATTTATAATAAAGTAATAAATTAGGAATATTTTTCCCTTGACAATAAGTTTTATGCCAAGATTTTATGTAGCTTAAAGCAAGTTGTCAATTAGGCTACTTAAATTAATTTTTGGCAGCAGTTAATTGGAGCCTAGAGTCTTTTGTCTTTAAACAGCTAATCCTAAACAAGAAAATACAATGATTAAATGTTTCTTAGACAATATTATTCACAGAATTTAAAATATAGCATTTAATTAAGATTTGGACTTGTTAATATCTTTTTTTTTATTTCTTTAGAGAGATTAATTTAAATTTCTCCAAGTTGAATTGCTACCATGACTCTGATTAAACTGGCTTACTGCAAGGCTACAGCCAGAGACCTTCCAACACTTCCACAGCTCTTACAGCCAAAGGCAAATTATTTTGGATTACTTCCTGAAGAGACATACATTGTCCTTTCAGAGAAGCAGGACATTCCCATTTGGAGCTCTGGAAGCCTAAGAGTTGTGTTCACAGGATAAAAATACTGTACTATTACACTCAGGTACTGGTAAATATTCTAAAGCAATAAAGGACTTCAAAAAGGCTTTACAGCATGGTCAGGTTCTGGGCAGGAAACCAAGACTTCTTAAAAACAGAAATCACAGAGGTTTACTTCAAAAGGGCTGTTAACCAAAAATTCAGTCCAAGGCTGTGATTAGACTAATGTCCTTCTATCAGTGAAAGTAGAGCAGCTAGAGATCTCCCAGTCTTGATATAAAATCGTTCCTCTTCTGGAAACCTTCTCTATTCCTGATTAAATGTACCATATGCATCATGAATTGCAGAGAAATGAATCCTGATAGAGTAATACCCCTGATTGAATCTCTTCTTTATACCCACCATCAGTTATGGAGAGAGAATTAAAGCTCAATTCTTTGGTTTGTTACACAGGAGTAAAGATTAGATAATTATAAAGCTTCCTACTATGAAATCCTGGAAGCTAATTTGTAATTAATGAATTAATTAAAGAGCTAAAAAGATGATACATTTTAAATGGTAAAGGGATCTAGTCACCTTTTCTCACGTAATTATTGCCTTCTGTGCTTCCTTCTTTAGTGATAGGAATATACACAAAATCATGAAATCATGGATTCATGCTGACATGGAATGGTTTGGGTTGGAAGGGACCTTAAAGACCATTTACTTCCAGCCCCTTGGCATTGGTAGGCACATTTTCCACTAGACCAAGTTGCTCAAAGCCCATCCAATGCAGACTTGAACATTTCCAGTCATTACAACTTCTCTGGGTAATGTGTGCCAGAGAAGGCAAGAATTTCTGGCTGATATCTAATCTCACAGGCAAGAATTTCTGGCTGATATCTAATCTAATCCTGCCCTCTTCCAGTGTGAAACCTGTGCCCCTCATCCAATTGCTACAATCCTTGACAAAAACTTCATCTATTTAAGAGTATTCTGAAGAAAGAAGCTGTTATTTAAATACCCTGCCCATACATAATCACAATCATATCCCCCTTGAGGGCAAAGGGAGACCTCACACCTCACACCACATTTCCTTGTTTCCCTAGGGAAAGAACATTTGGGGCTTCAGACACTTTTTAGACTAACTTTCCACACACCTGTTTCATTGCTACTGCCACAATCCATGTGAAGGCAAAGTCCATTGGTACAGAATCCATGGACCAGGACTGCAGATGGAAACAGCTGGGAGTGGTCCAAGCTGAACTGCTTTGGTTTGAAACCAAGAAATTGCTTTTAGAAAACCACCTAAGTGACTTCTTTTGCAAGAGATCTGCAGTACTGCCAGTCCCATGGCATTCAGAATTCAGTCCCGTGTGTTCAGAATGTCCCTCTTCAATTATGGATTTTTAAGACAAAAAATGTTGAGATTCCTTAATTAATGTCTTAATGTGTTGGAGCCTTTGAACGTCTCATTCTCAATCACTTCTTTGAAGCCTAGTAGCTAAAAAACCTTTCACTTTAAAATAAAATTAAATTCAAATGCATTTACAGGACTTTAGCAATCGGGTCTTCGAGAAAACCATCAAAATCCATGAATCATCCTAAAACCACAGGGGAAGCTGAGAATGCTGCTCAAGGCCATATGTCTCACAAAGAAAGAGCATTGCTTTTGAACTGCACTCACTGAGCCTGGTCGGGTTTTGAAAATTAATAGGAGAACTTCCCTGTTACAGTGGTCTTTCCTTATGTCTCAGTATCATCCAGCAAAGCAGTACTGAATGAGTACACAAAAAAACAATTCCTCCAAAAAACCCAGAAGTGAGAATGACCAAAATCAAATATGAAATGAATGGAATTGTTTTCATTGCCCAAGGTGACTGAAACACAGAAGTCTTTTCCATTATTTAGAAACAATGTCACTTCTCTTGTGAAAAACTGATTTTTGAGACAAAATTATTTAACTTTTAATGAAAACCCAAACATTGGAAAGATGGTAGTCAAATATAAACTCAAAATATAGTATCAAGATCAAATGTTTACTCATGGGCAACCGCTGAAAACCCCTTGAACTACATAAATTAAAAACAGATGTTTTAAATTAAAACACATAAATTACCGATGCTGATATTACTATAAATTTCAGTGATGAAAACACATCAGTCAAGACTTTAAGGGAGATTCTAAAGGTTACATATAGGAGTATTTTCCATTATTAAACAAAGTGTCACCTGAAGAAGTTCCCTGAAAGAATGTAGGAGGACCTGTGTGAAGGATCTCGGGTTACTGTGACATGATTCAACTATTCCTGTTTTTATTCTGAGTCAGTGTTGTATATCTCAGGCATTTCTTTGTTTAGTTTCTGGTGTGTATCCAGCCCCAACAAGGAGCTCCATGTATCTCATTCTATTTCCAGCTGGACATGGGCTTTCTCCCCATCCCCTACACAGAGAGCACAGCTGGAACCAGTAACATCTCTGCAAATGAACTCAACTTTTAGGTTCAATCATTGCATCATGCTTCAGGCTGCTTAGCATCTTTGTAACACCAGTGTAATTTGGTATTATTTCCACTAAACAATGGTCAAATCTTATATATATGCATGGAAAGCTTCCATGTCCTCGGGATAGCACACTAGTTAAAAATATAATTTATCCAGAGTAAACAGTAAAAACAAAAGCTGTATTTATAGCTTATGCTTTTAGAAGGGTGTTATTTACCTCCAGCTGGAGTATTAGAATTTTGTGTTAAGTAGTTTTGGTTTTGAACAGTTTGAAACAGTGCAACAGTGTTGAAAAGCACATATAAGTATAATAAACAGATGTTATAAATGTATTAAATATGTGTATACATGTACAGCTGAACTATGCAAGTGCACAAATATATATATATATTCTCACACATATGTGCATGTGAATGTAGACATTTTCTTAACTACACACATATGTAGTACATTTTATTAAGAAACCCCAAATTTTCATGTATTTATTCTAGCTGTTTATATGAAAGCTTCTTTGGTTTCTTTTAAAGCCCGTTTCAGATTTATCTATTATGAACGCCCAATACTCATATTTAATATTCTATATCTAGTAAACTGTTTCTCATCTAGGGTTTTACTAGATACAGATGAAGCATTGCTTAAAGAGAAGAAAAAAACAACTCATAAAAAATGAACCTTGTAAATACCATAAAGTATTTGTTCATGAGTTTCTTTGAAATCTCTGTTTGTATTATTATTTTTAACAATGATGCAATCAGTGGGAACACAGTATCGACAGCTGGCACATCCAGAGGTGGAAGAGGCAGAAATGACAGAGATTCCCTGATATTTTCCCATGCTGTAATATTTGAAGAACATTTGAGGTACTCACAGTCCTTGATTTATAAACTGATACCCCCTCCCTCATACACACCCCAATTTCTATTTCTGTATGAAAAAAGATATTTTTTACTGTAAATTGACATCAGCTTTTCAGTGGCTGAACTGCTCTGAAGATGATTTGTTGGGTTTGGCCATCCAGCCTCCATTAATTTATCATGGGATTGGACGTGAAAACCTACAGGTGTCTTTGGAAGTATTGAAAAATCGTATTACAGAAAGAGTAATTTACACACGGGTGGTTTTTTGTTCATTTGAAGCATGACTTGTAAACAGTGAAATTAGTTTCTTTGGCAGTGAAAATTCATCCAGAGTCTGCCACAGTCAGCTCTGCTCTCTGTCTCTAAAGGCAGAACTAAAGTGCCCCAGCATGGTTTGCAAAGCTCCAGTGACTGTCTAGGATGCTTTTCTTTGTATAAAAAGAGGAGCTTAAAATATATATTCCTGCATCCAGAAGTTCTACCAGACCATCTTCAAT
Source organism: Rhabdornis inornatus (assembly GCA_013397075.1). NCBI lineage: Eukaryota > Metazoa > Chordata > Aves > Passeriformes > Rhabdornithidae > Rhabdornis > Rhabdornis inornatus. The sequence continues at coordinate 474,579 of VWZS01010874.1, read as the reverse complement.
GATAGGATTTCATCAACCTGCCATATATTATGCTGAATGACTTCTTCTGTAATTAAATCAGAGCTTCCAGGAAACAACCACGCTACAGACCCCCCAATTCTCCTGCTCATTTTTGCCTGTGGATAATCACCAACACAATTAAAAATATACATCTTTCATGTAACTGAAGTTCACCCAGCTGTAACATCAAAATCTTTCTTGTCACTGCACCCTCTTTTAAAACACATTAAAAAATGCTCAAGCTGCAAAATTTTGAGCCTGCCTGCACTTCACCCTCCTGGTGACCACCATCCTCTGCAATTTCAGTAGAACAACCTTTTAAAAATAAGACCATGTATTTTCCTAATCCACATTTTGTCATTCTTCCTTTCAAGCTTATGCAGCAATTTGAAGCTGAGCTAACCTTCCTATGACCTTGAAAAGGTAAGTGAAAACCCTATGTTAACAATTCTTCTCTTCCCTTATTTGGGTAAACTAGAAGCCATGAGAGCCTTTTATTGACTTTCACTACAGTTTTCACCCTTGGCAGTACAACTGAACCTGCCCTGACCTTTTCTGACCAAGCGCCTTTGTCCGACAAACTGTTCAGAGCATCTTGCAGCCAGATGTGAGCCCCCACACCCTGAGTGTGTGTGCCTGACTGTACAGATCCCCTGCTACCTCCCCTGGCTGCCTGCACGGCCAGCACTCGCCCTCAGCCTGCTGCCAGCTGGCCTGATCCACAGATAAGACCCACTGGCCGGGTTAAGAAAATGACACCTGATCGTGGGGCTGGTCGTGTTCCCATGAGTGCACCCTCTCTGAAGGCTCAGTGGCCTCTGGAAAAGCTGCTCCATGCTGAAGGGAATAAAAGCAGCACCTTCCACAGGCTGCTGGAGGAACACATGTTCTTCTACTGCCCTTCTTTCTGCAGGTTCCTCAAAGGGGCACAAGACTTTATTTGTGATCACCCTGGCTACAAAGAAAGCACTGAGGATGGGAAGAGACTCCTGAGAGGATGGGCCTGGGTAATGCAATCTGTCCACCTTCCTATCACTGAATAAAATAATCTTTCTACATGAACAGTCATCTCTCAGCCTGCCTGGCAACTGCTCACAAACATCTCCCCCATCATCCCATATTCTTCTGTCTCAAAGATTGTCCAGTTGTCTTGAGATGTGTGTAGCAGTGATCTGCCTAGAGCTTGGCTACTTGTTTAGGCAGCTAATTTTGATCTGATGGCTGTAGAAATGCAGACCAAACAAGATGAATAGAGTCAAACACGAAGAAACAAAACTAGTCCCTCTGCCTAACACTTGACAGAGCTTCCACTGCCTTCTGTAGCCTTTGGATTAGATATTTGGGATTGTGACCAGCTCTTGTCGTACCTAAGGTTCTTTTGAACAACATTTCTTGCATTCACTCTATTGTTTTGTCCTGGATTTCTATGAGCAAGTACAGTTGGTCTTGTTTTCTGTTTACCAGCCTTTTCAATTGCTATCCAATCTTTGCAGTCCTATGGATGTATTCAGATCCTGAACTTTGACAAAGTGCTGCTTTCAGTCCTGTGTTGATCCTATTTTAATCACTGGCTCATTTCTCAGTGCATTTAGACATCCCTGTGACTGTCAGCAATAAATATTTGTTTATCACATTTTTCCCTGGCTCAGTGTTGAAAATCTCTGCACTGCTCATTACAGACACAACACTTTTGACTCAGTATTTATTCTGAGGTTCTCCTTGTACTTGGCTGCCATCTCTGCCTCCCTGCTCCACTTGACTCTACCCAACATCTGGAGAGCAGATCTATCCCTGAAGTCAATCTGACTCACATTATCTGGAAATAGCCTGGTTCCATTATAACAAGACCTTCGCTGCCCCACTGCCTTCATGGCTGAAAGACATCTCAGCCAATGGGGGCATGGATTAATGTCCTGAAGGGAAAATGTGCAAACCTTCTAACAAGCCTTTTCTTCTCTGTATAAAAGGACTATCAGGAGCTGAGTCTTCCTTGTAATTCTTCAATTAGGTGTTCAAGATTAAAAATGAGACCCAAGCAATAATGAACCCACTCTAAAAATGCTTTTTTAGTAACAAATCCATTAAAAAAGAAAGGATTACTACCAGAGAAAGGGTTGGTACCAGGTTTGATCTACAAGTCCACCAAACTCCCACCAGTAAATACTGACATACTCTCACCTGGCAAATATAGCAGTGGGTATTTTTAAGTTTAAACATTCACATACCTATGAGATTTTCAGTCAGCTCTACAGGATGTAATATTGTTGATAGCCCTTGGAAAAAAGCAACCAAAATATGAAACCTTCTTTCTCACCCCTTCGACCCCCGTCAACACTGTTCATTTGGATCAGGTGTTTTTGAAGTTTGCACATGGCAGTCTCATTTGCATTTAATGTCCTTCAGATTACTTCCTTTTTGTTGTGCTAAACACCTCTCTCAGTTGAGTCTAATTTGATGAGGTCATGCTGTGACTCCTGACCCTTTGGGTTCTAAATGAAACCATCTGACAAAAAAAGTAAGTGGAGTGAGTCTTTTGCCTGTTCGTGGACATTTGATATTTGCAGATGTGCAGCAAATTTTACAGATGACTGTTTTGCCAAGCTAACAATTGATTGGAGAGGTGGAAATAAGTGAATTCCTAGAGAGAATAAAGTATTCCAAAAATAAATAGGTCATGGCAATCCAGTCCCCACAACTCTACTAGCTAAAATAAAAATAAATCAGAAGTAAATATGACCATTATCTCAGCCAAGGGAATCCTAAATTCCCAAAAAGCTTTTCTCCCCCCAAAATTACTTAATTTTTGGTGTTTTCTTCCAATGTTTGTGAATGGAAACACCTGTGTGTCTTGGCACAGAGACCCTGGGATTGTTTGGTGGCTCTGAGGTACCCGTGGTGCACATGGGAATCCTCCACCTGCTCTGGGCTGATGTGCCCCAGCATTTCTGCAAAGGGTGAAGAGGTGCATATTTATTTCCAGTTGTCTCCAATGCATGTTATAGGGGGGGTCAGCCTGGATGATCCCACAGTCCTCATCTGGCCTTGAAAGTCTGGGTCTGTTTCTTGGGCTTTGAAATTCTCTCAAGCACTGAGCACTTCATTCCAGGCTAATTTTGTGTGGAAGGAGTCGCTGGAATTTTTTAACACATATGGTCAAATAAAGAGCCAAAATGCTATTCCAGACTTCTCTGGCTTCAAAATAGATCTGTGTTTTACTAGGATATTATGATATAAAACTGGAAAAGGAAATAAGTAAGTGTGGAAATTTCTTCAGAATATTTTATCAATGTTGTGCTGCTCATCACCTGTTCCTTTGAGGGGCTGGAAGTGGGACCATGTTTAAATGCAAATTGGGGTTTAGCCAGAAAACACTGAAACTGTCAGAAAGACCTCATCACTGAATGTCAGTTGAGGCCATATATCTCCTTTTATTTGTACTTCTTCCTGTGCCAACCCTGCCCACTTCCCCATACACATGTAATTTCTCCCATGAACTCTTGGGCTCATTATTCAGCTGTCTGTGGTGTGCATGCCCTCCACAGCAAAACTATTTCAGAATTATCTGGGTGTAGTAAATCATCTCAAGATATACTGTAATTAAGTAGGAATATGCAAAGCATCAGACAGATTATCTTTGAAATGCATCAAAGTACATTGTATTGTAGGAAAAAAATAGGAAAAAACTGCAGGTCATATATTCACTAAACTCCTCTACCTTATATGAAAATGAGTCATTTTCCACCATACCCTGGGGGTGAGGAGGCTGTCAGATGAATAAATAAAAGACATTGCTAGTTAAGAAGAGCAGACCATGCCAAATCACTAATTAAAATTTAGATTTTTTTTTTTTTTTAGAGAACAGGTGCATATGCTAAAAGCTATTCAAGAACTGGACTCACTTTTACCTCACTTTTTTTTTAATGTTATTTTACAAACCTGAGCAAGTGCCTCAAAGACTGAATGTCTTATTGAACCAAAGTCTTAGATGTACATACATAAAAATGGAGCACTCCTAATTTTCAAAGAACATAATTTCAATTAATGTGACAGCTTCTGAAAGAACAGGTTAAAAAAAATTTTAAAATAATTTTTAAAATTGTATCATTGATCAAATTAAGTTTGAAATATTCAGGACTGAGACACAGATATATGAATGTATTTAGTCACATCTTGACACTTCTTGTTCCCGCATTTTCAAGACCCTATGTCTTTTCAGTTGCCCACTAAACTAACAGTGCACCTAAGAAAGGGGTCAGAGGGATTTATTATTATTTCTGTGCATTAAAAGGGTTCTATGAAACTTTACCTACCTGAATCTGAGCTATGTTTTTCATTTTTGTATTAATTGAATAGACCAGTAGTCAAGATGGTTCTTCAGAACCACAGGAATCACAGCCAAGCAGGAACAGCAGTCCTAATAATTAATTACCACTGCATCTGCACTTACAGAATGTGAACTATTTCGACACATCCATTTCTATTCACATACCCCCCAAATCCTCACAATTATTTGGAAGAATTTTACTCCCACTGCCTTTGGCAGGAATCATGAGAGGAACTGTACCAGGCTCTGATGGGAGATGCTGAAAACCCCAAAATCCACAGGAGTACAAGAGAATCTGAAGGACTTCTACATCCCTGCATTGCCAAACCTGAGGAAGTGAGGTTTGAGCAGCAGCTCAGTCCTGGGGACTTCTTGGAAAAGGGAAATTCAAATATTATATTAATGTAATATAAGCAAGAGATGACATTTTAGTGTCAGTGTTTCAGCTTAGAAAGGTAGGAATCTAAACTTGCATCTCAGCACATCCTGGAATGACATGCAAAAATGCATATTCATCAGGATTATAGCAAATTTGGGCCTAAAGAAAGAGTGGGATTTTCCTTGTGTTTTGTGCTCTGCAAGAGAGGTGGGCCAGAAACAAATGCATGCCTGCTAGCAAGGGAAAGCCTGCTGATACCTAAACCATTGGGGGCTTTCTCAAAAAATGATTTATCCTTCTATTACTTGAAGATTACTCATGTAATCCTGTTTGTAAAGCTGAAGGAAACTGTAACGTACTTCCTACAAATATCATGTGAATCCTTAAATTATTTTGTTTTACTATATTCACAACGCCTTCCATATTTACCTTTTCAAGGAATTCCTACAAATTCAATGACAAGCCCTGAAAAGAAAATTTTTTCAGCAAATAGATATTTTTGTCTGTAATTTCATAATTATTATTCATATTACAGAAGTCTTCAGAGATGCCAATCAGGCTATGAGCCCTATCATGGCAGATTAAATCATAACGACAATAACTGCACCAGAAACCTGATTTTGTGTTTAATATTCTTAATTAATAATTAATACTACATGCATGGCTCTTCCCCATGGAGGCAGATATCAGCTGCTTCTGTAACACCCCCAGTTCTGGGTTGAAAGGAACACAAGACAACAAAGATTCTAAGTGGGACAACAATGCATGATGTAAATCTTCATTTAGCTTTTAAAGTTTTAATCATTAAGTAATGCCAATTATAATGGTCTCAATAGATCTTCTCTGAGAATCCCCATAACCTGAAATACTGCAGTTTTCATGTAATAGTGGGTAGGAGAAATTCTGTTGCTGGTAGATTATGCCATGCCCAATAAAGCACAGAGAGTGGAGAGCTGAGGAATTTAATAAAACTTGCACAAACCAAGGCATGCTCTAGATGAACAAAACCTGGCATCATTTTGTTCAAGTCACGTTCTACTCAATAGTATCCTGGGGGAGAAAATGAGGGAAACTGACAAAAAACTGCAGAGGGGCACTCCTCTCTGTACCTCCTGTCCTGGGAAGGGGGATGCCTGGCAAACCCAAAAAACAATGTGTCACATGACTTGTATTTTCCTCATAAAAAATTCAAATAAAGATAAAATTTCAAACAGCGAAGTTGAAGTCCTGAGGAGACTAAATTTGGAAGCCATATCCATTTCAAAAAATCCACCTCAAAATTCAATATAGTAGGCAGCTAGAAACAATAAAATAAGACCATATGGGCTCGGATCAATGTATTAAAAGTGTGCTGTGCTGAAGGGCTGAAGACAGTTATTCATTTATTATCTGCCTTTAGTGACCTTGAGATGTGATCATTTGATTGCACCAAAGTTGAATTTTCCAGAATATAAACTCATAAGCAGTGAGTTTATATCCTGTCCTGCAATGGCAGAGACTGTGGCAAATTCTTACACTGCATCATTGAATTTTTGCACAAGCAAAGCAGGGGTGTGATGAGAAAAGGTGAAGCTTTGCTGCTTCATATTGCAAGTCTGGTTTAAGCTGCTCATTTTTATCAGGGTACCTGAACTTTTTATTGACTTCTGACAGCACTTTAGAAGTGATGTCGCTTCTTGGGGGATTATTGGAAATATGTTCTTTGTTTGAAGCCTTCTTGAAAAAAGGTCACCTCCTCTTCAAGTTCCTAAACCTAAAATTACATCTTGTTTAAGTCACAGCTCAAAAACAGCTACAGCCTGGCCTGTGTCCCTCTAGCACAGCAGGATTACCAAGTGTGGAAAACAACTCTTATTTGAAAAAAAAAAAGAGCCTAAAACCCCATTCAGCTTGTGCAAAGTGTCTCAGCCAGCAGCACAGGAGCTCCTGGAGGCAGCACTGCTGCAGGGTGACAGCAGGGACAACAGCCCCTGCCCCACTCCCAGGGCACCTTTTATCACCCCCACTCATCCCAGGGATGTGCCAGAGGATGGGGACAAGCTCTGCCCTCCCTGCAGGCACAGCCCTGGGCTGTGATGCTGTGGCCAGCCCTGGGCACCCATGGGGACAGTGAAGAAGACTCCAGTTCATCGTCCCCTCCCAAGCCAGTGCCAGCCCCAGCCCAGCAGCGTGGCAGGTGGCACAGGTTGTCCTGCCCCACAGCACTGCAGGGAGCCCCCAAAGCTCCTCCTCAGGGCCACAGCAGGACCTCGTGTTCAGAATTCTTCTTCTTGGTCTGTAACAGCCCTGTTTTGTCAACCCTCGGGACACGCTGCAACGCACATTTGTTTTCCCAAACTGAGAAAAACTGGGAGAACTCTGGCAGGAGATCACAAAGACTGGAAATTTCTTTTCATCTGCTAGGTTATGATTTATGTTAATGATTGGGTAGAGGAAGGAGGGGGACTCGAGAGCAGGCTGTCTGCATGGTGAGGAAAACTCTCCAGACAGTGGGAAGGAGCACTCAGCACCAGGCGCAGGCACCGCCGCCTGCCTCGAAAATAAATAAACCTCCAGAAAAGGCAGGTGGGTGCACGGCAGATCCATTGGGCAAAATCCTCTCTCTGTGGAGAGTGCAGGAGAAGCAATTATTGCTACTCCTTTAAAATTGTAGCTGGAACCCTGCTGGAGTCTGCAGAGATCCTCTGTGCAAAATCTGTTTCCTCCAGCTTTGCTCAGGAGGCTGGGATTTGGCTGCACGGCACAGCAGAAGTAAAAGTTCAAATGCAGTGGCAATTCCATATGATAGGAAAGCTCTTCTCAGGGTGAATTTCTTTCTGAAAATGCTGCTTATTTCATCATACACCAAGCTCAAATCCATGCAAGTTCAGCTGCAGCTTCTTTCCTAACTTATAGATACCTAGAAAGTGGTGAAGGGAGAGGAGAGGAGAGGAGAGGAGAGGAGAGGAGAGGAGAGAGTGCAAGAAAAAAACCCACAAACATGGAAACACTTAAGCTTGTATCTTCCATGGAGCAACAGCACAATTGCCAGACAAGCAGCCACTGATTAGTATTTCAGTTTCCACAGGGCTGTGCCCACTGTGTGCCTGACAGCCCCTTTTCACAGGTTCTGTATCACAGTGAGATGTCACTGAGGGGTGCCTGGATGACACACAGCTGATGAAAATCATGTTGAGGTTCTGTAGAGATTGAATGGTTGATCAAAATCAACCTATTAATGATGCTACACACCACAGCCCCATCTCAGCAAAAGATATCACAGCAGGAGTGATCTTACACTTAGAAAATCCTAAGGCTTTGCTTTACTGTGATGGTCCCCTCCTAAAGATACTCTGAGAAAAGCTACAAGAAACAAAGGTTACATCCAAGAATTCTAAGGACTTTCTGCACATTAATTAACCCTGCAGTACCCAGAGTGGGGCAGGGAAGTGTAGTTAAACCAATTAAGTTGCAGATGAAGGGGAGGAACTGGGGGTTAAGTGCCTTGCAGATGGAGGGATGGGAACCCAGGCTTTCCAGCTTGGAGTCTAAATTCGACTTCCCAGGAGTACTGGAAGTGAAACTTTCCCTGTAGAACTGCCACTCTATGAAATCAGCTTGGCAGTGTGTGACAGACATAATCCTTTTCCCATATGTTTTATTTTCTATAAATAGAAACACAACTCATTAGCATTCTGTAACTTCAGGAGATAAGGAGAATGCACAAACAGACAAACAAATATCTGAACTATTTCCAGAGAATTGCCTGAAATTCCAGGCAGCCCAGGAGGACAGCTATGGATCCAGCCTTCTACTTCCCAATTTGACATCACCTGCAGTGCCACTGACTGGGAAAATATTTCTCCCAGTGGCAAGAGGAGGTTGAGCCTCCAAAACACACAGCACCACAGAGGGGGAAATGGGCCACATACCACAGAGCAGAATATTGCTTGGTGGTATCACAGGAACAGAATCCCAGTCCTGATCTTTGACAAACCATAGTCACAAGACAGGCAGGCAAAATATTTTCCATGTTTGGGATGTTCATGCCCCACATAATGTGTAACCCACCCTGTATTCCTGTGAAACCATAATGGCTTCTTTACCATCATTTTTATGGCTGATGTGTCTGAAAATACAGAGCTGATGGGGCTGTTCTGAACTGCTTATCATGGCATAGCCTTGAAAAATTGAAAAATAGAAAAGGATCTGATCTGTCCTTGACATTAACATGAAATATAAAAACTCTCAATTATTTTAGTCCCAATTAAAATAATTTTCCTTGTTATTAAACTAAGGGAAAAAAAGGTCTATTTTATATTTGATAATTGGCTGAAGGTTCCTTAAACAGAATAAGAGATGCAAGAACTGTCACGCTGAATTAGATGTGGAATCATATTCTCTAACACTTTGCCCAACACTGGCTAATAATAAACACCATTAAGGAACAGAGACCTGATAGGAAAGACAAGAAAGCAGCGGTTTAATTCCAGGAGAAATCTGAATTTTCAAAAATAGATTTTTTTTTCTTCAGTTCAGAATGAAAATAAATCTTATGAAGGAATTCAAGAATAAACAAAAGAGAAAAAAATTTCCTTTTGAAAGAGGTACATTCGGTGGGAGACACTACCTGGGGTAGCCCTTCCACCAGCAAGGGCCACGTGCTTGAAAGACACTTCAGGTCACACAGGTGCAGTGACACAGTTCCTTCCCACGGGAAGGGGGAAGAAATTAGTTGAAAGTTGAATTCCCCATGGCAGGGGGATTGGAACTGGATGATCTTTAAAGTCCTTTCCAGCCCAAACCCTTTTATGATTTTGTGAATTTCCAGACATTTAAAGGATTCTCAAGAGCACAGGGTCCCACAAAAGGAACTTATTTCCATCCTAATGCATCAATGACTCATTTCATCAAAATAACAGGCTATGGACAGGGGATAAATATATGATGGTTTTTTTAAAAATAAGAACCCTATGAAAATCACAGGGAAAGAAAAAAATTCTAGCACGCTGTCATACCAAAATTATATGAATGCCTAACTCCAGGAGGATAATTACAGTATAACACAACTTGAAATGTTTTTCATGTGTCTGTCAGGATCTTTTTCCCATAGCAATTTTGGTTTTTTGCCACAGGCCAACAAATAGATTTAAAAAACAAGCACTTTTTCTTCAAAGAGGATATCCATGATTACTATACTGATCTCCAGAGCAACTGCAGGAGCTCAGGATAAGATTTGTCACTTGCCATGAGCACACAGGGTTGGATTGTGAAGCCACCCCAGGCCTTGCCTGGATCCCCACCCTCACTGCCTGTGCCAAACCCAGCTCTTTGGAGGGTTGCAGATTTTCAGGTGGGAGCTGATTCCAAGGTGGGTTTTGGGGCTGCAGCATCCCCATGGAGTCCATGGGTTCCCCCTAAGGGCTCAGACCCTGCTGGGATGTCAGGTCCCAGCTGCCCATGTTTTAGGACTCTATTTTATACCAAAAAACATAGCACCTATACCTACAAAAGTTTTACTTTCCTCTGTCTAATGCTGTGCTTAATTTGAACAGTGAATAGTACCTTAGAACATAAAAAAAAATAGGAAAGTAGATAGGAGGATAGGAAGGTAGGAACTGAAGTGCACACTAACATCTTAAAATATCAAAATATTCTCTCTAGGAACCAGCACACAAGCTTGGCTTAGACCACCAGCAGAATATCTTCCAGAAATAGTAAGAGAATTAAGTATAAAGAGTGTTCCTTGGAAACAGCTAAGTCTTAGAATTAAGTCCTTGAATACCTCAATAGAGATGCACAGTTATGATTTTTATTAATTGTTTCCACAATGGAAGATTACACAATCAAGAAAGCTCCTAAATAATTTGGCTATTGCACAGAGACTTTCCCATACTTAAAATGAGTTTTCTGAAAGACAATCTTTACTTTTGCTGGTAAATAAATGATAATTATTCTTTTAAATTATTAAAACAATAAAACCCCCACAAAACTTTCACTGTTTATTCTTAACCAACTGTACAGCTGGTGAAACACCCTCCACCAGATTTCAGGGTGTTTTGCTATATCTTTGGAGAAAAATCACTTTCCCCTCCTTCATTTAATGCCCTCCTTCCCTCTGTCTTTTGTTTTATGAAGCTCAGTCTATCATCAGCCTTTGAGAGTGGATCATAACAGAGGCAGGGTTGTTTGTTGGAAATTATGAACTCCAGTTCATATTATGTGTGGGACTCATGTCCTAGCTTGCCCAAGAAAAGCTATTAAACAGCATTCCAGACAGCAGCTCTGCCCAAGGGAGACTCTTGTCACTTCCCTGGAGGGCTGCCCCTGGGACACCATCAGGTCTGTAGCCCTGGGCCACCAGGAGCTGTCTCTGAAGGAGCAGAGTCCCTAAGCACGAGGTACCCAAAATGCTGGGCAGGTGCAGGAGATTACAGGTTGGTGTTGAAGCTTGTGACAAAGGAGAGAGGATGAGCTATGATGAAGGGACTTACATGCCCTTCCAGGAGTGTGGATGGGGCACATTCAGACTGATTTTGGACACTCAGATTAGCACTGATTGGGTGTCAGTGCCCGCTTCTGATGATCTCCAATCCGATCAATACCGTGCTGAACAACTTCAAGGAATCTCGTTAAGAGTCATGTGCTACACTCATTGTTTAAAAAAAAAAAAAAAAGAAAGAAAATCACATGCAAAATTCATTGTTTTCCTGTAACATCATCCCAGAATAAAGCAGAAGTCCAGATGATGCACAGCCCCAGCAGAGCCTTGGGAAAGCACATGTAAATGTAAATGAGCGCTGGGAGCTCGGGCCATCCGAGGGGTCACGGCTCGGCAGGACCCGAACCTCGGGATCGCAACCAAATTGCAGCCAGACCCGGAGGAGCCCGCAGGAGCAGCTGTGGGCTCGGGCTGTGCGCTCAGCCGGGGCTGGAGCAGCCCGAGGAGAGCGCAGGAGCCCCCGGGGCTGGGCGAGTGCCCGGGTACCGGCGCAGCAGCGCCGGGAGCGGCCGCGCTCCGCTGCGCGCCGGGCTCGGGGCGAGGCAGCACTTCAAAGAAGGCAGCTCTGACTTTGATAGACCTGGGCTACACAGCAGCCCGGCATGTGCTTCGCATTTCTGAAATTGTATGCAGAAAAAGGCTCCGCAGATGAAAAAAAAAAAAAAAGAAAGAAAAATATAAAAAAGGAAAGCGGGAAAGGCAGCATTAAAAAAAAAAAAGTCTTGGGCATCGAGACTCTTCTTAAGGTAGTGTTCCTGTGTTCCTCTGTCCCATACGTTCCAGGACATTGCTGTCTGAAAACTGCACTGCTTGCACTTAAATAGAAATTATTTTATTTTTTTTCCCCCCATTTGGTGTTATTTGGCAGCACCTCTCCTGAGATGTGAAAGAATGCAAATAAAACATCCAATGTGATCCTTACCAAGTACAAATTACATTAATTTGTGCTTTGGAGAATAACCTTTAGCCATCACAAAATACGCTCTACTGGCTTTCTTGCTTCCCCCCTCCTCTTTTACTCTTTCCTTGGACTTTTGAAGCATATTTTTGTTGAATAGATCATACAGGATTATACAGTTATAGCTTGCTTTCATATATTTCAAAAAGAAAATCATAAATATGACCTCATATGTTAATAAATCAATTATGGAATGCTGTTTTACACATATGCTCAAAACATGACCTCTTCCAAGTTCTCTTAGAGCGCAAAGTTGGAGTTTAGATTTAAGGCAGTTTAGCTTTAAAGATATTGGGAATAACAATATCTGGTAAATATTAAGTAAAGCAGGTTTTCTATTAAGGTTTGCCTTGCCTTCAGTGGTTTATTAAAGCTTGCTCAACAACACGGTTTTAGTTACACATGAATAAAGCTGAACTTTACTTTTCTTCAATATCAAAATTGTTGCTCAGTAGCTATAATTTACTTAATCACTTTTGCATCATGAAGGGGTGAAGCAGAAGCAGACTGAGTTTTATACATGCTTTTTTGCACTCTCAGAGGCAATTCATCAGTAAAACATTTTCATTTTATAAAACAAAACAATGCTGGTGACTCATGAGGACTTGCATAATTGCTTTTTTGGGAGTTAGACAAGAAAAAAAGTGCAGCAGCCAGTCCACATAACTTTTAAATCTGTGAAACAAAAGATGCACAGAACACTTCTCATTCTATTTTAGGTTTAATTCTCTGCTAAATTTCATCCAGGGCTCGATGTAAAAATTCTAGTTTTACTTTTGTCTGCCTGAAGGAGATGAGATAATGTTAAAAATTGTTTGATAGAAAATAAAACCTCCAATAAAATATCTCTCTTTGCTTTCTGTAGTTCATTTATGGCTTCCATTGCCATGATATGGAGAAAACCATCATTTTTCAATAGTGATTCCTCCTCTGAAGCTGTGCTCCTCTTCCATTTTGGAAAGTGATGCACAGAGCCTGAAAGCCAGATGCATGAAAGGGACACAGACTGCTGCAGGCTCGGACAGAGCAGAGGCTCTGAAGTCCAGTTTTTTGAAAATGAACTCAGTTGAGATCAAAGGAATTCACAGACCAAGTTGCTCTTCCCAATATCCACAGATATTTTCCTGTTCTGCCCTGAAGTTCCTGCATGCCCACAGCTGGGTGCACACAGGTTGGGACCTGCAGCAGTTGTACAACCCAAGGGATTGGGAATGTCAGGTGCCACTGGGACCTGCAGCAGTTGTTATACAACCCAGGGAATGTCAGGTGCCACTGGGACCTGCATCAGTTGTACAGCCCAAGGGATTGGGGGATGCCAGGTGCCACCTTTTCCACCTGGGGCTTGCCCTCACCAAGCTGAAGTTGGAGTCTGCTGGGGAGAAACTTGATGGAAGCATTTCACCATAACCTCTACCATGTATGATGCTGTGGAAAACAGGCACCCAAAACTGCAGATGAGCATGGAAGTGAGCAGAGCCATGCTTAGCAGGCAGGGTATCTCTGGCCCCCTCCCACACAGGATGGAGAGGGCACAAGTTTAACAAAACAACTGATCAAACTCAAATCCCCTGTTTTATCTATCCTCTCCTGCTTTAAAAGCACCCCCTGAGCAATCAACACAACTGCATTACATTGTTTATATTCAGCAGACAAGAATTATTCCTTTTGATAGGAGCTGCACTGGTTTGCATCAGCCAGAATTCCTGCTTCTCTATCTCATCACACCTAATATCAACACACTACCCTGCTGTATGTAGTGTCAAAACACCTTCTTTGAGGTGAATTTCCTCAGTACCTGGCAGGATATATGTCTAGGCACTTAAACATCTTTCTGCCACCACAGCTAGATGCTGAGGAAATTGAAATGAGCACGATGGTATTGCTATCAGGACACTCGTGAGAAGTGGAGAGCCTGTTACTGTGTATTTCAGAGAAAACAGAGCTATTAAAGGACACAAATGTGATACTTGATTTGGATGTTTTCCCATGCAGATGAAAGGAGTCACTCCTCATGCAATTCTGGAAGAAACTGATTAGATTTATGTAGGCAAGTATCAGCTTGTGATTAACATTTAGGTGAGGATGCGGTTATGTGCTACAGGAAATATTGCTGTGTGCATTTTCTGTTTACTTTCATTATCTAATATGCTCTGTATTAGGCTAGGAGAGGCAGAACTGGTTATTTCAGAGGTTTTTGAGTACTTGTAAATTTATTACTCTTTCCTGAGATGGGAATTGAGCACACTACTTCTTTATAAACACAGTCTTTTTGGATGGACTGGTATAAAATGCCTTCCAAGCAGTTTCAAGCCAGGCTGTTGTTCTGCTTGGAACAGGTACAAAAAGGTTTGAAGAATCAGTTTTCCCAAAGAAAACTGCATCTCACAAAAAATACTTGTTTTAAGAAGTCATTTTGCTGAAAAGTTCAGTCACAGAAGTGTGTGTGTGACTGCATATATATATATATGTGCACACACACGTATGTATTGTGTTTCAGTTGAATTGGGATAAAAGAAATCAGAGATTTTACATTTTTCATTTGTCAAAAAAAAAAAAATCTGTTACCTAAGTGCTTCATTTCTGGCAACATTTGTGTTGAATCCCACAGGGACATTTACCTTCAGGTAACCTCTGTGTAATTCATGTCTTCATTACAGCTAAGGGGAGATAGACCAGTTAGTCACTGCCTAAAAAAAAAAAAAAAATTAAAAAAATAAAAGTGGGGGGAAAAAAGCAGCCAAGACTGTTGTATAAAAGCTCAGAAATCCTTTCATGCACTGTCTAGGCTTGGAATATAGAAGGAAATCTCTGCCAAGAAGCAAAGGATGTTGAAACAGAATCATGCAATGTGTTAATGCCGCAGGGCATTGGAAGTGAGATGCCAGGGACTTCAATCAGGAATTGAATGATCTTTGTGATATAGCAGAGAGGATGGAATAACATCAGAGAGCTGTGCACACAATGGAAAGAAACAGCATAATCATTTGTCAGCACTCCAGGAGAATGAGTCCGGCAGTGACGTTTTCTGAACCAACCTATTCACGTCATAGTTTGAGGTTCAAACACCTTTCAGGAGCAGATACCACCAGCAACATCCTCTGATGGCAGGGAAATTTGCAGCAATATCCACCTCATCTGACACTTCAAAGGCCTTGTTCTCTGGTCCTCAGACAGTTAAGTGTGGATACGCTAAGGTGGCTATGAAATCAGATTAACTTAAAGAGCTTGTATAATTCACAGCCTATTAAGTTAACCCAATTTCAAAACTGGTTCCACTTTGCATGAGAATGGACATCTGTGGCCTTCAAAATCCTCTACCATTTTTCATTCTTTATGAGGTATTCTTTCCTTTATACTGGTGCTGATCTCTAGCTGTGTCATAAAAAAACTCAATTGAAACTGGTCAGATACCTAAAATAGTTGTGGCCTGTTATATGCAACATATACAATTACACTGAAATGTTATACAAAAAAAGTGTCAAAATGCCTGCACATGGACAGAACTTGAACCAGAAACTCTCACTTTGATTCAGATAAGCCATTTGGTCAGCAGTATTGGTCAACTTGCTATATATTTTGGCAATAAAGTCACCTGGTGTCCAGTGCTGATAGGTCAATAGCTCTCAACAGTATCTAAAGGCATCATCTTATGGTGTCCAGCTCTTCTGTAGAGGGCTCTACACAAATATTTGAAAAAAACCCCTAATTTTAGGCTGCTTCTTCTGAAAGTCTTGCATTTAATTTAACATTCAGCCTTTGTTTGCCAAAAATATATAATACTACATCACGTATATTAAGTGCTACATGCTAGAAACCATCCCTATAAATATGTGGAGTTTTAAGATACAGGCATTTACATTAAGCAGAGAGCAGTAGTTTCAGGCTGAGGAGCAGCTAACACTCACACTTTGAGGGTGAAACCAAACTCTAATTATAAGATATCGTCTCACCAATATATCTTCATATTTCAACATCGAGTACAACATAATACAGTCTAATTTATAAGGTGCTTTATCATGAAAACTTCCATAGGCACAGTAATTTAAAAGGGATTATATATAAGCCCTTCTAAAAGCAAATATCAAAAAGAAAAGATTCTTGGTCTTGGTATATTTCAAAAACTTTTATTGAAGGAGTTTCTCTGCTTTTGGGGTGGCGTGGAAGTCCAGAAAGAAGAAGGTACATGCCAAAATTGTTAAAATTGGATGTTTCATTCTGGTACTTAAATCTGTGTCTGGGAATCAAGGAAAGGTCACAAATTCACCTTTTCAAAGGGCTGTGCCTTAGATCTGTGTAAATTAGTGTCATTTCATCAACTTACAGCAGTTGAAGGTAAACCCACTGCTTTTAGGAATGTTGTGGGAACACTTGGTTTGATTCTTCACATTCACACGTATTCCTAAAAAAAGGGGATCCTTCCCTCCTGATTTTTGTCACCCAAGTTTCCAAATGTCAGGATCTTGTAATTACTTTCTCATGGACTTTCAGAGTACAAAGTGTTCCAGATTTCCATTGCTACCAGGCATGTGCTGCAGGACGTGAAGGGAAGCAGAATTTACCTGTCCAAAGTCAGGACAGCAAATGCTCCTCAGGCAGTTTAGAAAAGCATGAATGACTTGAAGATTTTTCATGCAAAATACACATAAGAATATAGCACTTCTGTGCCCTGCTATCTAACTCTGCCACATAGACATCTTTTTCCCATTCTCCTAATAAACAGGGTTCATGGATAAATTCCAGCTGATTGCTACACTATGAACAAAGCAAGAGCTATGGAAATGCTGGCAAGCACATTCTCACCAAGATTTGCATAAGTTTTCATTCAGGATTACAGGCTTTGTCCTACCCAGATGAAGACATTTAACATTTTCTTTGACTTTATCAGCAATTGGAGCATCAGTAAGATGGTTAATAGGCTGCCTCATGAAGCCAAGGCTCCACTTCTTTTTTTAATTTCTGTTTTAAGGGGAGTTAGCCATTTTGTAAAGATGTTGATTTATGAGCATTGCCTGTTGCTGATACAAGTGGAGATATCTTTGGTCAAACTGAGATTCCTGAGTGCTTTAGGTTTTGTCCTCAGGTACCAAAGAGATGCTTTTACCAAAGATTTGTTATTTGAGATACTGCAAATACAGACAGCCCACAGAAACCCCAACTTCCAAACAAGATGGAAAAGTAGCTTTCATGTAGAGTTGTGTACACATATTATGATTAGACAGTCTGAACACTTGGGCAGCAGCAGAAAATGGTGTAAATAAAGATCACTCCATCACTCTGTGGTTGTCTGCCCATTCCCCTCAGAGAAGGGAGGTGAACAGCTACCATGAGAATGAAAAAGCACACCCAGTATTTCCTCTAGGACAATTCATCACTGAAAATGTACCCTGGGATCAGCTTCTGCTCACCAAAATTCTATTCTTGGAAAGGCATAAAAAGAAATCTTCGTGTAATACCCCAGGTTAAAAAGGCAGACACATCCGAACAAACCCAACCACCAGATGCTACCTTTGGAGAGGATTCAATCTTTAACTACAGCTTTTAAAAGGCTTTCTCCAGGAAATTAATATAACCTATCTCAAGCCTATCACAACCTGCTTGATGCTCTTTACCCAGGAACAATCAAACAATTTATATAAAGTAATTGAAATGACCTTTTCTGTGCACTGAGCCATTGTAAGTGATAGTATAGAAATGTACCAACATGTCATGACATCAACTGCATTGAGCTCAAGGAACCCATCCATTATTCTGAAGAGATGCCTTGTAAAATGAATGGAATGTTTGTTATTATGAGAAAATAAGTCAAAAGCACCCAATAGCATTAATCAAATAAAAATAATGTGGAAATTTAAACTTTCAAGAAAGAAAACAGTGAATCATCGGTGAACTTGGCACTGTATCAAGCATACACCATTTATCTTCACTCAAAAGGCCCTTCATGACCTATCTACTCTCCACCTTATAATTTTTTTCTGTGTTATCATGATGTCAGCTCTCTCCTTGGATCAGCCACTGGTGCTGCCATCATGCCCTCTTTATTGTACTTCAGCCCTTTCTCCCATGCCAGCCTTCATGTATGGAAGAATCTCTCATAGATATCATCAAACCTCATTGTTCTCTCTCAAATGCTGCTAGAAATGTTTCCTTTCCCTGGATAGCCATAGGAAAACACTTGGTACTGAATATAAAGACTTTTTTTAACTTTGTCTATTCTTACCTAATTATTCCCTTGTGCTTCCCTGTCTGCCTGGTACTTTTTCACTATTTTGGTTCTACATCTCCTGCTTCTATTTCTTGTCTTAGACTAGAAGTGACCAAGGGCAGGAATTTAGTCCTTGGTTTATATATACAGAGTACTCAGTATGAGAGGTTTCTGTTTACAACTGGGAATTCTTAACCATTACTGCTTTATTAATGATAGCTTCTCAGTAGAGCTGTACATTTTTTTTTGGGTTATATAAAACCCAGTGGCAACATCCAACCATATGGACTCAGTCCACTCACTATTGAAAAATGAACCATCCTAAAAATTTCATTTTTTCCCTATAATTAGGGCATTTACTAGAGAATACTCTGCCAATCAATGTAAAATTAGTCACCAACTGTTCAAGTTGTTTTTAGAGGAAAAAAATTAACATGAACAGAAGATGATAAAGACTTCCAGCCACCTACTGTCCATATAAGTTAATTTTCCTTGTGACCTGAAGATGCAGGTTGAAATCACCCATGTCTGGATGTGTTCTTGGTGAGCTTCAATGAAGTTTCGATGAAGAGAGGCATTATTGCCACATCACTCTGGGAAAGGCACTGAAGTCTGGCCCTTCTGTTTGCAGTGATTTACTTTCATTGTATATGCCTATCATGGGAGAAAACAAATTCATTACTGGTGTAGGAAAAAGTTTTCTTTAACCAGCCTTGGTAGTACTTGGTTTTTATTTAAATGCTTTTGGTTCTATCTAAACCATATTTTCAGACATTTTTCTCCTCTCACAGCCCTAATCTCGAGTAATAACTTGAGAAAAGCAGCAGAATTTAATATAAACCTTTACTGGTAAGACAGGTAATAATAATAACAGTAAAAAGTGATTTCCCCACCACCACCAAAGTTATTCGTCATTCTCCAATGCCTGAGGGAGAAAAGGTGAACTTTCTACATGTCTGAATGTCATGAAATTCAGGCAGTTTCAGTGCAAGAAAGAATGTATTCCAAAGCTGTGAATCTGTTCTTTCCATTATGGTTCCAAAAGAAATACAAGACCTTCCACAACATGTAGGGAAATAAAAATGTCTCATGGCTGTAGAGTTTGCTAAACCCCAGACACTTGGTATTTGTACTGAACAGGTTATTGTGAAATGTGTGGCAGTGGTGTCAGGTAAATATTTCTTGTTGTGCAAAGTAAGAGAGACTCTAGAAATAGTCAGTACCAACTAATAGAAAAAAAAAGAAAATCAAACGTATTTTCTTTAGTTACATTTGTTTGTTTGTTTTTAAGTCATGCTTCATTTTGAAGTTACATTTCATCACTTCTCCAATGAGCTTGTGGCTGGGACATGTGTGATGCTACATGTGCATGTATGTGATGGAAAAGAATGAATATTGATGCCTCTCTTACCAAAATCAGTGGCAAACACCCCACTGACTAAACAGGCATGAAAAGAAAAATCCAGAATAAATGGAAAACCACACAGGTTTTGTCAAAGGAAGGACTCCAGCAGCTTGACTGTGAGCTGGTGTTTCATAAGATCTTGGAGTGGCCCAGGCACCTAGCTACTCCACAAAATCAGTTTCTGTGGAGAAACAACCAACCAAATAAATACCAAGCCTCTTAAACAAGGAGGAATGAGAGTCTCAGAGGTATTTTCTGTGTTTCTCATCACTGGTGGGAAGAAGCACAGGTTTGCTTGTGGGGCACACAGTCCTCCCAGATGGAAATATAAGTGGGGTTGAAAGTCCACCAGTCCCAGCTCACAGCTGTTCTTGCTACATCAGCAGACAAATCCAGATGTCCAAGGGACAAAAATCATTTGCCTTTGCTGGCTGGAGATAAGAGGCACTCATGGAATAGCCATCCAGACTAAGAAATGAAGCAGAAAATTTTCAATACTTTGAGCAATTTTACCCCATTGTGTGGCAGTTTTAGGACAGTGTTCAGGTGAGGACTTGGCCTTCATCCTCCCATTGCACAGATTGGTGTCTTTAAATATGGATGAACAATTATGGGTTTTTGGCAAGGCCCAGGATATCACATCAAACCTGGACCCCACTGTTTCGTACAGCACTCATTGTTCACACCACTTAAAAGCCTCTGTACGTGGCGTGCCAGGGAAGAGATGCAAATAGAGGTCAAGATACTGCACTAGACTCCTCTCACTAGACAAGCTTCTGGCCTCCTAATGAGTGATTTTTTAATTAGAAGTGAGGTGGCACATGCAGGTTGTCATCTCATCAGTGGAAGTTAGAGACACTGAGCTTGGGGTAATGGTTCATTGTGTGACATTTAACAAAGTCTTTTTCTTATAAAAGCCCAAGCAAACACAGACATTTTATCAGCATCACATCTGAGTGTAGAACATACTAAATATCTTATATACCACAGTAAAATGTAACAGCCTAATGTTAAGTGTCCCACTGCAGCCTCAGCCAATTCTTCCCACAGCCACAGGCTCCTTTTCCCCTGGCCTGTGGATCCCTGGGAGCCCCCTCCAAGCAGGTGCAGCCCTGCAGACAGAGCAGGCACACACTCAGCAACATGCTCCAGCTTTCTTCAGCCCCCTTGTCTTCAGGCTCCCAGCTTTATTTCCTCCTCGAACAAAATACATCAAACAAATTCACCTCATCAGCCACACAGCCTTTCTTCTGTCTGCCAAGGACTTTGCAGACCCTCCAGAGCAACACCTGACAAACTGCATTCTCTCCTACTCAGGCTTTCAATACTGCTCTCCTGTAATTGTACCCACCACTAGGGTGCTTTTTAATAGCCACCTGCTATTTTTAAAACTCTTGATGACCAGGTAAACAGCTTTAGAGGCCAGACGAACCGTCTAGCTCCAGCTAGATGTTTCAACTTATTGCATTTCAGAGTGGGGTCTCATGCCTTTGTAGATGCCAGCCTTTGTCTGATGAGGTATCTGCCAAAAATCTTCCTTTGCTGTGGTTGCACATCACATTTTTAGAGAAGGTGGGGTTGATCTAGAGGAAGGAAGCAGAGGAAGGAAGCTGAGGCAGGGCCAGCAGACTCTGAATTCCCGAAGAGCTCAAGGGCTACAGATCCTGGTTCTGTCACTGCAGCAGGATGAATTTCACCTCCCAGCAGAATGGCACCTGCAAGAGAAGAACAGGTGAGAGGGCAGGAACACCTGGATTCACTTCTTTCCTCTGCCCAGATTTCAGTATGTTACTTAGTCTCTCGATACCTTTCCTCCCCATCTGCAAATTCATCATTTGAGAGCCTTGTCCTCCAACCTCATCTGGAGATATCAGGTCTTTCCCACTTCATTGAAACACTAAATAAATATTAGGTAATGGGGTTCTCAGATGATGCATGAGCATGGTGCTACAGGAAACACTTAAAACAGGCTGGTTATATGTCTATAACAAAATTTATTTTTCACATAATCAGGCAAGGAATGATCTGAGGCCTTAACCAGCCCTTCCTTTCGAACACAGCCCAAAGTCATGGCACTAGCTGATGCTTCATTCCCTCTCCTCAGTAACCCCTGAACCATGTTCTAAATCCATTGTGTCTGGTTTCAGTAAGATTAGATGCACTTTCAGATGGCACACTATGAGATTTTGATAGGTTACATTATCAATCAAACTTTAGGGATGTTGAATTAATGGCTGCACGTATTAAATCAGCTGGGGGATTATTTTTTCTGGTTTTGCCAATTTTATAGGCAACACCACCTTTTTATTACTATTACTCTCACTGAACACAGAAATCAGTGAAAATCTTATCCTTCTTTCAAGTTTTGCCAATAATTTATTAAGACTCTTTTGTAACAAGCATTAGTGAATTTTCTCATAAGAAATTGAGTGAAGAAATTGAGTAAAGATAAAGAGAGGACTGTAGAGTTTGGGGAGCAATATAACAGCCACAGCTATTTAGGCACCTGCAAGAAATCCCAGTGAAGCTCAGGGGACTGCTTTTATCTGCAAATACAAGCCATGATTCCCTGGCAGAACTCACAGTTATTTCCAAAGAAAAGCCACATCTTACAAACAGGGATCTCCTTAACCAAAGAACGGATGAAAGAAAGAATTCCAGTTTCACCAATCCCACACTGAGTTTTTGCTGAAGGTGTCCATTCCTTGCAACACTGGGTCTAATCCTTCTCCACTAAAATTAATGGAAGAAATTTCCTGTCAACCCCTTCCTAAGAAAAGTACAGTTGTCTTACAGTGTTGAAACAATATTGCAAAATACTCGGTTGTGTTCCAAAAAGATT
Organism: Rhabdornis inornatus; assembly: GCA_013397075.1. Classification (NCBI taxonomy): domain Eukaryota; kingdom Metazoa; phylum Chordata; class Aves; order Passeriformes; family Rhabdornithidae; genus Rhabdornis; species Rhabdornis inornatus. Next base: position 451,988 of record VWZS01010874.1, on the reverse strand, counting down.
TCTTTTTTTTTTTTTTTTTTTTTTTTCCTTTTTTGTAATTGCCAGCAATTAAGCATGTTTATCAGATTTTAGCCTCTCTCCATCATTCAGAGGTAATTAAAAGTTTAGTCATTGCATACTGGGCTGTTTTTTTCTGTTTCATTAACTGCAGTGAGTCTCTGAGAATGGGGCTGATGCTGCACTTACAGTGTTGTAATTCTGCAGAGCTTCCCATGGGCAAGCAGGACACTGCTCAGTGCACCTCTCTTTCTCTTTTAAATCCCAGCTCCTGCAAAACCCATTTCACCCTGGGTCCTGGGCTGCACTCACTGGCGAAAAAAAATTACGTGTTCCAACCCCTCTGAAAATTAAGTTATTTATCCACGTGCCAAAGCTGGATTTGTGACTAATACCACAATATTCTGCATGAGAGTTGGGCACTTAAACACCTTATCTAAGGTTTTATTGCTTCAGATGCCAAAAGGAAGAAACTGTTGGTGTTTCAAGCTCAACCCAGGTTCACCTTTTGTCCTGGGTTTAATCAGAGAGTCTTTCAGCCCAGATGGCTGCTGGTTGAATCTCCATCCTGCTCCTCCAGGCACCAAATCTCGCTATTTCTGGGCAAAAAATTGATACTACTACTTACATGGCTTAGCTTCTCTGTTAAGGCTGTGGTACAGCAGCTTTGTGCCTCTTGGCACCTCTGGTTTCTGCTTACCCAAAGCTGTCAAACCAAAATTACAGTGGGTAGTAATCCAAAGCACCTCTGGATTCACTATTTACTTTCGATTCTGCACTGCAGAGTCTGGCTCCAATATATTCAGGTATCACAATTGCAATTTCTGAAGATATTTACCTTGAAAAGTTTGTATTACAGTGCTAGTGGTGATATATGAAAATAAAATATTTACTCAGTTGTGGGATTCACTCCTCAGCTTCAGCGAGAGGGTTTCCTCAAAAGAGACTGAGGGCTTTTTACTGACCTAGAGGAGTGCCATTATACTTGAAAAAATAAACATGAATCTGTGGCCTACATGAAATTATTCTACACTGCATAGAAGATTTTCTCAACCCATTGACTCCACACAAAGGCAATGCTGTCATGTTGTAAATGAACAGAAAAAATAATAAAACAATTGAATAATATTGTTGGGAGTCATTATAAAAAAAATTATTTTGTCATTGTTTGAAATGCCTGTATTAAACTGACAGCTGAGGAATCTGGGCCATGGGATAGGAGTAAACAAATTCAAATGAATTTCATGTGATATATATGCTGCAACAATCGGTGCTATAATAAACAATCATGGGTTTAATGCACTCACAGTCTCACACCTGCCCTGCTGCTCTGTCCAGATTCTGTTTAAATCACCTCTATCACACTGTTATAAAGACTCAATTTCTCAGGACACATAAAAAGAAAATAATTTCTACCCAAAAATTCATGAGCATGTTAAAAAAAATAAAAAAGTCATTTTGTGTATGTTATACTTTCAAATGATTTTATAAAATATATTTTAAAATCAGTAAGTTTGCAAATAATAAATTAGTAATGCCTTTAACCCTTACTTAATGGAAAGGTAATGATTTTACTGGTAATACATGTAAACATGAATTTCATTGGTTAGTACACTTGTTCATGTTAATTATTTTCTTCATTTCTTAAGGGGTTTCACCTTCATTCTCATATGAATTTTTCAGCATCATCTTCAAAGCGTTCGATGTCAGTGTACCTTTTTTGCTAAAATACTGGATTTTGAGAGCAGTTGTTTCTCTCTATGCAGACATTTCATAAATCACCTTTTAATTCTCCTTTGGATAAATAAAGTAGTATATTTTTAAATTGGTTAGTATAAATCATATTTTCCAGACTATGCATCACCCAACCAAGTAAATCCAGAACACTTCCCTGTGACATTTTCCCCCTTGACTTAAAAATGAACATTCCAGCCACTTGTTAATTTTCACTTACACAAAGACAGGATTTTATTGGATTCAAGTCATCCCTGCTGAAATACAAAGATGAAATTTACAGTCAGCCTCCAGTATGTTGACAAATAACTTTTCTGCTGTTGATCAGGAAAGTGATTTGAAGCCAATCCAGTTCTACCCACAATATTTCTTCTGTTTTCTTCCCACTATCCCACATCATTACTGTACATCACAACTCAAGCACATTCATCTTTGGTGGTCTCTTCAGAACCTCCCTATCCCTCCAGCTCCTGTGTTCGAGTCATGGTTTCTGCTTCACTCTTGTTTCACTATCCTAACTGCCTTTTACTTGCTTCTACAAACTGCTCCTGCTTCTCAAGCTCATCCATTTTGTCCATTCCTGATAGTGCTAAGCCAATATTAAAGTTATTTCTCACTGTCCAAACCTTGTTCTTCAGCTGTGTGCACTGGACATCCACGCCTGACTGCTCACAGCAATCTTTATACTCTTATGCAGATCAGTTATCCAAATTTCTTTTCCCTAGATTTCAATTCAATTTAATTTCTCATCATTCAGGACAGCCCTTGTCCTTGAAGAAATTTAGGTACCTTAGAAAATAATGCTTTGTATGATTTGGATGGATCTTTAACCAGTTCTGAAAAATAAATCTGAAGGAATTATAATATTATTGCTAAATTAATTTTAGTGAAATGCTTCTGGAAAGCATGCTTCAGGAATTTCTATAAGTTATATTTATCCCACCAGTGAGGATTATCTGACTTTTTGTAAGCTAATCCTCTTGAGTGCTATGTTTCAATCCTATGAGAAAGCATGTAATATTTTACATTACAAGTGTTTTAATTTTATCTTCATTAATTTCCACTTTAAACATATATGAGTGTTCCCAAAGAAGGGCAGACAGCAATCCAGATGGAACATTCATAGATTTTGGTATTTTCCATTATCATACAATAGCATCTAGTGTTTTTGAACAATTCCTGTGTTTTCACTCTTATTCCCATTGCCTCTAATTTCACAGGCCATCCCCATATTTTCATGTCTTGGCAAGTATCAGCTGCAAGACTGATTCACCTTCTGATGGTCTCACTAGAACAATCAAGGGAAGAAAAAGCAGTTCTTTAGTATTTATATTGAATTGTGTTCGTACGGGTGGCCAATTTCTGCCCTTAATATGGGTGTACAGCTCTTCCTGTGAATTATGCCCTTTAATGCAGTGATCCTTTATGCCTTGCACAAGAAAATGAATATTTGTATGCCTACAAAATGAAGTAGGAGATAATTCTTCCTTCATTTCAGTGAAGTTGTACAGAAGCTATGGAACTGCTCTAAACGTAGAGATGATAATCATTCAAAAGCCATGACTGGGCCTTGATATGTGATTTTGAATAATCATGCTGCCTTTATTGGGATATCCAGGGTTATCTTCCTGGATAATTTTTCTAACACATATTTTTAAAACCAGGAAACATAGCTTTTAAATTGCTCATGATTGTACTAACAGATCACACAGATTTTCTTTGGGTAGGCTGAAAATACTGAAAAGGGGATCAGAAATACTAGTAAGCAGAAAGACAGACTATGAGAAAGTCACCAAGGACATTATTACACACTGGGTGTTTGAACAAGCAGAAAGTCACAGTCACAAGCTGGAATCCTCCTGAATTTGTTGGCATTGAGTCAACAGAAAGTCTGACAAACCTGGATGTCACAGGTGAGGAAGGAATGACATTTCAATGTCTCAGGTGTTTTCTGGGTAGACCAGAAGAGTCACAGCTTTGCAATTGATGAGCATCTACCACTTCTGCTGTGGTTCTCCATCCACTTTTGTCTCTCAAACCCTCCTGTGATTGCTGAGGCAAAGAGGCAGCTCTGTGCAGACAGGTGTGTATGATTTCTGTGCTCTTCTCAAGTCTCACTAACACTATTGCAGGGCTTACGGGATATTTAAATCATGCCTTGACTTCTGTCAGCTTTCCAGAGACGGGTGAGTTTCAAGAGAGAAAACAACACTGAAAAACCGTGCAGCCCATTACACATCACTTCTATTAATTACAGAATGTTCTGGAGTTTCAGGGGCTCCTTTGCATCCAGGTGCCAAGCTCAGCAATGAACACCAGTGACCACTGTGGCAAAATCCAGTTTGGGCTGCAGCACTGACAGGAGAGGACACTGAAAGCCACAGAGGAGACAAACACCACCACTGGATATGGCTCAGTCTGTAGAAACACTCCTGGATTTTATAGACAGGTGTTTCTGTTCATTTACAATGTTGTAAAGACTATTTTAGCTACCTAATAAAGGTTTACAAGGCAATACCATTATCTATTTCTATAATACAATAACATCATTTGTTTCTGCGGAATTCATTTGTCTTGGGTGAAAACTCAAGTATTTCCTTTAGAAGCTTCTCAGCACATTTCCCTTCAGAGACACTTTCCTTCTTGTGAAATTGCAGCTGCAGGTCTGAGAGAAACAGAGCAATTTTCTCACCCCTAACTTGAGCAGCATGGCAAACAGCCTGTCCCCATCAGAATAGGAAAATGTTCCAGTTGCATCTGTGAATCTCGCTGCTCTCTGCACCACTGCTTTTCAGAGGGAGAGACAAATCCTCCCAGTGTTCCTGAGCAATACATTTTGCATTTGGAGTTCTGACTTGGCTGACACTTTTTAAAATATACATATATATTCAGAGTCAGACAGCTCCCTGGTGACTATTACACAGCTGCAGATGCTGAAGGGCACAAATTATTCCTGCAAAGGTCAACATTACCTTACACTAAAAAATTGTCTTCCTGACCATTCATTCTTTCTTGACTTCCACACTACGAACAAGTGATGAATTTTTATGATTTCACCACCAGCTATTGGTCATATTATGTATCTCTTGGGGAAAAGAAGTGAGGAGGTGGAAAGAGACCCCAGACCGCATGTAGACACCCAAAGATGTGTCCTTTTTCTTTCACAGGATGACATTAAACCAGAAGAGCCAAAGTTTCACTTGGAAGCTGTTATGGGACTTAATAACAGTCAGTGTAAGTGAGCCACAGAATGAATCTTATAAAAGGGATGTAAGGACGTGTCCAGACAGCCCAAATTTAAACTCATATTCAAAGTCTACTGTTTCCTACTGGCTGGCCAGTTCAGAAGGCAAGGAGCCAAGCAGCAGATCTGAGACCTTTGTGGAAGTTAGTTAGGCAATTTTAATATCACCCAGAGCTGCTTAGCAGTAAGTGAAATTCCCCAGGCAGAACCTGTGTGGAGGATAGACATTCTGCTTCATGAAGGACTATGCTACTTTAAAATACGATTAAATTCAGATGTGGGATGAAAGACAGAAAAATTAGAAGTTCCTCATGACTTTCCTTTAACCAACTGAAATATTATATTCACCTACATTGAAAAAATTTAGTTGGGTTATTGCAATACTGAAAGCAGCATAAATTTAAAAGATCTCCACTTCAAAATGAAAGCTTATGCATTGCAAGCTTTGTAAGAATCCCTTCTTACTTTTTCCTTCTGCTCCATATTCTCCTTAACATTGATATCATTGTATCAAATGTTTTTATTTCAGCTGAAGTTGAAAAAAAAAAGGTTCCCTCAAAGAGTTTCCTATTAGCTTTTCCCACTTACTACTGCACACGCTCCTTTCTCCAACAAAAAATGGAGGAAGAAAGAATTGGCTGTTGTTTAATACTTTTTAAAAAATGCTCATCTCCTCTAATACCACAGGAGACATAGAATGGAGCAGAATTCACAGGCTGCAGGCAAGAACTTTCTCCCCTTTTGTCAGAGCAGGCAGCATGTAGAGTCTGGCCCTAATCAAATTAGGTTGTGCATATTTATAAACATCTGAAGACCATAAAGAAAGACTCCCAATTAAAAGATACTCTGGATTTGCTTCTGCAAGAGTTGCAGAAAAACATGGCGATTAACATTTCCATTAGAGACTGGGCTTGGCACAAACCACACTTGTTGAACTGGGTCCTCTGGAAATCTCTTTTCTACCAGAACATATTCCTGGGCTCTTTTCAGATACATTGAAAAAATATGTCACATTTGATCTGGGTGTATGAAATTACACAATGCCATGTCACTGCATGGGATGTAACCCCACATAATGTAATGCACATTCAAGCAAAACTCTCTTTTCCTTTATGGGCAGGAGTAAATTACAGATAGCAGTTTACCATAATTAACCACACACTGGCAATAAGGCCTATTTGCTGTCTTTGTAGATTGCTATCAAGTTACCTAAGCCCTTCTCAAGCTTACTTTTAAAAGTAGTTAAGAATATAAAAGATATTTAAGATTAATCCATTCTCTGGATAAGCATGTTGTGTGAACCATTCAAGCTATTTGGAATGGAGAATGAATCCAAGATGCTGGTTAGGTGTGGTCTGTTTGGTAAACAGCCTAACCCTGCCTACAGCTTTTCACAAAAATATTTAACTTATTTTTTTCCCAGTTATTTCTCAATTAAGATCTGTGCTGTTGTTACCTCTTAACAATAACACAAGGCAGAAACTCATGTCCAGCAGCTGCCCACAATGTGTCTCCTACAGCTGAAATCACTTCACCATTTATTATTCCAAAACACTAAATAAGGGCAGACATTTTCCTAAAGAATTGATTTTTAAGGGCTCAGTATCAATCAGTTCTTTTTGCCTTTGATCCTCAGTAATCAGGGAGCCAAACATTTAGAGAATTCAATGTGTAGCCCATTTGAGGATATTCTAAACTTTCTGATGCTCCCATGAACCACCTATTTGCTTTAGACAGTCAGCAAACTTTTTATTAATGGGATGCTTTATCAGCACACAAGGAAAACTCACAGCAGTGTTTCCCTGAGACAGATCTAGAAAAGTAAGCACCCTAATTGGGCCATTTGCATTTTAATTAATAAAAATATTGCTTCAGCAGCTCTGATTAGCAGTACTTTGCCAAAGCACAGGTGCTGAGCCTTCCCAGTGCAGTCTCCACTGTCACTTATCCACAGATCCATCTGCAGACCACATCCATCCATCTCTGGGTTCAAGCACTGGAGGAATTCCAGTTAATGTGTTTTGTAGTATTTTTTTTCTGGGGGGTCAGCTTAGCAATGAATCCAATCTTTAAAGCAGTGTGTTTCCAAATCCATTTCATCCTGTTAAATGGATGTTTCCAACACCTCAGTATTTTTTTACTTTAAAATGTCCTAGTTTCAATTGCTTTTTATTTTACTTTATTCAATGAAGTAATCTCCAGCCACTACAAAACATTGGCACAATTTATCCAAATTATACTTGCCCTATGAGCAAGAACTAGAATCTCACAAAAGCAGCACAAAATGTATCAACATTTCACTTTGGGATGTGTTCAGGTGGGGAGAGGAGGAAGAGGGATGTATTTGTCATCAGAATACAGAGAAAATACTATAGATAAAAATTCCTGCAGAAAATTTTTAAAAATTATTTATTGAAAAAAAAATTTAAAGTGTAGACTTCCACATTATTATTATTATTACTATTACTACTACTACTACTGGAATTACAGTTCTGAACATGCCTCAGGAAGGAAGCACATATGATCACACAACACCTGCAGACTCCTGTGTCAAACAGGATGGGAAAATCACCTGCTCACAGCACAAAAAGACTTTTCTATCATATATTGTAAAACAAGATGCTGTAAGTGCCCTGGAGGAAGTGCCTTTTCATAGCTGAGCCCTGTTATAGCACTGTTCCTCATGTAATTCTCACTCAGGCTAATAACATATGATTTCAAGTCATAATTTCAGGCTATAATGAAAGTGGGAAAAAAGCTTGAAGTGGTGCCAAACAGATCCAGTGGTTTTGTGGACCTTAGGCCCTGTGCTGTGGAACACAACCCAGAGTACAATGAGTGAATTAAAAAGATAATTCTTCAGGACAGTTTTGGTACAAGAATTGAGCACTGTCAAGGACAATTATATAATTAAAATTTTAGTACTGACTTGAAATAAAATATGAGAAATATATCTCTCTCCTTCTATTCCTCTAAACATCAAAAAAATCCCTGCTACTTTTCAAACCAGCAATCATTTTCTAAGAAGTGCACAGAAAATCAGCAGCAAGTTGATTGGTTTCTGCCCCAAACCTGTTATTAGCAGAATATCAAGAACATAAATCAATGTCCATAAATCTGCCCCCTTTTCTGAGCTGAACCTCATCAACAACAAAAATAAAACTTCAACATCAGTTTCAGCCCCATGGGCATCTCTAGTGGATACACAACAATAACTCCCATTTCTTTTATATTCAGTGGAATAAATAGGCCAAAACAAGCCTGGTAATTTTGTGCAGGATTCTTGAGGCTGTGATGGGATGGGTTTGCCATCCAGTTGCTTTCTGCATTAGGTATGTTTATGTGCTGGGCGTATTTCAGAGACATCCAACTACCTCAGAGTGAGAACACATCCTTCTTTCTGATGATGAGCCTTCCCACAGGAAGCCTATTTGGAGATTTAGAAGCAAATTCTTGTGACTGAATCATCATCGTTCAATTGTTCTCCATTAAAAATAATTTTATTATGTAAACAATTAAGTTCAATTATATGGATTTAGAAAGCTTTTAGTCCAACTTGCTCTTGCAGTGACATGTTTTAACATAAGCCTTAACACCACTTCTGAGAAGGCTGTACCCAAAAAAACACTTTTCTTAGGTTACCGTAATCCTTTGGGTCTGTACCTGAGCTGCCATGAAATCTGGTGAGACACATGCAGAGAGCAGGGATGTGTCAGAAACTTCACCTCTTCCCTGGCTTTCCAGCCCCTCATCTGAGACAACAACATCAAGCAAAGACAGAGCCCTCTGGAAGGCACAAAGGAGCCTGGCATGGCACAGGGCTCTTTCCCCCAGGCTGGTCGTGTCCACCAGCCTTCACCCAGAGGGACAGCTCTTCATCCAAACAGCTGAACTCTGCTCGACTTTGCTTCACAAAGCACAAACAAAAGACACCAGCACGATGTTCCCCGTTTTGGATGTCTGGTGTCAGCCACACAGGAAGCTGAATTAACGTGGGCTTGCTTGGGCACTCACACTAATCACATTTCCTGGGGTCTAGGAACTGCTATCACTTGCCAGCTTGGCCACTCTATGTTTCTCCTATCACAGCCTGAAGGACTTGCTAAAAGTTAATTCAAATTGTTCTGTATGTGCACAAATATTTAATTGACTAAAATAAAGTATTTTCATAAATACTTCTAGATTGAAGGCTTGTTCTCTCTGACTTCAACCCAAAGTTCTTAAAAAAGGACTTCACCTCTACCTAAATTAATTTCAGCAGCTTCCTTCTGGAGTAAGGGGAAAAAAATAATGTCACATCTGTGTAAGTTACTAAACTAACTTGGAGATAAGTCCTCCAGTGAACAACAGCTGCTTTCTCTCCCCTCTCTTCACATTTAATATCACTGTATGTCATCTTAACAACTGCATTTACTACAAATTCCCTGTGAAGCTTTTGGGTCATTCACTTTCTAGAAGCATAACCCAGAAATGCACACTCAGGGCGTTAATGCTCACCCTGGCTTGACTCACACTCATAATGGCTCCTTGGGTGATTAACAGTTTTCATCATCAGGTCCTACGATTCAAAAAAAAAAAAAAAAGAAAAGCTTAATGGCAATAAAAATATTAGGAGTCAGCTATTTTATACTAATGAGTTGTTAATGTAACATTATTGCTGGTGCTTTAAGTACTGTTGTCCTTAGATGCTGCACTGCATTCATGAAGGACTTTGGGAAAAAAGAGAGTGTGGTGCTGAGACTTATTGCATTAAGAGATCGGTTTAACAGATTGTTTAGTTTTGGTAATATAATTTGACATCTAAACATAAGCTGAGAGGGATCTCCCACAAAACCTTTGATAATATGATTCATTGTCAAATGTTTGTTTTGCCTATCTGGTACTCATTAATTAATTCTTTTTAATATATCTTGGATTTACTGATTTGGAAAAAGAGAATTATTCTTATTGATGTTGCTAAAATATCCAGGTGGCTTGAATTTCACCAACTAGATGGTATAATCTAGCACATTTGTGTAGACCTAATCAAATCTCTACTAACAGATGTGAAGAGCCCAGCATGGGAGCAAATGTTTGTGTCTATATGATAATTAAATTACCTCAATAAAGAGAATAAATGAACAATGATGACTATAGTTTTTTTAAACCTAGGTTATCTTCCTCGTGCACAGCCTCTATTAACCCCTTTAGCAATTGGTAAAACTTGAAGTTTTTCAGAATGAACCATGGTTGTCAGGTAGTGCCTTTGAGTAAATCTACTGATCAGGCAATGTGATCAAGTTAAGTATTCCTATGCATCACTATTAATGAAAATCAAATAAATAATAAGTTATGCACTAAAGATATGATATGTACAGTGTATTTCATTTCATAGAAACTGTTGTTACACCATCACTCTGTGTTTTAATTCATCTTTTAGTTCTCTCATTCTTGGGGAATTGCTTTGAGGATTATCACAGCATTCTTAAGCATCTTTGTCCAAATTTTAAATGCACTCCCATCTTTAGCAAGCTTGTGTCCTTCACACATGCTGGATATGACTTGGATGGGCATTTCTGAGAGCCCCAGTAGGCACTTGAGTGACCCATGTGCTGCCAAGGATTTTCAAAACCTGGCCCTCTAAATCCAGTTTGTGACAAAACCAGACAGAAAACGTCATTTCAATGCCTACAAAGTGCAACAAAAACCTCTATTGTAATTCATTCCTGAATATTCATTTCCCTAGAATTCACTTCGGGGAGACCTATGAAAACAAGCTTCATGAGATAAAAAGATATTTTAAACCTATCTTTGTTTTGAAGGTGGCCTTGTGGCAATGAGATGCTTCCACAAGAAAGGGGAGCCAGCCCTTGGTAGTAGCGTTGCTTTGCTATCACCAGGCAGGCCGAGCTGCAGCTGGAGTTCAAATCACTTCTGACCATGTTTTTGCTACAAACAGGGGAACAGTTCTTTCTCTGTTCACTGCACTGCGTGCTCTGACCTTGCTGGAGGCTAAGTAGTGTCACCAGCTGCATGTGTAACATGGTCATTGGTGATGAAAAGTGAACCAGCACAGCTCGCCTAGGGATGCAACCCCTTTTAACATATCTAACATTCCTGCAGGTGTGGTGGCTTTATTTGTGTGTTTTACTGTGTTTGTTTATTTGCCTGACTAACTAACTCATGTCCTCCTGCCCAGTGCAGATAGAGCCTTCTTATTTAACATTCCTGAAACTCTGAGTGCTTAGGATATAGATTGTTTCCAGTCTCAGGATGTAAAAGACATGGGATAGAAGCAAGAGAGATTAGGGTTCTTTTCCTCAAAGTTAAACAACTGGATTGGTTTTCAGGCAATGAGGCCCCGAAACAGCTAAATAAAAATAGTCCTGTACTTACAAGGAACTCACAGATTGTATTTCTTGAACATCTGACCGAGGGGCTGGTTTGACCAGCAGCACTTGGGAATAGCCCAAACACATAAAACAGTTATCTCCTGGTGTCATAAAGAGATCTTTAGCCAGCTGAAGTGAGGTAGCAGCAGGGCTGGAGTAATTTGGAAGGCTAATTATATCCTCTTTGTATTTAAATGAATCTTTCTACTGAGCCTTTTGTGCTGTGGCAGAGAAATAAAGTCCAGTCACTCCCAGCTCAGTCCATCCCAAACTGTAGATGGTGTCGGAGAAGTCCTGCAAAGAGAAAATGGCTTTTACTGGACTTCATTGCATGAACAGAGAAACAGTGCTTGGTGGAAAAGGTGCACAAAACACTCAAAACCCCACAGAATCTGAAGCAAACAAGTTCCCTTTCAGGAGTCCCAGACAAAAACATTTTCTGATTATTCACATTCAGAAGTCAATCTCTTCCATGGAATGTACACATACAGACTCTATCAACCAAAATCTCTCATTTCAATCTGTCTAGCTCTAACAGAAATATATCAACAACTATTTCCTTCTTGTCTACCTATTCAAAACAGGGCCTGATAATAACAATGTTATTAGTTTTTGAAATATTCCCTTCAAGGAAGGATTTTGGGAAGTTTGTCCTGATCAGATTTGGATTCAAGCCCACAAAAAACAAGTAGAGAGAATGGTCTTTTGCTGCCCCATAAACTTCCCAGCTGGGCCAGAGGCACCGCCAATGACCTGTGAAAATTTATCATAAAATAAATCATCTTGTAACAGGGAAGAGGAAGGAGAGCTGCAAGTGCATTTGTGTCACCAACACAATTATCAAAATGATTTGTTCAGATTGGAGTATGGGAGCAAAAGAGAGAAAGTGCTGGTGTGGATTATTTTGGTTTAGTTTTGCTCCTTCTTGGTGGATGTAGATGTTTTGGAGTGACTGAGTGTTTCACACCAGTGCCAGAAACAGCATGAACACTGGACTTTCTCCACTCAAATGTCTCCTGCTCTGTAAGAGGTCACCAGCTCACAACCTGTGGTTGCAGGAGAAGGAAATAAGATTGGAAACCATCCATTTGCCATCTGCACACCACTCAGACTACCCGGTCTTGGTTTTCTCTCTTCCTCATCCCAGGTCAGCAACACTTGTGGAGATCCATTTTGGCATGGAAGTTTTCTGAGGCAGGGTCCTACACTTCCTTCACTTTTATTTCTGCCTCCTTCTTTCACAGCCTTGGCACAAGACCATCCCAGGCCCTTTCCTGAAGGACCAAGTCCTAGAAGTGCAGTTTGGGGTGCAATTAAAGCAGAGACATCACCAGATACCTATTGAGACATCAACTCCCCTTCTGTCCTTCTGCAGTCATTTCAGTGGCTGGCTTCCAATTTCTCAGATGGGTTTTTATCTTTTCATTTCCACCCTGTCTACTTTCACACAGCTTTGTGTTGTCGTGAAGACTCAGAAATGTTCTCAGAACAAAAACCAACTTCTGCTTTTCCCCTTTACTCTGCTGAGAGATCCCCATGAGTCACTCTGTGTTTTCCTTACACCACCCTTCAAGGTTCCTCATTGTGCAACCAGGTTTTAGTGCAGGTTTTCATAAACACATCTGACTTACACAAGGGGGATTTTTTTTTAAGTGGAAACAGGCTCAGTAATTTGTAAATATGCTTTGGTTGAAAAGGAGTTAAAAATACAGTCAAAGAGACTTTGCTTCCCTCCTTTCTCCCATGGTTCATGACCTTTGCTTTTTTCAACTTCCTCAATTTAGTTTCAGTAAATTGTCACAGAATGGCACAACACCTGCCTTGGGTACTTGAGAAATTGACTTTTCCTGCAAATTACCCTGATCAGTGACCTTGTCTGGCTACTAAAGGGGTTTGCAGAAGCAGTGTAGCTTTATGTGTGGCCATCTTCCATCTTCTGATTGGTATTTAGCCCTTTGAAGTTCACTTATCTCCTTAATGTGCAGCTACCTTTTGGAAAAAAAAAAAAAAAGAGAAAAAGGAAGGAAAAGGTTAAAAAAGGCCATGATACGCTTGTCATATCTGAAACCAAAATACTAACAGTAAGACAAAGTGTACTCCATCCTGGAAGGTGCACACAGAAATGTAAGCTGAAAGGCTCCACTGATCCTCCTTTGCAGAAAAATGTCTATAATTCCTTTTTCTCTTTAGATGTTGAATGTTCAGATACTGGTTGTCATTGTTGCAATTCAGTAGTGTTTACTAGAAAGGATTTAACAAGGATGACTTTTCCTTCCTATCCCTTTCTTTCCTTTTTTTTTTTTTTTGGTAATCTGTTGTAAAAGTCACCTCTCTGAGCAAAAAGCAAATATCTGCTCCTCCCCATGCTGCACAAGTGTGAGGGCAGAGGTTACCTCTGGAAAACTAAAAGGTAAATTTCTTTTTTATGCTGAAGCTTTGATTTCACAGTGACATGTAAAGGGGTTATTTGTTTAATTAATTATTAATTGCTGTGGTGTCCAACAGGTGCCAGGTCTCAAGTGTAGTCCCTGGGGCAAGCAGCCCAAGGGGAAGCATGGTTCACAGCAACCTTGGGCAAATTGGCCCAGGAGAAAGTTCTGGAGCTACTTCCCATGTCCTTGTCAAATATCAAAGAAAAACAGTTAAAATGTAAACTTATATTAAGAATTGTACTTAATTCTGACAAGCTTTTAGGATCAAATTGCAGACTTTAGTCAACAAAGAGGAATTAGGCCAGGCTCTTCAATGGAGGGGAAGGTGGGACAGCTGTTTGAGAGCTCTGTGCATAGCTCTCATCTTATTTTTCACATCTGTTCTGTTTAATTTAGCTAAGCACTTTGAGTCACAACTTGTGGCTGAAAACTTGAATCCTATTTTACCTGGGACTCAGTCTGATATTCTAGATGTTAGAAGGAAATTAAAAAATGCCTGAAAGATTACATTATCTAATAAATTTCCCCCACCCCGCTCTCTTTATTTTTGCAACTGGTGAAGATTTATTGCTTAATTGCAATTTAAGAAAAATTTTAATTCAGTCAAATGCAAATTCTGTTTGCATATGTGGGATGATTTTTCTCCCTCTCCTTCTTTTCCCCTTATCTTAAAAAAAAAAACAAACCTGAGAAAAGAGTCCTCCAAATAAGTTTTGAATAAGGAAAAAAACAGCAGAAAAATGATTTCTTTATTTATATTGCTGTCCTTATCCTGTCTTGCCTTATCCCCTCTCAAGATTTGCGATTTTAACCTTCTAACATCATCCTGAACTGTGGAAATATTGCCCTTGTTTCAGAGAGAGGGAAATTGAGACAGAGGGCTCATAACGCAAGAGGTGCACGGCCAAGGACACACTACACCGTGTGCTTGGGTGACAAATGATCTCCAGCCTGCTGAGCCCCAGAAGAGAGAGGTCAAAGCAGCTGCAGGAGCCAGCAGGGTGCACCATTCCTCACACTGGGATTGTCAGTGGGGAACAGCAAGAGCACTTCAAGAGCATCATGACACCACACGTGCTCCTCCATCAGATCCCTCCTCTCCATCCCTCTGCCCATCACTCCCCAGCCATCCACGGAGCTGCTGGGATGCTGCAGGCTCTGCTGCTCACAGGTTCTGTCCCGGTACCTCCCTTCCCTCCAGAGACTGTGCTCACCTCCCCTCAGCACAGCCTCAGGATGTACCTGATGTTTGTCAGGGCTGGACACAGCCCCTTCCTGAACCCAGCACAGCCCCCAGTGTTGCACTAATGGGAGCTAATGAGAATAACAAACCACAGTGACACGGGGCTCCTCTGCTGTTAGAGAGGGCAGGGACATGAAAGGGTGTAAGGTAAGAGAGCCCCAAAGCCTGATACATTTAGACCACGGGGATTTGGCTGTGATCTCCTTTGCCCCAGGGTCAGCCATGGCACGTGAGCTGTCCCTGATCTGTGTCCCTGCACATGGGACTGAGCTGCTCTGGAGCTGTGTCCAGCACTGCTGGGTGGCTCTGCACCCCCAGCACATCCCTGGGTGGGATGCCAGGACTGTGATGTTGTTCCCCAGCCAGGCCCTGGAGCCTTTAAGTTGTTTTTTAAAACTGAGTAGCTCTGGTCAATGGCTGGTATGACCAGATGAAATCCAGCAAACCTCAGTACAAACACAGGCTTGGACAGAACTCTGTTCTACAAGTACCACAAGGTTTGAGAGACAATTGTTTGTAGTTCCTCACTGTCTAATATCAGAGATCAGCTGTACAGAAAATCAGTACCCAACACCATGTTTTACCATAATTTAAAACAATTAAAACACAAATCACATCTTGAATCTGTTAACTTTCAGATAAGTATAATTAGACCCCAAAATGCTTTAAGTAGTGTTTACACATTTATTTACCAAAAGACAATTATTAAAACAAAGAAACATTCCCAGTTAATTGATGGAAAGATAGGAGCAAATGTAATTAATCATCATTAGAGTATGCAGCCCTTTATTGTTCAATGGCATGTCGCTGTGGGAACTGCTGGCTGTGACACCACTCCTGTCTCTGGGACTCGCTCTGGGAGGAAAAGGGAGGTGCTGGCTTTGGAATGGGGTGGAATTACCATGGGGGTGCTGGGCCTTTGAAATCCAGCATGTCCTGGGAACACAGGGCCACGTGCCCAGGAAAAGAGTGCCAGGGGGACCACAGCAGGGCAAGACCAAAAGGATTCAGTGCAAACAGATCTGTTGGAAAGCAGAGAAATTTAACACATCAGTAGAATTACACCAGTGAGGGAAGAAGAAAGAAGCCCCATGTCCTTAAGCTATTTGACTCTCCAAAGCACAATACAACAATGTTAACTGTTGTAGGATAAGAGAGCTTTTTATTCCAATATGACGTGAAGTAGCTTTGCTTGAAATATTTCTTCTGTGTTTTCAAAAATCCTTCTGGTTTCCCAGAGGGAAAATGAGGATTACACCAGTAAACCCTGAGCAAGCATGCCCGTTGCAGGAGCATTTCTTTAGTGCAGAAACAACTCTGCTGGTTTCTTTCATTGCAGCAACTTGGACAATTGCTTTACTCACAAAGCCTTTTGGAGCTACATGAGCTGCCTTCTGTAAGCAACCTTTGTAAATTTGGGGTTTATCCTCCAAACTACTTGTGAAGGATTGTCACAGCTTTCTCCACTGTTCAGAAACAGCTTGCAAGAAAACTCATGCTTTAAAGTCAGAACTGTTAACATTTTTCTGTCATAAAACTACTTTATTCTTAACTGAATGGAATTCCAAAGGTAGAAAACAAAATATTTATTCGAATTTCTGCTCTTTTTTTCATTACAGTTGAATTTCACCAACCATAACATTGAAGTTTGAAATGTCTTGTTCTTTGTTCAGTTGTAGATGTGCAGGCCTTACAAAATACTTTATTCCAAAAAAGGCTGTGAAATTGTAATAGAGAAGGTAATAACATTTTTTTCTTAATCTCTACAAACTTCTGTTGGCTAAGAACAGGATATATCCCCAAATCTATAGTTGTCCTTTTGGAAATAATTTCCACTCTTCTTTTCCTTTTTCTTCCTTCATTGGTTCTCAAGATCTAGTCTTAGTCTTATAATTCATGACACAGCATTTTGTATTGTACCTCCAGAAGAAGCCTCTTTATGGTACAAGTGATCTATAAATCAGATCTGAGACTCAGCAGCACCCAAAACGACTGACCCATTTCTACAGGAAACTTTTTTCTTGAGGAAAAATCCTTTAATTTGAGAGACAGAATGCATCTGTAAGTCTTTAATTGAAAAACAGATACCTGGTCTGTCAGTAAAAGGCTTACTAATAGTCCAGAAGGAATAAAACTAATTTGCCTGGCTGATAAATTAATAAATTGATAAGAGAGCCACCTGAGCAGCCAGAGTGGGGCACCAGGCTCTGCACAGGGTGAAGCTCTCACTGTGATCACTTCCACTGCATGGCAAAGTAATGGAAAAAGGAAACCATAGATAAATGCTTTGGCCTGTCCTCCACTCCAGAGAGTGGTAACTGAGCTGGTCCTGGTTAGACAGAAAAGCAAGAGGAACTGAAATGCATTAGTAGTATTTGATGTGAAAAGTTTGATATAATAAAAAATTATGCTTTTTGTCATACAAATGCAGCCTTCCATAAACAGCCTCAAGAATAGGAAGCACATTGTTCAGATTTCCTGCTTTTCCTGGATTTGGATGATCTGCTTTTGCTTTTTATTGAACACAAATGATTATTCTTAGAAGTACAAGCTATTTTCACACATAAGTAATAAAGAAGAAGGCCCCCATATAATCAGGGCCTGGAAGGAGATGCAGTAAAACATGAACTACATTAGTTCTAAATACTGCTCCGAAATTATTGATTTTACATTACTGCAGAGTTCTGTTGAGTTACTCAAACATCTTAATCACTAAACTAATTGAGGACTTAAGTCCTTCCCATTTTGTCAGTTCTTTCATCCTCAAGAAGCACATTTCTGTAGCTGTGGATCAGTCAGGCCAGAGCACTTTATTACATACATCATTTGTGGAGCCTACATTTCATCTACAGCTCCTTTTTCCTTTGTCTTTTGAAGTCAGGCTATCCTTACTCATTTCTCTGTAACTATTTTTAATTTGCTTTTCTCAACTTGGAAAAAGGCATTAAAAAAATAAAACCCCTAAACATTGCTGCAACATCATCACTGAGGAAAAAAAACAACTCCACAACAAATAAAAGCAAAACCTGACACAATTCAAAGAGTATTTAGAACCTGTAATAAGGAATATTTGCTAAGTGAGGAGAAAGATAAAGCAACACATGATTGAACATGCTTTGAATTTACAGTCCTATATATAGTCTTATACTGTGATGCAGACCATGCTGCCAATTTTACCTATTTTAAGAAAAACATGAATATTCTGTATGTCTAGCTCCTGCTAGCTTGGTCTTCATGGGACTACACTTTCGCCTCTTTATCACACTTGACAGCTATATAAATATGTATATATACATATATGCATATGAAGGGACCACCCACAAAAATGGAAAGAAATATTTGAATTTTGTCATCCTTGAAAACACCTATTGTGGGCCAATTTCTTCTCTTCTACCAAAGGGCTCAGCTGATTTCAGGATTGCTCTAGACAGAAGCCAGCATTTGCCTGGAAAACACAAGTTGTTTTTAGAGAAAACTCAGGAAAACATTCTCTGCAAGATGTGTGGAGTGGGGCTATCAAAAAAGCAAATTGAACAATTTTGGCACCTCATCCCTCAAAATATTTTTAGTTAACAATATGTGCATATACACACACACATATACACACACACATATATATATGGAGAGAGAGAGAGGGGGAAAGTCCACGTTTCAAATCTCACAACTAAAATCAGATTTTAAAATGAGGAGGGGAATTAGGAAACCCCATTTTTTCATTAAAATATGCATCATTTGAATAAAATTAAAAATGAGGATTATTAAACTATATTCTAGTTAAAAAAATGTTTCAGTGGACAATTTTTTATCAATCCTAGTCCCACCTGGCTTTTCAACTAGAAACAAAACCAATAATTCCTTGTCTCTGAAATAGCATGTAGATTTTTGTCTCTCACAATTGGGTGCAGAACAACTCACTTCAAGGGCTGTGTAAATCAGCAATCACCCTGAGATACATAATTTATAGCTGTCATAACATTCACTTACAGACCCAGCACCCAAAAAGCTACTCTCATCCTCACATACTTTCTTCTAAAATAGAACTAGCTCTTTCATATCCACCACAATGTGCTGGTGGAGGCAAGGAATTGTTTACTTGGTGACTGGAGTCAGAGATGGATCTGGCAAGGAATTGTTTATTTGTTGACTGGAGTCAGAGATGGATCAGGTCATCCCAAAGGCACGGGTATTCACTTTCATCCAAGAAACCTCAAATATGGCAATGCAAAGATAGCAGAGACTGAAGAATTAACACAGCAGTGGTGAGAGGTATTTCAGAATCCATGCTCAGCTTTGCAAAAGCTTTCTCCAAAAAAACGTTTAGTCATTTGTCTTGTAGCACAGAAATGCTCTTGATACTCACATTCTGGACCTGCATCCTTTTCCCCAGCCTGGTACATTGATAATAGCATGGTTCCTGGCACTCAGCTTGGATTTTTGGCACTGCATCTCAGCCGTGTGCCAGGGTACAGCAGACAGACCTGCCCCTGGAATTCCACTGCTGGAGGTGCTATCCATTCCCCCTGGTGGGGATGGGTACATAAACTGTTATATGTAATGAGCTGAGCTTGGACAGAAATGGGATGAGAAGGTAAATAAATCAAAACTAAACACAGAGCTAAATGGGGAGCCGGAAACTGTCAGAAAACTGAGTTCCAGTCCCTGCTGCAGGGAAGATCTAGCCCTGAGTGTTAGCCTTCAGTCTGAAGAAGTAAGCCCTGTTGATCTGCACGGGCTTTGAACTCAAGTACAATTACAACTGAAAAAGCACCTGAATAGCTGGACTGTCACACAAAGAGATTTGGAGAACACTCCAGAAAGTATCAGCTTTAGGATTTTACTGAGATCTCTGGGGTGAGCTGGAAAGAGAAGATTCTTCTTCTGGCTACAGAAAAGTACTATGTCTAAGTGCTGTTTTGGCAATCTGGTAATTATTACTTGTGTAAAGGATCCTCTCTTGCAAGGATGTACACCCCAATAAGCAAAAGCGGTCATGCAAAACCCCCTGCAAAAAATACACAAGACAGAAAAAGTAAACTTTTATCTTTTTGTGTACAGGAAGTAGAAGCACATTTTCACTGGTGGCAGAGCCTCTGAATACACCTACAGGCATATTTTCCAAGGTGTTTTTTTATAAAGAGGCCCCTTCCAGCTTTCCAATCCCAGCCCCAAAATAAGAATATGCTGGGCACAGAGACAATGAGGCAGTCAGCAGAAATACAAGAGGGAAGTGCTGCCATGTCAGGGACACACCTGTGCGCAGTCCCAGCTCAGCCCCCGAGTGACTGCTCATTACTTTAGTGGCAAAAGTCTAAAAGGGCTAAAAATAGTGCACAAAATAATCTGCCAGATCCACACCTGCTACCCTGTCCAGAGGGCAGCCCCAAGCTGGTTGCCCAAGAGGGTTAGTTAGATGAGAGAATCCATCTATTTTTACTGGGTAAGAAAAGCAAGAGCCTTAATAACATTTCTAGAATAAGAATTTTCCCCCCATCCAACCATCAATCCAAATTATGCTGGAAAAGGGTAGCAGAGTTTGGCCCATGTCTGTCACAAAATATCAAAAGCAACCTGCAGGTGCCTACAAGATGAGCCAGGGAACCGCCTATATTTTTATACAACAAACTTCATTCAAAATTATGTTTCTTAGTTCCCAAGTGAGAAACAAAGAGCAACACACTTGCCCTCAGGGCAGGGTTTTTCTTTTTGCATTGTTTTTGCCACAGATCATTAAAAAAATAGCTCTTACCGGGCCATTTTCAAAACCACAACATATTCTTATGCGTCACAACATATCCCTACTCTTCCCTCCCTCCTGTGACAGGTATTTAATTGAGCTAAAACTTTGTTTCTACAAAGATGCAAATTTGGAAAAACAAGATCACTGCTGCCTGGGGCTTGGTTAGCTGAAGATAAAAAAGCAACACCTGTTTTAGGTATGGCTATGTGGAAATGCAGCTACTCCTCAGGCAACATACCCATGGTAACCAACTGCAAAACTTGTCCTTCTCGTTTGCTTCCTGGAGACTACAGCACTGATATGGGTTGAGAAGTCTGTGTGTAACACGGATTTTTTTTTTTTTAGTAATATTGCCTTGTGAAATGTTGTTCATTATCATTTTTAATGTGACATAGAAGACAGCTTTCCATTTAAGTTGCCCGTTAGTCTGATTAATAACTTATTTTTATTTTACATTTTGTGTTTTATGCTGCCTGCGAGGCAAATATTATCAGTGTTTTCCTACAAGAAATAAGACAATTCACAGAACACATTTCATGCCCTGAGATCAGAGAAATAAGTTTAGATTTATAATACCCAAGGACTGTGGCTTTTTATGAAGTGTATAAAGAGGGCATGTTTAATTATGTTTTGTTTATATCAGTGCTTTGTCTGCAAAAATAACATGAATTAGCATATTTTCCTATCATCGGCAGTTATTTCTAATGATTGATTAAATTTCTTAAGTGCAGAGTAGATTAAATCACAATTTCTTGCAAATAATTTGGGAAAGAAAAGATAGAACTAACTACCCAATTAAAGTGGGAGAGATCAGGGTCTGACCGCTCCAGGCAGAGTCCTGTCCATCTTTTATAGTGACAACAACAAAAATAAAAAGCAAAATGCTTATTTGAAGCTGAAGCATTAAGTAAGGAGAGCTAGACGATAAAAACTGTATTTTACAAGCCCTGGATGTATTTCCAGGGGTGTCCTGGCTGGAATTTATCATTTTTCTTCCAGCATCAGGTCTGTCCCATTTGGGTTCCTGACGTGCTCTGGCTGGGGCAGGGCTGAGCGTTCTCCTGCACCCGCACTGAGCTGTAAAGCTTTTTTAAAAATCGAAGCATGGAGCATTCCGAAGTGACACAAGCCTTACACCAGCAAAAGATGATGCTCGCCATCCTGGAAAGGACGCTCCGAAATTCTCTTGGTGTAAAAATCCCGGCATGGCACCAGCGATGCTGAGGCGACCGTGAGGTGCACAGGGCCGAGAACCGCAGCAACCAGGCCTCCCAAATCCTTGCTTTGTTTCAACCCGTCAGTACAACATCATCTCTGCTCAATTGCACGCTATCCATGTAGAAAATATAATTTTAAAAACATATATATAAGGAGTTTTTTCGAGGCGGGGAGCGGCGGCCGGGCCCGTTCTGAGGCAGGAGAGGCTGAGGGGCGGCGGGCAGACGTGGTGGCCAAACGCCATCTAGTGGCAGCTGCGGGTAGTGCAGGCGCTCCGGGGCCTTCCCTCCCCTTCTCCTTTTCCTTTTCCCGTTTTCCTTCTCATTTTCTCTCCCCTTCCCCTTTTCTCTCTCCTTCCCCTTTTCTCTCTTCTTCCCCTTCCCATTATCCTTCTCCTTCCCCTTCCTCTTCTCCCACCCAGGGATGCCAAGTCCTGCCAGCCCCGAGTCTGGGGCTGTCCCCACATCCCGGGACACTCTCACACCTCTCCAGGGACAAACTCCCGGACAAGCAGCCGGAGCTGAAGGCACAGATCGTATCCCGCCACAGCCAGGAAATCTCCGGGATTTGCGCTGAAATCACAGAATATTCCGAGTTGGAAGGTCCCAGGAGGATCACCGAGTGGCACACAGGGGGATTGAAACCCCGAGCTCGGCGTTCTCAGCGCCGTGCTGTGACCAGCAGAGCAGGGCTCTCACTCCCGAGGGTGCCTTTAGGATGCTCAGGGTCTCAGTGCTGACCTTTAATGCAGAAAGATTGAAGATTTATTAAGCTGACACTCTTTTATTTTTGTTTGGTTTTCCCTGTGAATCGTTTTTATGTTGGGGAAGGAGGAACAATGTGAGCCTCACATGCTGAGGTTTCAAGGTTCTGAGCTACCTACGAATCCCAGGTGGAGACTGCGGGGCTGCAGAATTAATGCTGACACTTCAACATTCAGCATTCAACCTGCCTTTCATCCTGAGGGCAGTGTTTTTATGTATTTGGGACACAGTTCCCCATTTTAGTTTTTATATTATTCATACTATGACTATATTAGCCCAATAAATATTTTCTGTTTAACATGAATTAGATAAAACCACTCAGGACAATCTCTTCACTCTTTAGCTGCTTTTGGCTTGGCTTTGTTTTAAACGTTCCCCCTGGATATTGTTATTTCCATGCATTTCCAAAGTACAAAAGGAATGCAGGAGACAGTCTGTGTTTATATGTGCTTGAAACACTTTAAACTCCTGTGCAGGAGCTGGATGCCACAATGACAGGTGCAATATAAGAACCACCTGTGTAAATTACTTCCAACTTACCCATTGCAAATGCTGAATTCCTCATATTTTGTATTCAGAAGGAACTCCTGGGCCGTGAACCAGTATTCAGTTGCAAAGTTGATAATTATGGCATAGTTAGGGAATTAATCAACACAAGCACAAGGTCACCACTGCAGATCTGTCTATCTTCAATGCCAACAGGGCAAGATAAGCGGCCTTAGCAATAAGACCAAAAAATGCACCTGCTGAAGACAGGGCTGGTGTGTGAGAGCAGAGACAAAACCAAGGATTTGGCGCTGCATTTTGCACTGAAAATTTCTTCCACAAAAAAATCTGAGATCTCTATTTTAGGATCACTTTTCTACAAAGTGAAGCTGGTGGGAAAAGCGTCCACAAAAAAAGTGACTATGAAAAAAATTTAATTTTCTCATTTGCATTCAATTCCTTGCAGTACTTTGGTTTGGAATCTCTAAAAGGCACATTAAACCATACCTCATAGCCTGCAAATCAAGTGCTAATTAAAACTGCATTAACCCTAATGGATTGGAAAGAAGAAATCTAATTGCAAAAACTTCTGTTTACCTAAGACACGCTGGAAAAACAAACCATCCCATATTTCTCTTCAGTCTGTTTTTTTTCTTTCTCTCAGCATGCACACAGAGAGCTGCCTCCCCTTGCTCTGTAATTTACTAAATCAACCTTTTGTGGGAGGTTTTGAGCATGCCAAGCCTCTCTCATAGTGCTTTATAATAACCAACCTTGTACTACCACCACAACTTCAAAATCTATCCAACAGCTCTCAAAATCCTGCTGGAATGAGCCTGTGTTAATCAGTCACAGGTGTTGACTGACTGCTACCTGCCCAATTACTTTATTATCTTCCTCCACTCTGAGCACCAGGATGCATTTCCTGTACTGGGTGTAGCTCTTGCTCTCACTGGTACCAGGTCTGCAATTCCATAAATTCCCTCTAGTTTAGGACAAGCCTTGTCTTGTCTTCCTTGATTTCCGACATGGATGGGGCAGAAGCATCACTGTGGAATCCACTTAATGATGAGAGCCCTAGGAGCACTGGTGATAAATGATCTGTTGTTTAGGGTAGCAGGGACCAACCACTCTTTTTTTGGGTGTTCTGATTTCTGTTTGTTTTCCTTTTAGGTCCTCACCTCCCATTCGATGGGAACATACCAAAAACGGAATTTCCAGCAGGATGCGGGCCTGAAAAGGGATGGGAAGGGGGGGAGCTAAGCTGTAAGTAGCCCCCCGAGGCTTGTTGTCCTAATGAATACCAGGCCACAAATTAATGAAGGAGGTTTTAGGAAAACACTGATTTTCTTAGCCTTTCAAGCATCAGCAAATCTTCCAGAAGTCCAGACAGCTGTTTACAGCTTGCTAAGGTGTTGATTGTTTACAAATTAGGTTTATCTTTGAAAACCCTGCCCTGCACCTATCAGCCTGTTAATGTCACTCATCGATGAAGTGAAGGTCCTTCTCAACCAGAGAAGAAAGGCAAACTTTGGTGGTCTGGTCTGTAGAGAGCCTCCTTGGTTTTACCTCAGGAATATCCAGTATTTTTCTAACCTCCCCATTTCAGATGGTTTTGCCCTGGATTTGCTTCAGCATTCACAAATTCATTTGTTTGTAATTGTTCCTAACAGAAACAGTTTCAAGCACAAGCATTGCCTTTGGTTTTTTGGATATGCAAAATAGTTTTCAGCTTTTCTCTAGAAACAAAGAGTCTGGGGCAAAAACAAACAAAAAAAACCAAACAAACAAGCAAACAACAACAACAAAAAAATTATGATATAAAAGAGGAGCTTCTGTATGAGATTTGTTTTCTCCCTGACAGCTGTACAGCCCCACAGGCAACACAAATTGGCCAGGTTGTGAAGTCAAGGCCAGCGCCTTCAGCATTCGGCAGCTTCCTGTGTCTTGATCTTTCTGTTTGGGGAATGAACTGCAATTTGTTTTCATTGACCCATAGCTCCAGTTGCAGAGTGTAGGATTACTTTAATGGACCCAAACTTGAGGCACATCAACTCTATTTTTAGTCCTTGTCCTTTCTTGCACCATTCATTCCTGGGCTGTCAGCAGAGCCCAGTGCAGGAGTATCTGGAGGAGAGAGGGAATGCTCTGGGATTGTCTGGGTGGGCCAGGGGAGTGCCCACCACCATTCTGCTGTGCCTCTGGCTCTTGAGCACTGTTCCCCCACCCCCAGCCCATCCCAGGAGCCTGTGCCAATAACAATTTGGAACCCTGACTCTGGGGCACCATAAATCAAACCCTGAGCCCCCTAGCAAGAGCAATTTCCTGGCTGCAAGTCAATGTGCTCCATAATTTTCTGTGTGCCATCCAGACCTGCCATTTAGCAAAGGCTGCAGGTTTTTCTTTCTCATGAAGGAGTGGTGTGGGATACAGCCATCTCTGTACACCATATCACCATGTGTTTACTCTGGACATGGACAACAAACACCCAGGTGAGTAATCCAGCTCATACAGGACTCTCAAAGCAGTAAAAGATGCTCTTTTGGTCAAAGTTACAGACTTGAGGAACAGCAGTTTTTACATTGCTTCATTTCTTTGTGCCTCAGCTTCTAGACTGGAGATAAAATTTTCTCTTGTCTTTGTTTCAATTAGATTTACATCTCCATGGTATAGATTGTATACTCAGCATCTGCTAAATGGGCCATAATCTCTACAGCCCTTAAATGCTCCCATATCCCACCAATAATACCACATTTTCAAAAACTGGCCTTTCCCCCACAGTCAGGAAAAGAGGTGGAATATGTTTCTCACTTTTGAAACTCCAAGTACTGCCAGCAGCTGTAACACCATGGGGTACACTGACAAAACCTTGATTTTATTCCTTAGGATACAACTTCTAGCCAGAGCTCTCTATTATAGTCAGAGCGCAGCTGGACAGACCTGAAGCAGCTTCTTGATTTCCTGGCACTGCTTGGAAGGCAGCTTTGAAAAAGGTCTTTGGATCCCTTCAGGTATCAATATGTTCTTCAGAAAATATGCTGCAACCTGATGAGGGAACTTGAAATCTTCTGAGTCCCCTCCAAAAACTCATGAAACCCCAAAAATTCAACAAGCACAGACCCAGGTAAACTGCTACACAGCTCTGAAACTGAGCCTGAAGCTTTTTGAAGGAACCCATGAGTCACTAGACTTGCACTGACTGTTTCATGGTCAATAAAAAAACAGGAAAGTAATTAACAAGCAAATCGAAGTCTTCACCCAAACATTTCAAGTAACTTTGAAGCTGGAGTCCCTTGTAACTGTGCCTGTCACTTGTATTAGCCCTTTCAAAGGAAAACACCAAAATTAGCTGCCATTCAGCTCATTATGACATTGGTCCAGCAGAGAGTAAGGATTTGTACTGCTTTGTTGCAAAAATTCAGTATCCAAAAGAAATTATAAAGAATTATCCTGGGACTTTATCAAATCTTCTCACCTGAAAAGAATTTTCTATCTTGCATGGGAAGTTCCCCTGGCAGGAGAGAAGACTTTCCTGCCATTTTGGAGTGGAATCCAAACGATAAAACATTTTATCAAGGCAATTAGCATATCAACATGCAAATCCCTATAGAAAAATACACTGTTGACAAAACAGCTAGAAGGGAGCTCATCATGGTACAGAAAATTGAAGAAAAACAAAACCCAGCAACTTGTATCCAACTAGTCACTGTGTTGGAGAGAGACCACAGAGGCCAAGATTCACAGGGTTTTGAACTCTCCTCAGTCAGAGCTGCAAAACAAGACTAAAGTGTGATAGGAACCAGATTATCTTGGAAAAGAACCATAACAATAGTTCTCCATTTCTGTCTAATAATCAAGGAAACAATAATCAAGATATCCTTGTTTGTTGCCTGTCTTCTAAACCAGAAATGTTCACACACTATTTCCAGCTTTTCTTTTGCCTTGCAGGCCAGTGGGAGAACCAATGTCACATAGTCAGATATCTCTGAGATTAGCAGCTGTAAAACAGACCCATAAACCTAAGGTTTTGTCAGCAAGAAATGTATTTGAACTCCACAGTCTGTTATTTACAAAGGGAGAACTGGTTGTTCTTTTGCTTGTCAGACAACAGAAGAAAATGTTCTGTTTTGAGTTGCTACCCTAAGGTCCTGTGCAGTCAGTACAGTGGGTGAACAACTTCCCAGCCCCAGCAGGAGCAGGTGGCTCAGGAATCCCAAATATTTTGAGATATTACTATAACTACTACAGAGGAAGAAGTCCTCTTCTCCCCCAGTTGTCCTTGACACTCTGCTTATTCTCCGCTTGCACTGCTATAAGAAACTTTCTTTTTATTAGTTGGTATTAAAGTTCCCAGAAGAAAAATATTTTCCTTTTGTTCCCCCTCGCTTTCAATACTGTAGGAAACTTTGGGAGAAATGTAATAAACAAGTTAAGATCAGAATTTCCCAAAGTGAATAGTGATTTCAGATGCCTCTGCTCCACAAACAGCTTTAACACATCCAGTGGTGAAATACTCACTGAGACTGCAAGCAGGCCTCCCAGCACTCAAAGTATTTGAATATGCCTTCAGGGAAAGAAAGAGTTAATGGAGTTACCTTACATTTAATATTAATCTTTTTTTCAGCTTTGTCAGGTAGCAGACAACAAGCCCAGGCTTGACTTGGAGCATCAGCTCTGTACTAGCATAGTCTTGTGGGTAACCTAATGTAATATTAATTCAATTGACATCTCTGCTGAGATCAGTTACAAATGTAGGGTCCAAGTTCTTTAACAGTTGGTGCAACTGTATTTGAATTTTGATCATAAAGACACATACTGGGTTAACAGGGCCAAGGGCAGGGCCAGAATCCTGTAAATCCTGGGACTCCTGTTTTCAAGGCAGGATTTCTATAGGGAAAAAAACAGATTATTCCTATACATTGTTCCAGAATGGATATTCTAGTGATAAGTCAACATTTAATCTTAAACTGACACTCATTTAACTCATTAAAAGATCTGGGAGTGTGAACAGCAAAGAAATATTTGTGAGCATCTTCTACAAGCTGACCTAATTTATCCTTCCTGAAGAAAGAGATCTGGACACTGGGCAAACCTGGGCAGGTCAAAGGTCTTTGGAAGGGGAAAAAGATGTGGATGACAGTCTGAGTTACCTTAGAGCACAAAGCTCCAGAGCCTGAATCACTGAGAATTCACAGCAAAAGGGATCTTGTTTCTCTCCAAAGTTGCTACAAATATTTCCAGATTTTGCCACATGCACAAAACTAGAATTGGAAATTCTTGTCTGAAGGGTGAACAACCTTTCCATGCTCTTAGTAAAACATAAAAACCACAACCCTAAAAATTTCTCATGGAAAAAGCTTAATAAAAAACCAAAACCAAAACCAAAAAACAAACAAACAAACAAACAAACAAACAAACAAAATCCGCACCCTATATATTTTCCCTTAGACTATATTTTTAACTAAATCTGTCCTGCATTTCTATAGGCTCTCTGCTCTTTTCCTCTCAGTCTTGATCTCTGGAAGAAACTTCCACTGTCAGCAGAGGTTTCACCTTCCTGGACCCCCATCCTTACTTGCAGGAAAAAAAATCTTCTTCACCTGACAATCTGTGCTTACTTAGCTGTGTAAGTAGAAATGTGTCAGGTGAAAAAAAAATATAGAAAATTAGCCTGCAGACTTTGAAAGACAGGTCATTTTATCAGAACTGGTTCAGCCTAATAGGAAACTTTGCTGTATATGGCAGTTTAGTTTTGGCTTTTGGAGTTGTTTTTTTTAAAGAAATACTTTAGAAAATATGAGAAAAACTGAATTAAAGCCCACTTGCTCCAAAGTGGGTACAGTCAAAAAACGTGGCAGAGTGAAACAGAGCAAGAGCACTAAAAAATTAATTCCTTGTGCTGCTGCTTCCCTGCCAAAACCCCATGCATTTAAAATCCAATCCATTGCAATTACACCAGTCCCCAGCCACACACCATGCATCTGTAGGAGCACAGTGAGCAAGAATTGTATTTCCCTCAGTTAAGGTGTCAAGGGAACAGCCAGCAGGTTGGAATTGTATCCAGACATTTGCTCATATATACAGCAGTGAGACTAAAAATACTTTCTGCCCTTCATCAAGATCCAGCTCACTAAGCTTTGTGATATTTTATCCTGGTGCCATTATAACACTAACACTTTCAAAGAAATAATATGTTGCTACAGAAATTCACAAAATTTTCCTGTGGGAACATCTTTTTAGTGAAGTAAAAAGCTCCACACAAGAATGTTGCTGTACCTTGGTGAGACAATTGTCTCAGGCTGAGATGCATCCCTACAGTGGGAATGTGAATCGGTTGGAAGTTGCATCTTTGGACCACAGGCAAAAAAAAAACCTCTTGGAAACCTCATCAGCTAAGTCATTGCAATAGATTTAGACTCTGGAAGAAGCTTAGAGCTGTCTGGTCCTCACCAAAATGACAGAGCAGGGCCTCCAAATGCTCTGATAGCAAACCAAAGTACACAAGCAGCTCAGCCCCCACAAGCAGAGAGGTAAATCACTGGCAGCAGCAGGTAAATCACTGTCACACGGCTCCAGCAGATGTTGCAGTCCTCGTGTCTGCAAATAAGAAAATAATTGTGAGGGAACACCTGGTTCTCATCCTACCTAACATACCTGCCACCAGCACTCAGGACACAGAGGCACATGTGGAAAGCAGAGCAAGCATTTATTTAAAATCACTGCAGAAAACATGACAATATCTGGGGTCAGGGGGAGCAGAGAGAGCTGCAGGTAGTTATTTATTTAATGAACTGAAGTGCTTTTGCATGGGATAGAACAGAACAGAAGCAGGCAGCCTGGCAAGGCAAGAATGCAAAAGCCTATTTCCAGACACAAATTTCAGATTGAAATATAATGATACATTTCAATCACCTGGATGTAGTTGTATCAGGGATAAACAACTCCCCTTATGTGCAGAATTCCCCATTTCAAAGTCTTTTCTCATTTAACTCTGAACACCCAAACACTGTGGTCTGTGGCTGTGACTGGCATAAGAAGGGGATGCACTGTTATGCTGCTGAGGCTGCATTTTACATTTCTGTGATTTGCTTCACAGCAGCTGCTAGATGCTCCAGTGAAATCAGATCTGTATTGTCCAAACACAGGAGAAAAGTCAGACCCCCAGGCACACAGAGGCTCATCACTTTCTCTCTTGTCAAACCAGAGCATGTCTGTGCTTTTTGCATGGTAATAGAATGTCTGTCCTTTTTGCACTGTAATATCCTTCCTTGCAAAAAAAAACCTACCTGTGCTTCTTGCACAACATCAGACACAGCACTGCTGGTCAGAGAGATTGGATCCTTGCTGGCTGAAAGGGTCTGTGAGCCTTGCCAGGGAACTGATGGTCTTCAAGTTGAGAACTGTAATTATCTGAACTCTCATCTACTCCAAGAATCTGCACACCCTTATAAGAGAAGGTAGGAATAGCTAAGGTTTTGTAATTGAGAGAAAAAGGGGAATATTTTTGGTGTCACGTTATAAACACAAACAGACTTGCAATTGCTGCCAGTACACGTCTGTAAGAAACAAGGATATTTTTGCCATGTTAGGATTCAGTGGAAATATATCTCATACATAACATAGTTCTGTAATATATGTAACTTTTGTTATTGTTGCTTCTCATTATAAAGCCCTTAAGATCATCCTGCAAACATCTTCACTATTATTTTGAGGTCCTTTTTTTCTTCTACAGATGAAAGTATGAGAAAATTTGGGCAAATATCTGACTTTTTCTCCCACTACAGATGTAGTATCTTCACTGAGGACCATATTGTCATACCATGTTCCCAAAACTTTTGATAAGTTCTCACGGCCCAGACAGTGAAGTTTGTTTTACAGCTAACTATCCACTCTGACAGCCAAGCCCACATGGGCTGGCACAGGTCCACTGACTTCTGTGAACGCACAACGATTTGCATATGGCAAAAGCATAAATTAAGGCTTTTTGAAGGGTTCAGGCTTGATTGCACCAGGGAGTCAAGCACCTAGCTACCTTTTAAAATCTGATCACTAAAAACACCCTGAATTTCTTCTTATTAGAAAACCTAACTCCAGATAAGACACTAAATCACAGTTATTCCCCTACTAGTAAAATTGTGCATCATCCTTTATCCGACTGACAGCTATTGTCTGAAAATTATGAACAACACAGCTGCAGGGATCTCAGTCAGGGATCATCTTGGATTCTGGACAAATGAGGGAGTGGAGATGACAAAGTGGCTTAACTTTTCAAAGAAGGCTCTCACCAGTCCAGGGTTGAAGGAAAACTCAACAAGTGAAGGTACACACTTTAATGTGGACGACACTTATTCTTTTATATGACCCAGATAAAAATCACACTCAATTCTCACTGTATCTGCTTTCCTAATACTCATAAACAGAGCTTTTATAGTGCTTTGAATTAGATCTGTGATTTGTGAGCGACATGTATAATAATTAGACTGTGAAGATGTACAGTTAATCCATTTAAAGGTGTGAAGAAGTCCATTTAATGAACATTATAGTCACATTAGACTTGGAAACATCTAACTCTTTTGTTGAATAAAAAGAAGTTCAATGAGATTAACTTCTCTTAGTTGGTTTTAAAGAATACTCAAACATGTCCTACTCTGATAGTGTACTATTCCTTGGTGCATGGTTTCTGCATACCAATGTCTTCAGTGTAGAAGAGTAAGAATAAGACTGGGAGACATTCTATTTCAGTTAAATAATTACAAATTAAAGAGGATCACTTCTACTTTCTATACTTACTGTAGTATGATAAGAAGCTGAACTCCTTGAACTTGTAATTATATAACAGAAATGTTAATCTCCTGGTTCGGTATTCAGTTCTACTGCATTAAATATATTCTTACAATTATCAAGTTTACTACATAGCACATAGACATTTCTATTGGGAAACCTATTATTTAATCATATCAGATTTTGACCATAAATACCATAATGGAATTCTGTTTTCAAATCTCTCACTGCCACAAAATTACTAATGAGGGTTAATACACCTATGTAGCTTGAGAACCTGAAAAAACATCTCTGTAATTTCTGATTTTCAATTTGTAATGCTAACTGAGTTTCCGATTATTTTCCACAGCTTTGTGCAATTAAAAAAAAAAGAAAAAAAAAAAAAGAAGAGAATATATAAGTCCAAAATACACTAAGTAACTTGTAATAAAGAAATTTAATTTTAAATATATGTACTTTAAGCAGCTGTTCTCCTCTTAGGAGAAACTCATTTAGGCTTAAGAGTTACTGGCCGGAGCTATCTTCTTTTCACAGCATATTATAATGTGTGCCATTGGTTTTAATAGTTTGGAAATACAATTTACATCCTTGTCCATTTAAATATATAAAACTATTTCAAGGGGTAGGGTGACCAGTTAGAAAACAGGATCGCTCTCTGACTTCCAATTCATTTTTTAATGAAGAAAATTGTGTCTTTCCAGCACAATTCTGGCTCCCAACGCTTTAATGAAGCTGTACCCCTGTTGAAAAATGAAGATAAGCTCTGCAGAGAGTCACTTCAGAGAGATTTTAGCCACTGAAATTCCTGCTTCCAGTGGAGATTCCTGGCTTGCTGCGCGCATCAGGCTACATTCTTTTGCAGTTCGCAGAGCAAAACCTGATAAGATCAAGAGACAACATAATCCTGGCTAATGAAGGGTGACTTTTTATGTACTGTATGGATGCAGTTGAACATTAGAAAAACAATCCTTCCACCTGGGGAGGCTGGGGCAGGGGAAGTACCCTCTTGAGGGCTAACCCTGGACCTAAACTGATGCACAGGTTTCACCTACTAAGCACGTTGAGCCTTCCAGTCATTGCCTGAAGAAGTATTTTACCTGTCCCAGGAGCTGTGCATTGTCTGCTACTCAAAACTCCCACAGCACCATTTGCAAAGCACTGCCATAAACACATCAAAACCCCGCAACATTTTACTTCCCAAATGTGGACCTTGGAGTTTTATCAGTGAGACACTTAGGGAGAGGCTTCTACCAGCAAAAAGGAGAGGAAGAAACAGAAACATGAAAGAAGAGCAGCCCATTCGAGATTTGTCGCTAAGGCTCTCAGGAGCTTGTGCTGCTTTTGACATTTTGTGGATCTTGTGCAGTCCAGGGATTTTGCAGAAACCTGGGATTGAGGTAACTGGGCTCTCACTCTAAAGGTGAACCTTGAGGTGTCTGCAGTACCCAGATCCTTTGACTTAGCAAGGAGCAAGCCCCAGGGACAGATTGTGCCTGGCAGTCACTGCTGATTCCTTCTAACCTTGGCACCACCCCCGGGCACCCTCTGGACCTCAGATTCCTCAGCAGCCCTGCTCTTCCCAGGCACTCGATGCTCACTGGAGCAAACAACTGAGATAAGGGTGAAATCGACTTTGATTGCACTGCATAGAAAATATACTTCCCTTTAAATTTCCTGCCTCCCTCAGTTCCTGGATACACACACAATACCCTGGCTAATGACTCAATCATGCAAGCTGAGCTACCCTGGCTGATCCACAGAGCCTCTCACCCTGCCCAAACCCCAACCTGCCCTCTCACAGGGTGAGGTTTGCAGTGGTGGAGCTCCCTCCATGTGTGCAGAGAGAATAACCATCATCCAACACCACTAATTCTAAGCCACTGTGAGTTTGGATTTATCTTATTTATTGTCTTTCAATCCTAGCTAGGCAGGACTTCATAATCCTTTTATTATTTATTAGTGTGTTTTGGCTACTCTCTAAAATAAACCTTCCATGTTTCAGCTGCAACATCCTTGTCATGTGTACTGTGGTTGTGGAGGATAACTTTCTACCCATCTCTTTACACACACCTCTGCATTTCACACACACACTTACATTTGCCTTCTAACACAGAGCCTTTCCCTTTTCTTCAATATTACTTCTTTACCCAATTTTTGTTTTCTAGATTTCTGACCATCCATGC
Source organism: Rhabdornis inornatus (assembly GCA_013397075.1). Lineage (NCBI taxonomy): Eukaryota > Metazoa > Chordata > Aves > Passeriformes > Rhabdornithidae > Rhabdornis > Rhabdornis inornatus. The sequence goes on along the minus strand of VWZS01010874.1, from coordinate 417,798 downwards.
TCCCCTTCTCCCTCCCCACCTTATTTTGAAGTGTGGTGTGTCTGAACATGTTACTTCAGCCAGGTTTTACTTCCCCTGGGCAGACCTGAAGGATTATTTGGTATGTCCTACAGCCTTTATTTTTGATTAGTCAACCAACAATGGTTGGCATTTCCACAAGGCACTTTTACTTCCCTTCAATGTGTATGCTGAGAAGCACCAGACCTTTTGTGAAAGATACTAATTCATTTTAGTTACTGGTTAAGGTCAACATCCAGTGCTGTGAGTCGTAGATGTCAGACTGTTTCCTCAGAAAATGCACATTTATTATCTATTCCTATTTGTGGCATCTTCTAGCACCCTCCTTGGTTCTGAATACACCTGAAAAACTCATTGGCTCTTATTCCAGGAAAGCTTTTCTCAGATCCCAGCATGTCTGAGTCACAACATTGAGCCAGCTTGGGAATCTTCTCCCTCTCCTGCTGGGTTTTCTTGTTCTGCAAGTAGCACACTTCATTCTTTGGGGCCAAGTGGATTCACAGGTCTGAGCAGACCAGAGGACAGGAGCATGCTGGGCTAGCTGAGACCCCGTTGTGGCCATAAGTAAGAATAAGAAGTAAGGTGGAAGTGGATGGTGCAGCATTGCTGTGAAAGGGCAGAAGTTCACACCAACTTTCCAAGGAGAAGCCAGAGCCTGTCCCCTGCCAGAGGCTGCTGAGGGAGAGATGCCAGGGAGCAGATCCTGCCCTCCACCAGCACTAATCCTTCCCTGCTTAGCCAACAGGGACACATCTGCAGAGACAGAAAATGTCACTGCACATCTGGCCACAGGGCTGTGGAATTGTGTTTCCTCTGCGACAGCACAGCCCCACACACTGAACAAAGAGCAGCAAACAGGCAGCAACAGCAAGGCAGCAGGTATTTGTTTGTAAAGTACGGTTAGCAAATACTTGGAGGAAGTATTCCACTCTCATTATCTTGCAATAAAATCCGTATTTCCTCACACACACAGTCTTACTGTAACATAAATATATCTAAATTAGTTTACAAAACTGTTGAGATAATTAAATAGTGCACATAAATGTGAGCTGGCACATTGGGAAATATACTGCACTGCTGTTTAAATATAGCAGCTAAAGCCATGGGAATGAGGCAAGAGAATATACTGCTGTAAGATTATAGATAAAAATGCAAGTCCTCTGCCGTGGTGCCACTAGAATATAGGGAGAAAGTTATTAGAAACAAAATGAATTCAGTAGCGCCTTGAACTCACTATCATAGTCTGGGGCAAGTTAATCACTTCATCCTCATCCACTAACACATTTATCCACCTACTAATTCTCCACCTAATTAGAGAGAAATTCAGAGCTCTACTGGTCAGGGAGGCAGGGATTAGGGTTAAGAAAACACTTGTATTTAAAACCCCCTACCTCTGCTGGTTAGTGTGAAAGATCCTATAAGAAACTCCCACCCTAGCTAATCCATGACCCTCAGCAGGGAGGAGTGTTAACAATTTGGTTTAAAACTCACACTCTCAGACAAATGCATCAAAAACGGCTTTTCTTCTTTGATTTATAGGTATTACTTGTTTTTCCAAGCTCCATTAAGGACTCTTCATCATGTACTGCAAGGGGCATTAAGCACTGAAAGTTGTTCCCAGCTCTATATTATTCAAAGGCAATTTACACTAATTATTGGAGTCCATGGTGTTACCCATACTCATAGAATGATCCATCTCAGCAGGCTAAAGTACTTTTGAAATGTTAATTTATTACTGAGGTATAAAAACGTCCTTACATTAAAGCCCAATTCTTTCTTAAATGCCAAAAGTTTTTCTATTACTGATATATTACATACTAACTGTTTGTCTTAGATACAAGAATAAAGATATAATTTAATTTACTATATAATAGGGCCTATAAAAGCCACTATTAACACAAATTGCACTGCATTTAAACTCAGTTCTGACATAGATATTATCCTTGTTTTTCTTGTTTAGTGATTTTCCCTACACACACGCAAACAGCTACTTCGTGGAGACAAGGTTTTCAGGCAAACAGCTGCCCAGAAAAATGAGAAAACTATTTAACTGGAGAAATATTTCACCAATTCCAAAATAATGTCATCCATGTTAAAATACAGATATTGCTATGACATCACTGCTTTGAGGAAAATGCATTCATGAATTGGCATGAGAGTGCACCCATGTCTCAAATGCCAACAAAAACCTACTAAAAGTTGGTTTAACTGAACTGGTGTTCAGTTAAATCCTGGCACAGAAGCTGCTGATTTTAGCAGGAATTATTTTGTCAGAGCTGAGCCACCGCTTGCAAGTTTTGTTTTTCTTGGTCGCAATGTGTGAAAATAGAGCCACACCAACAAAAATTTATTTGACCTTGTGTTGACAAAAGCTCTTGAACAATCAAGGGGATTATTTCTTAACTAGCTCAATCAACAACTTTTACTTTGCTTGAGAAGCCACTGGATTGCAGTCAGTGGTTGGAAGAATCCCTGCCTTGGAAGTGTCAGCACCTTGGGATGCACAAAGAGTTTGTTGCAAATAAAAAAAATCTCCCTTTGCCTTCCTAATTCCTCTCCAGGGTCCCAAAGATAGTCCTCACCCATTAAATGTGCACTGTTGTGTATTAAGACCATCTGCTTTACATCTGAAAAATCTAAATAATATCACATAAACAAAGCTTGTCATGATAGGCTAAAATCTTTTTTATAAAAAAAATTTGGCAACTTATAATTTGCTGGTGTAGCTGAAATACAAAGCACAGCTTTGGAATTGCAGTTCTGTTGTTCCCAAATTCTGTCAAGATTTCATACAACCTTGTCCCAGATTTCATTTACTTCTCCAAGTCTCTGTCTAGCCATGGAAAGTACTCCTTCCATGGGCATTGCAGTTCCTGAAAAGAAAGGAATTATGAAATAGAGTTTTATGCCAGCCTAAATCTTGATTGCCACTAGCACAATCTGTTTACCCAAATAAATCTAAATTCCAGAGCAGTGACTTGGCTCCCTAAGCTGGTCCATGCACTGTAGGTGCTCAGGAGTGAGATGATTTGCAAAGCAGGAGTAGTTCCATGTGGGAAGTATTGTGCTCCTTTGCATGCCTAAATTCCACACACAAGGCTATAATTTGCATGCACAACAGTTTGCATACATTAAGGATTTTTTCCTTTTTGCATAAAAGGCCTGGTAGATGCCAAAGCAATGACTTGTGTACAAAACCACAGTAATCCTACCTGCAAGTCAGACCTTTAGATAAACAAGCTTTACTTATTTAAATCAGCTCTTAAACTATGAAAATCTGCTTTAAATGAAACACATGTTCTCACAAAGCATGTAACTGGTCATGAAAATTATTCCCATCAGAAAAGGCAACATCCCACAAATTTCTCCTATAAAATTTATGTCATGAATTAGAAGGCAGGCATATTATTATTTTGCAGCACAAACAGGGGAAAAAACCTATACTTTTCAGTCATATTTAATCTTCATTTAGTCACAGAGTATGTATTACCTATGGTCTCTCTTTTATTTTGGGAATAGGTGGGCACAGCTAATCCCAGGCTACTGAGGCATGGATCACCACAAATGTTTTGGAAAGGAGTCATCCTGATATAAACACCCATTTTACAGAGTAATCCAATTTTTTTCATAACACACTGACTTTTTGCTATGCAGATAAGCCTGTAGGTAATTCAAATTCCTATTTTATTCCTCACTGAAAATTTGCCAGGTCTTGACAATTAGAATCATGAGTTGTCTCCATGTAGAAGTTACTTCCAAATACGAAAACTGTTTTGCTTCTGCACTCCAGTCCAAGCAATTTGGAACCCAGTGTCCTACAGAAACCAAATCAATTCTCTTCACCAAAGGAACACTTTGGGAGATAAATATAATTCAGGTGCCCTTTGAGGCAATGAAGTGAATTCCATGCTGCTCCAGACCCACCTTTATCCAGATAAAACTCTAGCAAAAGAAGTTTTGTGAATTTTCAGTTGTCACTGGCGTTGGCTCAGCAGCACAAAAGAGCAATTTAAGCATTTTGTGATGAGTTAGACCAATTTAGGACCTATGAAAAACATTTTCCTGCAGATCTCTCTGCAGGAAATAATTTCTGATTTTGAATTAGTGGAAACTCTCTCAGAAAATGACAAAACCAGCACAGGAACAATGTCTAACCAAATCCTCAGTTTTGCTTCTAAAAGTCTAATTTTAAAGATAATCTACTTTGTTTACTGGGAATGCATCCAGGACATTGACACACATCTTGGGCTGGCTAAACATTCAGCAAATTGTGACATCTGGGACTTAGGGAACTTTAAGCAGCAAACTAGGAATCAATACCCTGTTTCCCCCTATAAGTATTGTCCACAGTTCAATCCCCACTTCCCCCCAACCCCAGCCATGGCTTTTCTTTTAATATCAGCAATGGCTTAAACTCTTCTTAAAAATATCTTTAAGAAAACAAGATTCCAGATAAACTAAATGGAAAATTCTTCTTTCTTCTCAAGAAAAACAAGGAGTTTCTCCCAGACCTCAGGTTTATGCACTCACTGCAAGCAGTGCCCACCAGTTTTCGATGGCCTTGGCTTTGTACAGAGTAAAGATTTCATTGCAGGGCCATATGAAACATTTCAGAAGAGAAGAGACACAGATAGCAATCTAACCTAGATGGCTGTCGGATCAGGTACCTAAGGAATAAGTTTCATCTTATCAGACAGAACAAATTTTTATAAATGCAGTCAGTAGGGGGAAAAAAAAACAACACAAAAACCCAACCCTGTTAGCAATCTTACTTGTATCCATTTAATTTCCAGACATAGTAGCACATTTCATTAAAAGAGTACATTTGCCTCAGATTATATCAACAGGTTTGCCAATAGCATCAAGCCGGATATTGAGTATTTTGTAAATTCATCAGGATATTGCCATGATGCCATTCAGATCACATAGCACCTATGCATTATATATGCAAGGCTAGTGGCACCAGGCAGCTCTTTTCCCAATTAATACATGCCAGAGCAAATTGTTTGGAGGAGGGAAATAAACCAAAAATGAGAGAAAAGGAGATTTCTGCACAATTGCCCACTGCAACATGAAAACTCACTTCATCTGCATAATATTAATGATATAAAATATGCAAACAGATGTTTCTCTCATTAAATGCTGTATGCAAATAACACTAGGAGGAGTGTTAATGTTGTTTCAGGGTTGAGAGATCATGGGGGGTAATTAAAGGTTAATCCAGTTTTCAGTTCACAGACTGTAAGACATGAGTGGTTGTAAAGAAAAATTGTCACTTAACCTTCATTATCCAGAGCATACGGATTTTTCCTCTAGAATAGGAAAAACATATATGTATTTATCTGTACTCTAGTGCCAAGTATGGTGCATATCATTAGAGAAGAAGAGAAATTATTTGTTGAAATGAATGTCATTAAGAAGGTGCTGGAATGCATTAATTAGGGAAAGCAGAATTCAGCCAGAAGTTCTCAGACAGCAATCTAAACCCTGCAATCTCACTAACTATATTTCAATTGCTGAGATGTTGTCAAACGTTAATAGAAAAGCATCTGAAGTACTTGTGGAACAAGTCTTCTAAAATAATTAAAAGCCCAATGTTTGAGATCCCGCGTGGTTTCCCTGTAAGCCCTGAGAGGTGGATGGTTCCATCAGCAGCAGGCTCACAACCCTCTCTTTCTCTCAGAGCATCCTGCTGGGCAGACTGGAAGCAGTAAACATTTTAGCACTTAGATCTGAGTTCAACACACCAGATGAGACATTCCCACTCCGTGCTCATAGGAGAAAATAAAGTGATAAGTGCCTGCGCTGCAGTTGAGCCCTGTTCTTCAGCAGAGAGGATTTGTGCTGAGGGAAAGGCAGGGCCACTGTGAACCACAGCAGCCACAGGTGGGAAGAAGTAGAAAGAAGCAAAGAAATATCTTGATTTGTGCAACCCTGTCTATATAATATCTGGGTGAAAATCGATGTGGGCTCGGGATAGTGAGAGTGAGAAATCAGTGGGTAGGTGAGAGTTGGTTCTGTTCAGCCTTGGGTCCAGGGACTGTAGCATTCTCTGCTTCCAAGACTATATGGCATGTTGGGATATTTTGGTGTTTTACTTAAAAATTTGTCTTGCAGTCTCAAAGTCTTGCAAATTATTTCCTTTAAGTAAGGAACAACAGCGAGGATTCATGAGTGTCTCTGCAGTGTGTCTTTCACCATCTGGCTGTCCCCACTGCCTCTGACACTCCTCCTCCAGCAACACCAGTAGACCTTCCACCTGTGCCTAACTGGTTCTTTGGGCTCAAAAACCATTTTCCCTCCCTTCTGACCCCACAAGTTCCTTTTTGTGCACTATACAACATCAAAAAACCACAACCATATCAACCTGGCCTCAACATTTACCTTGGTTTCCTGGGCTGAATAGTTCAGATTTGGCCCAAAAAATTTCAAACAGCACTGGGTAGAATATAGCCTCAACCTGAGCTATCATGATTCTTCTAGCTCTAGAGTTTCACTACAGAATTCAGTTTTAGAACTCCTCATTAACTGAAGGTACCAAAAAACCCGACTATTAAATTGTATTATACAAGATAAAAATCAACAAACTTATATATCCATGTCTGCATTCATGTGGCATCCCGTGTCATAAACTATGCTTTGTAGAAATTCCCCTTCTCAATGATTTTTCACAGCTATTTGCAGCCTGCTCCCATTTGAAAAAGGTCAGATATCCAAGAGGAAAAGGCCTGTGAAAATACCACTTTTCCTGAAGTTGAGCACTGCAGAAAGATTTTACTTAATGCGATTTCGCCATGAATGGCTGCAGTGAAACATAAACATTGTCTTCGTCCTCTTCAGCGTGGAAAGGCTGTACTTCCCCTTGGGTAGTAAATTTGTAAGGATATAACATTCAGCCAATTTAAGGGAAGAACAGGGTTCATCTACAGCACCACAGCAAAGACTTTGGAACACCAAAAGCCCACAGCAGAAACAAGGCACGAGGGGAAACCCAAAACCCACTTTCCACCGTCACTCGGCGTGAGGCATGGCCACCTCCAGCTGCGCCTCCGTGGCCACTACCAGCAGCTGCTGCCCCTCTGCAGCTGCCTGAATAAACAGAGGGATTGAGGATTACCCTGTGTGGGAGGGAGGACCCTGTGGCACAGTGGGTTCTGTCACCCCGGGGTTGGGGTGTCGGGCAGGACGTGGCACGGGCACAAAGGAGCGGGGCCGGCAGGTGCGGGAGCCCCGCGGGGTCTGTTCCAGGCTGATAGCATTGAACCAGCCCCTGCTCTGAGCCCTCCAGCACAAAGGTGCTCCCACCCTCGCTGGAAATCTCCCCTTATCTCCAGCTCCCATCAGCAGAAGGGGCTGCCAGTCTCCTCTCTGGCTCATCAAACCCAAGGGCTGTCCCAGCTCCCTGACTCCGTGAGCCCGTGGAGATTTCGAGTTGCACCCATGAAGTCTGAGCGAGTTCTGGTAAAAGCCACCTGATCCTTATTAAAGCAGATTACAAGCATCCCCTTGAAATGTCACTGTGCATTTACAGAGACAGCCATACAAAAACACCCAGCCATCAAATGTTTCCCTGCAAAATGTACATTCAGTGAAAGTGAACGCAGGGAGCTGTGTGAGCGAATGGGTCTGGAAAACACAGAGGATCAAATTTAGGATTTGGTCCAATGCTCACAAGAGCCTAAGGGAAAGTCTGACAAAATTTGCATTTAAATGGCTCCATGCAAACCCTGACAACAGTGTCTTACACACTTGTGTGTGCACACAGGTCCTGGGAAATGGAAACACACTCCAACATCTCCAGTTACCTGCAAGGACCTGTGGCTGAAGGATGCAAGGATTTGGGCCTACAATAAGAGAATAAATAAGTATTAAAATCTATTTATGGTGAGCAGAGTTCTGGACGTCTAATTGCTGCAGTTTGTTAGAAGAACAAAAAGATCTTCCCTGGCTTCAGCCATATCCAAGGGGATTAATCTGTCACTCTTCAAAAACAACTCATTGGAGGAATGCCCTCTTTGATTCTTTATTCTCACATTAATTAGGAGCAATAAGTACACTAGATACACTCAGTGCTTAAAACATTAGTAGAAATAAATCTGCCACACATCTCAAGAGGGCAACAAAGATCTGGCTGTTTGGGGTGGGAGCCTCCAAAGCAAATCCTGTTGCTGGGACAACCCATCCAGTTCCCATCCCCTCCAGCACAGCTAGTGCTGCCCCATCCCACCTGAGATGGCCACAAGCTGGACATAACTGTCCAGAAGGGCCCATGGTGGGGGCTGCAGGAAGCAGCAAGGCCAGGAGTGGGGTTCAGCTGGTCTCCTCACCATTTTTAAGGAACATGGGTTTTTTTCTGCACTGAACCCACAAAGCCCCACGTGCTCCTTGTCAAACCTCCCAGCCCGTGTCTCATGCCCAGGTCCTCTGTGGTGGCTTTGCTTCAGTCAGCAAATTCTCCATAGCAGGGGAGCTCTGTCTAGGAAGACAGAGAAAAAAGAAAGAAGAATATTTTGTGCTGAAATATAAAATTAAAGTCAATTTGATCCTTATTCAAGAAAGAAAGAAAAAAAACCAAACACACCAAAAAATGAGGTGACAGAAAATTTCCACAGAGAGCTATTTTGAGAGGATTGAACCAAACTCTGTCTTCTCCACAACTGATTTTGAAGATGCTTTGTCATTTCTCTCACTCAAGGACACCCTCCCTGCCCATCAGTGGGATCGCTCACCTGAACAAAGCCATCCACTGGCTCTGGGGACCAATGTCCTGCAGAATCCCAGGCAGGACTCCTGCCCACAGGAGCAGGCTGGCAAGCAGGGGGATGCCAGATTTCCAGCCGGTTTCCAGGCTGTGAGTGCTGACACCTCAACCTTTCCTCGTCCCCTTGAGGCACCCGGCTGGAGGGGCGGCTGCCTTTATCTGCTGCTTGTTTAAGGTAATTACTGCTTGTATTTCCTCCCTGCTGGTTCTGCTGGAGCGGAAAAGGCTTTGGCCTTCACTTCACTATACAAAATAAAGAGAAAAAAAAATCTGGTTTATAAACACCACTTTTTCTATACTTTCAAAGGCAGGTTGTAGGGTGAGAGTCAGGAGAATGGTCCCTATTTGGAAAGCAGGCTAATAATAATGATGAAGTTGCTGCAGGGAAATCTCTTGCCGAGCCTCCCTGAGCACTCTTTGTTCCCTTGGTGGTAAACAATTATCTTTTAAAGATGCTCTGCTGTCTCCACCACTCACCCTACTATAAGATATTAAACAACCCCAAAAAGCAGCCCAATTGTGTGCAAAGAGTGGATTTCCTTTCAGAAAGGGTGGGAATTTGCAACTCTTTAAAGACATTTAGTGTTAATTAAAACCTATGCAGCCCAAAGAGAAATATAGCACCGTTTTTCGAGGAGGGATGAAGTCAGTCTGATTAGCAAGTGTTCTGTTACCATGCTAAAATACGCTTTTCGATTCTTAAAATTCAGTGCTTGCTACTGATGGAAAACAATTGTTTGTGCTCCATACCAATCAAAGTTCAAGTGGCCTAAAAATACCCCAAAATATGCTAAAAAAAATGCACCTCCATGTTTTACAAGGAACGCTTAAAAATAAGACTTCTTTTAAAAGTATAGTTTGGAGGAAAACATATAAGCAATAAGGAATATGGAAATTCTTCATTTAAAATCTACCTTACAGTCAGCAGTGTGTTGGTTTGAAATGCTTTGCCTTTCTAACTGTTCCTCTCCTCCTAATAAGCACTGCATCCAATTTGTATGTTATTCTGATGAAATGGTTTAAGCAAGAGAAAATGAGTAGTTTGAAAAATAAAGGAAAGTTCTACAGAAGAAATGAAGTGCTATCATTGAAATCTTTATTTATGTGAAAAGAAAGGGCTAAAACATTACCTCAGAATTCAAGATTACAACATCAGTAGGATATAAAGTAAATCCATTCTCGTAGTGAAACATCAGAAACCATAATCCTTTTTCAAAGACCTTTTGTTATTTTAATGTCTGACAAATTATGCTTTTTTAAAAGAAGAAAAACACTTAGATTTAAGAGGTTTCTTTTACTTCAGTAAAAGTAGTTTCACTATTTAAAAGTTTTAATTTTCTGTAACCAATAGCATTTACTATGCTGGCTAAGTATTAACACAAGAGTAAGGTTGTAGGACCAAATACAAAGTTGCCACCAAAGAGTTTTGCATCAAGTTGTTATGGCAACTCAGTGTTCTAAAAAGTATTAAGTTTGAGCAAAAGGTTTTGTTCTGTTAATTTGGTTGCTTTTCCTTCAGGTTTTGAAGTCGTTAAGTGTTATAAAAATGTTACATCATTATCATTCAAATGATGGGAGGTCTCAGAACATACTTAAAACTTGTTTATTTGGCAGGATGTTCCAGGATGATGTCCAAGGACACCCCAGCCCTGCCTTTAGGGGGAAGCCCTTGACCTCAGTATGAGCACAGGAGTCATTCCACAGCAATTCTAGCACTGAGAAACAAAGGTAAGAAGAAATAAACTGCATTATTTGCCTCCAATGTACTAAAGGAGAGACAGGATGGATGAAGGGATGGAAGAAGGTACCATTCCCTTGTGCACCCAGCACCTCTCTTTGACTCTTTACAAGCATAACCAATAAGTTCCTCATGGTATTCTGGACTCTTGACATCACATGTGGAACTGGAAGAGTGAAATAAGCTCCTGAGAGCTCAGCAACCAAAGGACAGGTTTTGACTGGTACAGACATGGCAGGAAATTGCTGTAAGAAGCCTGGTTTAGGTCCTGTGCCACAGGTAGGGAAGAGACAGCAATATGGACCTAAAACCCCATTAATGAAGAAGAGCTCAGGATCACAGGTTTTCTGTCACAGCAATTCCTCTTGGAACGTTCCCAGTGCTGCAAGTCCCAGCTCAGACCCTCAGTTCCCAAACCCACACCCTACCCCAGATGTGCAGCACAACCTCTCACATATCCAAGTGCCTCTGGCACCATCCTGACTCCAGCACTTGTCCCACCCTGCCAGTTTGGGCAGGGGAGCCCAGGAGCTCTCCCAAATGAGTGGGAACACCCATGGACACGTGCAGAGTGCCCTGGGCTGATTTGCCTGGGCAGCCTCATGGGTGTATGGCCAAAAAGTTCTGCTGGTTTCCTCTCAGACTGCACTTGGGGGCTCTCCTGCATGTGGTAAAAGAAGGAGAAATAAGAGAGCAAATTAATTCTGTCCCTCGTGAAATGGATTCTTTTTCACATTGACCAATTTTCTGAGTTTTTAAATGAAGCTGGAAACTATGGGGAGGTTGTGGTGCTTTAATTAGAACTTTGATTTGTTGTTTTCCCTCACCAGGCCTCTCAACTCTTTCCTCTCCTAGTTTTCCTACTCATCTCTTTCTAAAGAGAAAGTGGGTGGAAATAAACTGGGGAAATTGAAAAGAAAACCAAAATTTTCAAAAATAAAAACCTGACATTCACATGATCATAACAGATTTAGAGGACAACAAAATGAATTTATTTCTTAAATCTGAAATTATTTTGACACTTAAAACCATGTTTTCCTTCTTCTGCAGAAGGGTATCAATCCACTAAACACCTACATGGCAAAAAACCAAAGAAGCTTTTCCTGCCAAATTCTGTCAAATCTTGCATGGACTTGGGCAAATGATTTAATTTGCCAGTTTCTCAGTGCACTGTTTGTGCAGTGAGAACAATACCCATTCCTGTTTCTCATCCCTTTGTTTATTGAGACAGTCACTACTCCAGGGAGTACACAATCTCTAATTATGAGCAACCAGCACAATAGTACCCTGATCTCTAGGACCTACCGCAATACAAAGGACTAATAATCATCACAAGTCTTCTGTTCTGATGCATAGTCTGCAAGAGTTATGAATACTAACATATGCTGGAAAGTTCTGTTTAATTGTATGTCTTTGAAAGAAAATAAAAGCCTATTTTTCCCATTGGTGCCATTTATGCAGGCTTCCACTTTCATGGAAGCTTCTGCTTTTCCATGTCCTCCTCCTCCCTTTCAAAACAGATATAAAAGTCTCACTAAATAAAATAAAGATTATGAATGGCCAATCTTTTCCTTCCTACCAGTTATTGTCACCCAGGAACATGCAGCAAAGGATGTCTCCATTATCATTCAGTTTCACAGGGATCTGCCAGCTGCTGGCCATATGCTAAATCCTAAAAGGAATTATCCATGTTCTGTGCTGTCTGTACATGTCTGGTTCACTGTTTATGTATTTTTACTTGATTATGGCATATTATAAATCCAGCTAACTTAACTTTTATGGTTAGAATCCAAGTCCTCCAGTTGTTGAGGGTGGTTTTTTATTCAAATGAAATTCCACTGCCTCTGTGGAAAGTTTATGTGGCAATAAATGGAATGAAAACAGTCAGATTTCACACAAACGCATCAAACACAAACCAAAATGTCAGTGGGATTTCATTTACAATGGCAGCCCTTCTCTAGAGTTTGCTTTTTAATGATGTGATAACATTTCACAGCAGACAGAATTTCCCATCAGCTTCCATGGCCCTGTCCAGAAGCTCTGTCCCCAAAGTGACTCTTACAGTTTCTACTGTGGAGATCCCTGGCCATCCCAGCCACTGCAAGGCCAGGAATATATTCCTTCACTCCCCTCACCATCCTTAATGAGAGAGGACAAGGAAGGATGAAGTGAATTGCTCACAGTCAGAGGAAACAGTTGACCTGGGAATTGAGCTCCAGTTGCTCAGCCCTGGAGCAGGAGCCAAACCACAGGCTATTGTTTGCTATTGAAGCCTCTGGACATCTCCAGATATTTGAAGTCAGATTTTGCGAGTGATCTCACTCTGCACACACTTATCTTAAAATGATACAACACTGTACAACACCAAGGCAGGCTTTTATACACCCAGGCCACGGTAAATCTTTATTACAAAAGCATTCTAAAATGCTTTTTACATAGGAGACTTATTTGTCAGAATGCAGGAACATATCCCTTGGGGATGCAGATTGTTTCCTCAGGACTCAAACATTCCCACGTGGTAAAATGAAGTAGGAGGATCCAGTAAAAGGAGCTCTCACTTCTCATTTAATTTACTACCTAATACTCTGCAGCCCAAGATTTATAAGACACTACAGAACTGTCTACATGTTTCCCCTTGTGGCAGATAGCAGATAACTGTTAATAGACTTGCTCAGAAAGTTTATTTAAAGGAAGAACTTAACTGTATTATTTTTCATGGAGGTGTGAACATTGCTTAAGGAGCTTAAGTCTTCATGTATAAGTATTATCAGATAGGTTCATGAGGATGCTAATGTGCATTAATATGAAACTCCAAAACCAGCTTTCACTGGTGTACGTAGATAGGGCCATTTTGTAAATAATGTCCTTTCTGATATTGCAGAGTTCTGGGACTGCTGAATGCATTATTATGCCCAAATATAATAATATTAACCCATACTACACACCTTCTCTATCCTCTTTCTGCAGCTCTTGTTAAATCAACAAAAAGCCTCTGATGCAGAATCCAATCTCCTCGGCATCTGCCTGGGTAAGATTTTGTCTGCCCTTCTACACAAGACCATGCAGATGCTGTAGGAAAGGAAAGCCAAGGTGCTGGGTGCAAGGGGCTCCACATCACTTCTCATTTTCACTTGCTAGATGTACCCACATATTTCCAGTCCTGCCCTGCTCCTAATTTAAATCCTTTCCCACAACAGTCAGTAGCTCATGGAGTGGGGCTGGGCTCCGGTTTCCAAACAGTGTGACAGAGATGTCTGACCCCTTCCCATGCAACTGAGCACCTGCAGAACCTTTGGCCTTCAGTAAGAGGGGAAGGCACATACACCACACTGCTCAGCACTCCCCAGGATGTAACCCGCTCTGCACATGCTGTGCGGTGATGAAAACCTGATTAAAGAAAAGTATATTACATTATGTCCAGCTTTAGAGAAATATTTTAATGGAATAAAGAAAGAGCCGTACATTTTCTTTTTTTTTTTTTTTTTGGTTTAGATGTAAGGTTCACCTTGTGGTATTTACAACCTAAAGCTCTCCAATATTGGGTTAGCTAATAGGATCCAGACAATGAAGCTGACTACAGGGAAAAGCAAGAGACTGTTTTAGTTTCACCAGCCAAGGAGAAGAAAAGACCCAGCTTGATAAATGGTGAGGAGTATATTAGATGTTAAAAAATATTTCATTTTTAATAATCCTAGGTGTTACTGACAACCCAGCTAAAAAGCAAAGTTCATTTCTTCAAAATATATTTAATCTGACAGTACCCCTTTAATTAAGTAGCAATTTAGATTTTCTTCTCCTCCAAATACAAAGCTTTAATGAAACATGAAAGCCACAAAAGAAATTTGTGTGTTTCATGGCGAGGCGTGAGGAATGATTTTCTGTTTAAATTCACAGACAGTAGCTATACAAATAACATTTAATATTTGTCGGAAGTATTATCTGCCTTTTCCCCTCACAGCATTACATTACTAAGGTAATAAGTACATGAGAATACATGATTTTCTGGCTACTGTGTTGAATATGCACCTTTAAACAAAGTTAGACTTGGGAACTTACCCGTATCTTAAAATGCTAATCTAACACTAATTAAAAGGCCAGTGAGTAGGCTTTGATGGATTCCAGTTCCTGGGATATGACAAATGAATTGTGATGGCATGCACGACTGCAGCAGAATTACAAAGGCAGAGCTGCAGCCATGGGGGAAGCCGGGAGAGCACATCCCTGCACTGGCACAGGGGCAGGGAGGAGGCACTGCTGCAGCTTGCCATGGTTTGTGTGGGTGCTGCCTTCCTCTCAAGGTGTGGCCAGCACAGCCTTTGTTTCTCATTTCATAGGTGCTTCCAGGCTATGCTGAAGCAAAACTTTGGCTGCTTCTGCACCCCACCCATCCTCCCTCTAATAAATGCACCTCCCTGCATATAAAAATATTGTTTTCTGATTTTATAAAAATAAAATCAGAAAACAATATTCTCATAAATGCTGTTGGTTCTTCTACAAGTTGAGCTTAATTTTAGTTTAATTTTAATTTAATAGAGAAAGAGAGAATGGGTCTAAATTGACAAAATTGTCAGAGATTTCACCATGCAAAATAGTAGCAAAAATCACATATTCTTGACACACAAAACAGAGGACAGTCGATGCCTCTTATGAAATTCCCTGTGCAGTGCTGGGCTCCTCAGGGATGACAACAGCCTCTCTGGGGAAGAAAAGCAAAATGGTAGCATTGCCTTTCTCCCAAAAAATAGCTCATTTCATAGACTCCTTCAACCCCATAAGCCCCATTGTAGAAGCAGCATAAGGAGATCAGATAAATATTTCTAAATGAGATTCTATGTCCAATATCTCCTGCAAATAACCATCTTGTTGATCTTCCTGTCTTAGAATTAGAAGAAAATTAAAACTCTGGTTGTAATACAATTTGGAAGTATGGCCTATGAGCTCTCAAGTAAATGCCTCTTTTGAATTGAGTGCAGCCTTCTTCAGAGGTACTTATTGCATAATGATATCCAAAATTGCCTCTATATTCCTTCTTCCCACATAAGCAAAGCCAAAATTTAATTCATACCAAACAAAAAGTTTGGTTAAAAAAAGTAAAAGGTCATATTTTTTGAAGCAGTCTTCTTAGATGTTTAGAAGGATTTGAAAGTTGGGATTTCCAGGAACCTTTACTTGCCTCCCTATGTAGAGCAGACTCAATCCTTCCTTCTTGCACAGATTTTTGTCTAAATCATGGCAGAACTCACCATGTGTCTCCCATATAGAGGACCTGAAGGGTTCAACTGTGGAGAAAGCAGTTTGAGATTTTACAAATAAACCTGACAAAGGCACTTTGCTCAGACCAGACAGGAGGTCCTTCCTCGCCAGGGTTCTCCCTATAGGTAGCAGCTGAATTTTGAGCTTCTCATCTGGACTGGAGTCTGGAGGACATCCTTCCCACAGCTAAGGAAATATCCCAGCCACTGAGGCACCAGGGACCCCAGGGTTGCCTGTTCCTCCCTAAAAGCCTCGAGTTGGTTTGTGTAAATAATGAAATTTCCAGCGGATCTGAAGGAGAACACCTGTGCTCAGGGGTTAATGCAGGAGCTCATTCGCAGCCTCCCTGCAAGGCAGTGGCAGAGTTTGAGTGGCTCTGCACACACCCTCTGGCAACACCAGACACTGCAGCTGACCAGGAGCCTTTAAAAGATCAGCAGCATTTTACCAGTGGGCTCTGGAATGGCTCTGTGTGTCTCAAAACCTGGCTCAGAGCACTTTTTCCAGGGTCTCACAGTGAAATGGTGCCAGTGCTGGATACTGAACTGCTCTCTTCTGAGGAATGTCTATCCAGATTTTTTCAAATAAGGCTTAGGGACTCTCAGAAGGGTTAATGAAGTGGACACAGCACCACACTAATAGAGCTGCACAGACTTGGGAGCAGAGCTGGCTACTTGCTTGCCAGCTTGGACAGGGTGATCTTAGTCTGGCCTGCAAAAGACCATGTAAAAATATACATCTTAAAAACAAGATCAGACTGTCATTTCAAAGGGGTGGGGATTTTTTTTCCATATTGTTCTCTTTTTTCTTTGTGAGGGAGGATCTTATGAGCACAGCTGAATTTCTAGATGAGGTAAATTCTCCCTGTTACAAATTCTGCTTGATCTCACTATCACAAACTCTATACACACCTCTAACTTGTTCCTTGACTGCCACTTCCCTGTTCCCCTGCTCTTCAATCAGAGATAAATAAACGAAAGGCACCATGATGCCTGTTATCTAAAAAGATTCAGGTAGAGCAAGTATCATAGCACAATCAGGGCGCTTGAAAATTGTATTTTCCTGGAAAGGACTTATACTTGCCTTCTTGGATCATACACAGACGAAGTCCAAGGTCTAGAGGGAGAAAATAACTCTCAGTAACTGAATGTTTGAACATTCATACAGGATTAATTACTTGTTTTATTTTTTTTTCTTTAATTTTAAATGACTGTACTGCTAGCAAAAGTGAGAAGTAAAGACTCTGATCTATGCCAGGCACTTAGTACATGCAAATACTCTGCAAGTTTTTCCTATCTTGAAGAATTTCAGCATAAACTACAAAGGCAAAGTGGACTGAACTGATCCCTGGAGAAAACATGTGCAACTCCACTTACATAAAAAGACTGCTTGCTTCAATAGATCTGTGCCCATTTATCCTCAGGATGAATTCACACATTTTTTTCCATTATTAGATGGACATCCTATTTCTAATGGAGTCTATGTGATCTAAGCACTTCTACTTAATTTTTTCTAGAAGTAAGATTCTGTGCTTAGAGGATGAATTGCACTGCTGAGCAGTGCTGGAAGGATCAATTGAGGTGCATTAACATTTGCAGTGCCATTATGCTCCATCTGAAATACTGGGCTCTATAAGAAATTTCAAACAAAGCATCTGCTCAGTCTTGGTAAAGAAAATCTTTTGTCTGTGGCATATTCCACCAGCAAATTAGTGCAACAAGGATTAAATAGCCCTTGAAATGTCATCAGAATGGATGAATTTCACAACAAATAATGAAAGAATTGTGAAAGCCTAACAATTATTGCCCAAAACCTATTTCAATAAAAATTTGCATCCTCACTGTCATGATGGCTCATAAAGTTCTAGTTAACATTTACTTAGGACAATAATTAAGTCAATTGAAACACTCAATACAAGACGTAGGCAGAATGTGTAAGAGGGCTATGAGCAGTGGAAAATAGGTGCTCATTGCAGGGTAGGTGTGAATCACAAGAGCTGCAGCCAGGTTTTCACTGTGTAAAAGTCAAATGTCAGGGTGCCTGTGCTTGGTTACAATTACGTGAGATCAACTCTCTATCCTGTGAGTCATATTCTCCACAGCCTTGGCCAACTTTCCTAACCTGACTGTGCTGTTATTTGTGAAGAATAAAAAGGAGTTTTCACCCCAATGCTTGGGCCCTTGTGAGTGAATGGTCCTGACTGAGCTGTGGGCATGGCCAGCGTGATAGGAATGAACAGCACTGACTAAGGGGCAATCCAACTCCAGGAGTATTTAATTTACATCTGTGCAAGCAGCACATGTTCTGTCTACACCAGAGGGAGCTCAGGCACGAGGTTATGCTACAGCTTTATTT
The DNA here is from genome assembly GCA_013397075.1 of Rhabdornis inornatus. Classification (NCBI taxonomy): domain Eukaryota; kingdom Metazoa; phylum Chordata; class Aves; order Passeriformes; family Rhabdornithidae; genus Rhabdornis; species Rhabdornis inornatus. The sequence goes on along the minus strand of VWZS01010874.1, from coordinate 399,673 downwards.
CCCATATTGCATGACCACAGGGACACATTTACAGAAATGTTCCCACTAGATTACCCTGATGACCTGAACAGTTTGTATAACCCATGAACCTCCTCCTTCTAAATTAAGGGGCTCTGCTGATGAAGGTGTGTGCACTCCATGTTGGCACCAAAAATGTGTCCTACATGATCTGAGAGTTCTTCCAGCTCTTACCAGTCTCTCTACAGCAGTGGCAGTGGTGACTCGTAAGGCTCTGGTAGCAGTCACCTGGTTATCTTATGTGGCAGTAACAAAATGGATGTGTCAGCTGTGATAAGCTCTCATTGAACAACAAAAAAAACATTTCTGGGAAGGTCTTTTTTTTGTTATGACAGCAGCAGTTGTCAAAGTTGAATTTCACAGAGATCACACGCTGAAATATAAACATCCAGGCAGCCTTGAGGAAGGTGTTTAATACTGCCTTGTACCTAAATAATACAAGCTATGCACCCTCAACTTGTAGAAACCAAGCATTTTTTTTTTTAAACAAACTCTCACCATTGACATCAGTAGAGCTGGAAAAATTTCCATGAGACATTTGCCTTTCTCTCTGGTCCTCCAGCCTTTTCTGACCTCAGTTACTCCCCACTCCTCCCGCTGCTTCAACATATCCTTTTCCTTGCATCAAAGAAATAGGATCTGAAGCCTGGACATCTCACAACAGTCCTTTCTCCAGAACTCATTCCACTTCAAATTCCTGTGATAAGACTGTGAGAAAGCAAATATTCCAGAAACTTCAGAGCTAAGGCACACATTTTTTGATGGAGCCCCTTAAATCCACTGGGAATCTCACTTTGAGGATCTGTAAACACCTGCTAGAACTCTGACAACATGCAGTGCTGGGACCAATGAAAATTAATGCTGAAGAAGAGCTCAGGCACCTGCAGGCAGTTTGAACATAGGAGAGCTCTTTCTATGCAGGCTGCGTCAGCATTTAAGTGCTAGATTGTTTAGCAGCACCAAGTACAGCACTGCCTGCTTAATTTTCTCCACCTAACAGTTGCCTTCGTATTTTAAAGATTTATACACCCTTGTGAAGTCAGCACTGAAATAGGAGCTAATATTCACACCCCATAGCAAATGCAGGTCCATGTCTCCAGTCCTTTGTTTTCATACAAATTTTGCCACCCTTATTTGTTCCAGTTTGACCAGTTTTGGAGTAAAGGCTCTTCTTGATTGATCCCCAGAGATCAGTCTGTGGCTAAATTGTGCGACTTCTATCATGAAAGGATCTGGGAATATATTCCTAGAGCTAAGGCTTTTTGATTGAATTAGAAAATTAATTACATCAGATAATTCTATGCTTCAAATCCATAATTATATTTAACAACAACAGTGTCCAGCATTATCATCAGCTATCCAAAACAATGAAGGTGACTCCAGTGGGAATACTGTGAGACTAAAACTGAGCACAGGGCCCTTGAGTAGAGTGTGACCTGAGATAATGCCAGTATAAGACATATACTGTATATGTCTTATATATGTATATATGTCTTGTATATAAATACATTTTTCCCTCCCTCTTTCCTCATCTACAGGAATCTCATCCGTTTGCTCTCACTCCTCAATCCATTCTCTACCACTCCCCCAATAAGCTCTGTGCAACTATTTGTGGTTGCACATTCTAAACCAGATCACTGAAAAAGGACTGCTTTAAAAACAAGACACTTTTCCTTCAGAAAGAAGAGATTGGAAAGGAAACAGGAACTTCTCAAACATACCTGAGATAGCTAACCTTGAGGCCTGACCCCAGTGGCGGGCAGTGCACACCAGCCTCTCAGATGTAATACAGATCTTTAAAAAGCCTGCTAAAAGTATGGCATGAAACAGCAGCCCCACAGAGCTGGACAAAACGTGCTGTTGCTCAACAAAGTGCACCCAAATCCCTTCCCTGAGCTGATCTTTAAAAATTAAAGTGACCTAAAGCTAAGCATATTTTAAAGTGTTGTTTGTTAAACAAACAAACAAACAACATAGCAAGAGAAGCAAAGGCAGTAATTCTTAACAAAGTGCATTCTGTGATGTCTGTATTTCTGCAAGAATGCCCCCTGGCATTGCTGTGCTGAGAGGAGAGGACATTTTATAAACATATTTCTAAAAAGAGGAAGTATTCAAATTGGAAATGCCCATTTGGCTGACTCTCCCCCTTTGCAGCTTGTGTACTCCTCCAGCAGATAACAGAAAGGACAGCTCTTGCTAGCAGGCTGCTCTCAACATTCTCTTCATTAATTTGCAAAAAATAAAAGCTCCATCCTACGTTGTTTGATGGTAATTAAAAGCTGAATCATGCGATACGTCAACTTTCTGATGTTCTTTGCATGTTTGCACTTTATACCAGCACATTACACCTAGTTTTTTTTTTTTAGGGCTTTCTTATAATCCTATGCTATGACAGAGTGTAGTTTGAGGAGCTGGTGACATACTTCAAATATAATTGTGAAAAACTTATTTTTGTAAGTTCCACAAAACTCAGTGATTGTGCTGGGAATCTTTTCAATTCACAAAAGAATGCAATGATTTTTTTTCATCACAGGTGCAGATGACTGGACAGAATCAGAGTAATCAGGGAAAATGCAGATTATTTTTCTTTCTCTCTTTGAGCAGTACTGGTAAATTAAAGGCACAACTAGTTTGGAATTAATACTGGTCTGTACCAGTAGAGGCCAACTGGCATTTTGGCATTAAAGATCTGACAAGGCCAGCAACTACTTCTCCACAGAAAAACCCTTAAAATGCCATAAACACTATCTACCTATGAGAGTCCACAGGCAGCATTACACATTGCTTGGTATCTGAACTTGCTGTTTGGGCTACATGAACGTATTGTTCATTTCAGAGAGGCTGTGAAAAAGGGATGAACAAAATTCCCTGGCTACCAGAAAGCAGTCAGTTCTCATTTGGGTAAAATCCCTTATTTCTGTATCTATCTTTTCTCTTGTATCATATCTATTTTCCTCAGTTACAGCAAAAGCTGCCAAAGGCTGACTCACTAGGACATGTAACATGGAAATGCAAATGCTTGCTTCAATCTGTGGTCACTGCATGCTAGCCTGAAGTCACTTCCATCTGTGAGTCAGGCAGCCAGCACACCTGGGAAACTCCAAGAGAAATGAACTTACTATTTAAGTCAGGATGATGATTCAGTATCAGAGAACGAGCATGACAAGCACAATCACAATCACATGTAAAATAGGTAGAACTCCTTTTATAAAGCTGGCTGTTTGCATTTTTCAGTGTCTGTTTAACTCCTATGCCTTTTCATGGCAAAATGTTTTACTCCAGGTCCAATTACAAGGAACAGAAACATCTCAACCCTGTTACAATACCACAGAAACTGGGAAGACAAGATTTGATGGTAAAATAAACACAGCTGGAGACAGATCAAAGCAATGCAGGCATTTTTCAACAAGAAAGATGACAATTTTTCTCAAATGAAATTCGGGGTTTTACTTACTCTTGTGATGCTCAGAACATCTGCATTCAATATCACAGTTCTTTTACCTTCTCGGTGGGACAGATGGTAATGAGGTGCCCAATTCTCAATGACTTTCAAAGAGGTTTAGGCACCTGCCACAAAATTGTTCAAGACTGATTTCTCTCTGTTATTCTCAGCTTTGACAAAACAGTAAACAGGAGATTCTTTCCACTCGCCACTTTGCTGCCAGCCAGGAGTTTGCCCTCACATAAATTGCTCGACCTTTGTACTCCTATTTTAAGCCACCCCATTTGTGAAATAAAAATCCCACCCTATTACTAATATATGTAATACTTTTTAAGATGCTTTGAGCTTGCACTAAAGGTACACTATAGACACATCTGTACCTAAATTACCAACATTCAAAAATAACAGCAAAAATACTTGTTGGTGGATTAGCTACAGATGATCAATGCCAAATAAAAATCTACTCTGGTTTTGCTAAGGTCATTTAGTGCTGTGCAATTCTCATGAGGTAAATATTTTTGAAAGTGGGGAATGCTCTGAGATTAAGCAATACATTACAGCTTTTGATCAAATGCCAGAAGCCATAGGTGAATAGGAAACAGACATCAGTAATTACAGTTCGTACTTCAGCTATTTCAAAACCCCTTGCTTCAATGAGCAAGTATTAACTGGACAGACACTCCTTCACAAATTAGAGGCTGCAAAGACTTATTATACACCACATTTATCTTTGAAACTTGTCCAACAGAATTAAGCTAAAAAAAAAGATACAGATTATGGTTGCAGGCAAAAAACTATTAAAACTCTAACAACTATATATATGTTTTTATCTGTCAAACTGTCCCTGCAGCCACTCTTTGTTTAAGGAGCTCAGGAATGCAGTATTAAGAAATACAAGTAATTGTATTAGTATGGTGTTGTCAAACTTCAAACTGGCTGTATTTTATCACAGGAGCTGATAAAATAATTTCTTGTGTAGGCCTTAAAACACAATAGAATTGCAAGAACATGAGATGGGAGCTGCAATGAAGACATGGCACCCAATGAAAAGTGTTCAAGGAGCTTCAACACTGCTCAGTGAAACTGTGCAGAGCCACCCAGCTTGACATCATCAGGGCTGCTGTAAACCCTAAAGCAAACCCCTCACCCTGGCACAGCACCTGAGCGACAAGCCTAGCTCAGAGGCCAGACTGACAAAGCCTGGCCCACAACAGAGTGAGGCTGGAGCAGGCCAGGATGCTCCAGAGACAGCCTTGCTCAAACAACAGAAACTGTGAGAGCACACTACTTTCCAGGTAGTTTCCTTATTCCAGAAAGCCACACTTGGGAAACTACACAATTTTTCCTCAAAAAGGAGTTCAGGCTACTCAGGATATCAAACAGAGTACCATGACTGATGTTGGATGAAATATGAAATTGTGGTGGAGAAAAAAAAACGAGGCAAAACCAGTGCATGCATTTATGTTTTTCAAGACTTCTGAGAGGGAGGAAGCACTTCAGTGAGCCTGCCTTTAAACTGTTGCCTAACTCAAGATAGCATCAAATGAACTTCTAATAAGTATCTGGCTTCACAACAGATTTGTACTGATATTTATAATTGAAGTACATTCTTCTAGATTGGTAATTTCAGTCAAACAAGGAGATATTGCAAACTTTCCATCTGCTAAAAGTATTATTATTACATCTCAAATTTAGTTCAGTGTAAGAGGTTATATATTTAAGCTGATTTTAAAGTTTTTGGTTAACTAAAACAAGCATTTGGATTGGTTACATCACGGACAAAAAAAAAACCAAAAAAAACAAAAAAAAAAACATTTAAAAACAGATCAGCAATTTAGGAAGACAATTATTAAGGTACGGTTCTTCATTCATTTATTTCTTATGTATTTATATGAACTCTATAAAGCTGTATTAGGCTTTTCTATTTTCCCTGTTAGGTATTTTTGAACTAATATTTTAAGCAAACACTTCAGGTGGATAAAATGGTTTGAAATGTGGTCATTTTAAAATTCATCACACAAGTGACCCAATGCAAATATTCTGCATACTTCCTGTTTACAGTTCCATTATTAATGGCCTAACATAAAACTAATTGATTTAGTGTAAAATATTACAGGTAGCTGGGCAATAGCTGTTCTTTGAGGCCTTGGGTTTCTGTTAAAGCATATTTTCAAAACAAAGAACACTGATCCTTACAATTGGCTCAAGATCTTGATTTGACAAATACTGCTACTCCTAAGAGCAATTACTGCAAAAAAGAAAATAGCTTATTTAATAAATGATACTTTAAAAAGTTTAATGGAATGCTGCTGATGTGTTTGGCATTAATTACCAGCATCATTCTGCATTTCAGTATATAACACAAGTCAACTGTATCTAACATCCATCTTCCAGATGCTTAAAGAAAACCCCCAGAAATTATGGACAGAGTGCCTGTAACTTCTGCACAGGAACATTTGGAACTGAGAATGATCCTGATGTAGGCTCACAGTGTAACCTGTGTGTTTACACGTGCAAAAATGTAATTTACCTTTACAATCACTTCACTAGGGATAGCACTTGCTTCCTTCCACATAAAAGTTTGCAAAGCAACATAGTTTGTAAGCTATAGTGTGAAATTTATGATGTTATACTGCAGAAACCTGCTTAGCCCCCAATTTACAAACCTGGCAATTGTATTCAACTCTGTCATCATAACTAATTACACCTAACTGCAGATTACCATATTGCAAACTCTCGTCTGTGTGAAAGAAATATGATGTTAGAAAAAAGAATCAAACATCCTGAGGGCTAATGAACAAAAATTCACTATTCCATCTTGGACTGCAAACCTGAACTCTTCAAATTGCTGCCGTAAAACTTCAAATTGCTATTTGTTGGCAAGTTGTTTTAGCCCCAAGTACTTACACAGTAAATCACCATTACACTAATACCATACCTTTGGCCTGAAACATATTAATCTTGGTTAACAATAACTGACATTTACATTACCAATTCAATTCAGGCATTGTGGTGACTAAACATATATGCAAGAGAGAGAACTTTTCTTCAGGGAGAAAAGTTATTAGTTTTGAATGTGTACTTACTTTTCACTGAGAACAATTCTGAAGAAACATTATCATCAATTCTTTTTATAATCTTATAACATAAACAGTCAAATCCTGATTGATCTGTAAAACATTTGACTTGGAGTAAAATCTGCACTTGTATCTCGGGTGCAGTTAACTGTACAACATAACAGTTCAGATATTTTTCCAAGATATGTATCTATGTATTTTTATCTGGGACTTCTAAAACCTGTGTTCTTAGGAAGGAAAGAAAACTGGGAATCTGAAATACTCTGAAGAATGTGGCACCAGGACATGACCAATAGTACCAGATCCTTCCAGGAGAGGGAAGATGGACTTTTTTCAGGCATTTTTTTTGGTGTTTATATTTACTAAGGCTATAAATGCCCTTGGTTTAAAAAATACAGATTGAGTTTGCTCTTCTTTATTTAGTGTCTTCCCCAACTTTCAAGCAGAAAAGAAGTACTTACTGCATTAAGTCTGTGTAGCCCCAGAAGCAAACATACCCCTCCCCTTATACCCACACATTATAATTGCAGTACAGCACAAAACACATTTGGACCAAGGATTTTATTTCAACTTCAGAGAGTTCTCTACCAGACTCCAAATTCATTCTGAAATGCATTATCTTTATGTTTCATATCTAGGAGGAAAATTTAACATAGTATTGATGTTTAGATAGTATTTTTACTGTATTACTTATAAGAGAGTGCCAAAACAAGATAGTGCAGTTTAAAAGCATTAAGATAAATACAAGGCATTTGATGCGTTTTGTTTTGGGGGGTTTTACATTTAGATTTAATAAGCTGCCCACAAAAATTCTTCAAGTAACAACAGGTATTTGACTCCTGAGGAAAATAGGATGGATTACATGTATCCCATGTTGCTTTTTGTTTCCCATCTTTTCTTGGCTTCAAATCTGAAATAGAGCACAAAACCCACATTAGGAATGATGAGTGTATGTGTTTCAAGTATTTCACCATGTTATTCTTAACAACAAAAAAAAAACCAACTTATTTTTAATACTGTAATAAAGACATGAAGACAAATATAGCCATACAACCACCACTTTATTTCTGATAAAGCCTCTGTACTTAAGTCTGATACACTCCTAAAAAAGCCCACCAAAACCCAACAAGGTTAAACTAAACAAATAAGATTAGCACAAGCCTATTTCAACTAAGAAAACATTTAACTGACATTGCATTGTACACACTTAGTGCCAATGAAACCACAAATGTTTAATTCCATACTCAAATTACTTACCCCCAAGCAAGCTTCTTTTTCCTTTGAGCTTCTTGGGCAGCCTCTGCTTCTTGCTTGGCTTTTACAAAGTTGCGGCAAGCGGCAGCTTTGGCAATTTTCACACCAAGCTAAGACATGAAAAGGAACAAAGGAAAACTGATTAGATGCAAATGGCTCATATGAAATTTAAGCCTCACAAATTACTTGGTCTGATATTGTTTCTAAAAAGTCAATAGATACTAAAATATCTTTCATATATTGGGCTGATGATGCACTATTAGACCAGACAAACAAGAATGTCTCTTGAGGGAAATACAAAAGCGTAGGATCCTTGGGCAAGCAATCCTCTTCACCAAATCCTTCATTTTCAAAAACAAAAGCAAAGGGCAACAGCTCACTGGATCCTTTTGTTTGTTTGTTTTACATAGACAGACATATCCAAATACACAGTCTCAATTACTGGGACCAGTCTGTGACCTCAGCTATGCTAACACAATAGAATCAGGTCTTAGCAGTGTCAAAAATACCCAAAAAGACACTTTTATACAGGAAGAGCTGCTAGCACCACACATTTTTCAGTAGAACCACTAGACATGCTTTAATCAGTCTGTCCAAAAATAAAACGATGCAGTGTCCTTAGTGTCTGTCTCCACTTTACAAGCTTTTAGACTGCAAGGGTATGATATGTCAGCTTTCCATGTAGGCAAATACCACTTCCAAAAACCTATGCAAACTGTGAGAATTAAGTTCACTTTAGTGAATGTAAAGCATAGGAGGGAAAGACAGGGAAGAGTGAAGTAAACAGATGGAAGAAGATCCAGGGAACTACGACCAGTTTACTTCCCTTAATCAGCTTTCTTAACTTGTAGTTACATTTTGTGGTTGCTGCCTTGACTTGACATTTTGAGTTATGAAGGAATTCATTCTCAGAAGTTATTGCTATTCTCCAACACAAGCACGCAATTCATTTACTCCAGGCTGCTACAAACTGATGTGGGCAAACAGGTTTTCTTTCAATCCACACCCAAACCTACTGCAGTTAGCTAACAGTTCCTGACTGGATATTTTAAATTTCCCCCAAAATGTCATGGGAGCATCAAAGAACAGGAGACCCAAAGGGAAGAATACTCTTTAGCACCTTGGCTGAAGTTCCACTATTAATGGTAATATACTGAATAATCTGCAGCATCTATGCAGACAAATATTTACTCTAAGAAATGCTTTACCCAGGTAAGATGAGAGAGAACTCAAGAACACATCTGCAGGTGTAGATGCACTGACTTATTTTCCACAACTATCCCATCAAACACACAATAGGTAGGTGATCATTTTGTTAACAAAGTGAAAAACAAAAAACCAAAACCCAAACCAGCATCACTACAAGCTCTTCTACGTTATGGTCCTCTCAGGGTTCAAGAATGAAGAAAGCAGCCTTTCTGCAGCAGCCTTTAAGGGAAGGCAGAAAGCACAACATCAGCTTGTGCTTTGTTTGAGGCTCTAAACGCTGGTAACACAAGCAGTTAGGAGCTGAGCATAACAGTTTAAAAGGAAAATAGATATTTTCATAAACACAATATTTAAAAAGAAAAAAAAAGAACATTGAACAAGTTTCTCATTCACTATTTGCATGTATTGTAAGGTCACAAATATGCACCTTTGGAATCATCTTCATGCAGAAAATACTGTGACCAGCTACTTCAAAACTTTTAGATTATCTACGTACTTTTCCCCTGAGCATTAACATTTTTTATTAACAGTAATTCAATGCCGACATCTGAACTGCTAAATTTCAGGTCAAAGACTAAAACATAACATTATTTTATTTGCATTGTCACTTAATATTTAAGGGTAGCTATTAACCCTAATATAATTTAAGTATAAAAATGCTTAAGAAAACTCACCTAAAATATTCAAAAAAATATTTACTTTTAAATTGAAACAGGAGTAATAATTAGTTTAAACAATAGAGCAATCTGATGGCTGAAGTCAGTCAGCAGAACCATGCCTTTATTAGATGTATTTTACCTCCTAACACACTTCAAAATTAACCTGTACTGTGTGATGAATAACAGAATCTCCTTAAAATATATTCTAGTGGCCTATTGAGCACTTACACAAATATACACAAGCAAGCTCTAAGCAAGTGCTGCAGAAAAATCTTTTTATCTGCATTTTTGGGAAGACAGAATGAGTTCTTCCATCTTCAAAAAGAATAGAAAAAAAATGGGTAAGATCCTCTGCAGTGTACGTGGAAGTAAAGGCAAAAACATTTTGCAGCACTGTTATAATTTCTAGGCTACATAGAGTCAAATTTTCAAGACATGAAAACAAATGTTGCATATAAACACACACAAACATTTTAGTCAGATTAAATGTCTTCTGTTCCCACCCAAACCCAGACACACATCTTCACTCCCTGCTCCCCCCCCAGAAGAAATCCATAAAAGCTTGGTCAATGGATTTTACATTAAAAAAAAAAAAAACAACCCACACTAACATTTCAGGTCATCAGATAACTCAATAAAATACAATCTTAAAAGAAGTAAGAAAGCATGAATAAAAATATATACAACAATTTCTTGTGTAGTCAAAGTATCAGCATTTTCCATATAGAACATCCAATATTTTGCTGCATTTTAATTAAGGTGTCTAAACATTATCACAAAGAACTGCAAATTGGTCAGAGCACGCAGTAAGGAAAATTAAGCTCTAAAGGCTTTTTATCACCATATTTCAGGAACCAAGGGTGTAAAATGTTCTAATTTGGGATATATTAAAAGCCATAAAAGGTCTTTCAAAAAGATTAATGGTACTTTGCTTGGATTTAAGATAAGGGCTTTAGCTGGTTGGAAAAGCAGGGCCCTGGCTAGACCCTTGAGGCATTCATCTTTACAGCCACTTGGAAGATTTGTAAAAGCGTCTGCATAACCTCAAGCAAACGCACTGCGACATTTTTTTTTAAATTCCTTTCAATTTTACAGGTTTAAAGTGTGTAAATCATACTGGGTAGTAAAGCTGATATAATGGTTCATCCTTGTAACACTATATATATGTGTATTTTGAGACAAACTTAAAAAACAACTTAGTTTTGACAGGGCAAAGCCTTTCCATTTTGAAGTTGACCAATAATCATGTGAAATATCTTACTCTAGATGTTTAATGTAGCATAAATGAAAATTTCCTACTCATCTGAAATTGTTACCTTGTAACAAGTATCTGAAGCTTTGCTTCTTTTTGAACACTTTCAAGGCATTTTTTAAAAAATACCAATTATCATACTTTAACTTTTTATGGAATAACAGGTCTCTATGAAAAATATTTATGCCATTCTCTTTTGTTCTTTAATTAAATGAAAACAGATGTTTTCTGAAGTAAAGCGGAACCATTACTGGAGTACTTAAAGTGTTAAGGTCTTTAATTTTTATATCAGTTTGGTCTACAATTCCTGATTGTCTTTACTCAAGCTCAACATTAATGTCAAGCAAGTTACCTAGGAGACGAAAGAGATCAAAGAGACAAAAAACCCTCAAATGTCTGATTAATCAAGCCTGCAAACAGCTTATTTCTTTTAGCCTGCATGCAAGTATGAAAATGAGATTCTGGGAGCCGTACATTGTGCAGATTTGTTCATTCTTATCAGAACAAAGCCAGCGGCAGCTTATTTCATGGATCATTGGCACTGTCATCAGTGCTACACAGAACGGGTGACAGCTCCTCATTTTGAGGCTTGAACAAAATTAGCAAAAAGTCGGCACAAATTAGCCTCTCATCTTTTTAGTAATATGACATTATTCATTTACTTTTTATCCAATTTTTAATTTTTTCCTTGTCAGCTATCCCTTTCTAGTGTTTCTTGCATAGCATCATAAAACACTTTTTAAAACAAGCAAAGAAATGGCTGAAGTTGAAATAGAATGTAAAGTTCAGGCAGAAGAGTAAACATTTTTATTGAGTTGCAACAGAATGTACTGTAACTTCCAGAAAACTTCCTTGCAAATCAAGACATTTAACATTAAGTATCACAAAGCAAAGACTTGTCTTTAAGATAGGACTGTAAAATGCAAATGCTGAATGATACAAGCACTGACACAACGGATTCAAGAACTGCTCTAGAAATAGTGAGGTATGAAATACAAAATATTAAACCTACAAAAGCTCCAACAAAACATCTATATTCAAACAGGTCCTGAAATATCCTATGATCATAGCAGAGAAGCCAAACAGCCTTTTAATATAGTGTTACAGTTTCTCATCAAATATGAATCTAGTTATTTCAGGCTTGCCTCTAGCAATGATTTTCTCCTTTTATGTTATGGAATGTTAGCCATTGCTGACGTATATAAAATATATAAAGCAAACAAGAATACCGAGTGGATTTTGCAGTGAAAATTGTCTCCTTTCAATGATGTGCTCAACTTCCCCAGTAAAATACTTTGTAATACCTTTGTTGTATTTTTATGCTGTGCATTACAACATCAAATTATATTTGGATGTCACAGTAATGGAGCAAGGACAGAAAACTGTTCTAATATTAAGCTCTTTGCTAGACTTAAACATTTAAATGCAAGTAACTTCCTCCATTCACGAGAACACACAGCATTAAAAAATTAACCATAAGCTGTTAGATGCTTTACAGAGCCCCCTTATAACAAAGGCAGTTTTAAAAAAAGAACTGTAGTACTGTTTTCAGCAATTTCTTTATCTCTGTTCTTCTAAGTAAGAAAGCTTATTAACAAGCTTTGAACTTAAAATCACATTTACAATAATGTGCCATCAACAGTTTTATAAGCTAATTAGAAAAAAAGATTAATTAATGACTGGCTGCTAATAAAATGGCAATCATGAAGAAAGAAACCAAGGGTGCTAAGCTTCAACTACCACCAATTAAGAGCTAATTACAAACAAATTATATATGTGTTTTGCTGTGGGCTTTAATTTACTAAAATGGTTTTAATTAAAAGAGAAAACATGCTGATTAATTGAACTGCAGAAAAAATCTACAGTATAAACTGTGCTTTGTCTGTCTCTTTAATTAGACTTGTAACATCTGAAATCTTTTTTTAAGGTTTGTTAAGGAAAAGATATACATAATTAAGGGAGCATAAGAATGTAATTCTAGGTGATAACCCTGCCATGTTCCAAAGGTTAAAAGAAAAACACCTCAATGGTGGAATTATTTGAGGAATATTTNTTGGAGAAGGAAGTTCTTCCACAAAAAGAGCTCCAAGTTAATTCGTGCTTGGTTACACTCCATACAAAATTGCATCACTTCAGGTACCTAAAAACACTGTGAGAAATTTGGAACATTGCACAGAACCTAGAAATTTTATTTTACCAATAGAATAGCATCAAGTACTGACTCCCGTCCATCTCTGACAGTAATGTCATCACAATCAATCATTTCCTACCCAGATTCTCACATGGAAACCAGTTTCCAGAACGGTTCTCAGCAGTTATAACCAACAAACTGCCTTGTGCACTTCCCTTTCTAATTTATATGACTAGAGGTTACTTGCAGACAGGAGATACTAATTTGATGATGAGAAAATGGTCAAAACAGATGCATCAAATTTTAAAGACAACAGCAGGACTGATCTTGCTGTAACATAAGAACAATATTCCAGTGAATAGCCACTTAATTTCATCAATTACAATGCAGATACTTCATTTAAGTTTGATTAAATACCAGTGTCCCTATAAATTGCAGCTTTTTAAGTCTTTCCCCAAAATGCCAGAAGCCACTAAGCCAAGTGCTTAGGAAGTGCTGTCAAAAAGTCTGTGCTATTTAGAGACTGACAAGTGCTACAGCAATTTAGCACACTAAATTACAAAATATTTTAAAAGTTACTTTTGACAGCTAAGTCTAATATGGTCAAGATCATTTAATCGTGTTCAAGTTACACTCCTCAGGCTAATCTGTTCACAGACAATGTGGCACCTACCTACCAGGCAGCTCACACAAAAAAAACACCAAGTGCAAAGTCTGGGCTTTAGTCAGATTAGTTCTCACAATATTAGAGCCATAAGAAAACTGTATTCTACATTTTGAGACACCAAACCATTATTCGAGCACAAAAGTACTATGAAAAAAACCTCTCTCTCTAGGGGGAAAAAAGCTTGGAAAATATATTGAAGGAGTGGTGGTACAGAATCTTTTAAGATTTTTTGGTGTACCAATGAAAATAATTTTTACAAGTATCACTCGAAATTTAAACTGATTTATAGCAGAGTGAAATTACCAGATATCTGCACATACCATCCTTACTCAAAGGGATAAACACATCCAGCTATGCACAGCCACAGTGCTCTAATTTATCAACATTTATTCTTTAAAAAAAGTCTATGTGGATTTCCACTAACACAGTAGGAACAATTTAATTACATCTTAAGATAGAATCCCAGAAAGATTTTTACAAAGCATTAAAAAGTTGACATAAGTCCAAGTGTCTGTTCCCAGCTCCATATCCCAAGTACCTGCTACTATTAGATCTCAGCTATCCTAGCCCTAAGGCATCACCAAAAAATCATGTCATTTCAGCCCAGATAAGTGTTCACATAAACTTTATTCTCTTAATAACCTTCATTCTAAAAGGCCCAGATTTTTTTAGGTAGCTCCTACATTAACATTTCTATTGGCATCTCAAGTTAAGTAAGTCATCCTTAAATGCAATGTTCAAACAATAGCTTTAGGTATGCCAGTCTACATCTGAAAAGCACACCTATAAAATGTGAAGGACCCTGCCAATGCTGGAAGCCCTGGAATGTGATAACAAAGACAGAAACTGGATTACAATAATAAACACTAACTGTGCATATTGTACCATGCACACTGCAATTAACTGAATTGCTCAGTTATTTAATACTAACAGTACTGTAGGTCAGGTATTACAGAAATAATTCAGTAGTCTGTGCTTGAAGATCTACAGTGAATTAAGGAGTATGACCCACCTGCATTATGCTGTTGCTCAACATATTTATCAAAGCAGTGTTGATCTTGGACACTAACTGCATCACAGCACTGAGGTGCTCCAGCCAGAAGCTGAAGGAGCAGAGTTACTGAAGGCCTAATTTATTCTCTACAATATAATGCAGAGATGCCCATATTTTTTTTCAGGAAAAACTTCACTCGTGTATAAAATAATGAAATCAAGAACTTCAGGATCACCACACCTCTCAGGGAAGCAGAACACTCCACATGGGAACATGCTGTGGGGATGGACAAGGATGTCACAGGTAGAGATCTGCTACCCTGATGACTGACTACGGGAGACAAGGGATAATACTTGGTAGTGAGGTTTGCCCAGAGATTAGACAAAATGTTCAGCAGTGATTTATACATACAGTTCATCTTTATAACAGAAATACCAACAAAATAGGGGGAACACACCAGCCAGTCTCAAAAGCTACATATGAATCCACCTGTGCAGTCACCAGTAAATACAGCCTCATGCAGGAAGCATCCAAGTTCTAATTCTCACTCCAAAACCTTGAATGCTCCTGGATTGAGAAGCTTTGTTTTAAAATCAGCATTTGTGTGTATTTGTCAAAGCAAAGAAAATAACAAATAATATATTGCCCAAAGCCTCATTTAATGTAGTGCAGTAGCACTCTCCTTAAAAAACCTGCAACAAGTACCACTTGGAAACCTGAAGACCCAAAACCTTAAAGCAGTATCATTTAGGTTTTCAGAATGTAAAATTCCATGATGCACTGACAGCTGCTAGATTATGCATATTGCCTAAGTCATCACTGATTTTAAATGAATCTGATTTTAAAAAAACCTTTTCTCACTGTGTCACAACGATAGGGTATTGACAGCATCATTTTGACATTCCTTTGCTTTTTAGGACATGTTTTTACCGTCTATACTCATCATCTGTTTATTTTTGGCTTCATTTTTCTAAATACTGAAGCTGCCCTATCAGTTTCACAGGCTTATAAATGTTATACATCAAAAATTAGTTTCACTTATTAAGGCAGGAAACGGCTTTAAGAACTCTGGGATCTGTGCCTCAAAGCAAAAGCTTTATCAGCAGGTTCCAGTCACTGCTTCTTGCAAAAGAAAATGGTGCCGATTAAAACCCCATACACCTGATTTCAAACAGAACACCTACCCACTGAACATCTCTCACATGGCTGCAAGGGGGGCTGCACCCCAAACACCACACAGCTGTTTCTCACACAGTCTCTGTCCCCAGCCCTGTAACACCACTCAAGAGAAATGAAAGCTATACATAAAGAGATGAAGTTGAGATAGAAGAACAATAATTCATCCACTTATTACTCCAGACTTCAGAAGTGGTGTACTTCAATACAGCCACAGTACAGTTCCATGCCTGACTTGCTCACAAGGCTGTGTTGCATTTGGAAGTTAGAGGTGTACAAATAGCCACATAAAAAATTAACCCACTTCTTAGAGGCATTGTATTTTAAAATGGATATTTCTGTAAATTGCTAAGAAAAGAATAGTAGCAATTGAATCAATACGATACAACATGAAAGCAATATTTTATTAACTGTACTTGTATGCAATGATTGTTCAATCAACCTATTCCATAATCAAATTCTCTTTTTATAGCTCTTCACTGAAACTGTCACTGTTAGAAGAATTTCCTTAAAAAAAATATTTTAAAAGATCCATTAAAAAAAAGCTTCTGAAAATCACAAAGAAAAATGAACCTTGCAATGAGCAATGGAGCACATCTTTACAAGAGCAGAGAACCCCAGTGAATTCACATGGATTCTGCCTCGACAGAACACCTCATGAGAGATCAAGCCATTCATTTGAGTTTTCCTTCTTTCAACATACTATTTGTTCAGATAAACCCACTTAACCAAAACCAAGTCAAGGCTGTGAATACTAATAATGTTTCAAGCATTTTGTTTTCAGAATTACAACATGCTAATATTTGAAAGTCAACAATTTGGAGCTAATGTTCCACAAATAATAATACACTGCTGTAGCACCTGGGATACGCTAGATGCTGTATAATCCCATGGCCACCAAAATCAGATAGCAGTTTATCATAAATATTACAAAACCTTAAAACTTCTTACATTAATTTGTTTTTATAGTCAAACAATTTGCACTAGAACCTCACTATGTTTTATTGATTATAATACTCCAACCACTTTAGAGGAGATGGGATAATGACATTTGTGAAGGAGAACAGCAAGTGTTTTTCATGTTGTACACATGAAAGGTAATAAAACAGTCAGAAGCTGGTCAGACTCAAAGCGAACATCAGGACACATTCCTACCACTGTCAATAGCTGTTATCTTTGCAGACTGAAGTTTTGTGATCCCTGGTGACAAGGCAGATAAGAGTCTAGTTATTAGAAACTGCCCTGAGTGACTAAATGGAGGAGTTTAATAATTTTGTAAGAACACTCACTGAGGAAGAGTAACTTTTACCTAACCCCAGAGAACCTTAAGAACTGTATTTCCCACTTCAAAAACCATCTGTTTTTAAAGCCATCACAATATTGTAATATATTGCATTAAACAGATTTAAATCTGCAATTTTACATTAAAGCTTAGTTTAAAACACTGTATTTAAGAAACATTTAAAATATTTGTATGAGAATTAGAAGCAGCTAAAATTTGTCTTTGCTTTCCTAATCCTTTTCTAATACTTTTGAATTTTGCAAGCATACACAGTGGACAGAAAATTCCCATTACCTCTGTGAAGATGGAAGAATATGCAAGATAAAGGAATGAAAGCAAAAATCGTGTAATTATTTTTTAGTATAAATCTAGAAGATTTATAGTTTAAATCACACCACTCCGATGACTCTAAAAAGATTGCTTCTCCACTCACTGAAATAGTACTTTTTTTTTTCCTTACCTGGCTTCAAAACTATTCAACTATCTTTTCATCCAAATTTTTTCCTCTGCATTTTCTCCCCATGCACTACTAGTAGTGGGGAAAACAGCCTTTGTGGACTTTAGCTATTTTTACTTCAGCTGCCACCACCTACCCTAGGTACAAAAATTGAACAATTTCTTAAATTAAGTTACCAGAGCTATCTGATAGATTCCTCACCAGTTTTAAGCATTCATTAAGCAGGACATACAGGTTTAAAAGCATCCATTTTTGTGGCAAAGAGAGCACAGCTTTCATGAAATTACTCAGCTACACCAACTAACAAGACAACATCTTGAAAAAATGGTGTTACTCTGGACTTGTTTTCAGGTGTGTATTTATACACTGAACAGTTATGACAAGAAGAAAAAATATCCAACACAATTCTAAGGCTACAGCAGGAGTACAGAGAAATAACCATCTACTCCCATTCTTCAGAATTCTTCTAGTCATCAACTCCTGACTACATGGATACACAGGAAAACAAGTATTGGCACACAACTTGGGGTTCATATGCCCTTATTTGCTCTAGGCTTGCTAAATCTCTACCTGTCTTCAGGGTTCCCAAGCTTGTGGGTAAGGTAATGCAAAAAGATTTACGAGGCACAGGAAACTGAGAGGAAGGGAACATCCTATTCCTGTCCTCTTGGCTTGCAACATAGAGAAAAATCAAAAGCTCAACACAGATGACCAGATACCAACTCCTCTAAGTTGTGGAGTGAGCTGCAAGGCTCTAAAGCAAGGTTACTTGGGACAGCTCATGGCTGTATTTTCAGTTCTTAAACACAGTTACAGCAGTCCAAGCATAGCTAGATCAGCAGCAAAGTCCTTCAGTCACTGACAGCAATCTGCTCAGGAAACAGGAAAGATGCTGCAAACAATCTTCAACGCTGTTTTACTCATGACACTATTAATCCAGATGTGCAAAACTAAACTCAGTTTTTGTGAACAGCCCACTTACCTCACGAATGGCTAATCTGTCACTCAGCTCCTCAGCCTTGGCAATATCACCTTCAGCCACACACTTCTCTATGCTCAGTTCAAGGCCAGACTAGGGAAAAAAAAAAGGTAAGTGCCTTTAGAACGAAAATAACATATTTAAAGGGAGTACCTCCTTTCTAAAAATATTTCTTTCATAAAATTCTTTAAGACACTGCATAAACCTGTAATTTCTGTGTACCACAAATCACTCTGTCTGTGTATTGTAACGGACAGTATAATTAAGAATTCACTGAGAGGCCGCCTGAGCACAAATCATTGCATTAGTTCCACCTTATGTGCAGGATAATACTATAGGTTAAAAAAATTACACGGGCTAGCTTATGCCTGTCACAATAAAATTTCATCTGAAGATCTGGCTTATCTCTTCCATCCCTGGAGCTTTCGAAACAAAATTTGAAATATATGTGTCAGGTAACATGAAGAATGGCAATTACCACTGTATCGTTAGAGTTCTAAGATCTTATCTTTACCCAAAAACAGAGTTCTGGCACAAAGCCACTCCACTGTGCTAATAAATTAAAAATTCTAACAGCCCTATGGAAAACAATGAAAAAGCTTCAGAATTTAAAGACTGTTTTCTTATTTTCAGAAGTAAACATAACTTGTTTAATGGCAACACCTACCAATAACCTAATGATAAAGAGTAACTATTTCCTGAAAATTACAGTTGTAAACTTTTGATGGAACATAGAAATGTAGCACCGACTTCACAATTTCACAAAAAAAGTCATTCTTATAACAAAACACAATTTACAGCCTCACTAGGTTTAAATATTAGTGAACCTAAAGACAACACATTTGACAGTCCCATAACATACACTTTTTTAAGAGATAAAAGTGAAAAAGCTAATGTGATTCTTGAGAAACAGTGATCTGCAAACACTGCACTTGAATTATTTCAGGTGGCAAACGAAAAAAAATGCACAATTGGAAGTTGCAGTGATGGCAAATCCCGTTAAGATGCCTTTTCTGAAAATAATGAGATGCATCTTCCACTAGTGATAATATCCCTGAAATTACAATGAAACCATCTGCATTTGAACACCTTGGGAGTCATTCCAGATCTATCCTGAGCACTTTAAAGACAACTACATAGCCACCAAAATTAAAAAGCAAATCTTCATGACCTGCATGTAGAAACTTACTCTAAGAAAATGAAAAATACAAGAATTATCATAAAAGAAGCTAACTGAATAGAACTTACAAAGAACTTCATAAGAAATACTGTAGAACCAACAGTGCTACCAGAAACTCACAATATAGTGAGATTCTTAACTTACCCATCATGTCTGACAACTATTTCAGATATGACTAGTTACACAGCAATATTTCTGAACAGAATGTGTTATGAATCCACTCAAAATGTATGCTAGGTTTGCCCCTTTAATTCTTGTAGCCACTGGAGTCATCTGAAGGATTTATGTGACACATTTTAAAGTTAAAACACAATGAAGCAAAAAAAAGGCCAAATCAAACAATGCGTATGAAGTATTCTGTCTCTCACAACAGGAGAAAACAAAACCAGACAGGAAACAAGCCTGGACATCAGCAATCATTCAAGGACATTTATTTAAAAAGTTCACAAAATCGTCCTTCCTCAAAGTGACTGCATCCTTTACTCTCAAACAGCCTCAGTTTCATTCCTATCTCAGTTAAGGACAAGTTCTTTTACTGCCAAATACAAGCTGACACTGCCTTTGTAATGACAGTCACCTTTTGTGGAGCCCTGCTGCACACAGGTGATTCAAATCGATCATTGATTCCAAAGTATTGTGTAAGTTCTTTCCATTTGTCTTCATTTTCCAACTGCTGACTACTAAAAACAAACAAACAAGTCATTACTACAACCACTTCCCTTTCCACAACTTGTAATATCCTTTCCAAAGCTAAAATAAACTGTTCCATTTGGCAGATGTGGTCTTTTCACCCATTGAGTTTTTAAATAAAGTGAAATTAATTATTCCTTTCCCTTTGTAAGTGTAATTTCACAATCTTGAAAGCAAACTGATAGGTAGCTAGGTCCTAAATTTCATTTAGATTGAAAAAGTTCTTTAAGATTGAGTCTAACCATAAACCTAACACTGCCAATGAGGAAACAGAAGAGAAGGAACAGGCTGAACAGGAGCTTGTATGAAGGAAGGAGGAAGAACATTAAATCTATTAAAAATTACATTAAATAATACATTTGTGTTGATTTCTAAAATGAAGCAATAACACTCCATCAAGCAATCACTGGTACAAATTCAGCCTGCCCAACAGAGACACTGAAAAAATTTAAAAAATATTTTACACAGTGCTCAAAGCTAGGCTTTAGCTATGAATGTGGTCAAGCTTATTACAAGTTTTGCCTGCTACTAACAGACCTCAGGTAATCCCATTGACCTGGTTATACCTCTTAGCCACTTCATCGGTCTTTTTCTGTTTTTCTAAGGGGAAAAAAAAGAAAGAAAAATCCAACATTACACAGTGATACCCCACAGCATCCAATGAAGTTAACAGAGCTCTAATTGGTCACATTTCCTTCGAAAGATCAACACACTGGGATTTTTACCCAATGATCATGTGGATTTAAACCACACAGCTGTAAGAAACTCCTGCAACATCTGTGAAGTTTTAACCAGAATGTACAAAACTAGGTTTTATACACTTAACCACTATAAATCAGTATTAACTCTGTAAATTCTGCCTTCTTTTTAAGAAGAGGACAATTACTTGCATTCTATGCAGTAATCTACAACCTCACAACAACCTTGCAAGTGACGTATACAAGTGAAAAAATAAAATCCTAGTAACAGCTAGAATACAAGTCTTCACTAAAAAAAAACAACACATGAAAAAAATACCTCAAAATCCAAAAACCACCAACCCCACAAAACAGCTACTAATTCAGTTTGAAAAAGATAAATTCTGTTAATCATAAAAAAAACACCTTTTCGGCTGCGCTTTCTTTTTCGGCATCTGTTTTCCTCTTTTACTTGCATTTTCATTTCACGGTGTTTCTTCTGAAGCTCCACAAATTTCTACAAGATTACGAAAAAGCAACTCAGTATTTTTAATTTCCCCCCATTTTTAAGAAATTACATAGAGAAATATTAAATTATCCAAAGTGCCTTGTGTTATCTAGTACATCTCAATTTATAAATCAAGACCATGCGACTCTGATGATGTTAAACTGGAACTGGTGCTAATCTTTCACCACCTCTCTCTGACTTTCTGCCCTCCCTACATCCCAGGACTGTTCAGATCTGACAGTTCTCTCATGGGATGTGACACAGAACACACTTTTGCGTGTTGTGTACTCCAGAGCTACACCATGTATTTTTATTGCCTAGCTGGTAGTTCGTAACCCACAAATTAGTGACAGCACGGTCCTTGCACAGCAAGCTACCTACAAGGATTGAGAGATGAAAGCAAACAACTATTTTTTGCCAATTCTTATTTTGAATCCAAAGCCTGAAACACATTGCTTTGTTAAGAGGCTTTTTTTTCCCCCCCAGTCTTTACATGCAACTGCAAAGTCAGGAGGTTATAAAGTCTTGAGTCTGAATGCTTAAATTTAACCCTTACAGCAAGCAGCAGGGCACACCTTCCCCTCCCAGGGGAGGCACACCTCCCCTTCCCACAGAGGCTGAAACACTAAGCTGTAAATCCTTACCAATGCAGAAAGCACCTACCAAGCAGTTCAGAACCTATAATTCACTGAAAACACAAGTTTTATGCAACTGCATAGTTATGACAACTCCTGGATGCGCTTTCAATCACCACCAAACTGCCACCTAATCACTTCTTTCCTAAATTCCTGTTCACCTTGCTTTAAACAATCTAAAGTTTGCATACTCTGATCATATTTTATCTAATTTCAGACTTGTATATTGACTATTCAACCCTGAATTATTTTAATCTAAAAATCAGCCATTTGAGTACACTGCATTATGCTCATTTGGAGACCTGCGATGATACATACATTCCAGATATTTACAGAAACTCCAGGAGGGCACGTTTGAGATTCACTTTCTTCATCTGTCACTGATACAATAGGTTCACTGCTGGCATTACTTTCTTGTCCAGTCCCCTGAAGTCTTTCAGTATCTTCTTTTGAACAGGAATCAGGTGATTCTTCTCCATCATCAGAACTTAGATCAACATCACTCTCATTCAGTCCTGGAGGCAACAGCCCACTCCACATCTTCCAGTTTAAATAAGTCCAGACTGTTTCAAGTCACTGCAAAGACACCAGGTTACCCATTCCAACACAAAAACAACCTGCAGAAGAGAGAAACAGAAACAGGAAAGTACGTCATCAGAAATATTTCAGCCTATCTTTAACTCTGTAACTATCACAACATGTTTTAGACAAGAATTATAAAGGTCCTAATACTTACTGTTTCGGAAAGAAGACAACTTGAATACAGAGGCTGACACTGCTGGCTCTTTTCTACCCCACTCCTTGTCCTTTAAAGTTGTGCCCCATGCGTTCGCTTACAGCTTTCAGTTTAGGGCGACACTGTAGCAAACGCCTCGAGCGCCTGCACAGGGACAACTTCCCGGGACAGCACAGCCACCTCCCTTCGCCGGGCCGCGACAGGGAGGAGCCCGTCCGGGGAGGCGGCAGGCCGCGGAAGCTCCGGGGCTAGCGACACGAACAGAAACGCGGCTCAGTGCCGGCCTGAGGGAAGGCAGCCGGCCCTCGCCGTCCCGCCAGTCCCCGCCCGGCCGGCGGGGCTGCCGGAGCCCCCTCGGTGTCCCCGCACGGCCGGCGGCGCTGCCGGAGCCCCCTCACTGTCCCCGCACGGCCCCGCGCCCAGCGCTCCCGGCCGTGTTTACCTGGCCGCCATCTTGGCACCGGCGGAACACCCTGCGCGCGGATTGGGCTGGCGGCGCAGCCAATCAGCGGGCGCGTTGGTCAACATGGCAGCGGGGCGGGGCGGGGCGGTCCCGGGCAGGCCGGGGTGTCCCGGGGCGGCCATGGCTTCCGTGCTCGGCCGTGCTGTGAGGGGAACGGGGCTGCAGGGACGGTGTGTGCTGGCGAGGAGTTGTCAGAGTCTCCAAATCTTTTAGGTTGGAAAAGGCCTCCGAGGCCACCGAGTCCGAGTTACGGCCCAACGCCGCTGCGTCAACCAAACTGGGTACTACATGGAGTCCTTCCTTGAACACCTCCAGGGCCGGTGACTCCACCACCACCTCCCTGGGCAGCCCGGTCCAATGTTTAGTCACTCTTTCAGTGAAAGGGTGTCTTTTTTCACTGAAAGTCACCCCTTCAGTGAAAAAACTGCTCCTGATGTCCAACTTAAATGGCAACTGATGCAACAGAAGGCCATTTCCTCTCATCATATCTCTTCTTTCCTGGGAGCAGAGCCCGACACCAGTCTGGCACCAGCCTCCTGTGGGGAGTTGTGCAAAGCGATAATTTCCCCCCTTGAACCTCTTTTTCTCCAGACTCAACACCCCCAGCTCCCTCAGCTGCTTCTCATCACACTTGAGCTTCTTTCAGAAGAAGGACAAACATCAAATTGTACAGCAATCCTTGCTGCAATAAAGGAATATGGCATTTCTTCCAACAGTAAGCCTTGTAGTTAAGCCACACCAAAGTGTTTATGCTGGGACAGAATGACGAGGCTCATGCTCTTCAAGAATTGAAAAATCTTTCCGAAGTTCCCAGTAGTGTCTTGGATTACTGTATTAAAGAGAAAACCACAAAAACGCCAAGTCTGTGCAGAGCAAAGGACTTGTTTATCTGGAAGATTCTGTTACACCTTGTCCTTTCAGCTTTCATAGGTAACACAAGTATTTAGGAGCAGCCTGAAGATGATTCAACAAGAACATTTTGTATAGAAGGAGCAACAGGAAGGGAGGCAGAAGGAAAAGGTGAAGGGACAAGGCTGACATCACTAGCACTGAAATGTATCTGAAAGATAGGAGGTTTCCCATCTTCCAAGTAATTTGTGAGAAGATGTACTTTTGAGTGGCAGTTTGATGGGTTGAAAACTGTATCTCAGTATGACAATGAGACTTTTGAGAAAGGAATTGCTGGCCCCAAACCACAACACGACCCAGTTGTGGACAAACAACAGGGGAATGAGAAAAGGGCAAATGTTATGCAGATGGGTAATTGGGAATATGGTTTTGAGTAAGGGTTTCTTGGTTGATCCCAGCTTCTGGGATTGGCTGTGCATGGAAGGAAAAGCTAAATGCCTTTTAAATCAGATCTTCAGATTGTTTTCTTTTTTATGCCATAATTTTGCATCCTCAGATTCATTTCTGAAATCAATTAATTCCGTAAGTAATCACTTTTTCATGAACTACATGTAAATTTCACACTCAGCTTGCTAACTAGATTTTCCTCTCATCTGGGAAATCAATTTTTAAGAGAGTTATTTTATTTACATTGAATAAGTGGTTGTATTTGGTACACAGATAACTGGTAATTAATAATTGTATTGATACTGGATATTCACTGCCATTTGTTCTAGCAAGTTGATAGACCATTATGCTGCATGATATTTTCTTAATGTGACCAAATTTGAACACACTCAAAAAATTGAAAGGTGTGTGAGATCTTTATGACCTGTAAATTTATATGTTTGGTAGGGATACATTTTCAGAAGGCAAATTTAATTTCATTACACAATTTTTATCCAAACATCATGCTCCTTATTTAGTATCCATAACCAATTTGTAGCAAGAATGGCACTGGTGGTGCACTGTGGTCAAATATTCACATTAATTGCATTTTATAATTACAAGTTAAATGTACTTGTCATTTTAAAAGCCACATTTTCAGGGTAATCTCCAGTCCTCCCACAAAAAAATTCTAACTTCTCACAGGTTCTTCCATAGGAAAAATGGTGGCAAGAGCTCCTGCTCCTGCAGGACATTCATCAGTCCACAAGTATTTGTATTCACAAAGTCAGTGCTTGATGAAACTACAAAAGAAATTGTTGGCTACTTATCAGAATTTGCAACTTACTGCTGGGGTTTTGTGTTGAAATAATGTATAAAGTCTTTTTATCTGCAGAAGAAAATAGAAGGCAGCACAACCTTGTGACCAACCCTGATGTCCCTACATCAAATTTGCTGCTATTGTGGCCAACATTTGATTCAGTGTTGAATTCTTCCGATGGCAATTTTCTGTTCCCCATTGAGCAAATATTCAAATAATCTGATTTATTTCCTTTTGGTCAACTGATCTAATTTCCTTTCTCACTTGAATTCCTGTCCTGGAGACCTGCCAAACAATGACTCTCATGAATGAAACGAGTCATGCCTTTGAGATTCCTGTGGAACATCAAACTGGCACAACACAGTAATTACAGCTTAGCTATTTCTGATGCTGTTATTAAAAATGACTTGAACTTTAGAAAGAAGGACTACTGTAATTAAATGTAACATCAAGTTTAATTTGAATCTTCCAGGATCTCTATGATTTGTCAGGTTCTAGCAATTTTCTCTTTAGCTCTTCCTTTACCTGCTGTGGGATATTTACAGATACTACCATGAGTCCCAGTTCTGAGAGTGTACTTTGTCAGATGTATTTCGGGTTCTTTTTGAAACTCTCTTAATGAGTATCAGTCACGGAAGTGGTCAGATTTGTCAGATCCCAGAAAAGCTGGTGGCTGTGTATGTTCCAGGTCCCCACAAAGGGTTCTCACAGTGCCATTCACATTTTTCAGGCCAGCTATAGAACACACTGAAGGCCTGAACTAGTTCCTTGGGTGTAGGTTTGAAAGCATGTTTAGCTAACCACAAATACTCCTGTACATGCTTATTTCCACAAAATATACACTGTTTCCTAGTGCAGAAATGAAATCTACTCCAACATAAATTTTGCATTATTACCTGGTTTTTAGCAGTAAATGAGGATATAAGAAACTTTTTCTTAAGCAGAGAAATGTGCCACATTCTATCCTTTTGAAACACAGTGTTTTCAAACTGTGTCAAAATGATCAAGAACTGGATTATTCTTTAAACATAATAAGAAGGCCTTATTGTATTAGCAGATTACAGTCATTGTGTTGGTATACTATCTACCTTGTATTCATTTTTGCTAACATAATGAGAAATTTTTCTAGCATGGTTATATTTTAATACAATAAAATGGTGTTTGAAAGGAAAATTAGTATGATTTTAAAGAGAGATGTAAAGACAATAAAATAGCCTCTGAGTTTTCTCTCCTAAACTTTTAATTTGTTGCTAACTTAAAATATACTTTTTATCAATCCTTTGAAATAATTATAGTCAAATTAATATTTAAAGTCAGTTAAAAGGTTTACAGATGGCCTTTTTCTACATACTCTGCTGTATAACGTGTAAGGAAGTCTGCCCAGATGTTTCTAAATTTTCTTATTTTAGAGAAGTACGTAACTGATTAATGTATCATCAAGCCCTGAGCTTTAATGAGAATATTTTCATGGCACCATTCACAATATCCTTGCTCCTCTGAAGTTTGCATTTTGATGAAATTCTGACCATAGAGTTGGAAAGAAATGTCTGTGGTTTTAAGCATCAGCAGCCCCTGAACAAGTTGCTTTGTCTACTCTTTTAAAAGGCATTTCTAAAGCACTAACACACAGTGAGTATTCAGGGAGGAAGTAAGACCTGCTCAAAATTCCAGATTGAACCTTGAAGATCTGTACTCAGTTCCCATTCTTGCCCCAGGTTTCCTGTGAGGAATGAACAAGGTATTTTCAACTTTGGTTCCTCACAGGTGGAAGAGTTTTCATCACCCTTGTCTGTTGTGAGCATAATCTCTGAAGATTTTGAGTCTATTTGGACTTCTGGGCATCAACAGACACTGGCCAGGGCTGCACTGGATTTCAGAGGGTCAAGCCAAGGAGCAAATAACAATTGCACAAGTTAGTCTTGCAGTGCAGGTCTGACAAAAAAGTGTGAGTTCTTCAAGGTGCTGATGACCTGGGTTCTCTGGAATAAATTTTTTGTGGAAGGCAGAAGCATAAGTGCGCTGTTGTGGATGTACCCACACCAACCTTAACCTGACTCGACTGGATCCCAAGGGCAAGCAGTGAGGGTGTGAAATTCACTTCTCCTCGTGCCACAGCATTTTTTCGTCCCTTTGGGGTTCCCTTGGAGTGTGGGGACTATTGTGTTTTCTGACCTGACCCCTCTGATGCTGCATTTGTTATTTTGAGTGCAGAATATGTTTTATGGAAGTCATGTAATTAACTACAATGTGAGGGTCTTCACCCTAGTATTGGACAAATGTAATTGATCCAAGTGTATCAATCCCAATTTTATTGTAATGAATACAAAATCTTTATGCTGGATTGGGATCTTGGATGCATTTCTCTGGAATAGAAGAGAAACACCCTTCTGCCATATCACCAAATGGAGTGGCAGCTGATTTTTTTTACACAAAAAGAGCCAGTAAGCTGCTTTCTTAACCTCTCGGAGAGTTTTGCTTTATGTATTAATGGATGTTGTTTAGAAGTACAATAGGGAGTCTTACAGCTCATGTGGCACTCAGATATGGAGCTAGGGCAAGATACTTAACCTCTCCTTGGTTTAGTTTGTGAAACAAACAACACTATTTTAACTACTTTTCAAGGATATTAGATAAAATTAATTAGTTTAGTATTTGTACTGCAATAAAGGTCTGTATAATTGGAAAGTCTTGTAAGAATCTCAATCGTTTTATTTTTGTGTTGATTTAACTTTGAAGGGCTGGTTTTGTGACTTTGTACTGTATTTGATGTGTACTATTGTTTCATTTTTATAAATAACAGCTGATTTTTCAAGCTCCTGTAACAAACCTATTTAGTCTCTGTGTATACCAATGCCCTCTACTGGTTTGAAACACAATCGCTCAACAGAGGGTATTGCTGTTCTCCTTTATTGAGAAAACTGTAATATTTAAGTTGTTTTCCTTTTGAGAGCAGTAGAATTTTGGTTGTATAGCCAGGCTTTCTGTGAAGTGCAAGAAGCTGCACCATGGGCAAGCTGACCCCTGGGTGACTCTTGTGCTACACGTGTGATTCTGTGTCAGTTTTTTCATTGCTTTCTGTGTTTTTGTTTCACTGGATTTGCTGTTCTTGCCTGAAGGCTCCTAGGTAAGCAATCCTGAGAGGGAAGAAGACACACACCTGAGACTTGCTCAGTACAGAGCCACTGTGTAGATGTTCCCTCAACACAATGGCCACCACTCTAAGGAGCCTCTCTGCTCTTCAGCCTGGTCCAGGGCCTTCCAAAAGTGGGGTGGTTGTGTTGACAGGCTGTGATATAAACAACCCTTGAGGCACAGGAGCTGCAGAGGTAATGAAGTGCCTTGAGGGAAAAGTCTTAACTATCAAGGGATGGATCCACTTCCCCCTGCCACAAACCAGGGGTCACGTGGCTGAGGAATGTGTATCCACAGATAGTGCTACCGTCAGAGAACTCTACTTACAGGTAAGTAACTCTTCTTTAAAGGAGGTATCTTTGTGTGGCAGACTGTTTATGGGAGCAATTTGAATTGAACTTTAAATGAAAAAGGCATATCTCTGTAAGTGGTAATAATTTTAGTCATCTCGCTGTGGCTAGGGGTTGTGGAATTCATTAGCACAGATTAACATATAAAGTGGGTGAGATATCTAATAGCAAACGTAGAGGTTTAGGGACCTTAATTCATCACTGAATGAACAGCGTGTACAGTATTAGGGACTATGAAATTTTTAATTTACACAAAGTGTCCAAGAATATAGGGAATAAATTTAAACCCAAAACAGATAATGGAGCTGTGCCCTGCCTAGCTGGCAAGTTGAATTGTTTTTACACTGAGTGAAGAAAGCTAATTATCCCAAGCACAAGGAGACTGCTAAAAATAATAAGATTATAAAGAATAATTTGCTGATATAATTACAACAAAATTGGGTACACACAATCGTCAGATACATGTATTGCTTGACCTGGGCGAGAAAGTGAAATAAATCCTTCCTCTATAGCCTTCGTAAATTTGTTTTTATCATCTCCAAGTGGTGTTTGCACAGGCAGCACAATTTGCATGTGTAATGTGGCTGTACAAATTGACAACAAGTAAATTATTCAAGGAAATAGGCTGGTCGTGGGTCTGAACTATCTCGCAAAGCCTATTCATTTTGAAGAATCACTGAGACGTGAAGCTCATACATCAACCATTTTCTGACAATCCTCAGACTTATTGTCTCCTAAAATGTCATTATGGCTATTATTTATGAAGCTAATTCATTTATTAATATATATTTAACTCTGACTTGTCATGCACCTTAGCAGGCATTCTGTGCACTGCATATTTTTGAATAGATGAAAGAGTTTTGCATGCTTTAATGATTACTGTAAGCTGCTATAGATTTATAGAATGCAGCTTTATTATCTACTTGCATTAATACCTTTTTGTAACTTTTTTTTCCTTAAGGCCATCAAATATAAATGGCAAATGACATATCCAAAAGATTGTATAAAAAAAGAGATTTTCTCAGAGTTTGTTGAATTTTAGAATAAAATGTGGTAGCTAAATGTTGAGGCCTAACTCATTTCTAGGAATCTACAATAATTATGTTGATTTTTTTGTGTATTTTGCTGAAAAATATAGAATAAATGATGTAAATTCAGATGTTTGCTGTATTTTTCTCTTTGAGCACAAGTAGCCATCTTTTGATTATACCAACAGAGGGAGTAGAGTTTGAAGGGGGGAAAATGTAGCAGACGGAAAATAACTCTGTTCTGCAATAGTATACATATCATATAGATAATTTCCCTCATATAGAACAGTCTTTAGGAAATGAACAGCACAGAGAGTATGGATTATGAGGTTGCCTATGGTTCTTGGATTTTTTCATCTTGATTCACTTATCTTTAGGGCATATTAAAAGACACAGGGATCACAGTAACCCTTTCCTGACGTCTACACAGTGTTAAGAAACTAAAAATTGCAATCTGCTAACAGAAACATATTTGAGGTAGTTCTAAATTTTATTACACACAGAGAATTCAGATTAGACTTGTAATTATAACAAACTGGCTAATTTAAATGCACAGTTATTTTGACTGTATGGTCCATTTGACTATTTTCAAGGAGCCTATCATCACAGTTGGAGGTTACTGGCCTGATTTGGAAGTTATGAGCTCCTGCTTGTGATACAGGTTTGATTTTGTCACAGATTTGATGGGTCACTTAGTCCTGCTCCCTCAATGTTTGTTCCCATCTGTAAGATGAGGATCAGAAGTTTGCCTTGTTTCCTGATGGTACAAAGGAATAACATGTAGGGGTAAAAGAACTCTCTGGGTAGAGTTGTTCTTTGGTATTAAAATTAGGAACTGTCATGTTTTTCACCTGCTCCCAGGATGTGCCATGTAGTAAAACCCATAGGATTTTGTTACACTATGGAATGGACAGTCTGTGACCAAGGAGGAATTTCATAGTCTGTCATTACCTTTCCATCCTACAGAGCTGGGCTCTTCATGGACAGAGCTATTTCTCCTTAAACAGAGCACAAGAAAGTTTTCAATGTCAAGACAAAGAGTCTTTGCAAAACAAAGGATTACCAACCCTTTAGGTAGCATGAAGATATTTTAAAGCTAATTTTGTAGTGGTGAATACAATAGATCTTCATGTTGGAAAACTTACTACTTTGAATTCTTCAACTTCTTTAGAATGTGAATAAGAACACAAAAAGTTATATAGGAGCAAACTTAAGTAACCAAAATAAGGGCACTGTGAAAATCCAACTCAATCCAGACAAAGAAAAAGAAAGTAGTCATGTGGTTCTGAGTATGTGTGGTGAATAAATAAGGCTTTCTCATGTCTGGATGTCAGTAAGAATAATTACTTTCTGTGCTTTGGAAATAGAAGCTTATGTTTTCTAAAGTATTCTGGTACTTGCAGTTTCAGGTGCCTGCCTTGAGACATCTTAGAAAGTAAATGCAGACTTGTAGAATACTTTTTTTAAATGGAACTTTGTCAGGTGATCTAAATTTGCTCTATGGTAACTCCAAATGTTTTAAAATTGGAAAAAACAGCACACATTATTGAGCTTTTGGAGCTTAAATACATTTTTCCACTTCAAAAACTCCCAGTATAAACACTGGTTGGTGTTCCAGTTAGACATCAATCATTCAATAATCAATGCCTTTATAGTTTTTGATCTTGATGGCCAGTTTCAACTAAGAGAAGAGGTTCACAAGCTCTCTGAAGGCTTTTTGACTGCAGCCAGTTAGAGACTGAAATTAATGCTGCCACTGCACCTGTGTGGAAGGCTGATTTCTAGCATATTTGGTGTTTTTATTTAATAACAATATTTAAATAATCCCAAAATGACATATTAAAGAAGAAAATTAAATGTTTCCTTGTTATATTACAACATTAGAGACTTCCTACTTACATTTTTTTACAAATTAAAAAGATAAAGAAGAGATTGACTGAATTGTTTAAAAAGAGCTTTTATTTTTTTCATCCAACAAGAGATTACAGACTTCTATAAAGACCCGGTATGGCACATCAAACTCTAGTTTATGCCATTTCTGTTTATGGTAGTGGAGCTATTTTTTTCTTTTCGGGAGATCAAAATGCCACCTGCTACATAAGATATTCATTCATCTTTATTCAGTAACCTGTAAAATTCAGAGTGTAGAGAAGGTGCAAATCTGCTTGATAGTTCTGGACAAAATTTTTTCAGCTGTGATTTTCTGAGTGGCTCAGCTGTAGAGCCTCAGAATGATGTGTGAAGAAAGTGCCCCATCAGACTGCCTGTGCAGCTCTTGCTGCTGCTCCTGATGACACTAATCCATATTCCACTTCTAAGTTGGCTGCTTCTCAGGGAAACGCTGCTGCTTCAACATCTTTTACTGCTGATCCTGTTTTACATTTTTGGAACAACTGAGGAATTCTCGTATCCTCTTTTATAACCAGGGAGAGTAAACACCATTTATTGTTTCATAAAACACAATTTGTGAACCACACAATCATTGGGTGTTCCAGCTGCAATGCCTTGTGCTGTGTTTTAGTGTATCTTGTGATAGTCCTTGTTGGCTATTAGTGTGTCAGGCTGTATGGACAGCCTGAGTGACCAGTTTGAGATTCTTCCCAAGTGTCAGGTCTCTGTAGCTGCAATAATCAACTCACTTTGCTGTGGGCAGTGTGTCAGGAGCATGCCAGCTGATACCCAGGGGACAGCCTGGAGCTGCCTGCTGCTAATCCTTTCAAAGGAGGCATGTCCTGAAAGGACATGAAGTGAACAGCTTCCAGATGCCACAGTTGCAACCAGCCTACCAATTCCTACCCCAAAACTGCTTTCCTTTTAATTAAACCAATAGGTGCTTTGGAAAAAAAAAAAAAGTTTGAACTGTTATATTTAAAAAAAAACTAACTAAAGGAAAACATAAACCAGGCTTTTTCATTGTGTATTATCCTTCCTTCTGATGCAGTCACCCAATCAAATATCATTATTATCATTGTGCAGCTAAAGGATGCTAACCATCACGATACCATGGGAATGCAATAAGAAGAGCAGGGTTGTAAACCCCAGGGCTTAATCCTGATCAAATTCCAAGTTCAATGATTATATTTGCCCCTAGACTGATAACCAATTCTTCACTGTAATTTTAAACATTTACACAGTATTGCCAAGTGCTGACAGCTTCAGAAATAGCAGTAGCATATCAACTGTGGACGTTGACATGCCATATTGTTAATTGTATTTGCAAAGCACGTTGGGATTCTTTGGGATAGAAGAGTCACTGCAAAAGGTAAGGTAATTGGTGTGTGTATTTGGGGGCATGAAGGGGTCCTGAGCACACATTGTTAAGTGAGTGCTGTTTAATTTCTTTTGATATCTGAAATGGTCTTTGATTAGAAATAAACATGTCAGGAAGAATTATTTATTTAAATAAAGAGAGGAATTAATGGTTGTAAATCAACACACATTTTGGAAAATGTTTCTTCTTAATTCTACGTAAGACAGATCATCATAACTTAGCACATTTAACCATAGGTTTATTGTGTCTCATCATTTTTCAAGAGTAATTTTCCAAAAGCTTTAGAATTGGAATGTTGTTAAAAAATTGAATGTGATGCTTACAATAAACTGAATCTTGTTCTTTTCTCATTAAGCGCTGTCTTGCCTACTTGCAGTTTACACAGAGCTGGATTCCAAGAGAAGGATGTAGTTTAAGCAAGGGAGACATCATCTATCCCATCTCTTGTCTTTAACAGCCCATCATTTATATTGTAAGAACCCAGGATATTTTCTTCATTTTTTTTTTTTCTTCAAAATTGCATAGTATTGCTCTGCTT
The DNA here is from genome assembly GCA_013397075.1 of Rhabdornis inornatus. Taxonomy (NCBI): domain Eukaryota; kingdom Metazoa; phylum Chordata; class Aves; order Passeriformes; family Rhabdornithidae; genus Rhabdornis; species Rhabdornis inornatus. Next base: position 365,773 of record VWZS01010874.1, on the reverse strand, counting down.
CTTCCTTTTTTTTTCTTCCTGGGAAAATACATTCTTTGATAAGGGCTCTCTTAAATCAGTGCTGAGTATTTTAAGTTCTAAATTTAGTGTTCCTACTCTCTATTCTTCATGTATTGAGTTCCACCTATTTCAAAATGTCAGAAAGCCCCAGCATATATTTTCTATATATTGAGCTGTGTGCAAACAGCAGAAGTCTATCTGATGTGGATTTCTGAATTGTTTGGGGTTTTTTTTTAAGGATAGCACCTTCCTTACTTCCACTGTTATATTATGGGTAGACACCAGTAAGACTGATTCCTCTAGCCTGTCTTTTGGTGTAGGAATCAAATCCAGGCTGGTTTGTATCAGGCCCTTGATGAAACTCAGAAATACTAAATCAGGCTGGCCTGACTGTTTAGGTTGACTGGTTCAATTCCCAAATTGAATCCAATGCTTTTAATCAAGACTCCCAAAGAATGGATGCCTCTTTTGAGGTGCAGGCACCACTTGGTAAATAAAATATTGTTTTTCAAGAGTGCTTTGAATTTCTTCATTAAGTAGCTGCTGCATTTTGCAGATGGTTGGATCAGCAGTGAGCTCTGTGCAGCTGTGTGTGGTTGGCAGACAGGTGTGTAATTTTTGCGTTCATGAGTTAACCATCAGCAAGGAATAGATTTTACCAGCAGTGGGAAAGGGAGGAGTTGAGTGCAAGGTTAACCATGCTGTTCACACTTCTACACAGCCAGTGTCAAATTCTGTTTTGTATTGCAAAGCTCAACTGCCTCCCCTGTGGTGCTTTCATGCATTCAAATTGCCGGCTTCTTAACAGCAAAGAGTTCTTAAAATATTTAGTGTTTATGAGAATGCAGAGTAGCACAATGTGTTTTGGAAGTAACTGAAACATGCAGTACATGAGTTCATGGAGTGGAAAGGGACAGTGAACTCCTATAAAACTTGTTTACATTGTGTTGGGTAGTGACAGATTTATGTATAATCATGGAACAATCTGACTTTCTTCAGAACATAAATGGGTTTTTACAAAAAAAAATTTACTTTTTTTTAAAATTACCTTTACATTTTTTATATTTTTCCAGTTTGACACTCTGATTAGGGAAACACCTCAAAAGCACAAATGGCCTGAAGTTTTCCCATTTCTTGTATAGTAATGAGGTAAGTCCAAAGAAGTACTATGCAGCAGTCCTCTCAAATATTCTCTTCAAATTTATAAAAAATATAAACAAAAAGGGATGATAGAGGAAAAAACAATTACTTGTGCAAAAGTCCATGTATTGGAATGAAAGAAATTATCCACAGCAGTCACTTTTGGAAGCCATATGTACTCTGTTTTATCTTCCTGAAAGTTAGGAATATACTTGAGATTGAAATTTTAAAAAACATTCTAAGATAGAGATGGATTAGGGAGCAATGCTACATTTATTAGTTGCCTTTAGTGAATAATCCACTCCCCTTTCCCATGTGCTTGGTTTCCACTGATTCACATAGAAAATGTTCAGAGATGGTTGTTGAACTCAATCTGCCCCATACGTTATTACTGCAGGACTGTGCTATTTGGTGTACTAATCTCAATAATATGTATGTATGTATTTTCTTAAACTTCCAGAGTCATGTTTCTAAGCATTTGAAGCATAGATCCTATAGGATTACCTAAATCTGACATTTATCTGGGTAAAAGCTAACATATAAAGCGTCATAGCCAATCACATGTTTTTTATGCTTTCCCTTGGAAATGAAAGAGTTCTGGAAGTGACACACTAACAATAATGCATAATCTGTACACGTGAAGTAATCTTTACTGCTTTGTTATTTCTTAAAAATGCAACATACACCACTCAAAATGCGGGTTGTCTTTGTAGTTGAGAATCATGATATTTATTGTATGTAGCACAATAAGTAAATCATCATTGAAAATTTGAATTGGGAGAAATTAGCTGATTGGGATTCCAAGGCATGCTGTTATTTTTTTAGTCATGTAGCTTTAGAGTACAAATCAGTGGCAAAACTCTGTTCTTAGTTATACCCATATGGAAAGAAAATATGTAATCATGAGATTACATGACAGATCAAAACACCATAGGTCTTATTTTGCACACTTTCATAAAATTTGAGGCCTAGAAGGAAGTTTTAAGTTTATCTAGACTATCTTACACAACCCAAAGAAAGCTTAACTATGTCATTTTTATCTTACTCTACCTCACGGTTCTTAATAGTCCAAAACTTTCTTTAAATACTTAATTGATGTAATTTGGACTGACAGTTGAACCTATTCTCCTCTCTAACCAAACCTGACCCATAAACCATTCTCTAACTTTCCTGTTCACAAGACAAATTATAAAAACAAATGTATCAAGAACTATGTTTGCTTCTTCTACTTAAGATGTCATGAAATTCCCCATGCAAAATTTGACTGAAAAAAAATAAAATCATAAACAGAGATGTTAAAAAGAAAGGTCTGTTACTTCCCCTATTTCTGTTCTATGAGACTATAGAATAATAAATGGAACATTGTGTCAGACACAATCCAGTATGTATTCTAGTCAGATATTGTTCAAGTGTGGCAAGAAAATCTATCGTCCTAAAAGTGTTGAAATTAACCCTACCTTCCTTGTGCCCAAAGAAGCCCAACTACATATGCTATTAGTGTATAGCTATCATAAAAATAAATTAGCCAGTCTGCATTTTCAGGTTAATCTTCAATTTCATAATTGAATCAGTAATTACTATAAGTTCATATAATTAGGTGCTAACACTTAATTGAGAATTATTTATTCAGGAATCTTCACTATTGTAGCATTTTTTATAGCTCTAAATGATTCTGAGTAATGGACTGCATCAAATAAGCTTAACCAGAAACTGAATGGACATTACTTGGAATCTTGCATTCAGCTATTCTGAACTGCTTTTTATCACTGAGGTTTTTGTGGACACAAAAGTAGAAGCAGTGGTTTTGGCAGTCCTTCTAATTCTATCCATGGCTGAAGTGCCACCTGAGCATTTTCAAAGGAATGAGCCAAATTATATTGGAGAGTCCTGCTGTGTCCAGTGTTGTCAGTGAACGTTCCAAGAGGACACTTTAAGTCTCTGAGAATAAGTGATTTACAAACCCTGATCAGTATCTGGTAGTTGCATGGGTGCTTCTACCTTTAGCCTCATATCCAAACATGGATTCATAATGTGTTAGTTTCACAAAAAAATGAGTCTTTATATCTTAGTATGTTGGTGCTATGGCTAATAAGCCAGAATGCACAGTGATGCAGTTTAAAGATTGTCTCAAAGATCAGTGAGATTTTCTCTGAGAGTTTTTCTTTTATTTGGATTAAATTAATCCCTGACGGTAATTTAGTGAACATGCACCAGTTAAACTCTGGCTTCATCCTTGTTGTCTGTACTTAAGTCAAGGTTCACTTTTTCTTTCTCATATGGTTTGAACAAGTTACATTTCTTCTATGTACTTGAATTTTCTTGAGTTTGTCTCATCCTTCTCTTTGCCTGCTGCACCAGTTGACTCATTCCAATGTTGGTCAAAGCATAAATCAATGTGGATCACTTGTGAGGTCTGACAGGGGAGTTTGGGCTTGAGCTAACATGACAATAGATTAAGAGAATATGTCTGACTTTGGCAGATAATACTCAATATGCAAAATTAAAGAAATATAGAATAATCAACTTTTTACCTGAGTCCTACTATAAATCAGGTCAATCGTATAGAAGGAAATATGAAAATTCAGAAGGCAACTTGTGTGTTATGTCCAAATTTTGCATTGCTGATTAAATGTATTCCAAACCAAGATGTGTCTTGGTGAGCAGTTCACAGTGGTTTCATTTGCTGGTTCAGGAGATAAAAAAATGCCTTTTTCAAGATGGTGTGAGAGTGTTAACCTGACTCCCAGGGAAGTTAGTGTTAGTTGTGCTCTTAGATGTCTATTTCCCACTTTATAAAGTAACAATGAAGGGCAGCAGGTTCAACAGAACTTCAGAATTACTTTGATAAATTTGTCAGAGGGAAGAAATATTAAAATCTGTGTACTGTCTGTTTGCCTTTTTTCTTTAAATATACATTAATTATGACTACATAAAAACCTTTTACCATAGCTAATTAATCAGAATCTCCTAATAAACTATGTGTCGACAGCACTATATGTCTAATTAACTTTTTCACTTCAGAATTGTACAGCTGAATAAAGAAGAAAACATTACCTGATGAATTCTTTTATTTTATGATGATATCTCTAGAGGCAGAAAAGACAGCGGCTTAAATGCCATCTTAAATTACATCTTGGCCTTGGCAAGCTTGCAGCTGGTTTTGATTTGCATGGAAACCATTTTTGTAAGACTCATATTCTCTGAAAAACAGAACTTAAAGCTATAACTAGAATAAATTATCTATAGCTATTTAGGGCTCTATTAAATCTAGATGCTAGGCACCCTTTTCACATGCAGAATGCAATGGAACAGCTTTTAATACCCTGTCAACCTGTTCTGTGAAAAGTCGATTGGGCAGGGAAGGTTTGATTTGGCTGGTTTTATTAAAATATCTTTCCTCTCCTTACACCATCATGAACCACTCAGCCTAATTTAAACCAGGCAAATTCACCAATCTGTCTTGCATGTCTGTAGAAACAGCTTTTATTTTTTAAAGTGATGACATCTACCCATAACTGTTGGCATGCAAGCTCAAGACACAGTTATTCATACACTGCTGATAGGGAATTGTTCTTTCTATGATATACCAATATAGAGAGCACGTTCATGGATTAACTGCATCCATGTCTCCATCTTTTGATTGCATCATTCTCTCTGCAGCCAGTTGACTTATCCCCGGGACACAGGGGAAGGGTCAAATCAAATCTCCTTAGACTCTTGTTAGTCAACCTTTTAAGTTTGTTATGCTTTCATAATTTAGAAACTATCCACCTGCAGTACCACTGTGGAATGTAACTCTTGTCACACCATGCAGGAGTTTGTAAGAAGTCCTCTTAGTACAGTAAAAATATGATCTAATCAAGTCATATCATAGTTTAATTATAATTATTTACTTAATAATTATTTACATCAGAGTTTAATTTGATCTGTCTGAATTCAGTGCTCATTTACTGTGGTGCAGATCAGCTAAATCAAGGGAACTTGTTTGGGTATGTACCCATGAGAAAAAGGAAAAGTGTATAAATAGTTATAAATATCTTAAAAGGAAATGGTCATAATATTTGCACTAAATACTTCAAAAACTTAAAAAAGACAGTCGTTCTCTATTTCATGTGCTGTGCTTCCTGGAAATATTGATCTAGATCATGTTGTCAAATGTGCTTTAAAAGTAGGAATGTCTTGTCTAAGCTTTGGATTTCCATCTGCCAAGTCTTTTCTCTGCGGATCCTTTCAAGGTTATTGGGAAAAGTTGCAATAACGCAAAGTGTTTTTTACTTGTGGTGCACAGAGGAAAAATAAACCTAAGACAAGACTAATTCTAGTTCTGAAATACTAACACTCAAGGATATGTACAGATGTGAAAAACTATGCAATTTAGTAGAGATAATCATATACTTTTTATACATCCTAATAAAAGCAATCTGAAAACGTGTACCTTAAGTTCAGATTTAGAGCATGTTAGAGTGTCAGCCAGTCTGACCTCCATGGTTAATGAATTCCATGAGGAGCGAGCAAACACTAAAAATGCCCTGTAGCTCAATGTCTTCAGCCAAAAAGAACTAATCCAATTGACTGAGACCAAAGAAAACGACTGGGGATGTATGGTTCCAGAATGTCTCTGAGGTATTCAAACCCAAGTCAATTTAAGGACTTGTAAGTTAATAACTAGGACTTTACACATAATCCTGTACTTTACAGGTAGCCAGAGAAGGTTTTTTACAACCAGGGTAATGTGATTTTCATGCATGGTGTCAGTCAAAATTTCAGCAGCTGAGTTCCAGACTAACTGAAGTTTCTTCATCAGTGCAGTAGTGAGGCCGACAAAATGCTGACATGGAATTGCATTATCGAGTTCTAGAGTGGGCACAGCCATGCACACCTGTATCAGCAAGGGCAGACACCGTGGGGGTTTCTCTGTGTTTTAAAGCAGAAGGAAATAAACCTGCCAGTAACTAACTCAATATGAATACTAGAATATACAACAGCCTCAGTTATTGCCTACTGTTATGTTATTAAGTCTCACCAATCAAATATGTTAAACCAGTGCATTTTGAACCTTGAATCTATAGAAGTTAGGAGTCTATATTACCACACACTAGTCACATTTTTAGTACGTATGTGTTAGCTGTGGCAGACTTATTGAGGGAGAGGGTGGGATATGGTTTTCTGACAGAAAAAATGTCTGTGATAAAGGGTTGCTTTTTCCTTTTCATGTTCAAAAAAAGTTAAACTGTTATTTCCAGACACTTGATTCCTGCTTTAGAATTGACTGAGTGAAGGATATCGTTTTCATCTTCCGTGGTTGTTGTTGTAATGATGAGCTGTTTGTACCTTAACAGATGATAAATAGATACATAGACATTTAAGCATAGAGCCACCTGAGTTCATCTTTAAACTTGCCTCAGCAGATGAAACTTGCTTTTCAATAGCTCTCCTAAGATATATTGCTGAAAGTTAAGATACGAGAATCAATCATTAGGGATGAAAGCGCTGGGTATTTATCGGAGAAAGGGTTATTAAAAGAAGATCAGCAATGGTTTTACCAAGAATAAATCCTGTCAGACAGAATATGACCGAGTTCTTTGAAGGAATGACAAAAGAAATAAATGATGGGAACGTGGTGGACATAATTTATGTAGACTTCAGTCAGGGGTGTAGCCAGCAATTTGAAGTTTGTACACATCCTGGCTGATCCCTTGCCCCCTGCCTGCAGTATCCCCATAATCTCGCACAGCAGACAGGCCATTGCGTATGATCACTAATGCAGCAGGCACACAGAGATGTAGATTTGTATCAAAGCTGTGCTTTCAGAGCCCAGGAAAAAAAAAAAGCTGGCCCCAGGAAAAAACAGATTGTATTTTGCACGTGCTGCTTAAAATGACAGTTTTAGAAAACATCTTTAGTAAGACAAAATAAGAAACACAGGTATCAGCATTATAAAGGCAGAATGGCCTAGGTCAATTAGAAATGTGTTTTTGTTGGACATGTAATAATATTTATTCTGATTTGTTTCCTCTCTTTTTTGCAGACTGAAAATCAAATACTGATTTGGAGAATTTATCATGTTTTTCTGAGCTTTTATGAGTTTAGTGACTCTCCTCTCTAGTTCCTGCTTCCAACACCAGGTCCATAACACAGTTCCCTGTTTCCAAAGGTCTCCTCCACTATGATTACATCATCTTATATAAAATGCAGATGTTTTCACCATAATTTGCAAGTATTGCTAATCCGATGAGTCAGAAAATCTTCTGACAGTTTTTCTTCTGCCTTCCCTGAAAAATTGAGTAGGAATTATACAGAATTTCAGCCATCATCCCTGTGCTATATTCTAAAGCAGTTTCCATATCACATATACATATCTATATGGTGCTTACTTTCTTGTAGCCTTTTCTGAATGAATTGAAAAGAGCCTACTCTTCTTCTGCTTATATCATATAATCTGTGATGTATTACTGGATGTTATTACCTTCAGTACTTTCATGCTCCTAACTCATATTATTTCTATTCTCCTGCATGTAATTAACTAGACATCATTCTCCCATATTTACCTACATCTTAAAATTACGCTTTGTCTTACATTTTCTTGCAGTTCCTCTGGCTAACTTAGTCTTTTAATTACTATTTCTTCATAATAATAATGTTTCAGCTAAGCTTGAAATAAATCTGTGGCTTTGAAGAGCTACACGTGTACAATTTGAATTAGGTTTCAGCTCTGAACTTTACAGGTGAACTACACTGGGTTACTGAGTCCTGAAAATTTGCATCTGTGTTTCAATTTATAGTTCACCTTAATTTCTGAGTTATGTATATATTAGGCACTTACTGTTTCTTTACAGAATTATCTGGAACTGAAGTAGAAGGAGGATGTGTTTGTTTGAAACTGGATATAGATCTTGAAAATGTAAACCATGTACTGCTTCCTAATCTTGTGCTGCTAAGATTGTGCCATGTGAAATAACATTGAATGTAATACAGAGTACACTGGGTGGTTTTGGTAGCACACAGTTTGCAGAAGGTCCAGTAATTCTGGCCTCAGGTGCACAAACCTGTGTATTTTTGACCACAGAGGACCTATAATCTTGGGGGTTTTGGAACCTAATTTTAACCTAACATGATAAGTACTTTACTTGCAAGATGTTGATTCAGCCTCTAACACTCACTTTTCTTTTAGCTTTTGTCTAGATCTTCAATCTCTGCAAAAAATTAATATTTTGATTATCCTCAGTATTTTGATATAAGAAAGATTGGAATGCCATAAGGAAAGTCTGCCATAAAAATCTCTGCTTTTTCTTTTTGTAGCATCATATCTGTTTGTTTCCTGCCATTGCTACTAATGCTCACCACTAGACAGCCAGGGAGATTTGTTCAAGTAAGCATGTAATCACGTCCTCTAAGAAGTGGCGAACCAGATTACCACAAGGCGTGCAAATGTTTGACAGATTATTACTAGCTGTGTGCTTGCTCACAGGAGTCAGGCCAAGCTCTTCTCTTCCCTGTGCTGTGTGCTCTAAATACTGGCTGAATTTGGGTCTGATTGTACAGGCTCCCCACAATGGCAGTGCAGTGATTTGTGGTGGTCTCTCCACCTGAATTCAAGCATCGAATGTCCTGAGTGTTTGCCTTGAATGGCAGCAGCTGGGATTTTGTTGTGTGTTCATCCTTCTGCCACTGCTATCCTTCAGGGTGTCATTATCAAAGTAGAGCATACTTCTCAACCTCAAACAGTGTGAGTCTTGTGGAAAAAAAAACAAGCAGCGAGATATGTGAAATTCTCATTGAATTAATGGGCTTCTTTGATTTTTTTGCCCAAGAGAATACAAAAATCAAAAAAATTTTAAGCCAAAAAAATCTGGTGTCTCCTGGGTAAAATGTGAGAGCTGAGAAGTATGACATAAGCATTAGTAGCCTTTGTGCCTCTTGATAGCTCTGCTGAATCTCCCAAGACTCTAAAAGTTGATTTGTCAGCTTAACATTAGCTTCAGCCTTAGCTGCAGCAGTAGCTGTTGTTTCACCTTTATCAGCAGAAATGGTACAGCTACTGGAGGGACTGATGTGGTAAATCTTTTTGTGACACCATTTTGTTTTTGCCACTATCTCTAATTGGTTTGCTCGTGCACTCTGCATCCCTAGCTAGATAGGCTGAAAGCTTCATCACACTTTAATTAGAAAAGAGCTATTTTAAAGTTACAGAGTTGACTAATTTTATTCATCATGTCTCTAAGGGTCACATTTTCAAACTGGACCACTAAAAATGCCACTGGTGATATTTTGCAGAGGCTGAATCCACAGTACTGCATTATAAGCATCATCATTTGACACATTCACAAAAATTAATGTAGGTCTGCAGCTACAAGCAAAACACAGTGGGTTTTGTGTATAAAAAATTGACTGACAGCTTCCATCTATTTGATCAAGTCTGGATGCCCACTATTGAGTGGTTGGAAATAAAATCACTTTGGCATGACTCCCTCTTCCTTCTTTTTTCTTCTATTTCCTAGTCACATTACCTGAAATTAATATATTGTTTTGCAAAATAAGGCAAAAAATCATACTAGAAGTAGGTGTGGCCTCATGAGGATCCAGAGGATTCCTAGGACAGCCTTAGAGTGGCTGATGGAAAGTTCAAAGCTGATGGCGCTGCACTTTCTGAATGTCCACATCCTCATCTCTGAGCCAGGGTATGGGAGGGAGAGACAGACAAAGATCAGGGATCTTGCAATGTCCTGCACTGGCTTGTGGCACTACAGAGCAGTCACTGCAATCTCTCACCTGCACATCCCTCCCTGGCTTCATTGTAGTCAGAAACATTTCTTACTACAGCAGAATCCAGTTGTTCATTGTTCTGAAGATATTATACCTTCAGACAGTCTCCAGGACAGCCTTTATGTGAGAAGGGATTTTCAGTTTGGTCATGCATATTGGGATTTTTATTGTTCTGGGTCCTGATGTCGGGATCTCTGATGCAGCATGTTCCTTCTGTGTTTAGCTTGTTTTATTCTGAAATAAAATCCATTTCTGTTATATAATCTAGTACCATTGTAGTTCAGGAGGGATTTCTGGCTTGGTATTCCAGATAGGTGGTAGGTCACAAACAGCCACATCACGAATGAAAACCACACCTTGCTTATGCAGATATGCTGAGTGTTTTCTTCCTAGTGCATTTTTCTTCTATCAGGTACTCTAATAAAGCTAAACTGGACAGCCTGTAATCCAGGTTTGAAGATAAAGCCAGTCAGCCCAAGGCTGGTGTAAGGTGTGGTAGTAGGAAGCCACTGCTGACATGCTGGAAACAGTGAGAGTTCTGTGATCTACCTGCAACAAGAGGAAGCAGCTCTTTATTAATCCTTTTGTGTTTGTGTAAAACTGCTACATTAAATTGCCCTTTGATTTCTAAAGCCTTCAATTTGTTTGTTACTCTGGTACAAAGAAACTTCTTAAGCAACAGTTAACATAATCTCTTTTCCTTATTATGGTTTTTGATGTTATCTCCGTATCTGTCTTCATGTACAACTATAGAGAGTGTGGAGCAAGAAATCTATCCTCACCTGATAATCATCAGAGAGGGATTCACCTTGATTAAATGCAGTCATGCTACATCATACTTCCCATCTCTCACTCTAAGGCTTTGTCTTAACAGAATGTGGGGCTTCATGATGTAATCAAGGAATTTGGATGGCACTTACTCCTTTTTGCTTCTTTCTTTGTTTAGTTGTTGTGAGGGTGTGTCTGCTTTTCTCAAAAACCCCTAATTTCTGCGTGTTTTTTTTTTTCCTCCATTATTTCCCTGTTCTTAATTTTCCCAGATATGAAGCCCAGGAGAAAGTATTTTGCAAAATACAGCTGTAGGTGCATTTTTGCTGTGTCCTGTTATGCTAAAATGTTTGTTATATGCACAGAAAAAGATCTGCAGTTTATAGTAAGGTAGAGTTTTGGTACACTTGGCATTCTGCATTTCCAACAGTGATTCTGATACTACGTGCTGAAACACTGAAATTTTGTGACAAAATTTCGTTTTTAAATCTCATTTCAAATGTGTAATGCAGGTGGATATGTGCTGTTGCTTCTAGTTTCCTTTTTTTCATATTTTTCTATTTATTTATGGTGGACAGCAAAATGAAAATTGCATTTCATTGCAGGGTCATTGGAAACACTGTCATGCTGACATGGCTTTGCACCTTCTTGCCACCTGTAAACTAATTTGATTTCTGAATCTAAGTGTGGGTGGAGGAACTAGCTGAAAACAGAAATATCTACTATGCTTAAGTTTTGATGTATCTTGGTTCATTATATCACATTGATTTTTCAGTTTAATATAAATAATATAAATAGTCTAAAAATATTAAACTGTTTCATTTTGGTTTGTTACACCAAACAGATGTTTTCTATGGTGTAGTTTGAACTGTTTTTCTTCACAATACACTGCAGTGACTCATGGGAAGTATAATTCAGATGTTTTCAATTTATCAGTTTCAGTTTCATTTTAAAACAAAAGCAAACCCCAAACCCATTATTTCAAAGAGAGTTCTTGCCTGCCTGACAGATATATTCAGATTTTATAAGAAAATCATAACGTTTTGATTCTTAAGACAAAAGTACTATTTTTCCTGGAAACAGCATTTTGTAAAAAATTCTCACCCAGCTGTAGTGAGATACTTTCATGATTACAGCCCTGCAGAGAGAGTTGAGACATGAATGGTGGTTGTTTTTCCTAGAATCTTTTCCAGTGTCTTCTACATCTATATCCTGCTGTGCATTTGGGTTCTCATTTGTTTCTGAGTTTAGGGCTCTTCCTTTGTGTCCTTTCAGGAAGTTTTATGCAATGAGAAGGTTGGGCTGCCAGGAAAGTCAGACTGGAGAGTACTAATATGTCATGCAGACAGCTCCATTAATAAGCATGTGGTTATTAATGGTATATCTGAAAGGTGAGGAAAATGGTTCAGTTTGGGACCTCTTTGGACAGGCAAACAAGTCTGTGACAGGACACTTCTGTCTGACAAAACACCAGCTGTAGTGAAGGCTTGGATGATGCTCAAAGGAAAATCAAAACCAAAACAGGATTATACAGACCTTCCCAGCCTCTGAAATGGGTTTAATCTACACATCACAAAATCAAAATGCAGGTTTCTCTGTTTCATCTGTGAAGACCTCTGTGTGACAACTTCCTTAGTGATTCTGGAACCTAGGTAGTGTTGGGCCATGGCAATGTATTAATTAAAACTCAATTATTTGGAAAAAACATCTGAATTGATCAATAAACAGAAGCCCTCAGATGAATCTCTTATTTATTCTGTGTATGTAGGACTTTAATCTCACTCACTGAGATCTACTTATGGCAGGTAATTAAAGTATCTTTAAATGATTAGAGGAAAGTTGTGTTCAGTTTTCTGGGATTGAGGGCTGACTAGATTGGCTTGAAGCTCACATTGTTTACATTTTTGTGGACAGTAGAGACAGATTACAAATTAGCTTACTTTATTTTACCAGCCTCTTAGAACCAAGATATTGATGTAGAGGAGCAGGCACTCAAATTTTCATTTATAGCTAATGAAAAAGATGTCTTTCAGTAATCAGTCCTGTGCATTCTGTGTTGGATGTCTTGGGTTCTGCCTCCAGCATGTTCCAATGTCCTCAAAAATAAATGCCAAAGTCATCAAGGGCAGTAAAGCAGTTTAGAAATCTAAACATCTTAGAAAAATCTAGGCCCTGGAGTCTTAGATGAGAATGCTCTATAAATGTAGCTGCCAAATATTATCCTAAGAGTAAAGGAAGTTTGCATTCTGAGATGCACGTGCTTCCAGGAATAAGTGTCCCCACAGCCACTGCAGCTACAGCACCTGGGGCTGCTGTCTGCTCCCATTTCCAACACAGCAAAGGTTCAGGGCTCCTGAACTTCCATCAGCTGAGCCATCACAGGTGTATGGCAACACACAGGGCACTGCTGGGGTGCTCTTCTCAAGGTACATTTGCAGGTTTCCAATATTACTGACAGAAGAATAAAAATTAATTTGGAATATTTTATTATGGTTTGTGGTTTTTTGGTCACGTACCCTTGGTACAATATTAAACTTGCATGTGTCTATGTGTTTATATACATGCATAGATGCATATTTACCTTGTATTAAATACTTGAGACATGCCTGACATGGAAATTGTGGCAATGTAGTAATGTATTAAACAAAGACTGAAATTTCTGAAGATTAAATGGAATAGATTTTAACAAAAGTCTGTGAAAATAGCAATGTCTCCATCTTGCATTTCTTTCATACACCTTTGCTGTCCTGGGTTATTCTAATAGAGTGGGATTTGAAGCCTCTACCCTAAACAATATTTTCTGTTTGCCCTTTCAACCCCAGTCTTCCTTACACACCCTGGAGAAATAGTATATATTAAACAAATTAAGAATAGGGGGAAAAAGCTATCTTAAAAAAATTTCTTGCTAATTAAATTCAGTCTTTTATATCATAGTTAGACCAAGAGCCTTTTGAGTATCAACAACGCATCTTGAACTGGTTCTAATTTCCACTGAAATTATCATCTGGATCTGTAGAGGGACTTTGACTGAATCTGGCCAAGTGTTGTTGCTGTGGTTTCCTGTGTTGGAACATTTCCTCCTTGCTCTCCTCTCTGCCATGCAGGGCAGTGCCTTCTATTCCAATGGCAGCGACATGATCAGAAAGCAATCCATATTGTGGGTGACATGTGAAACACAGCTCTACATAATGTACTTGGATAGCCATTGATTTCTGAGTTTTGCAGATAATTCTTCACTAAAATTCTGTAACTGGAAAAAAAATTTCTTCTTCCACGTGACAGAAAAAAGACAAGTATTTCTTAGCAGAAGAAGAATTTTTATTATGATCTGATTTTTTTTTATTCTGTAAATACAACTGCATCTGCTTAAGAAAGAAATATTAGTAATTTTTATCCACAATCAAAATGCTAAAAAAATATTTTTTCTCATCCTGTCTTTTAGCTTTCTTTGAAGTCACAATATTAAACCTCCTTAAAAATATTTATGTGTATTTAGTTAACAAAAGCTCCTGTAAGTTGAATCCATGCTGGCAAAAGGTTCAGGTAAGCTCTCTATATAAGCTTACAGACAATTGTGTAAATCTTCAGCCATTAAAGAGAAAGGAGAAAAAAGCCATCCTCATTACACTGCTGTCATTTACTCTTCATCTCCTGTCCTCTTTAGCAGCATTAAGATGGGATGTAAATTTGCCAGTTAATGCTGTTAGAAAATGGATGGTTCAAGAAGGGCAGGAATTAGAGATCAGTATTAGGTGCAGATAAGCTCCTTTTCCTCCGCAGTGGCGGCTGTTTAACATTCATGGGAAAATCATCATCAAACAGCGTTATCACAGCTCTGTTGATGGCTGAGGAACTTCATCACTATGATAATTTTTTTTTTATAGCTGTGAGCCAAAAAGCTCCCTTTTATTTCTGCTGTCTATAACTGTGATAGAAGCTTGTTTGTATGGGTAGGGTATTGCAAACTCTTAGCTCTTCAGCCAGGTTTGATTTCTTTCCACCATCGCTCCCCCACTCAACCCCTTGTGTACGTAGCACTAAACAGTAATGCTGATAAAAATTAAAAAAAAAAAAAAAAAAAAGTGGTCAAACAATCCTTCAAAGAATTAAAGAATTACTGATATTTTTATGATCAGTAATTTGAAGTTGGACAAGTGATGCCATTCTCAATGAAACTGTCATCCATTTTGTGGTGAGTTAAGGGTAGAGACTATAAAGCAAACATCCAGGGATGAAGGGGATATCTGATGCCATGTGAACTTGACCACAAGGTGCTTCAAGGATCACAACATGGCTAAGAGCTACTTTGTTTTGCTTTTTTCATCATCAGGTGAAAAGGTTCATAGTCTGTTGCATCTTTTTATCCCCTCCAACCCAAGAAAGGGACTGTACCTACCTGTATTTTCTTGAATTTCTTTTAACTTAAAGTTACTTGAGTTCATCTGTAGGTATTTTGTCACAACATGCAATATCCAATTTTAAACTCAGATTTGTGTAAGGACTCACCTCTAAATGGTGTTTCTACCCCATGCTCAGCCATCATCTAATGCATCTGAGATGTAGATCATGGTTCTTTGCCTCACACTTGTGAGGAGGGAAGATACACAGTTCCAGACTGTATGCATTCTTCCAGGGGAGATAAGGTGCTATTCAAGGAAATTTTTTAATTTATTAAGGTTCTCAGCTAATGCTTCTTTGCAGCTTTGACCTCATTTTTTGTAGTTTATCTGCTCTAAATGACATTTCTCATTTTGAATATAGCTGAAAAACATTGTGCTAAACAGCAATTTTGTAGCCTCCACAGCTCCACCTGATAATTTTGATATTTCCACTTTGAATTCAGTATTGATTTGATTACTTAGGTAATTTACTTTTGACACAAGCTCATTCCTTGTCTTTTCCTGAGCAGGGAATTCCAATCATGACATGTTGTGCTGAATTATGTTTGGAGTTTAGAGATAAGGACTTTTGTCTACTTGAGACTCTGCTTAGGCCACCAAACTCATTTCCCATAGGAAGAGGGTTTGAATCCAGTCAGGAACCTAAAGGTGAAAGGCCAGTGCTTTATAATTTAAATATTACCATAAAAACATAAGTTTAAATAGGTGTTGTGTGGTTGGGGGAATAGTAGAGTTATTTTGAATGAAATTTGAAGGAGCTGTTGCCTAAAGAAGGAGCCCAAGAGACTCCCAAGTTGACTTCCAAAGGTCCCGGTTGCCTCCAGGGTGACCCCTTGCCTCTGGAAAAGGCTGCCAGGCTCCTCCTGAGCTTGACTGGCATCATTGGGAATTCCTGGGCTGCTGCCCTGCTCTCCCCAGTGCTGTCACCAAGCTGCTGCCAGAGACCAAGGAGAACAAAGTGAACTTTCCTTTGCTGAGCTTCAAGCTCTCAGCCATGGCCAGAATGGGGTGGTGCTCCCAACTATTGTTGTGCTCGTGCATGAAATCATTGTCATCAGTGATTCAGTCATTCTTCATGGCAAAACAAAGATGTACTCAAATAAAAAGGCATTCTAGTCCAGATTGCTGCTGTGTGAGAAGCTACCAGCTCCTGTGGGAATCCAGCTAAGGCAGCTGTACTCTTGCTGTGTAACAACCTCAAAGACTGGAGATGGGTTAATTTTTCTTCAGACAGAGTTTGTTTCTTCTGAATTTCTGAAAGAAATAGTCACACTATAACCAGGATTTTTTCAGGAACCATCAAAGGCTCTTGTGGAGGATTTGTGGTGTTTGGATTTGAGGGGGTAGGTTTATTTCAGTAGGGTAGTAATAACTATTACGGAAAAATTGTAAATACCAAGCAAGGTCTGTTTCAGAGCTGTTCTGCCACCATCACATGCTTCTCCTCCTTAGTCCTTACTTTTTCTAAGCAGGTAAGCCCATCTAGTTTCATCAGCAAGTACTGTAGAAGAAATGATTTTTTGATCTTTGGACTTGTGAACTAGGTGAGATTTTGTATTGCAGTAGCTGTACAATTTCCTCTCTATATTCAAAGGGGAGGAAGCTCGTGTTTCCATAACATTGACCTTAAGATACTCTAGTACTGTTACAAAGACATTTGAATGTTTTCTTACCTTTTCCAAACTGCATGAAGCCTCTGAAATGTGCAAACATGTTGGGGTGTTTCAGTATTGCTCCATGTTGGCTTCATGACCCATTTAAATATCCTGGGCTAAATTCACTTTTTCCTAGGACATCATAGTTTCTTGTATAGTTCATTTTAAAATAGCTTGACTTAAAAAAAAAAAAAAAAAAAAAAAAAAAAAAGAATGCCTTGGGTTCACAAGAACAAAAGACAATGATTGTAATTTGCCTCTGCCCTTTAGCAAAGTAATCAGCAATTTTCTAGTATTTTACAGTCATCCATCTAGCTATCTGCTCATCTTGTAATACCCTTACTTTTTCTTGGAAATATTCAAATTTATTAACCTCTTAGTAACTGGCAACCACTAAAATGCTGTATTGTATTAATGAAGAGGAAACTTGTCTGTGCAAATCTTTGTGTGCTAATTTATTGTTTTTTATAGGCAAAAATTGTCCAGATGTTGCCATTGGCAGCTGCTACCTGCACAGCCTTGACTTCCAGCTGGGCAGGGTGGTAGGAAGGCACATTATTCTCGTTAAGAGGATCTTTCACAGCAATGCAAGGAAGCACAAGGCAGTTGGTGTTGGCTCACTGGAGCCCACTGGAATGTGGAAAACATGGGAGGATCTTTGGTGGAGGCACAGCTGAGTGCTACTCATGCAATGATTTTGTCTTGGTTATTTAAGGATTTTTTCTCAAACAATAACAGAGGGAATATTAATCTGTATTCATATAAATGGACTCTGTATTGGTAAGAAAGGCACTTTTTAAAAATTACAATTCATCACCCAATGTTTTCTGAAGCATCATGCAAAGATAGCTGATCAGACTCTGCATGACCTAACTCAGACACTGACAGCAGAGCACTTACATGACCACAGTGCTCAGCTGGCTGAGGAGCCCTGGGCAAGCTCAGGATTGCAAGGTTGTGCAGGCATGACCAACACTCTCACCCTTGATGGCTGGGGGAATCCAGCACTTCTGATGTGAAAAGGAAGGTGCTTTGAGCCTCAGCTGTTTGTTCCCACATCCCGCAAACCCATTGACTGTCCTTGGCTGAGTCTTGAAAATTCGCAGTGCAGATTCAAAAATGGGCCAGACTGCATCAGAAAGGTTGATTTGAATAAGGCTGAGCTCCTAGTTATAGAAATTATAAAACGAGGCACAGATCAGATGGTTGTAGAGGACAGAACCATAAGAACTTGGATAGTTACTGAGAATATGAACCACTCTTGGATGGAAACAGTAGGATTGTTTTGAGTAAGAGCATTCTAAGTACTAACCACAAATGGCAACAACTCATCTACATTCCTGGAAGGTGAACTTAATCAAATTATGTTCAAGTTTGATCTTAAATCTTTCACTGATTTTTTTTTCTTATTCTCTGCCCAGGGAATCTGCTCAGACACTTTTCTGGGCAGCAATTTCTAGAACTTAAACTCACCTGAGCTGACACTACCCAATGAGGGTATTTAAGGATTCTGCAGTGTCCAGGACTGTGAGTCTCTTCTTACTCCAGTCCTTTTCCAGGCATAGCCTCACCTTCTTTCAGGCATGATTCTTTATCAGAGGTGTTTACATTTACTAATCTCTGTGGCTAGAATTCGTGCTGCAACCTGTGGACTTGTGTGTGTTTGTTCATGTTTCACTTATGCACTAGAGCTGGAAAGATGCAAACAATTAATTGCACAGCACTGCTGAGCTTTGTGCTCTGATACCTCTGGCTACCTCAGCCACTGTATTCTGCAGGGCCAGGGACCACTCTCATCTCCTCTCAGTGACTTCTGTATATACCAGGACAACCAGAAACTAAGCGAGTTTTGGACATTTATCTGTAACCTTTAATAATTTGCTATGCATATCCACTCATTCCTTTGTTATATTATCAATATTCTGCAGTGCTACTGGTTTTAATAAGAAGCCTTTTCACTGGTTTTCTTTGTTCTAGTCATCTAATCTCCTAATGGAAGTTTCTAATTAAATTCCTACAGCCATTTTCAAACTGTGTTTTGAATAACAAAGTCTTACAAATCCTCAAAGTGTATCTCTTCCCCTGGCTTGGATGCTCTACCTTCCAAATAGCTGTGGAGTAGTGATGCAGGTCACTGTGGAGAAATGTTGCTGAGAACCTCTCTCAGCTGAATGAGAGGGACATAAATTATATGTTTCTTATACAGGAAATAATGCAGAAGGTTTAAAAAAAGTCTTCCAGAGTCTCACTCACAGTTTTAATGAATTTTGAACTGATGAGGAAGAAACACCAGGTATTCATGAAGCAACAAGCACTTTCCTGGTGGACCTGGTGCTTCACAGAATCTGAGAAACCAGGATCACCAGTGAAATTTATTACTTCTCTGTCCAAAACCCTCTCATTTGGGTTTGAACTTTATGCGCTGGGTGCAGCTAAGGGTTGAATTACTGTCATTCATATCTCATCAGCATTCTTCAGCTACTTCTGCAGCAGAAACAAGAAAAGTGGAAAGAAAAAGAAATGTCAGAATCAGCTCATAAATATGGTGATTATGATAAATGTGAAAGACTATGTTTGTCTAATCGATCCTTCTTTTATTAATCCCAGGAAATACTGCTACTGGCGTGTGCTGCCATTTCCAGCTGGGTCAGCAGCACTCAGAGAAATGTTTCTGGCAACAGGTGCCCACATCTGCACATGGTTCTGCACACAGAGATTTCTGCAGACAGAGATTTCTGCAGACAGACCTGCTCATCCTCTGCTGTGCAGCTCAAAGTTCCTTGACTGAACCCTTGATGTGAAAGCCTCAGCCAAAGCTGCCACTTTCTCTCCTTTCTCTAAAGCACAGTTCCTGCTTCTTCTGCACACCTGCAGAGGATATTGTTTTGGCCAGAATAAGATGAGCCCAGGTGGTAACATAATGCACATTGCATCTAGATTTAACACCTGTTGCACAAAGGGCTTATGAGTTTCTATCAGTTTTGTGCAAGTTTTTGGCACTCTGGTTTTCTACTTTTTAATTTTAATCCTGTTTAATATGTGGATGAGGAGCAACAATAGATTTATTTAGAGGTGGTTCAGATTTATTATCAGGGGGCTGCTCACAGAGGGTCTATGTTTCAGAAGTGTTTATTTCCTTTTGCAAAAGCATATATGCATAAATAAAAAGGTCTGCAGATTTTACAGATGTATCAATTCAGCTTTTCTATGTTATAATAACACCCAAGTTATCTGTGGTCAGTCTTACCTGACAGTCATAAAGCATGGATTCCATGCACAGTTGGCTTTAGGGACTAAATAGGTTTGATACAAAACACTTCTGCCTTTCCCCTGTCTATGGGATATCTCATTTACAGACTGGTTTCAGATTTGCTACTCCTGGTGCTTTATTGCAAGAATAGAACAATTTTTAGGTTGAAATTAAAGCTAACATAAAATAAGGAAAGGCCTTTGAAATTCCGTATATGAGCAGGGCTCAGTACTCAGAAATGTTAATATTTCTGTTTCCTCAACATTCACCACAAGACCTCTGTCCAGCATGGCACCCTAGCACCTGTGCTTTTAATTTTTTTGCTTAATAATATTTTTGGCTCTTTAACAGGGAGTTTTGTGATCTACTAGAAAAACAACTTATAGGAAAACTATTCAGACAAGTTTATTAAATCTGATGGTCTTTAAAATTCCTTTTAGTTCCACTGACAGTACTCTTTACCATCACCTGAAAAAAACCTGTTTATTCTAAACATTTTTTCTGAGCTTGGAAACTTTATTCCCATTCTAGGAGGAAACTTTGAAATTGCAACGGTATTTCAAAAGTGAAAACAGACAGAAAAGCTGTCAGTTTTCTAGTATGTTTGTGAATAAATTCCCTTACCTTTTTCCCCAAATAAAAGACTGGTTATCTCAGTGGAGGAGACTCTCCAGTACAGAAACCAGAATGCCTTATCAGAGATGTAGATTTCAGGACAGACAGTACATTGCCTGTAAACTTGCAGCTCAGATGACAGATGGAAACCTGATAAAGTGAGTGTGCTGATCACTGCACAGAGATTAGACTCTCCAATTTGCATCTTGTATTCCAACATTGTCTCTGTTTTTGACTTCAAATGTACCTGAGCTTTAAACACAGGCATTTGGGCACTGAGCTTATTTAAACTTTATTTTTTTTCAAGTGGAATATTTCTGCTTAGCTGGGTTTTAGTTCTGCATCTAACAAAATACAAACACTTCAAGGAAGGTGTGTCAGCATTTCTGCTCCCTCAGAATTCCCCATGGGGGCTTTGTCTGGCCCTGCACCCTAACAGCTTCTGAGTTTTTGTGCTTAACAAAGTGTCTCAAGTATCTCTTTGAGAATTCCACTCTAAAGCATGTGTCTGAGAAATATCTCCTCTTCCCCAAAGTGCTGGGACATTTTTTGTCTGGATAAGCCTTTTCCCCTTGAGAGACACACAGGAGGGAGCTCAGGGTCCTTCGTGGGGACCACACCCCCCAGGCAATGGTGGTAGGTTGACATTAGCTAGCCTGCACAAATATTTGCTTGCATCTTTGCCATTTTCAAATTCTGCCTCTCTTGTTTACTCTTCTGTGTCCCTGCCTATCGTGTTTCTTTCCTGGCTGTTTCCATTAGCATGTAATCTTTCTGTTCTGTGCCCTAAACTAAAGCATATTTGTCGGTCATTATCTGAAAGACTCTTTATTAAATAACATAATAAGGCATAAATAACAGTGCTGGTGCCTAAAGCACATAACTCTAGTGCCAGTGCTGTTCCTATGAGGTGCCCAAAAGCTTTCCATGCTGGGCATTGCAAGACCCAGCTGACCTCGGGTTAAAAACTTCATTTCATCCATTTAGTGTGTAAAGATTTGCAGGAGCAGAAGAGAGGAGGCTGAAGGAGGGACAGCAATGAAAAGCTGGATCTCCTTCCTTTCCCATCATTTTCACTGGAGTACTGTGAAATTCCACAGGATAGGAGATGTTCATGTCATTTAGCCTGTATGAATGGCAGTGGGTGTTTGTGGTGTTGTACATGTCAACAGAATATGGCTTGAAATGCCTAAAAATTGCTCTGGGATGGCAGAAGTAGGATGTGCTCTTTAAACATGCTTCTGTAAACTTGAGTAAGATCATGTTAAGCAGTTTGAATATATTCCCCCTCATCTTGAACAGAAAAGGTTTAATTTTAAGCAGTTCTTCTTTCTAGTGAGTTGATGACATTCAACAGCTGCAGGACAGAGACATTGTCCCTCTAAGGAGGACACCAGAAAAGCTAGTTTTTTATAACTGATCACAGAATCACAGGATTGTCAGGGCTGGAAGAAACTCAAGACCATCTAGTCCAGCTGTAAGCCAAGCACCATGCAAATCACCCCTAAACCATATCCCCCAAAATCCTAAAATCTTCCTTTGGATCTTAGCATCCATTTCTAACCTTGCCTTTCAAAGAAAGTGCAAAATCCCTCATGAACAATAGCTCAAGGAGAAAACACTTTTACCACCCTTATCTTGGGGTTCTGGATAGTCCAGTATCTGCTGAGCCATTGAGTACTTTCCCCTGCATTGTGGGGAAAAAAGTTTTGATACCCATGCAAGTTCTCCAGCACTACACACAGCTCAAACCTTAAGC
Organism: Rhabdornis inornatus; assembly: GCA_013397075.1. Lineage (NCBI taxonomy): Eukaryota > Metazoa > Chordata > Aves > Passeriformes > Rhabdornithidae > Rhabdornis > Rhabdornis inornatus. The sequence continues at coordinate 343,423 of VWZS01010874.1, read as the reverse complement.
CTTTTTCTTTTTTTCTTTTTTTTTTTTTTAAGTAGCAAGTAATGAGAATTGTGATCTAAAAATTAAAATGGTAATGAGCTTTTAGCATAATGAAAAGAGCTTGTAGAGGCAAGAAAAAGCATTTGTGGGTCTCTGAGTTACATTACTCCCCAAATATAAATGCAGATGTTAGCCTTGGCTAGAATGAGGCATATTGACTTGTTTCATTTTGCGCAAAAAACCCTAATGTCACACAGAAAGAGGATGCTCTCATGTCTCCAACCTCATATTCTAGTGTTCTTCTTATCCATAGATTTGCTGATTTTGGCTGAGAAATCATTATACTCATTTTGGATTGATTGCATTTTGCTATGTTTGCACATCCTTATTATCTTTCCATCGAATCATGGACTGTTTTTAGTTGGAAGAGACCTTAAAGATCATCCAGTTCCTACCCCCTGTCACAAGCAGGGACATTTTCGACTGGTTGGCACATTTCAAAATGTACCAGTACAGAGTGATGAACGGTCAATGATTTAGGAGTCAAAAAATACCTAAGGCAGTTTAGTTTTTATCTGTAGAAAATAATGTCATTGTTATGTGCCACAAATTATACCTGGAGTAATTCAGGTGAGGTTCAACAAAATTGCTCCAAATTAAAAATAAGTACATTATCTTCATCTTTCTCACTCTCAGTGAGTGCAGACAAGAGAAATACCGTTTTGAGGAGAGAATGAAACTGATTTTTGATGAGTAACTTGGGATTTTTTTGGATTTTTTTTTTTTTATGAATATGTAGCATTTTGCAAATCTTACAAGTATCCAAGTATAACAATGAAGCTTCTCTCTGTGGCAAAGACACCTAAGAACATACACGAGTTTGGAAGAACATAAAAACATACAAATTTTAAGCTTGACCTGATAAACAACTCATTAATACTGAGTTGAGTTTGCTCCTCACTGCTGGCTGAATTGATGAGTTGAATAGATGTCCAGCTTTTTTTCATCTGAATTGAGAGTGTATTTCATTTGTGAGGGGGGAAAAAAAGGCATCATTCAGAAGAAGAGACTTTGTTTTTGAAATAATTTTCTTTCTTTTAACATTTACAGAACATTCATCTATTTGAAGTCTGGCTCACAGCTATAACAGGTTTTATCTCAGAGGCATGAAAAAATGCGGTTAATTTAAAAAAAAAACATAAAGACTGAACAAGCAAAACAAAATATATTTTAAACTGTTTCCAAGTGTTTTGAGTTGTTTAGGCAGAGGCGGTACCTACATTTAGGGTCTAATGGAGTGTCAGGGATATTTACTGGATATCTTTTCTTTTTCTCTGATTTTGTTTTATGAGCATAATTTGAACCTACCTCATTAAACAAACATATATTCTCACAAACATTCCTTTTGCATTTCATGGCTGTAGCTTATCATTCTTCCTATTTTTTGGCTCACTACTCTATTGACTTCTTAAAAAGTTGGAAAAGTTTGAAAAATAAAAAGTCTTGCTCTCACCAAACAACTTTGAGAAACTCAGTGTGAATTTTCAAAAGTGCTGGTATAAAGAAAACACCCAATTTGCATGCTATGTCTATGGGATTTTTGAGATTAATTTCCTAGTTCAGCTTTGAAAATCCTGCCTTGAAGAGTGAATCTCACAGTTCAGTATGGAGAAGGGGAAGCTCACAGATGTTACCTGTGTCACCAGAGCAGTCCAGTTCCCTGCCATGGCTGTTGGAGCAGATCTTGCTGCACCACCCTGTTCCTGAACCCCCTCAGGAGGCAGCTGGGAGATTTAACAGCTCAGCAGGAAATTTTACTCCTAAACCCTCGGCTGAGACTCATCACTTAATGAATATAGGGCTTTATCCTCCCTATCTAACCCAATTGTGGACGTGCTTATGAATATCTAATTTTTGACATACTGGACATGGCTCTCCTGCCAATACCTGCAAGCTATGTTTGTAACCTTTGTATTTTTTGGTCTATCTAATGAGTAAAACAAAGTGACCCTTAGAGGGAAGCCTGTACTGCAAACCTGCCCATGTGAGGCTGCTTGTGCAAATGAGGTTTTCAGGAAGGGAAGGGGGGGTAAACACTAACTCTTCCAAACAGGTTTACAAAAGAGATACAGTGCACCGTATTATCTAACAGAGCTCTGGCTTTTCACTGGGGAGACAGACATTAAGGTGCATTAGTACTATCATTTGTATGTCTGTAAATATCAATAAAGTATGTTATTTGGCATTCACTTCGACACAATGAAGGACGAGGACTATCCTTTTCAGGAAATTTCACGGAGCCATTCACAAACAAAAGCTCAGTAATTCAATCTTTCAAAAGCTCAATAATGCTAAGTTCAAAATTGCAGGTTTTAAACTAATGTACCTGATAAGTAATGATGACAGAATTTAAAAGGTCCATTATTTGGTAATATAATATTCCCAATCCCAGTTATCTGTCAAAGATAATACTCTCCCTTAAACAGCGCTAATGCGTTCACATCTACATTAATCTCTCAGGGAGAAAAGAAGCATTCTTTAGGGGCTTTATCTGCTCCCAAATGTCTGACTCCACGAGGAGCCGTTTGGCACTGCTGTGTCAATGACTCCAATGTCTTTGTGCCCTAGGTGTGATTCCTTACGGACAGATCTGGAGTCACCAGAGGCACTGCCTGCCCAGCCAGCCCTCGGTGCTCCTGTACACGCTGTGCCTGCTGTCTCTGAACCCTCTGCTGCTTCTCCTCTCCCAAACAAACATCATGCTCGTGCCTCTGCTCCTGACCTGCTCTTCTTGCACCCTGTGTTGCTTTTCTGTGCAGAACAACTGTTTTTTCTGTGGTCATCTCCCATCCATATGGTAGGAGGCTCACAGCTGGCCTGTGAGCCAGAGAGGGTTAATGGATAAGGTTTATTTCTGACCAAGGCCGTTGGTATGGAGACCAAGAAGAGAAGAAGGAGAAGAAGATAAGCAAGAAAAAAACCTGCAGCTGGGAAAAGCATTTTTAGAAAAGTTTTGTGAAAAACAGAGGTGGAGATGGTTTGACACCAATGAACATTATGATGCTCCATTGTAACCAATGACCAAAGTGTTGTGGTTGCGGTCCTAGAGAGAGAAAAAAAGAGCAGCAACACACATGGACCTTTTTAGGGAAAAAAGGCCGATTTTATTGAGCGGAGAGCTTGTATTTAAAGCACATTACAAGAGACTAGAACAGGACAGTAGCTTGTTGGCTAATTGGGATAAACACCCAGGAGACCATGCCTCAGGATGTATCCCATGGGAAAAACAACAGGTGTTAATCTTTATTATGAATTCCACTCTGTTTTTCACCAGATTCTAAGTTGTTTTTGACCATTTATCACTTCAGGAAATTTCCTTTCTGTCTGCAGCTATTATCAGCTTATGAGCCTGGGAAGCAAGAAGGATTCAGGCTTGAGAGAAAGGATTCTCGAGCTGTAATTTTGCAGCTCTCTAGGTGTCTCTATCCACAAAGTGTAAACTTTGTAGAGTGTATAAAAGACAGCCAGTTGTTGTAATAAATGGGATATTAGCCTTCTGAAAAGTAGTGTGCCTTTTCATGTGTCACGTCTGCCCCAACAGTGACACATCCATACTCCAAAAATTGGTGAGACTGTGATATATCAGTGTGACAGAATTCACTAGGGGACAGCTTAAAACGGCTGTTCCTATCCTTTCTAGGGAATGATGTGATCATATACACAAGAGATAGGATCAGGTGTACCACAGCTGCCCACAGACTCTGAATTCATGCAAGGGTGCACAGGGTGCCATAGGGAAATGAAGTCGCTCTGTGTTTTCCTTGGATTTGTAGCCAAGGCTCCTTCCTCTCAGTTTTTCTCCTCTAGAAATTTCTCAGCTCTTTAAATCTCATCCCTAGAGAAGGTTTGGGCCTTGAGTAAAGCTGAGTCTGCCCTGCTGGATTCTAAATTCACGGAACCATAGAATGGTCTGGGTTGGGAGGAACCTTAAACACCATCTGGTTCCCATCTGGTTCCAGCCCCCTGCCATGGGCAGGGATGCCACCCACTAGACCAGGTTGGTCAGGGCCCCACCCAATGTGGCCTTTAACACTTCCAGGGATGTGTTCCAGGCATCCACAACATCTCTGGGCAACCTGTCCTCACCATCCTCTGAGCAGAGAATTTCTTACTGACATCTAATCTGAGTTTCTCCTCTTTAGGATTAAAACCATTCCCCCTTGTCCTATCACTATCTAGATGTATAAAAAGAGGCATTCCTGTGTTCAGGCTGTGCAGGACTTTTCGAAGTGTGTGTGCAATAGAATAAAAGCAGTTGCTACTTCAGGAGCACTGTACATTTTCCTGGCTGAAATTTTCAAACACTGAAGTAGAACATACATAAGTACACCCAAAATTACTTGTGGTTTTTATGTCTTTCTCTGTCTTAATTTTCAGAACTCAAATACACCATAAATTGACCCAGAAGAAAACTTTTCTAAATCATTATGTGTATCAATATAAAAGCTTTATTTGCAATGCTGCCTGGAGCACTGAAACAACGTGATTTCTCTGTGAATCCTATGGAGCAGCATATAAATACACTTGGCATAGTGTTGTAAAGGAGTTCTGAAGGTGGTGTTAACTCAAAGGTTTTTTGTACAATTCAAAGAAAAGGAGAAATGGTCAAAATTGTGGTATTGTTGAGAAAATGTAGCTGTTTACTATGTCTGCAGGCTATTGGTTTGGGAAAGTAGTTGAGTGGAAATAGCTTTTAAAAAAAAAATCCTATCCTGAGTCAGGAAAGAAAGTCTCATGTTCACATGTGAAAGCAGCTCTGTTTAAATTTAAAGACTGAAACGAAAGGTCCAGTTCAAGGTATAGTAACTATCCATGTGTAATGCACTTAGTCCTCTGAATAAAAAGGGAGTACATATTAAAAAATATTAGGTTGCGTATTAAAATTATTAGGGAATCTGTCACATTCAATGTAATAAGCAGATGGATGGGTATAGTCTGTCGTACATGGCTGCTTCAAAACAACGCCCAGGGAGCAGAGTGCCTTCCCAGCTCCTGCTGGAATCTGGGAGCTGCCTGGCTGCTGGTGTGGGTGCTGCCCATGCAAACTGGCTCCAGGAATCCACTAAACACCAGTTGCCCAAAGAACAGGACTCATCTTCAGTTAGGAAAATCATCCTAATGGTGAAATTACCACAGCCATTTCCAGGATGCATATGTGACCCTCTGGAAGCTGTGGAAATTTGCTAAATTTGCTGTGGAAAACAAATGCCTCTGTAAAGAAACCGAGCCAGATATTCAACACCTGGCTGGGGAGTAAGGAGCAGTTATCAGGCAGCTCCAGGAGAGCTCCTCACCAAGTGTTGAAATCTGCATTCACATTTCAGTGCTTTGTTCAGTGAATCACAGCAAGGGCAGCATGATATTAGTGTGACATGTGTAACCCTCGTGGGAACACTGAACTGATGCATATACGTCCTTTCCCCAGGTGTGACACCCAGCCTGCCAGCCCCTGTCTGCTGCAGCCGAGGGGACAGGAGCCACAAACACCCACTGCAGAAATAAGAAATGCTTACTGTCTCCCTAGCAGCTTTTTGCTCCTGGCTCTCCCCTATGGGAGCCTGCAGGGAAAGCTGGCCCTTTTAATCCCATTTAGCACATTAGGCATTTATTCAGTGATGTTTTGAAAAGTTTTGAGAGATTGAATTACATTTTCTTGCAGCTGTATGACTCAGAGCGATTCTGTTTTCACTGAAGACGTCTCAGTGCCACAATTTACATGGGAAGATCAAATCCTGTCTGTGTGCCACTGAGCTGGGAGAATGTGCAGAATATTCTTTGTCTCACTCTGATCCTTCAAAACCAGGGAGTGCTCAGCTCCCACCTGATATATTGTATCTGATTGCCAAAGATAAATTGATCTTTATCTACAAAATGAGACCTTTCCTTCTGCTCACATGAAAGCATCTTTGGGGATGATGTTTAAACAATTACATATTAAAGAACCTTGCAATATCAATAATTAAAAGTAAATAGGTCAGAGAGTTCATTAGGTGCTCTCTGTATTCCTAGGTAGTTCCTTCTCAATTCCAAACAAGTTAACTAACAATTTCTGCCTTTAATTACTTATTTAGTCAGATTTTCTTAGCTTTCATTGCTTCACTGCTCCTTTGGTTGCTTTTAAAAGCTCAATATGTTTGTTTTGATTCATTATTTTGTTAAATATCAGACTTTGCACAGTTTAGTTCAGCTAGCCATCAACTCAGGAATATGGATGTTTTCACTTTTTTAGGCTGATCATACTGTCCTTCTAAAAGATGAGAGTCAGTATTCACAACTCACTCAAAAAAGTGTTCCAGGCCTGCCTTCAAAAGTCTGGATTTCTCCTCAGGTTTGTGGATTCCCCCTTTTTTTTTCCTTTTTTTTTCCTCTGAATTTGCTCTACAGGTCTTTAGCTCCAGCTAGTGGCTTACTCCACAATGCAAATTTTGTCCAGTGCCTTAGAAGAAAGGTGGAGTTTAGTTGTAATTCTTAGAGTATTCTGAAGTGTGTGTTGAGAGGGAGAATTATTCAGAGGCATTAGTTCTTCCTGGCTAATTTGAGTTAACCCACAAAATCTTTAAAATGCAATAAAAACACACTCCTTTTTCCAGTTGCAGGCTCCTGTGTTATCACATTGGGCCAAATTCTGCCCTCAAGTGTAGACTTGCATAGCTCCTCTGGACTTCAAAGAGACCAGCTGGGATGTGTCTTAAAGCAAAAACCCAGATGTTTTATCGAATAAAAAGCTTTACCTCAGCTCCTACTTTGCACCTTTCTTGTTGAGAGTTGGTGCAGCTTTTGTACAACATGCACAAACAAAACTAGAAAACTTTATTTTTCGGTAGGGTTGGAGATTTGGATCCATCTTCGTTGGGATTCCTTTTTTCTCAGGACTTTGTGGTACACATGGATCTCTTGTGGCTCTGGAAGTCCCTTGCTCAGCCTGGACTGGTGACAGAGGCAAACTGTCCCCTGGAGGGGCACAAAAAGGAAGATTTTGGGGGTTCCACTGGAAAGAGGGGTCAGTACCCCTGCTGAAAATCTCTCTTAGCTGGATTTGTGCTAAGGCTCTGCAGATGCAGCCGTGCCCTGCCTTGGTAAACCTGACCCTGCAGGGAGTGTTTGAGAGAAAATGAACATTGGTGTGGAGGGGTGCAGGTTGTTTCCATATGAGGAGACAAATAAGTTTTTCCAGGGACAAAGGATTGTGTCTTAATTCAATTAATTCACACAATCTGCCCTAATCCTCAGAATGTAACGTTTAAATGGTAAAAACAAAATTCAGTTTAAATTCATAGCAACCCACACACCACCTTCTCCTCAGGTTTCAGCTGGAAATTTCGTTGAAAGTGCAGATAAAATAAGTATAATTTAGAACTCTTTTCCTTCCCTCAGCCCCCACCCCAAGAAGTACATATATCCATACTCTGTAGGATAAAAGCACATGGGCAGACACAAGCCAAGCTTTGTTGTGTGGCTCTCAGCATTGGCACCAATACAGATATGGCTGCCTTGGCAGCACTAGAGGAAACCCATTTGAATTCTACAATCCTCTTGTTTAAACCCAAAGACTCAAATGTCTGTTGTTTGTTCAAAGAGTTTTATTGTTTCCATTTCATTACTTGGTGAACTGGATACTGGGACAGGTGTGTCTGCAGTCTGTTCATATTGACTGTCCATCTAAGATACCAGATAACATGATAATGCATTCCTGGGTTTCACAAACTTTGTCACTTCTGCCATAAAACCCTGGCACCCAGTGTAAATAAATATAGCTAGAATATACTGAATTCAATCCAGGTGTCTCTCCAAGGGCACTAATCTGTTCCTGAAGGCCTAACCTTCTTCATCAGTCAGATATTCTGCTAGTTCTACTCTATTGATTCAATCCTTTTCTGAAGGTGAGAAAAGCACCAGAGTACATTAAGAGATTTTATGTCAACATCTCAAATGTAGCTTTTGCCACAGCTGAAGCAAACTAAATAACATCTATACTATGCAACACCAAGAATACCTGTGCCTGCCCTGATACAGATACAGCTGTATCTCTGCTTTGTCTGTTAATGAATCTAGGCACAAACTCATGTAGACATACAATTTATGTGTGTGTATATATATTTATATTAAAAAACTAGGCATCTGCACACAGTCTTCCACCAGTTTTTCAATTCCTTATCTCTCACAGATATTTTCATTTAATTCCAATATATCAGAGTGACAGAACAAGTAGAATAGTTAAGTGCTTCCTAAGGTTCTGTTGTCAGTGTTACACCAAGGCAAAAAAATAATGTATTAGTGCTGTAATTTTCTACCAAGTGCACCAACAACATGCTTGGGACACACGCAGAAGTCTATTGATCCACTAGGTTAGGGACCTGAAAATATTTGAAATTGTTCTTTAGAAAAATAAAATAACCCACACTCTTTTTGAATTACTGTGGTCTTTCAAAGTCCATATAAAGTATTACGCAAGGAGACAAAGCTGTTTTACCAGGCAGGCAGATATTCCAAATTACTGGTTCTTAACAAGCATGGTAATACATCAGTCAAAAGCAATAAATTTAAACTTAATGAAATCTCAATTTGCCTACAGTGCATTTCACTTTGACATTTTCTACATTGCCACGGTGCTTTGATAAAGTTTTTTAAAATGCAAAGAAAGTGTCTGTAAGGCTAAAGAGCAGACTTGGTGCCATTGTGCCCAGTGGAACATTACAGTACTTAAGTTCCATCACTATATGCCCTGTGGCAGACTAAGCCTGAGTGCTAACATAGGTTCAGTTTTCATTATCATCATGTGATTATCCATTTTACTGCATTTAACTGATAATACAACTACCAGCTCACCTTAAAAGAATTAGCTTGGAGGTTTCATTGCTTTCCAAATGGAATTCATTTGACAAACAAATGACAATTAGCCCAGTCTCCCTGTTCTGTGTCAGGATGGTTTTTGATTGAACCTAGACCAATTTACAATTTTTAAATGAGTTTAGACATTTACATTTAAAATGTCTAGAGGAAATTAGCCTTGGGACATCTAACAGCCAAAATGCTTTTTGAAGTTGATTATTATTTGATCTAGTACCCTCTACCTGTACATTTTGTTCTGACTTCAAAGTTTTGGAATGAAAATGCCACCTACACCTCAAAGCATAGGGAAAAACTTAAAAGCAGTTTTACTCATTATGTTATGCAAAGAAACCTATATTTTAATATTCGTTTAATATGGTTAGTTAGCTTTAATGACACCAGTTTGACAGTGTCATAGTTTTCGAATATAAGACATTGATTGAAGTTTCCTGTGCTTGCCGGCGTTTTTTTGTAGAACGAAAGAATATCTTTTGAAGGTGAGATTCATATGCCCCACACTGCCATTCTACCACAGATGGAAGTGTAATCATTTACAGATGAATTCATGTTTTTGTACGGAATCAGGAATATGTTGTCATTTCTATATTATTCTGCGTATCAAAATCTTCACTGATTTTTGTTTTCCTGCATACTAAATCTGTCCAGCTATATTCACATTGACCTTAAAGCAGGAGGAACTCCTTATGAAAAAAGGGTTGTCAATAATTCCATTACAAATATGCAGGCCCAGATAGCATAGCCATGAAAATTGGGCTGAAATTAGGCACATGGTATCTCAGCCTTGAGGTAATTTGGATCATACTATTTTTATTTTGTATTATTGATTTATGCAATTTTTGTAAAGTTAGAAGTCTTTACATTTGGCCACTGCAAAATTATGAGCATAAAAATAAGTGCTGTTGCTTTTCTGGGTTCTGAGTCTTTAAAGATCCACTCAATGCCTATGGGAGTCTTATAACTTTCAGAAATAGATCTGCTTTATTTTAACAAAATTTTTAGTTGCCTTGCAAGCAGTAGTGATCACTAGGGAAGTATTTTTAGAAAAACATTTAATTACTTTTTGATATATATGAGCAGACAAAATTACCACAAAGTAAGGTTTTCTATCATGGGTGAGTATGATTTTCTTACAACGGTTCCTACAAACCCTGCTTAGGAGGGGTTTAGGCTTCTCAGGCCATAAGTGTCCAAATAGAGCAGAAAGGAATTGAGATTTTGGAAGAGGCTGGTTTAAAAACCTAGGTCTGAACCAGCACTCCTGTTTTCTCGTGCCATGGTTCTGTTTACAGAATCAAAGGAGCCCAATCTTGAGGAGTGAAACAATCTTGTATCATCATCACAGCACTATTGCCTAACTTTCAAGTCATGCCAACTCTTGTGGGTGTCTCTGTGATCTCAGTTGCCAGTGTTCAAAAAATTCTACTTCACTACATGCACAGAACACTGATTTTTGCCAGTCCTCAACTAAAAATGTCTGAGCTCTACTGGGATCCATAGGTTTGGTGCTTCTCCATGTTTGTCACCTGGGAGAATTGACCCAATAGATCTAAATATCGAAGCAGGCCTGTACAAATGTAGTGGAGACTGTTGATTTTAGAAGGAACAAGATGATAATGACACCCTAATTTTACTCACTTAGGTCAGCCTCCCCAAAATAAGATGATGATGGGATCACTTTCTTTGACAGTCAAGGCAAAGTGTCCTTCCCCCTTGGCACAGGGAAGAATTTAGGATAAGTTCATCCCTCTTTTGTCAACTCTGGAGCTAACTGGTTTTGTGTATTCCCTCCACAAGGCGTGTAATTCTGCTTCTGCTTTGGATGTGAAGCCTGAGTGCCTTGTTTAGAGTTCCAAATTTTGCGGTAAGGGCTCAGAGATTAAAAAGTGCATGAATCTCAGACAGTCTGGTAAATCTCTATTGAGGCTTGAGTCCCAGTGTTCCATGAGTTATTCCTTGAAGAGGACAAAATCTTCAGCCTGAAAAATTTCCTTGAGTGAAGATTCTCAGAAATGGGGAAAATGTAAATAAAATAATGACCTGGGAAGAACCCTTGGGCAAACTGTTTGGCCTGCAATGATGGGGGCTTGAAAATGTGAGCAAATTTCAGTCAAAAATGTATCATTACAATCAGCTCAAAGTGATGCTGCCACAATCTCTCAGAAATAGTTGCTAATATATTTTCTGTGCCTGGTATATTCTAAAATATGTGCAAGTGTGATAAAAACATTTCAGGTGTACTTGCTGCAAAAACAAATACCCCAGGGATGTGAGTCAGAGACAGCTTTCCTGTGAAATCTTTAACTACTAAATTCAAAAATTATCATTTTCTACAGCCTAAAAAGCAAGTCTTTAAAAGTAGATATGGCAGTCCTCAAGTAGGCAAGTGTGAGTGTCTATAAGCAGGGGTGAAAGTGCAGTAGGTGAACTGAAGGCACTGTAAAATCAGATTGACTAATTCCTCCAGTATCATCATTTAGAAAAAATACTGGCTTTGCATTCCAATTAAAAGAACAACAGGTTGGAAATTCACTTGGGAAACTTTTTTTTGTAGTACATGCAATGAATTCTCATAAATTTAAACAATTTCTTCTCACCAACTCTGAGAATTTAGGTCTCTTTTTTTTTGTTCAGATGAAAATTTAGATGTAGGGGATGGTGTGAGTGGCAGTGTTCCTTTTCTGGGAGGTACAGGATGTAGCAACCTGAGCATGAAATGCTCTGTGTCTTCAGGGACTCCTGCTCTCATTGCTCACCCATGTGATACAGGTATTTGGAGCATGAAGGAATGAAAGGGGGAGAGACTGAAGGTATTTAGATCTAAACATGCTGCTGTAGAAAGAAAAGGAAGTGTTTTTAGAGGAGAAAAAATGGTGGAGGTCCAAAGCATGGAGCTCATTGACTTCCATGCTCAAAGTCACCTTTCTCCAACTCCCTGTATCAGCCTGACCTTGTTCACAAGCACACAACTCTCAGAGAGAGAGGGGAAGAGCAGGATGACTGAGTATTTCCAGAAAAAGTTGGGTTTCATTTATTATTTATAAATTTCATTTTGTACATATCTTTAGGGACATTAAGAGATTAGTAGTCATGCAGTTTGTTCTGAGCATTAATGCTAATCCTTAAAGATAGGTGAAGGGTAATTTCATTAGTTTTTATAAAGGTTTGGAATAAAACTAACCATTCAGTCAACAGTTTGAAAGGAGACATTTAGCACTGTGCTCTCTGCTCTCCCAGCAGGCTCTGCCTCTCACAGGAACGTGTCAGCACAGACTGGCATCTCAGCAATGAGGGTACATTTCTCAGACGTTCTTTTATGTAAAATAGGTGGGTTCCTCTTTCCTAAATATGTCATATAAAATCATTGTCTCTGGCATGACATACAGTAGTTCAGGAAGGGAAGCTAATCTAGGAAATAAAGGGATACAGACTATTGATGCCAAAATCAGCAATTACATTGTATGAGATCTCATGAATAATTCCTGAGCTGTGATTTAACATTAATCTGAGTGTTTAGTACAAAGCTGGGCCGACACCAATAAAATGCTGACTGATTTGTTTTAAAATAGTGCTCCTTCAGGCTTCACTACACTGCTTTGAAATGAATGCTTTTAGGTAATACCTCAACCTTGCCTCTGTAAAGCACAGACACATGTACTCATGTGACTGCATGCTCAAACTTTGCCATCAATTTTTTTCTCCTTAATTTTGTGCTGAAATCTTTTTTTTTTTCCCAAGTGAAACATTTAATACTAGCCATGATTTAGTTAAGTGGACTTCATAACACAGAGCTTTTCCTCCCAGGAAAATCTTACCAACAAAAGGCTGTCGTAGTGGATTGTAGTATTTGCTACCTGTGTGTGACTCAGGTGCAAAGGGGAGGAGGCCACGAGTGGTGAAGCAAGCAGGAGATTTCCAACCAAACCTCAGGAGAGTTTGGTCTGCTACAATTGCTTCTGCATTATTAATTAATGCCTCTTTTCCATGAATATCAAAGGACCATAAAGAACAGGTGAGTGAAACAGTGGTCACCATCTCAGGACACACCATCCATGTGTTCTGAAGCACTTCTACCCATGCCCAGGGAATGCTGGAAGCATCTCCCATCTCATTCATAGCTCTTGGCTCTGTAACAATGGCTTTGCCATTCAGTAAGGGTAAAACACTGAATGTGTTCCTTTCATCCGTTAGCATTGCCTGGCTATTCAATAGAAACCCTCAGCCTGGGGCTCACACAAACCCCCTATGAGCTCTTTTGGGGTTGATTTTGGGTTGGTTGATTGTTCTTACAAGAAAATATCCAAGCAAGGCAATCACCTCTGTGGTCTGACTTCTCTTTCAGTTCTGCTCTCTGAGGAGCATTTCAACTCATGAATCTCCTCACTGTGGAATCACCAAATCAGAGCAGTGAATGCAATGGAGAATTATAACAAGATGGGCTGCAGTATGCTGAGCTAAAAAGGTAATTTTTTACAAGTGCTCCAATGAATGCTCTCACATTGCAATGTCTCATATCATCTGGAACTTAAAATATAACCCAGTGTCAATGGTAAACCAACTTTGGCTTGACTGGACCATAAAAATGTGAAGCTCTTCACAAAGAAGGGACTTTCCAACTAAAATGCAATTTCCAGCACTGTGTACCAGCAGGTGTTGGTGGATTGTCTACTTTTTCTTCTGGCTCTTATTTTGCTTAAGCATAAATAACAGTAAGGAATAAGATCTTTGTCTGAATTACTTGTTTCTTCTTTATACATTTGTTTATAAAACTGCCTGGACATGACCGAGTACCCTGGAACTGAGAGTGTGTGGAAGTATTAATTCAGTCTCCCCATTCCTAATATCAATATTTACATATTATGCACAGCAGTTTGCATTTCTATTGATATACAAACTTATTCTGTCTTGTCTGATCACCACAGCAGGAGGAAAGGACAACAATATGAAGCAGGAATATAAAAACCTGCTAGCAGAACAGCCAGGAGACTGAGGAGCTCTCCAAATGAGGTGGGAGAGGAGCCATTTCCACTCAGTGCCTGTTAAGATGGAGTGTGAGGGAGGTGAAAGGTAATTCCATGAGCTGCTATCCTGTCTGGGAGAGCATTTGCTGCCCTTCACTCTCAGAATCTGTTCACTGTCCCACAGTCTGCACAGGAATTATGGACTAACAGCTGAGGAGGATAAAGCTGCATCCCCAAAAAGAGATGGATTTCTTGCTTTGCTTCCTTGAAGCTTTGTTTCCAGTTTTGCAACCCAGCAGCACTTCTGCCTTTTTGGGACTTGCCCAGGGCTGAGGGAGGTGCTGAGCTGAGCTGACAGGCACAGTGTGCTCTGTGCACATCCATTTCCAGCTGGCCTGAGTGCCCTGAGTGCTCCCTGCCCAGGAGCTCTCAGCATAGGATGTTCACCAAACTGAGTGCTCCACCATCAGAGAAGAATCTCCTTAGGGGCTCTTGTCCCTAAGATATTAAAAATAAGTATTTTTTCATTGGCAAATGAGAGCTTGGAGATGATAACTTAGCAGTGGGCACATTTATGATACAGAGGGGTTTGAAAATAATTACTCTTCTTGGGAATAATCTAACTGTAGGTCAGGGACTGGAGTTCATAGGGTTTTTTAAGGTCTTTTCAGAGCTGTTTGAAGGATTGCTTCTCAAGATCCTGCTCTGTCTTATATAAATCTTTGTTGCTCTTATTATTTTTCTCATTCTTGACTCATGATATAAAGCAGCCTCAGGACTGATCCAACTTTTTTATCTCTTGATAAAATCCTCTGGAGTTATATTACATTAGAAGTGTCATAATAAAGGATAGCCCTAAATATATCACTTATTAGCAGTGGCATGCCCTGGCATTTGGGAATATCCCAGCACTAATAATTACACCGTGTGATCCTCACAGATATGCAAGGACAAGCTGCCTAATCCAGGAGAGGAAGGAGAAAAACATACAGTTGTCAATACTTAAAATTGAAATTCTTTATACGTTTAAAGTGTGCAGTTGAAATATAGGTAGTTGAGTAAATGCCGTGACTGTTACCCAGGGAAAAGTTTAGCCATTAAAATTAATGAAAAAATGTATGTTTGTAGTTTGCAAAATGAAAGAATATATGGTGTTAGAAGAGGTTTTATCTTCTGTATATTTTTTTAAAATGTAATAAATACAAAGCAAATAGCATTGGTTTATCCAAGGGAATATTGAAATCCATTAGGAATGTACTTGGAGTAATCTGATTCAACAAGTCAGTATATTTCTTTCAAAACATAATATCGGCACTACATTGTGCAAGATGAAGGTTAGATTACATTTCTTGCCAGTGCAATAATTCCCACATCATAAATTCTGATGAAATTATATCAATATATAAAGCAAATGGATGTCTGACCCAGCGTGGTTCTCTGGTTCTCAGATGTAGAAGCTGACATACAAGTAAATCCCCAGCTGCTTTGTGCAAAACCATTACAACTGTGCCATTCCTGGGAACTCTTATTAGCTGTCCTGACCAGGAGCGGCTGCTGGAGCTTGTGGTTTCTGCTCTGAATATTAAACTTTGGCATACAAGAGTCCTCATTGTGGGGAGCACTTGGAAATGGTAATACTAAATTGCTTTATATTTGCAGGATTTGATTGCCTCAGATGATACAGGTCTAGCTGGTGGGCCTCTCCTACTGCTTGTATTTCCAGATTATAAGTCATTCTTTTGACAGGGTATCTGCCATAACCAGTTCTCAGTTTCTGTAGTATCCTGCTTTATATTACACCTGGCAACTGGTTTTCTGGGCTGTGTGCTTTTTCCATAACTTTTAAGAATAAAGGCAAAAATTAAGTTTATATATATATATGTATATCCTATTTTTTGCATCAAGTGTCACTAAGGATGTGAAACTACAGGGTAGAGATTTGGAAAGAATGAATGCTATTTTCTCAGTAATCTTCAATTTTAATAGCCATGCTATGATCAAGCTCCAGGATTAATGACTGAACTTGAGGGACCCTGTAAATGGCCAAAAATGCTTAGGTAAAACAAACCAAACAGACCATTATGAGTGCTGCTCTTGGCATATAAGGCCTTTTAGAAGAATAAAAACTTAGAGTTTGTCTTCCAGGTCAGCTTGGGGTAAAAAGTTTGGACAGTGTTTGAAGTGTGTGACAGAAAGAGTTGAGTTCATTTAGGACAGTCTGTTAAAGCAGCATAACAATTTTCTCAGAAATAGGAAAATTATTAGAGTTATGCTTCTCTGATTCTTGAAGAATAGCAATGTTAAATTGGAAAAAATAGTCAAAAAATAATTATTGTTCGTGATATTGCAGTTAAAATATAGACTATAAACTATTAAATACAATTTCACAGTTTTTAATCATTGTTAGTGCAGAGTCTGGGGTAACTCTTTACTGTCTCCTTATGTCTTTGTGAAATTAAGATCTCAATGATGTTTAACTATCATATTAAAATGCCTCAATAGGTCTTTAAGAGTATATACAAGATTTTGAAACTTCACAACTTTGCTTTTGGGTTTGTTTTTTAAAATATTTTTCATTAACCTGCCATTTCAGAGAATTTCAGGAAGTTCCTGAATACCAGATTAGTGACTATATCAGAAATATCCTGATTTCTTTTCAGGAAGTCACAGTAGCAATGACATAATAGTTAAACAGAAAGGTATTTGGATGCACAATAATCAAATAATGTGAAACACAAAGGTTTTAATGACATTTACACAGTTTTTTCTTTATCCAAACATTTGCAGGGAAATTGGAGGGGATTTTTCAATTTAAAAAATGCTTCAAAGAATATTTTTCCTTTTAAAGAATTGTGTGTGAAATTTGGAAAATACTTTAAAACTCTAAACAAAACTTTTAAACAAGAAAAACTCCAGGTGTTCTTTGAGAATTAAACCAAAATTTCCTTCAAGGAGAAAACACACTATTGTTAAAATTAAAACTTGAACAAAATCAAAGAAAAGAAAGCATCAGTGTTCTCTACTTGGAAATAATAATAATTTACTTTCAAGGAGAAATTTAAATGTATTAGAAATACACATTCAAATGCAGGCACAGTAGGAATCTGACTCATCAGACATTTCCCTGTGTGCTGATTCTGTGATGGAGAAGGGTGAAGGGAGGAAAATAATTCATCCACACACCCCATAATTCAGCACACAAACCCCAGTACACTCTTCCCAAATCTCAGCAAAGATTTAACAGTGAAATACTGCAGCAAGGTCTCATGTTACCAGGATTTATTGTTTTCCAAAATACACTAAGGAGCATTGACTAGAATGCCAAGAAGTTCAATTAGAAATAAGAGAAAGAAAAGTACACCTGTTGGGTTTGAGGAAAAGCGTATTTGGGGATTCAGTTGGCTTTTCAGTGTGCTTGTGTCTTGGGGAATTCTGAAATTCCTCCCTGCTCTTTAGGAGGTGATGCTGGCCCAAGACAAGTTCATGTTATATTGATATCAGAAAGCTGAAGCTGGTGCTGACTTTGACAATGTGATAAAGGGCTCTCTAAGCACACGTGGGATGTGGAAGAGCAGCTTTCTCCTGAGCCAGGGCTGTGCTGCCTGTGTGCTACATCTGGGAGGAATATCTCAGCATGTCACCTACTTCTTTCCACAAAGTAATGTGTGCCTGATGGTGCAGCCTTCACTGGGATAAATCTGCTCACAGCCCAGTGCAGGGCCATTCCAGCAGTAAATGCTGGTTGTCTGAACCCCAGCAGTGGCCAGCAAGGGCACTTTTCACCATGGTTCCATGCTGAACCTCATTTGTTGGGTTTTTTACACAGCTCACAGCCCTTTTGTTTCTTGTCCTTGCATCTTCAGCATTCTTGCATTTCTTCATCCTGAGATTTGCTTTCACACAGCTTTCTAGGAGTTTTCTATTTCCCACTGTCATTCCTGCACAGCAGGTCAGGATTAGGCCCAGGGCTAATACCAGCATCACTCTGGAGTCTCCCAGTGAGGGACTGTGAGGGCCACAGGCAGGAGAATACTCTGTGCCTGAAGCCAGGGCATTCTCCTCATCCAAATTCCAAAACATTGCATCAATCAGGATATTGCCTGCCTTCCTCTCAAGTGGCCAGCACAAATCTCCCTGCTGGGATGGGCACTCCAGTCAAGCCCAACTCTTGACTGAAGGACTCAATTGATCAGCAAAGTTGCACCTGGCCCTCACCTTGATTTGGGAGAAAGCTGGGATTTGCCTGTGTCATCCACCTGAGGATTTACATGCTGCAGCATCACTAACAGCTGTAAATAGAGACACAAATTTTCTTGTGGTATGAGCATCATTATGTATCATGTGAGATGTGAATGCCATGCTATATTAGACGAAGATTGCCTCGTTCATGAAAGAGGAAGGGACTGCGGCAGTGTAGAGCTGAAATTACTTGTGGCAATTTCTTATCCAAATTGAGATTTTCCCTAGACTCCATAAACCAGCTGCTTGCTTATTCCATCACTGCTGAAGATGTTAACTGCACAGCATAACAGCCTTCTATAAATGCTGCTTATTTTCCAAAAGCTGAGCATACAATGAACAATGTGCAGGGGTGGTGAGACTGGCTTCACTACTGCAGAAAATTTGCTGAATCAATTTCTGCTGACACAGATTTGTGCATATGACTGGTATATCAATTTATTTTGGATCCTTTCTGGATTCACAGGGCAATTATAGAAGATGCAGAGAAAGAATCTAGGTTATCTCAACAGTCAGGAATAATAACACTGGATGTGATATTACAGCTAAATGTTACTGCAGCAGCTTCCTCTTTTTTTAGCAACTGTCCCCAAAGTTTTGCACTTGAGGATGTGGGCTTCAAATAAGACCAATAAACAATATGTCTAACTCCCCTATACATTTATTTATCACCTTTAAATAAATCACTGGTGCAAAATCCCATCCCATTTGGCCAGGAAGCATGAGACAATGTATGGAATTTTAAATTATTTTTAGAAACTTGGGAAAACATAAATTATATCCTCAAGGAAAATAAAAGTAAAAACGGACAGGGACTGTGCTGCTGAAAAAAAAAAAAAAAGAGAAAAAAAATGCTTAAATCCTTTTGGAATTGGTAATCAGTTTCAAACAATTTCTTGTTACCTGTTTGTTAATCTGAAAGCAGAACTAAAAACTATCTTAAAACCAGTTCAGGATTTTGCCAACTGGAGATTTCTCACAGGACCTGATTTTCAGGGAGACAGATGGACATTCAGCATTTTCTCTGTCTCCTCAACACTCTCAAATCACTAATCGTGAAACAGAAAAAGCTGTTCATATATTTGTACCATATTCTGAAGGTACTCAGATAAAAGACTGCCAATATATGGAAGGAATCTTTCTATATAGATACACATGCCAGGAAATAAAATATACCCACTAAAAATCTTCCTGCCTAGGACTCAATGGTAATTTCTGTTCAACACCAGTTGTAGCTGTGGTGAGTTGTCACTAGGTAAGCTTGGAAAGCCTGCACTGCCTGTGACTTATTTTGTGATAGATTTTTAAAATGTACAGGATGGTGTTTTTTCCAGACACCCTGGCAGTTTAGAGGAGTGGCAAATTTTGTCCTTTACATCTGGTTAAGTGGAAATAAAAAAATAGTGTTGGTTGACAACAAACAAAGGGCATGAAAATGTTTCTGTAACACAGGACTTGCAGCAATCTAATAACAAACCTTGTGGAAGATGTTAATATTGCAGGAATTTAATTCTGTTTATCCGGGGCAGAATACGCATTAATTGCCTATTTAATCATGTTTATAATTAAACTCGTTATAACAATGATTCACGCATCAGCTTCTCTAATTACACAGGCAGGACAGTATTAATTCCTCCTTACTGTTCTCTCATTCAGGCTGGATATTCCTGGTGTCACCTACAGGCTGGTACCTCCTATGAATGGGTGAGTATGGACAGGGAAAGCTGTTCTCCAAGGAGGGAGGCTCTGCTATGGATGCTCCACTTTGTTTATTTAATTGAGCTGTTGGCTTATTGAAAAAATACTGTTCTTGTTTATTTAATTGGACTGTTGGATTATTAAAAAACTGTTCTTGTATTTACCCTTCCCATTCCTTTAAAGCTTTCAGCCAGGTGTCACTGAATGTGACACAGCTCCTGACATCAAACCTCATCCCCACTCTACGTGCAGGATGGTTGCTTTGGGATTCAGGCCATGCAAAGGGACAGGGGCTGGGGCTGGGGATGTCTGAGCATTGTCAGTGACCCTGCAGAGACAAGGGCAGATTTTGGCACAGGGGCTCAGAACATGTTGTGTTGGTGACAGGTGATTCTTGGCAAAGTGTCTGCAGCTCAGCACTGAGGGCACTGGGGACCCAAGAGGGTCCAGCACAATATTTTTTTTCTTTTTAGATAGAATTACATGATTCATATCAACTAAGAGCATTTGGTCTTATTCCAGCTCCACTGTCAAGCATTTTGAAAATGAGTTCAGCATTATTATCCCCAATTTGCAAACCAGGAGGTTGAGGTTGAGACAGCAAATACACCTAGTCCAGGGTCAGACAATGGGAGGGCATTGAAAGCTGATTCTCTGAGTCCACCAGGTCCCTTATTCACTGAACAGCCCACTTGAAACAAGATTATCTTATTTTTTTTAATTTTCATTTTTAGACAAATAAAATATTAAAGTGCAGTGCAGTATAGCTCATTCTTTCACTGAACGCAAGAGGTTCAGTTCTTGCAAGAGACAGGTTAAAATATCTGGGGACACACGTGCATGTGTATATAGGGCTACAGATACATAATTAGTTCCTTCTCAATACTACTTGCACATCAAAGTTAAAATTCTAGAAGGTAAACTAGGAAACCATATTTTCAGCAGTCTAATAGCACTGTCATAAAAATTCGCAGCAGGTTGAAAATAGCTCAGGAGCTAATTACTTTAAAACATTTTTTTTTTTCTGGAAAAGTCTTGTTTTCCCCTTGAGGCAGTGAGTTGGAAAGTATATCCTTGTTTAAGTCTCCACACCCCCCTTCCCTCATCTGCTATAGCAGAAAAACAGCTCCATTATTTAGTTAAAACAATTGCAGACAAATTGAATCTGTAATGAGGATCAATTACTATTGGTATCTTGGAATGTTTTTACATAATTAAGTTCTAGACTTTCCCAAGCAGGTCTGGCTGCTCAGGAATTAGAGATGAGGATTTGAGTCATCACATGAGGCTGCTACAGTGAAGTGCAAAACCTGGAGCACTGGAAAAGCTCTGGGTGCTTTCTTTTATTCCTCTGATTGCAGAAGTGCCCCGACTCTCTCCTGAAGATCTCTTTGGGGGGCTGGATGAATCCATCAATCTATGCTCCAAAATGTTCTGATCTAGAAAAGACTTTTGTAGCTTAGGTCTTGAAGGAGAATGTTTGCCCAGCTTCAAACTCAGCAAGGTCATGAATGAAACTTCCATAGCAAGACTGAGATGTCTGTACTCATGCAATGCTATTGCAGCTTTTTATTGCTGCAATAAATTATTTATTTTTATCAGAGAGGCATCTAGTGGGGAACTCACTTCAATTGTCCTTACCCAGCTGTTTAAAGATGCTTTCTCTCTATGTCTGAATACAAGAAAACCATTTTTGTGGGCTCACTTCCAGTGAGCTGGTGCTCCCTGACCTCAGCAAATGATCAGCTCACTCATAAAGTCTTCCCTAGCACAAAAGTCAGGGTTGATTGCTTGTTCAGGAAATTAGCTCCCTTTTCAGCATGCTGGACGAAAAGTGCTCAAAGATCAGAGAAGCAGGAAGCAGCATGATGGAACAGCATCTTAAAAATCCTTCTCTCCTGTGGAACCGTGGTACCACCTGAACACAGTCTATTCACACACTCCATTTGTTGGGACCAAGTCACTGTTTGTCTTGCATTTGGCCCAGGAAACTCTAAGAGCATCATGCCTGTTCTGCTATCTAGTGGCTATTCTTAAAAATACATCCAGTGCCACACGGTCTGAAAAAAAATTAATCCTGCTTTCCCCTCCTCCTTTATCGTATAACTTGTTCAATTATATTGTCTTTTCTTGTCTCAATTCCTATCTACAATTATACCTCCCCAAAGCAGCTATTGTATAACCTGTGGGTCTTGGATTAAGTTCAGTAGTCTAGTTGACCCTCCTCCTGACCTTCACTTAATTAAATACAGGATTAAGCCCAAGACGTTTGCAAGTCAGATCTCAGGTTAAAGCAGAGGGAGTTCAGAGCACTGGCAATGAACTG
Organism: Rhabdornis inornatus; assembly: GCA_013397075.1. Lineage (NCBI taxonomy): Eukaryota > Metazoa > Chordata > Aves > Passeriformes > Rhabdornithidae > Rhabdornis > Rhabdornis inornatus. The sequence goes on along the minus strand of VWZS01010874.1, from coordinate 321,313 downwards.
TCTGATGTTCATGAATGAGCTCACCTGGCCTTGTAAAACAGCAGAAAGTGCCTGTTGCTTTGAAAGGGCAGCTGGTTTTAACCCTCTCGTGGTGAATCCCTCACTGCCTGTGAAGGGAAGTGGGAGAATGGGAAAGGTGCTGTTGAACAGCACAGGGTTGGACAGAGGATTAGTTCTGCCTTCCCCAAATCATGGTAAAAATGGGAAAGACAGAAAAATGGGAAAGACAAAGCCTCACCACCAGTTCTGGGAGAAGTTCAATGTCAGAGAGGCTGTTAAGGGCTCTGAGTGCTACCCCAGTGACCTGAGGAGGTTTTCAATAATTTTAATCAGCACATTGTTTTCCTCCTCCAGTTTTTTGCTGCCAGGGCTCGGGATCAGCCCCAGCAGATAATCAGCATTTCTTTGAAGCTCACATGGAAGCATGGATTATCTTTTTTGCCGTCAGAAACATGGACTAGTTAAAGCTAAAATAAGTCATAAATCAGCAAAAAAGGGCACCTAATTATAAAAATGAGGTCTATAGAAAACAATTCTCTCTTCTGTAAGCGCAGGAATGAGTATTGGTCTAAAAAAAATAAAAATTGGCTTTATTTATGTTTAACCCTTGAAAGAAAGCATTCCTATTTATCTGAAATAAAACAGAGTAACAGCCTTGGGTGTTTTGGGATTCTGCATTTTTTTCTGAAGCACACACCATCCTGTGTCATCTCTGGGGGTATTAGGAAGCAAGGAGCTGCCCAGGATAGAGCTGTGGCTGCAGGGATACTTTGGTACAGCTGAGCTTTCCTGGAGCAGTTCTGTGCATATCCTCAAATCTTTCTTCCAGAACCTGAGTTACCAGAACCTGAGTTAACAAAATCAGCCTGTGTTTGTGCATTAAAAGGCAGAAAAACAACCCCGTGCTGGTCCAAATCTCCAGACAGTGCAAACCAAAGGAGAAAATGGATCAAACCTGATTTTCACTAGCTGTTCTTCTAATCTGGGGCACTTGAAAACTCTTTTAAATTTTACAGAGCAAATCTAAAACCTCACACTTTACAGGGATAATACAAATGCTGTATTCTGTACATTTCCCATCATGTCTGGCTATAAATGGGAATTTTGAGAAAGAACAGCAAGTTATTACTATTAAGGGACTTTTTGAGGGTTGACTGTATAGAATGCAGAACTTAATGGAGCTTCAAGTGCACACAGGAAATCCTGTTGTGTTCCAACAGTCAGAGCATGAGGATGAAATCTGGAAGCAGTCAGGAGACAAGGTCCCAGACTGCAGTTCTGTTTTAACCAAGTGTTTAATTCTTATTGAAAACTGAATTTGTACTTAAACATTTTACACATTGAAGGATAAAATATCTCTCTCTTTGCTAGCCCAAACAGAAATAAAGGGAGAAAGACTGAAAAAAAAATCAAGGGTTATTGAATAGAGGTGTGTTTAGTTTGCATCCCCCTGCAAATACCTGCCTGCAGACCATTTTTTCCTGGTGTGAGACATACACTGAGCTTGTTAATTACAAATTCCCTGAAAAAAATCAGTGTTTTTCTGTGTATCAAGCTACAATCTCTTCACTATGAACCAAACCCAGCAGGCACAAGGCCCCAGGCATCAGCAGCACCTCTGAAGAGATTCAATGAATGCACCAGCCAGTGAAAGAACAATTCCAAACACATTATTCAGGGTGTCTTGTATCATCTCTATAACGTATATTGACATTTTCTTGCTGCTGTCTGCTTTGCAAATGTCATGTCACACAGGATAAAATGAAGAGCAGTACCAGGAAAACCACATAATCTGACTGGGTCAGGGACTGAGCTCCTGGGAAACCCACAGGAGAACTCTGAGCCTGAACTTTGCCAGGTAATCAGCATTCAGGTACTTCAGGCTTTCAAATCCATGGCATTAGTTGAAGAGCATTTGTCTAAGGTGTCCATCACTGGTGACAAAGAGTTTGTTTGTTTTTAAAATATTCTTTAAATCTAATGGGCTACTGAATCTCCCAACTGCATTTGACAGTATTATTTTTCCAGATTAATTTTTTTTAAGAACAAAGGAGCTTGACACCCCATACAATGCAGAATAAAAACTTTGAAAATGAATAAAAAGCAACCCCGTGACTAATACATTCACTATGTGAAGGAGCAATGGCTTAGTGGATCTCCTATTTCATAAGCAAAAATGCAGAGATTGCCTCTTTTGTCAGTTCATAGATAAAATCCTATTCTTTGTAATCCCTGAAGAAACAAATCAAATAAGCTCTGGCTGAGCTAACCATTTTCAATCCATCAAAGCAATCAAATTCTGTTTACCTGAATCAGAATGATTTCTAAAATGTTATTAAAAAGTAAAATGGAGTTTAACTATTCCAAAAAACTGAAAATGATGTGCAAACACAAAAGGGATAAGATTTCAGTAATTATGTAGACACAAAGTCGGTGCCATCATTTGTACCACAATACAATGTAGCTATGGCATATAAAGATAAAGCTTCCTTTGTCTAACATTACTGCTGCAAGTGATGCATAAACATAATTAATGTAAGAAGTCTTCAAAGGGGCGAATATTCATTTAGTCAGTTAGTTTTATTGCTCTTTCAGGCAAACAAAAGTTTTATAATTTAATAAACCAATTAACTGATTATATATTTCACCCAAAATATTTGTATATCACACATTACTATCATTTCACCAATTGTGGTTTTTCACACAACAGAGCCAGGGTGTGGTTCTACAGTTAAGGCACTGCATTTAATGTTCATTTTCTTTGGCCATTATTCTGGAATGAATGCCATGAGGGGCTTCTGCAAAACTAGATTCCTTAAATTCGGGGTTCATCCAAACCCTATGCTGTGTTACCTCTAAAATAAAATCATTATGTGGTCCTTTGTCATGATCCTTGAACTGATCTACCTGAAAAATAATTTTTTGTTTGGCTTTTATTTCATATATACATTTAGGAGAGCTCCTAATTAGATTTTGCCTTCAGTCCACAATTCAAAAATAGCTTTGCTTCTATATTTGCTGTGGTCTAATAGAGACTGTGACATCTGCCATTGTACTTCTGTGCTTTGTCAAAATACAGTCCTAAATTTGTCAAAGCTAGGACACAGAAATTATGTCGTTGTTCAGTGTGGAACCAAACCTCATCTGATAGTTATTTCATTGCATAATGAGAGGCAGCATATGCCAGTGGTTAGCATGAGACTGAAAGTGGGAACTCAGCCATCTGTTTCCAGCAAAAACAGTTCCTGAGTGTTTCTGGAAAAATTTCATCTCTCTTGTGCCTCAGTTTCTCAAGCAAAATTATGGATAAATTATTCTGCACCTTCTTAAAATGTGAGAGCCCTTCCTAGTGCTCTGACATGGCCAGCTAGGAGCAGAAAGGGCTCGTGCACTAAATTATGTCCAGCATAAAAAGCATATTCTGCCTCATGATCCAGCCCCACTCTCAGCTCCATGGAATGCTGCAGACCATGGATGGCCATCCATGGAAGTTCAGAGGGCAAAATATTCAGGCAGTGAAACAGCCCTAGAGGTAATCATTTAACCCCTCCTTTTGGGCTCTGAAAATCAGCAGTGAGTTTTAGTTCAGAAACTTCTATTTTGTGAAGAAATACAATTCCTAGAAACTTTGGAATCTGCAGTGCCTCCCTGGGCCCTCCCTGTATGAGTCAGAGCCCATCACTGCCTCTGCTTCTTCTCAAACCTTCATTGTGTTTCAGCATGTCTGGAGGAACCAAGAGGCACTTAGTCTAGCTGCACATTTTTTTCAATCCCCTTCTTTCTCTGTGTGTGTGTTGTTTTTTAAAGGAAAAAATTACTATTTCTGAAATTATTGGCAGTAAGAGCACAAAATTATTTTATCAAAAAAAAAAAAAAAGAAAAAAAAAACCAAGCAACAAAGCCCCCACATACAACTCTTCATACTTTGTCTTTGCAACTGGTAGTTTAAGCTGCATTGGTAAATTTTAAGTAATGAGGAATACACCAAAAATGTGCAGTGCTGTCCCTCTCATATACACATGCACAACCACACACACCCACCAAATACTCAGAACATTAAAGAAAGCTGTTAAGCTAATCTGGTGCATCTAAATGGGCAATATATATTGAATCCATGCTCCATTGATCATAATTATTGCAGTGCCCTTTATCAAGTAACCATCTTAAACCATTATTTAGAGATCATTTTGCTTTCCATTACTGTCACTATATTGCAGAATTTGCTAGGAATTGGTGGCTGTGTGATAGAGGGGTGTGCAGCTGTATTAGTCTGGAATCTCCTCTTGTTATCCAACAATGTTTCTAAAATGAGAGACTTAGTGCTGTATTCACACAACTTTTGGGCAGCCTTTAACTTCATTCTGGAGTGACAAGTCACTCACATAAGCTTTGTTTGCCACATAACTCCTTCCCACCTCTAATTCTTTGCATATTTCCCTTAAAATTAATTTGTCTTTTTTATGAAAGAACAGCCTTTATGTATTGAAAAGCATTTCTTAAGATGTAACTAAGAGTTACTAAAATCTGCACTACTGCTCTGTGTGTTTGAAATTATTTATGAGCAAAATCATTATTACTCTAAGTTATGTGAAGGAGGTAAAGAGCAGTATTTTATTCTCAGGTGGCCCTTTCAAACTGTGCATCACACAAACAATAACATAATTGCACAAAACTGTGTCTAAGAACACCTGAAGCTGAATTCAAAGTACAGTATTTTCACAAGTACTCAGAAAACACCTGGCTTGTTTGCCTTGTAAGAAGATTAGAGGAACACAGTGAGAAAGAGGAAAACATGGTTCTTAATGAGACCAGCATCATTTTAGACTGAATCCCTATCCCAAGCCTCTCAAAGTAATGCACCTGGCATGTGCTGCATGCTGTGATATTAATAGATGTATCAGGAGCACAGGTGTTTAAGCTGATATTTGCCAGTTTAACCAGGTGGTAAGGAGATTTTAATGTCTCACAAAAGTATAAGAGGATGGAAAAACAGAAGTTTCAGACATTCATCATCAGTGTTAGACTATGAAATGGTACTAAACATGTTGGATAGAACTAAATCAGCATTAATCTTCTGACTTACAAGGAGGTGCAGAGCATATTAAGAGATCAGTTCAACTCTTGATCAGAGTTTGTCCCAGGCCTCAAACACTGAAGTGTGGGAGTCCCTATGAGCAGCCTGGATACTCAGGAGCCCTTTGTATATCACAACCCACGTGACCTCTGGAAAAAAATCATACAACCTTTCAAAGCTTTTTTTTTTCCTATCTGTAAAGTGGAGATAATAACCCTTCCTAATCTCAGGACTTGTGAGACTTTAATTGATTATTAGCATTTGTATAATCATTTTGAGCTCCAGAGGATGCATATGCAGTGCATATATAATGTAACAGGTAAACATCCTGCTCGGCTGTGGGGACAGCCATCAAATCTTATCTCGTTGGGGCTTAAGGTCAAAGGCAGAGAGAAGGTACCTGAACCTGATAAGGGCTTAAGTGTTACAGGAGAACTACTTATGCTCTGAAGAAGTCACCTCTATCACTTTCTTCTTGCCTCTAATCTGCTCTCAGATGCTGTGTCTGCTGCTATCAGGCTGTGATCTCTCTCCTTCTCCATGCCTGAGGAAGAGCATATTGACTAAACTGGGTAGGCAAGCCAGGGGAGAAAATACTTAGTGTCCTCATAGACAGCAGCAGCTGTGAGTTTGCTCACTTCTTGTCTCTGTCAAATCTCTTCCAGCCTCCCCAGCCCATTAAAAGCCTTGGTGGAGGAAAGTGAGGAAATGAAATTAATTTGACTGACCAAACTCTCTCTCCTCAGAGAGCAGCGAAGCTGTTCCAGGGTTCAGCCCACTTGTAGCTACAGATGTGCAATCAAATTTCTGATATAATTTCAAAGCTTTGTTACTCTGCAGCCACCCTGGGTGTACATTACACGATAGAGTAATGGCATAACTGTGAGCAGGACAAAGTACCTTCTGTTTGTGCAAGGTTCTGACAGAGCTATTTGGGTGCTAACAGGAGTATTTGCAGCATGGGGTGCTCTACAACTGACATCTTGAGATCTGAAATATTTTTCCAGTTGCTCTAGCTGTGGAAGTCAGTAGAGAAACCCCTAAGGACCTATGAAGGAGAAACTGGGAGGTCTGGGATCAGGTGTGTTTGATGGTTTAAGTCAAGTAGAACATAGTCCATGTCAGTTTAGGTCTCACATACATCTGGTCGCTGCTTTCTTGTATTTTGTTTATAACTCCATCTGAGACTGCTTTCTTGTATTTTGTTTATAACTCCATCTGAGACTGCAGTGTCTATGAGTATTTCTCAGCTGCAGTAGACTGGGAATTATCACCCACTCATTGTGATTGTACAGGAGGAAGGGAATATGGAACATTCAGAATGAACTGTTACCTGTGTGAGATGTAGCAAAATGAAGTTCACTGTCCCTTGAACAAGGCTAAAGGCCAGTGTTGAGACAGAGAAGAGTAGCTCTGATGGACCACGGGTCTCCTCTCTCACACTGCCTGGTGTGCAGAGCTTTTCACAGGACTTTATGCTCTGAGGTTCAGTGCCTTCCACAATAATTCCTCCATAGGGACTGTGTCTGCAGCATCTCTGTTTCTTTAGAGCAAAATATATCTTTGCCATGAATATAAGTCCAGATGGGGCATGGGTTACCATCAATACCTTTCTCCTGAAAATTTTGCTGACAGAATATGATTCAGAGATATGTTTGGCTCGAACTATCATTTTTCTCCACCATAATGGTGATCAGGAGTGTCAGGATGATCAGTCAGGAAAGAGCATTTATTAATATAAGGACTCCTGTGAGGGAGTGTGCCTTGTTATGCAACATAGTGCTACATTCAACAATTTGTACCTCCCTAGGTTAGGCTAAGCCCTGCTAATTTCCATTTTCTTCTGGGTATTACATAACGTAGTTACCAATTTTGCAGTTCAAAACCTTTCTATTTAATTTGAACTTAATTGTCTTTAACGGTGTAAAATATGTTTGCCTTTCTTCTTCCATCCTTTAGAAAGGGAGTGTCCTTGAAAATATCAAGGAAACAGAAAAGGCAAACCTGGCTCAGCACTGCTGTGAGTCTGTTACTCTGTTTATTGGTTCTTTACCAACTCAAGGCATTCCAAGATACTCTGTAAATTGATTTGTGAGCAAAATTGCTCTGTCTTTGCCAGGGCTGCCTATTTTAAGCAGTCTTTGGAGGCCTTACTCATGGTGACATCCAGGTACCCTGTGCCTATAAAAGTATCACAGCTCTAAACATAAAATATAAACTTGTTTATGGACAAACAACTCAACTTCTTTACCCTACAGAAACTAAAAAATCAGAGCATTTATGCAGTAAGGTGGAGGGAATCTGGGGAACAATCGAGTTGACCTTGCAAATGAAACTCAAAAAGTACCTGGGGTGCTGAGCAGCCAACTTTGTGTTTCCTTAAACTTCCTTGAGGTTAACAATAAAATTCAAATTAAGGTCTTTACTCTGCCCCAAGATTGGTGTTTGCAGATTGCTGCTTATCAGGTTACATCAACTCCTGCTCTGCCATGCCACGCAGCAGATTCTACAAGGTGTAGTGTTGATGGATGGGAACAGCCCCTTGAGGCTCAGCTCATGTGAGTCATTAGAGAAAGATTTATTTCTCCTTCACTTAACAACAAAGGAGGCTTCCCACATGTGATTTTAAAAGTGTTTACATTGAATGTATTGACTAAGTTTGATTAAGTAATTGAAGTTGCATAATTAATACCATTAAGAAAGATTAATGATTTCTTGAACAGATAAAAAAAATTATGTCTTCTGAAATAAAGTTACATACGTAAATTAAAAATGAAATAATGCAGCCAGTATCACAGATAAAGCAAAGTAAAAAACCAAAAGTGACTGTATACTTCGGAGCAAATTCATAGCTTGTATTTTTAAATTTTTCTCCAAAGCTAAGCTGTTTCTTCTGTTAAAGTATAAGTCAATTATACTGTAGCACAAAGAGAAATCTGCAGTATTTTACTGTCATTGTTGGTAATTTGTCCCTTAGGGTGTTAGTATTCCTACATAATTGCATATTGTCTCTCCCTGTAACATTTTCTACTTTCTTTCTCTGTTAGAACAACATAAGAATTATTGCATCCATGGGTTTTAGCAAATTATCCAGCTAACTTGATTTACATTCTATTCACAAACAGAATTACAGAAGGGAAAAATAAATTGGCTTTGTTTTTTTCCTTAGCTATCGTTTGGCCCCAAAAGATTAGAGTGTGTTATTTTTTTTTTTTAGTGTGAGCTTTCTTTAAAAATATAAACAATGCAGCTGTCTGCAGACTGTATCTGATCGTTTGAAAGAGATTCACAGTGATAACAATATCATCATTTACAATTGTATTCCCCTATTTTTGCTGCTAAATACTGGGGATGGCAGTACCAGTCAAAATTCCCATCCTCTTAAATATGGATGCCCTGGTGAATGTGCTGTCCTAAGCTTTGGCAGATTTCTCATCTGAACAGACTTCAGGATGGATGGAGCAGTGATAAGTGCCTGCCTTCAGGGCTGCTGGATCATAATTGATCATAATTTAGGGTTCTGCTTGGTTCCCAGAGCTTCCAGACCCTGCAGTCACCAGTGACCAATATTCTCTTAGTGAAATCTTCTGAGGATACTTAGATTATCCAGGATAGCAAACATGCAGGTTAATTGTGAAAACCTGAAGAAGGGCCTTATCAACTTCTTGAGTGATAGGGCAAGAGAACTGACATTGAAATTTGATTTAGGTAAATGCATTGTGATGAAAATGAAAAAATATTGAATTGTGCATGTACTGAAATGAAGTTCTATTTGTCTTCAAGCATGAGGAGCAGTGTTAGGGTTATAGTGAGTAGTTTTGCAGAAATAGCAGCTTAAAGCCAGACCCCAGCCAAAACAATTAACTGGATATTATGAGGAAAGAAATAGAGAATCACACAGGAAATATAATCATGCCCCTTTGTGGGTTCAGGATGTACACAACAGAGCTGAGAATGGTGACACAGGAACAACTTTTCAGTGATTGCCATTTGAATGGATGTCGAGCTCAGCCTGGGGATGCTGCTCTGGTGTGTGACCTCTGTGACCAGACAGTGGTGACCTTGGCAGGTCTTCTACCTCAACTGGAAACCTGGAAAGCTCAGGCAGCAGAGATTTGTGTGTGAACACGAGCTGCAGAGCAAGTGGAGACCCATTTGGCACCGTTGTTGCTGCTGAACTGACAGGCAGGAAAAAGAGGAGCCTGGCTGTAATTAACAAAGCAGCTTAACTACTAATGCCTTGGTAATGTCCCTCGTATTGTAGATGAAAGGCTCAATTGGTAATTTGAAATGAGAACAAACACACTGAAAGGATGGTGGCTGTGAGGAAAAGGAGTACATGAAAACAGCAATTTATCCGAAACAGCAAGTTTTTGGATGTGCTTACAGGGTCTTCTGTGGATGCTGTAATCTGCTTTTGCAACTGCTTTTCACAACCTAAAGCAGGTGAACTGAAGTTTCATGCAAGTCTTGCTCAGGAGCTCCCAAAGCAGTTCAGACAGGATTTTATCCTTATGGAAGCACCACAAAAAAACACAAAAACCATCCAAACAAAAACCCAAACTAAACAAAACCCAAACAAAACCTACCAACCAACCAAAATGGTCTTTGAAGGGTTTTTGGAGTATACATCTGCATCAATCAGAAAAATTAATAAGAATACAACTCTTGTCTGGCAAGTGGAAAAAAAAAATAGTGCGTTTTCAGCAGGAGTTGTATTGGTGAAAAAAATGATTTTGCGAGACAGAACCCTCCTAAAACCCTAAGTAGGAAATACTTTAATTTTTTTTTTCAGACAGAGAGAATATCTATACAGAGTCACTTTGCTTTACAGTATTGAAATTGTATCATACTGGTATTTTAGTCCCAACTACTTCTTACTGCACCATATTGCTGGTGCAGTCACTGCAAAGTAGCAAAACAGGATGAGGAGATGAACCAAGCAGACAAAAGGTGTAGGATCCCTTAGGAAGACCCCTCATTTCCCAGTGGATCTGACATTCCAGGAGCCCAGTCCATCCCACTGTGTGATGTAAAAGTGCCAGGCTGTGTCCAGACCCTGTTGATTGGGCTGCCTGCACTGAACTTTTCTTACAAGGCACTGACACTGGGCAGAAATCTGCTGACAGATCCCTGGGATCTCCTTGAATGATGTGGAGCAAAGCTGATGACATGATAAATTTCCATTTTCTGTTTGGTTGTCATCCTTTGAACATGAGAACACTGGGGAATTCCCTTTACGAAGAATTGCTTTATATGGAGAAAAAGAAATGTTTTCATGTGTCACAGATGTAACTTTTGGGGGAAATACATCAATCTTCTAGTAACTCTTCAATATAGTAAGTGTGGATCCCACCTCATGGCCAGCACAGCACAGTTATCACAGGTAAACCAGAGAAGTGTTTCCTGAGGTAGAAAAGCAATGAGTCTGAATCTGACAGGTAATTCCTTCCCAGGTATCAATCCAGAAATTATTTGTAAAAAAAGACTTTTTTTTCCATTTTGAAATCCAGATGATGAATTTTCTGCCAGAGTTCCTGCTCTTGTGGCTTAGTGGCTCTTTGTATTCATTGCCCGTCCAGCATGGGCTATGTTTGCTTAGCTCTCCTCCTCCTCCTCCATTTCTCATGAATAACAAAACCACAGGAAGAGGCTGAATGTCTCTGGAATCATTCAGGTAGCAGATGAACTTTGAGTATTGACTTTTTCACCCTCACAGGCATTGTCCATTTACTTTCTTCTTATATCCCTGCTCTAATTTGTACAAAGCTATTTGTGATTAGCTGGCATTTACAACCAGGTATTGATTTTTTTATTAATTTATAAACAGTTCAAACAAACAGTGGTAGTCAATTCTAGGAATAATCCCCCAGGAGGTTAGGAAAGATACAGACAAGTGCACAATCTAAAGGCATTGCACAGTGCATTAATGGGGTAAGATTTCAGATGTCCATGTATATGTTCAGAGTATCCCTTTGTCTATGTATTGAAGCCGGTAAATACAAATATTAAGGGAATATTTTCAGCATTTTAAATTATTCCACCTCATATAAAAAGCAGCATGGCTATTCTTTAAAGATATGCTGGCAGCTGACAAGGGAATCCCTCTGAACTCAGGGATTTTTTGAGGAAAAAGAGCCCTGTGTTAATCACACTGAACACCAAATGCCAGAGGCAGAAACAGAGCAGGTACTGCAGTGTCTGAGCTCAGAAGAAAGGAAGGTGCCAGCTGGGGATCCCCCAAGTTGATTCAAGGCTGCTCAGGGGCACGATGGAACACACACCAGTCCAGTGCCACAGGGATGGAGCTACTGAACACCTTCTGTGGGATACACAGTGTGTAACTGGGCAGGCTGCAGAAAAGAAAATTTGTGCATGGGTCTTTCTATAAAAGCTCTAGAGACATGACAAGATTTCTTTCTTCACGTGTCAAATTTCTCTTTTTTTGCATGTATTGATAAGCATTTTCCAGAGTGCGGATATGGTATGTCTGCTTAGACAATTGTCTTCCAGCAGAACCAAACTTACTGAAATGGATGGTTTGATTACATGAATGTTTCAGAGGAGAAACATTTCACTTTCCTTAAAAACACCCACATCTATTTTTGAATAGCAGTAAGAAGTATTTCAGTGGTGTGTTAGCCTGAGTCCTCTTGGGAGGTCTTGTAGGAATATTTGACTTGAAATGAGGATCATTCCATGCCTCACTAAAAGACAGCCTGCACAGGGGATCCTTCTGAATCCATAGATTCTGAATCCATAGATTCCAGCTGGCTGGGAAAGGAAAGCACCTCATTATTCATAGCTTCTGCCTACTGCCCTCTCCTGAAGGATTGACAAATTAGGTAAATCAATAAAAAGCAGCAGTGTCTTATGCAATGAAATGTCCTGTGAATATAGGAGCAGAATGCTTGCAAATAATTGTGAGAATCATCTGAATTAAATAAAACCTCCATCAGATAGTCCTTAGTGACGTGTTAGGGAATGTTATTAGTCAGAGTCCAACAGCCGTGTGGTATTTAGAATCCTCTGGCATTTCAGTGACCTTTTATAAGGCAGATTGCATAGAACAATTAATTTATTTCATGACCATCCCATTGTATCCAAGGTAAAAAATGTTAGTCAAAACCAGGTGTCCGGATCAGAGCCATGTATTGCATTTCAAAACCCATTGAGTGGAAGCTAATTTCAGCAATTTGCATGAGAGCCTTTTGCTATCACTTCTACCATAGTATCAGTGTCAGCTCAATTTTCAGAGCAGCTGTAGCTCAAACACTGACCTGCTGCCTATTACAGTAGTGTAATGAAGTGCAATGGGCTCGTAATTATTCTACATTACTGTAGATCAAGTAACATGCAGCTTTCAGTTATCACAATGGAATCCCAGTTCTTGCTCAAAATGAGAAAACTGACCATGAAGTTGGTTTAAGGGTGTCATCAAAAATTACTTTCAGAGTCTGCAAATGTACTACTTATTTCCCAGATAACATCTGACATTGCTGTGCAAATGTCCCAGAGTCACTGCATACCTGAATAAACTAGTTTCAAATAACTAAGCGAAGAGTTCTATCTGAGAGGCAGGAGTAAACTGAGATGGGATGTTCTTAAAATTTCTGGTAATGCAATTGCATTAGGCAAATTATTTCAATGTCTCCTTTCTAGCACCATCTGTGAAACTGCCAAACAACTTACTCGTGAAATCACAGGGATTTTTTTTTTTTTTATTGCTGCATGTGAAATATTGAGCGTTATGAATTTGACCTAAAGTGTGGAAAATCACTCACTGCCTTCCACAATTGTGACTTTAGCTTGTCCAGATCGTACTTCTTCCAAAGAATGAGCCATGGTTGTCATAATCTCTACATTCAGATCTACTCCTTCCCCAAGTCTCTTGATAGGACCATCTCAAAACCTTCTTTTAGCCCTGTCTTTTGGAGATTGAGAACTCTGGAGGCAACTCACACACAACAACATGGGACAAGCAGGGGGACAAGGGCTTCACAGTAATCAGGTCTTGTCACCCAGTACTGACACATCACCTTGGACTGAAAGGATGACAGAGCTCCTCATAAGTAATTTGCATTTTTCTGTGTAGGCAACAGGCAGGGAGTGTTTGGAACCGGGCTATTCACTTTTTATTTTCCAATTTCTTGCTTAGCTAACTATTACCAGTAGTTGTTTAGGAAGTTGTATTGCTGAAGATAGAGGTAATTATTTCTATTTTTTTAAGCAAATTTTCAGAAAAGACTCTTGGCACATCACCTTCAGTATCTGCCATGAAATTTTAGCTCTTACCTTGCCAGAGGTAGCAGGATATTGAAATATATGAAACATGCAGACTGGAAAGTTTAACTGTCAAAAACAGTCCATTGTGTCAGGGATAAAATCAAATTAAGTTATAAAAGGGTAAAATAATCCCTGCTGAGCAATTTGTTAGAATCTGGGTGGTTTGTTTGAGAATTTTTTTTTCCTAGAGCGAGGAGAAAGGGAATGTGGCTTAGATTTTCACTTTCAGCCCGCACAGAATTCACACACAGTAATTCAGTTCAGGTAAGATGCAGTCCTGGATGCCTGGATGAACACACACTCCTTTCTTTGGGACAGAATGGGGGAGTGCTGGAATGGAGGGGACAACAGGGTTTAGGGGAAGGTACAACAAGGCAGAAAACTCAGCAGAAAATAGACTCACAGAATGGTTTGGGTTAGAAGGGACCTTAAGGATGATCTACTCACAACACCCTGCCGTGGATATGTTGCTTATAAGAATCCAAACTCCATCTTCATTTAAACGAAGATATGGGTGATAGTGTATCAGAAAAGTGTCTTTTTCTCTCAAGTATAGAAAATGGAGAGAGGAGCAGTTGATCTCCAGCACAACAGCAGCCCATGATATTTATGTAAGAGTTTCAGGCTGCCTACAGCGCTCACATTTCCAAGGGATTATAAAACCTGAATTCCTGGAGTTGTAACCCAGCACAGTCCTTCCCTGATCTGGCTGATCCTGGTCACAGCTTGAGGGAATCATGAAGCAAAAGCAGCCATGGGCCTGAACTCCAGGGGTAACCATGTCTCAGGACTTTAAAGCATCAGTCTGTCTGTGTGTCCATCTGCCCCTGGCTCTACCCCATGGTACCAACATGAAAGGGCAAACTGCAGCAGTTAACACTACTACTTACAAATAAAAATGGAGGGAAATACTTGGGTCATGCAAGAAAAGAAAATAAATATGAGATTGCAAATCCATCTCAGACTGGAGGAGTTTTTTTCTCCTTACATTCATCTTATATAAATGATCAGCAGCAGAATGACTAGGGTTTAGTGCAGATTTTAAAGAAAAGGGTCAGTTTAAAGAAAGGGTTTAAGGAGGTGTCTTCCTGTTTTCTTGAAATGCAGAGGGGCTTATTTCTACTGTTTTAAAACCTAAATCCTTATTCTAGATGTGGCAATACTCCAGTCAGAGACACATCAATATGACAAGGCTAATGTGTCCAACCAGACGAATTTGCATATGGAGAATTGACTATTTTCAGTAAACAACTCATTAATGAGCCATCAAAACTTGGTTGTAGCAACTATTGCACAACTAGTCACAGTGAAATAACAATAGTCAAAAGAGAAAAGCTAATTTTGCACGTTTCAGATAAAAGAAAAAATTAATCATGTAAACTTTGTTACAAAGGCGTATTTGACACCACTTAATATGTATAATTCACTAAATTATGATTCTAAATCAGGAGGGTAACAAGGTGTTTTCCTGCATAAGACTTAGCTAAACCTCTAGAGTTTTTAATCTGTTTTCCTAGCAAAGTTTACTCAGAAACATTGGCTCTGTTCTGACTGTCTGGAGACCCCCAAGTCTCCCTGTGTAAACTGAAAGGGGCTCCCCAAGCTTGCTCATGCTTTTATTATGGGAATCACACTAAATGTGATAATTTTAGAGAAGTGTGTGTAGCATCAGCTCCTAATGGTGCTTCCCTGGCATCAGCAGAATACAAATGAAGAGCTTTGGTCCAACTTTGAGGCCATTCACCACACACAGGAGTGGCCTCACTGGGCCCCCAGCAGAGGATACACCTAAAATATCCAAATTCCAATAGATAGTTTAACCTGCCCTTTTTGAGAGAAATATCTGAAACTTCTGCCTTCATCTCCTCACAAACTGTGCTCTGAATGTAAAAGCTGAGGGTCCAAAGTCAAGCATTTGCCTTTATTTGCATGGCAAAGTTTCTGTAGGGCCATAAGGAGTCTGTCATGGGTAAGTCTAGAGATTATGTCTCAAGGGGTTGTAGGTAGAGGCCAACTTCAGCAATATATGGGAGCTCCACCTCTCCTAGAGAGCATGCATGGGGATTTTCAGGGTTTTGAGAGTTCTATGACCTTCCAGTGCTCTGATGAAAGCCTCTTTGTAGAACAGGTAGTTTAATTCAGCATCCATCTGTATGGTACCAGGAGAGAACATTTGAAAATGTAGAGATGCATATTCCTTTCTTTTTTTCGGTCAGTCCCTCTGTTTCTGTTGACTTGAATCTACTAATTCCTATCTGCCAAAAATTTGGCTCATGAACAAGATGTATTTGAAATGTAAATCTCTGATGCAAATAACAGAGATGATTGGGAATCTTTTATCAGGACAATAAATATATTTTTTTAGGAGTATTTTTTTCTCCCTAATAAAAATGCAGTTGCTGCCAGATCAGAATTTTCTATTTGAAAGTTTTTGTATCACTGAATATTTGCAATTTCCACAGAAACATGGAATTAACTGTTTCATTTGACTTGGAACATATTCTGAATCACAGATTCACAGACTGATTGGAGTTTGAAGGAATCTCTGGAGAGCATCTGGCCCAACACAGGCTCACCTACAAGAAGATGCATAGGATCATGTCCAGGTGGGATTATGTCCAGAAGGAGACTCCACAGCCTCTCTGGGCAGCTGTCCAGTGCTCAGTCCCTCTCACAGTACAGAAGGTTTTTTTTCCTCATGTTCATATGGAACTTTCAGTCTCAAGCTGTATCAAGGGAAGATTAGGTTGGATATTAGGAAAAAGTTTTTCATGGAAAGAGTGATAAAATACTGAAATGGTCTGCCTGGGGAGGTGGTGGAGTCACCATCCCTGGGTGTGTTTAAAGAAAGACTGGATGTGGCACTTGGTGCCATGGTCTAGTTGAGGTGTTAGGGCATGGGTTGGACTCGATGATCTTGAAGGTCTCTTCCAACCTGGTTATTCTGTGAATTCTGTGAATTCTGTGAATTCTGTGTCTCAGTTTGTGCCTGCTGTCCCTCGTTCTGTCTCACTGGAGATGCTCTGGACACCCCCCCAAGATATTTGTGTGTACTGGTGATGTCCCTGTTGTCTCCTCTCCACGCCCAACAGCCCCAGCGCCCTCAGCCATTCCTTGCAGGAGAGCTGCTCCAGTCCCTGCTCCATTCCTGCAGGAAGTCTGGGCTGCAGGGAAGGGCAGATCCCAGTGCCTGGTTTCCATCCACATTCCTGAGAAACACGGGGCATTTCAGGGTTTTTTATCAGCGACTGGAGTGAAAAAAACCCATCAGTTTCAAAGTGCTGAAAGTTTCATTCTGTTAGAGGAACGCCCAAATGAATCTGTTTGTCATTTCCGAACTAGAATTAATGTGGAATTTACATCCCACACACACCAAAAAAAAATCTGAATCTTACTTTTAATCCCGTTTTAAATTGAGAGAAAGGCTGAAATACCAACATTTCTCCTGGGATAGAAATGCTGTACTTGCTATACTCTGTAAACAGTTTTGAATAGGACACTGTTTCAGTGAAGATCACATTCTCAAATGCATGATTTATGGGCTTATGAGGGTATTAAGCATCAAATTAAGTGTCTGTAAGGATCTTTTTCTCACCTGAGGAGTCCATGACTCTAATGTAAAGTAGCCTAAACTGGCAGAAGGTGAGAGAAATCAATATGACAGAAAAGAGTAAAATAGGAAGGCACCTGATAAACGTGAAATTAGCTCCTAAAAATTGTAAAGATCCAGCATGACACTAAATGCTTCATCTGAGTGAGCAAACTGGCTGCAACTTTAATGCCGTGTCACTGTCTCCCTTCTCCCTGTGTTGTACATTCCCCTCTAGTGGCTGGTAAAAGATTTATGTGAGGAAATCCGTCTGAGAGCTAAAACCAAATTTGCAAAGGGAAATCCAGGGGAATTAGAGATGCAAATACTTTTAACAACCTAAGCAGGGGGTTCTTACCTCGTGCAGTGACAAAACTCATCCCCCTTGTGCTGTAGGTAGGGATCAAATTGCTCTTTTGGCCTGAATAATGTCGATTATCCCTAGAAAACAAAGGCTCTGCTCCATGTTTTGTGCAGCTTGAGGGTGAGAGACAGAATTAGGGTGAAGAAGGAGCTGGAAAAATTCTATGTCGTCTAAGTTTGAAAAGTGTTAACAGTGGTTTTTTTGGTCCTTTGGTTTTCTGTTTGGTTGGGTTTTTTAAAATAGGGTTCAGTAGCTTTACGGTAGCTGCTGTTCAGCTTCCATGGGGGTTTTGTGCATGTGCACCTTTGTTTGCTTAGGTGCTCTGGGTTTGAATTCCATCTGTGTCTCCTGGATTCAGGGACTGGGGTCTGGAGTGTGTGTGTGTTTTCTGAGTGAAATTATGGAGTGTTTTGTCTGAGCACTTCCATTCCTCCTGTTGGCTGCTGTGGTGCAGGGAGGGAATGATCCCAGGGGGAAGTCACAAACCAACTGAGCTCCGTGGCTCTCCAGCTGCTGGCTGGAGAGAGGGACAGTGTGCAAGCAGTCTGTGGGATAATTCAGAAATCGATGATCTTTTTTTTTTTTTGAAAGAGCACTAACCTCTGGGTTAAACCTGAACTTTGGGTTTACCCTCTGAGCCCTGTGCTGGGCTGTGGGTGCAGGGAACACCTGGGACATTCCCCCTGCTCCCCTCTCAGGTCCAGCTCCACTGCTGCTAAAACTGCAACAGGCAGCTTCCAATTGCACCATTTCCTTGGCTCCTCAGGCCTTAAATTCACCAGGTTTTGCTGAAAAAACCAAATATTCTTCATTCTTAGTATGACTACAACCTGTGTTGGCACAGGACTGGCAGTGTTTTGGTGCCAGCAGCCAGCAGGTTAAGTGGCAAAGCAGGTTTGTGTAATTCCTCTTGGAGCAAGCAGAGTGAGCCAGGCTCATCAGCAGGAGGATGTCCCTACCACCTTCCAACTGTGTTTTCAAACAACATTTGGGAGTGATTTATGCTGCGTTGTGACACTGGTACCATCTGTTCATCATCATAAGTATGAATGAAGTGATAATGAAGAAAATGTTCTAAGCAGCTAACAAGATGATTACACTTTAATAACATAATTTTGGCATAATTTGGATCTTCAGCGATCTACAAACACTTCATTTCAAAATCTAAAGGTCTGGAGCCTTCCTGCAGCTACACAGAGCTCTCCTCTTTTAATAGGAGACTTTTAATATCAGGGAAAACATAAAATTGATGTGGAAATGTGCCTGAGGTCCTGCCTCACCTGTCTGCTGACTCACACTGTCTCCTACACAGCATCTGCTGTTTGCAGACTCTTGATTGATTTCCTTGCCTGCTTCACCTCTGTTTGGAAACTTCTCAGAACAGACTCAATATCTTTCCAGGGCAGGAACCATCTATTCCTCCTGCCAGAGGTTTCCACCTGACTCACTCACTCACCCATCTCACTCACTGACTCACTGTTCTCTTACAGGAAAACAACAGGAACTGTCCATTCCAAATTTTATCAAGCCCTTCAGTATTTTTTCAAGGAGGGTAAGCTGGAGTTCCAGAGGAAACACAAAAAAGTGGTGACTTTGCATTACATTAGATATAGTGAAATTTCAGAACAACAAAAAAAAAAAATTTAGATTTGTGTTTAAAAACTTTTAATTTCAAAATGAAAAAATAATACTCATTGCTTTAAAGCTGGGGATTGAAATGCATAGTTTTCTTTTGGGATTAACAGAAGTGTCTCAGTTCAGTGACCAAATGCAGAAATTTGCTTTTTCTTCTTTGTTGTTCCAGGAGGGAATATCCTGGTCATCCACAGCAGCACTAGGTCCTGCAGCACTGGGATGAGAGGTTATTTTTAACAGCCCTATTTTTCCAAGCAGACCTGTGAGACAAGTTTGAAGTTTCCCCCATGATGCCAAGTCACCATAACTGTCCCCTCCTTGTGACCCTTCGATCAGATACTTCTGACAGACTCAATTCCACTGTCTCTGGGGCCATTCAGGTGCTTTCTCCAAGTCCATTTATCACTTTAGAGGCATGGCCAGAATAAAACACTGGGGGAAACATTTTGGGATGCACAGATCTGAAGCTTGTGGACAGAACTGGAGGTAACCTGTAAGCAGGGGATGGTTTTACCTTTGTTTTCTCAGCCTGTGGCAGGTGAGAGCCCAGAGCTGCAGCTTTGCACAGGACTTCTGTCCCTGGTGTCAGTTGTCAGTGACTGGGTGACTGGACCAGGTCTCTGTGATGGTTCAGTTGTTTATTGCAGTGAATCCTGACTGTTCCCCCAAGCCTTACGTGCCTTGACACCGTGGTGGGGCAGTGATGAAACTGTGTGAGCAAATGTGCTCAACACATTTTAGGCCAAAAAAAACCACCCAACAACACATTCTTAGGAACTCTCGAGCTGATTTCTTATGCCTGCAACGGCATTTCTTTGTTACTCAAATAGAAATGCTGTCTAAATGTATTGCTTTTTTCTGGGATATTTTTTACTAATGGGTAATCTTTTAACATCTGTATGACATCTTGTTATCAGTCTGATACAGGACCTTTCTAGAAGGAAAAATGGTGTTTGTTGCAGCAGAGCTGCCATCCAAGCTGATCTATTGTTCAGTTAGACTCCACTTAGCTGAGGATATGATCAGAGTGACTAACAGGAACAAGAAAAAAGAAACATAAAGCAGATTTTTATGTTGCCATTTTTCCTTCTTGTATTTCCATCTTCCTATCAATCTTTTCAAAGTGAATATGCCTAAAAGAAGGGAAGAGCCCACACCAAAAGGGGTGGTGTTGAATGGGGCCTGTGTAACCCTCTGGCTGTAGCTGCTGAGAGGATTCAGCCGTGTTGTACATGACTCATGGAACAGCTATTCCTGCACCAGGTGGTTAAAACTCATCAGTGATGGGTTTACAAGAAACTCATCCTTAATCTTCCTCACCACACGTGTGGATCAATGGATCTGCAAGAAGAATCATGATTCTTGTTTACATTATTTCACGAATTCTGGCACTGCTGAAAACAATTTTATCCCCTCTTTGGGCAAAAGCATTTCAGAAGACTACCAGAGTCTGCTCTCCTTTATCTTCTGAGCTGGAGAACTGCACAGAGGATGTCCCTTCAGCCCAGAGAAGTCTGAGTGCTCAACACTCTTGATGCCTTCTGCCTCCACCCATCTGGGGCCAAGAGAGCTAGGGAATGGCACTGGAGCTGTGCCCTACCCAGCTTGTCCTGGGAAACTCCATACAAGGAGGCTGTGCTGTTTTCCACTTGATTAAGGCCACTACCAGAGCCACAATGTAGAAAGAAAAATATCTATGTGAAGATCAAAATCTAGAAAAAAATGTAGGTGACATCTGAGGAAAGGCTGAGGTTCCTGTGTGGAGGCACAGGGTCACAGACACAATCAACTTCCCAGGAAAGGAATAGCATAAAGATGTGTTAGAAAACATTTCTCAGTAATTTAAAGAAGCAGAAAAAGAAATAGAAAAGAACCTACAACCTGAAAGAACTCTGAAAGACATAGCAAGCAAGCTTCTGTTGGTGGTGTACAAATATCAGTCCTAATTTATTTTTAATCGTTAGAAGGAAAAGAGGGGGGGAAAAGGGAATAGCAGTCTTTGCCAAGTGTTCTCATATACCTGATTCCCAGCTGCACCTATCTCATTATCACTCTTGTGAGTATAACACTTCTCTGCAAATGCTCCAGCCATTTAGATTTTTGAAGAGGGTTTTTCAGCAAGGATGGAATGTGATAAATTCAATTTAAACAAACCACTTAATCAAGTTATTTATATTAGATAACGATATAAGCAGAGTGAGTGAGTCTTCCACACCGAAGCCCTCAAGAAGTCTCTGAGGAAAAGAAAACACCCCAAGATCACTCCTTTTACAGCCAGCCTTTAAATATTTCTCTTCTGGATGGTGGGTCTGTGTCCTCCATGCCCAGAATGGGCAGTCAGGACATGTTGGTAGGACAGAGCTCATGGGTGGGGAATTCACTCTTTGTGAGGATTCATCTGCTCGTAGCTATTGACAGTAAATTTCTGGGAGAATGAGTAAAGAGAGCCTGGGAAAAATAAAACAACTTTGATTAATTTTATAAATGTTATTAAAATTTTATTAATTTCTAAAAAGATTGTCTCTGGGAAACTGTCTTTCTACCACAGTGTTAAATATGCCCTAAGACCACAGAGAGAATATAGAACAAATCTGTGTATTCAGCTTTCCCTATCCTAATGCCCATGGGCCTCAGGAAAAAATTAAAGAAAGAAATCTGTGCAGGTGGACCTACCAAAAATGTCAGTGGAAAAAAAGATAGCTTTTAAAATTATATTTTCAGATCAGAAAAAGGAGATGATCCTCACATTGGGTGAGGAACAGAAAAATAGAGACAGAATTTTTATTTTAATTATTCATCTTACTTAATCTGAGAATTTAAGTTGATCCTCATTTCACAGAAGCTTGTGGAATCCCTAATTTGAGATAAGGTCTGAGTGGGGATCAGAGACCCCAAGCAGAGAAGAAGGCTGATGGAAGTTTAAGCTGACAGAAGTATAAAAAGAAACAAATGGGCTTTGCCATTCAGAGAATGTAAGCAAAGACCACAGCTCTGGAGGGAAAACAAGACAAAGTCATAGTAAAACAATTCAGAAACCACAGACTCCACTTCAGGAAATGCAGAGGCAAAGGTGAAGCTCCAAGAGGAGATGGAGTGAAACTGGTTTGTTTCCAGAGGCATCCTGAAAGTGTGCACAGACAAGCACAAACCAGCTAGGTTCTGGAATTTTTTGTCTTTTTGTC
Organism: Rhabdornis inornatus; assembly: GCA_013397075.1. NCBI lineage: Eukaryota > Metazoa > Chordata > Aves > Passeriformes > Rhabdornithidae > Rhabdornis > Rhabdornis inornatus. Next base: position 299,183 of record VWZS01010874.1, on the reverse strand, counting down.
TGTGTAAGAAGCTAAATCCCGACTGCTTGCATTAAAAAAAAAACCAAAAAAACCCAAAACAAAACAAAACAAAAAAAAACAAACAAAAAAACACAAAAAAAAACAAACAAAAAAAAACCAAAACAAAACAAAAAAAACCCACAAAAAAAAAACCACCAAAAAACACAAAAAAAACCACCAAAAAAAACCCAAAAACAAAAACAAAACACACCACCAAATTAAATGTATGTAATTTGCACAGATAAGAAGAATTTGTGGGAAATTTGTTGAAGAGACAGCACATACAATGACAGAATATTACACTGTGGCCTTTTCCTTGTGATTCCAACACTGCTGCACAAGATCACTGCTCAGGACGACTGGAGCTGTGCTAAAAATGTTGAAGAAAAAATTCAGAAATTTTGCAAAGAGGAATGTAGACCTTTGTTAGGAGTAGTGAGGACTTTCTGGGCTAGATATGGAGAGAAGGAGAATTTCAGCTGCGGGGTTCTTGGGGATGTGAAATACAGCAGGATGTGATGAGTGAAACACACAAGTTCCTTTGAAGATTTGGGGATCACTCTGGGCAGCCCAGCTCAAACTGATCAAGATATTTTGCTGTGCGTGGTTTATTGTCGCTTCTCTATAATATTTCCTTGGTATGAATAAAAGCTAAGTCATATTAGCCTTTTATGAGATTTATGGTGAAAAATGTCACTTCCTGTAGCATGTAGCTGAAACTATATGTTAAATTTAGCTGGTGAGCAGCCTGTGGGAAACTACAGAGCAAACATTCTGTCTCCATCACAAGGACCTTGTCTCTGGAGTGACTTGCTCTTCCATCAGGGATGTTTCTGTGCTGTAGCCCAGGCTTTCCTGCATACCTGTATGACACTGTGGCAACTCCATCCCCTTCCCCTGGAGACCCAGAGTGGATCTGTCACTCTCCCTGTGAGCACACATTATCAGTGGTTTCCTCACATCCAGGACTAGCTCTAAATTGCACCTCTCTGCCACTCTTGTGTTCCCCACACGTAGCATTTGCGTTTGTGGAGCAGTAACAGCTGTCAGCCACTGATGGCCCCATCCCAAGTCTGGGCCAGGTCTTTGGTTTCAGAGCTCCATGCACACTTGCCATATGGACAATCCTGCAGTAACGTGTCTCCTAGACTGTCGTGGGCTGGAAATTCATATGGAAATATTTTTTTTCGTGTGTGTGTGCCGGTTTTGCCAAACGTCCTGTTTTAATTATTCATCTCGCCTCATGAATAAATGAAAAGGGGAAACATCAAAAGTCGCCAAATACTCTGCGCTGGTCACAAACACTGAAGGTTTCTTTTTAATGTACAATCAGAAAGTTGGATTAAGATTCACTCCTTTGATATGCAGCTGATTATTTTTTTTAATATATAAAAAAAGAGAGAAATTCCTGTTTCCTGCAATTAACTGTATTTTTTTTGAAGCGCAACAGGCATAGAGAAATCACATATCTGTGGCGACTCCTTTCAAAGAAAACAATTAGCATCCATATCAAAAAGCTAATTCAGAGAAATTAAAAGAACACATACATCAGTAAAATATAATATTTCCTCTTTAGCACATCTCATTGTGTACAATGTGTCACTGTAAAATTGTTAGGCTTGGAGATAATGAAGAGTGACAGTTGAAGGGTTCAGGGCTTCATATAAGACTTTTGGGTATGTAAAGATTTTAATTGCACATAATTATGAATGTGCAAGTGGAACGATTTAATTTTTTAGCTTTCATGCTATTAGAAGGCTAATAGAACCAATATCAAACTGAGTTAGTTACAGCAGAATTACTAGAAGAAGCTATTTTTTTCATTCAGCAATTTAAATTCAATCAAAACAAAAAAAATTAAAATAGCTCATATGTTCCTCTCTTCTTTTACATTTATATAGTGGTAGCAAGATAAGTGGTATGTGTTATTAACAGAGAGGAAGAAAATAGTTATTTTAGATTAGAATATCCTGGAATAATGGCAATAGATAGAGGGGAAGCACAGAAGAAAAGGGGCAGCTATAAAGAGTGCAGTTACAGTAATAAAGTGGTATGTTGAGACTGACTGCTGTCTAAGGCAGCTCTATTCTTGCTATAAACATATAATTATACCATCTCCCACCTTAGACAGAAATCCTTCTGCTGATAGCAAGGAGTAAGCTCCTTCTTCTGGCTCAGTGAGGTTTTTGACTGCTGAAAACACAAAAACAGCAAAATGCTTCCAATAAGCCAGAAAGGTGCCTGAACTGGGCCTCGTCTCCATGAATCAATGACAGTTTTCACCCTGGCAGTGTAAATAAGGACTATGTTATATTATGGCAGTGTACATAAAGGACAATATGGCAGGGAATGTTGTCTCCCAGCATTCTGGATGACTGGGAGGGCTACCACAGCTTCCAGGAAAGCTCAGGGTGGGATGGAACAAGTCTTCCAGCACAGCCCACCTTCTGCAGAGCTCAGGACTCCCCATCCAGTACCATTCCCCAGCCTTCCCCCAGCTGAGCACCCATCCCTCTCCTGCATTTCCAGGTTCCCCCTCTGACTCCTGTAGCCACGTTTCTGTGAGAATTTCCCTGAATCTGCCCAAGCTGGGCTCCCCCTGGCACCTCCCAGTGCTTTGTGCCCAGTGAGTGCTGATGCTGAGCCCTGCCCTGCCCTGCCCTGCTCTCCCCTGTGCATCTTTCACACAGCCTGCCCAGCCAGGGCAGGAAGAGCAGCAATCATCAGAGAGGAGGGAGAGGAAATCGTGTCCAGACACTCTGCATTTTCTCTGCCATAACCAGGCGTTCCAGCTCTCACACCGCTTTTGCATTCCCTGAATCGTCCCTTACAACAGGGCTGGAAAATGATTTACTGTCTTCCTCTAAACCCCATTTAGGCCCATCTTTCAGCAGTAATTAGAAGTCTGTTGGTGTTAGGATCTCTTTGCAGATCTTGGACCTTTTCAATTAATTTTAATCAGGTTCATTAGCACTTTTTTTAACGTGTAAGAAATGGGCAAATACATAACTGAAGAGCCACTTACCTTTTAATGAAGGTAACAAATATGCAATTAAAAAAGCTCTGTCTTTCAGCAACTTTGCAGTAAATTAACTTGTTTTGTCATTATTGTGCATGTAGAATGTCACTTACTCTGGAGTTTTGACATAAAATTCTTTATCACTGGCAGAATTAGTGACTAACATTAAGAACTAGGAAATTACAATTAGTTCACGAATTAGGTGGGATATACAATGTGCTAATTATTGAGGGACCAAACTTCATGCAATTAAAATTTAAAATCAAGATAAGAATAATGTATTATTATTAGGCATCTGAGTATTTAATGAAGTTGTGAATGATTACCAAATTTTATAAATTAATTCTAAGGTTCCTTGACTATTCTTAGAAAATTTTGTGCCGTGGGACTTATGACAGTCTGCAGTTATTTGTGAATAGAATAATAATATGAAACTCAGAAATGCTATAGGAGTCTTTGCTTTTTTCAATTCTATGTGGGTCTGTGAAGATGCTTAATAAATGTCTTACTGATAGAAAATACTATATCAGTGCTTCTTCATGAAGAGTTTCAAATATGAGTTTCACATACAACTGCCATATCCAAACATTTATTATCTGCTCATCAGGAAGCTGTTGGAAGTTCACCCTTCATTGTAAGTTGTCTTAAAATCAAGGGGCTCCTTCCCAGGCAGAACATAGTCTGTCCATGCAAAGTGTAAATACAAAGTAAATGCAAAGAGCAGCTGGCTGCTTTCTGAGAACCCCAGCAATGAATGGCACAAGTCTCTGCCCCACTGTTACTGGCAAATTAGGGCTGAGGAGCAAAGCAGACCCTGGAGTACCCCAAGGAGCCAGTGCCAGCATCTCCCTGGCTTTGTGGTGTCAGAGCAAGATGGTTTCATTGCCAGAGGAGCCACAGGGTTGGGACCTGCTCTCAGAGTTCCAAAAATGACAGTAAAAAATGATCCAACAGCACTGAATTGTAGCATGGGGCAGCCCAGGACAAGAGCAGCAAGCCCAGCTGGCTCCATCCGTTCCTGCCTTCCAGGGCCCCTTACCTGCCAGACAACAACCATTTCATTTCAACAACTTCCAAAAAATTAAGTGCTCCTCTTGTAAAATCTCCCTCATTTTTGTGAGAGCCGTAAACTTCAGAGCAGCCTTGCTAGTGAGTTCTTGAATACAAGCTTCAATTTCTGCAATAATTTCTTCAATTTCTGCAATAATTTCTCCACTGCAGTGAAATAAACCTGCTGCACTCAAGAGTCAGTGCTCCAGGTGATTGTACAGCCCTTCCCATGTGAGTCCAGTTCACATCAGCTGGATGATCCCACAGCAGACAAACCTTGAAAAATTTGCAGTAGCAAGAGGACCTGGGTAAAAGCTGATGTTTATCTTATTTGTTTATTATTCTGTCATAATAAACAGCAGAGTGTGATGCTGCAGTGGCAGCATCCCTTGGGGACCCTCAGAAGGACAGCTGGTGTATTCAGCTTGTGTTGGTGTGGTGGCAGGTACCCACCAAGCCAAAAAAATCCATCTGTCCCAGGACAATGTGTCTGTATAAGGAGGCTTCCAGTGTCCCTTTCATCCTGTGGGATGTCACATTTCACACCCTATCGGTGGCCCCATCCTCATGGCTCTGCCCAGGCTGTCATTCTGGCTGTGGGTGTCACTCCTGGGCCCGTGTGGGGCAATGCAGTGTGGGTGCTGATTCTGCATGCAGCCCACAAAAAAGGCTCTGTGTAAACTATCTTATTTATTTCACTATCCTTCCCCCATTCACCAGGCAAATTATCACGTGCATTTAGTTTCAATAAGATAAAAAATTGCCTAATAAAATATTTACTCAGCCTTTGTCCCTGCAAGTGTAAACTCATGTAATTACAGAGCACTCCAGAACCTGTGGCTATAAATCTCTAGAAATAAAATCCTCAGCACATTGACAGAATAAGTCTTCCATTTACTGTGAAAATGGGAAGCTAGTCCATGCCAAGATGCTAGATTAACTTAATGTGCTCCAATTCATGCTCCTTCTCTCTCTTCAGTCTTCAGGGGAGGAAGTTTATCTCTTCCTACTGCCTAGAGATGTCTGTCATTACCTTTCCATCCTAGGCTGGAGAAGTGATGATCCTACCTTTTTCTCTGAAATCACTCTCAACCCAGTATTGGCTTGTGTTGCTGGCAGTCAGTAACACCTGGGATGTGCTGTTCAGAAAGGCTGATATGTATGGATATCCTTGGAAAATTCAAAGTATTCCAGTAAAGAGATGGCTTTATCTCAACTATTAACAAGAAGCTGGTAGACATTAGGGTGCCCTGGCCTGATCATCCTGGCATGGACAGTGTGCCAGCCTTCCATGGGACATGCTGTCATGGTGTGACCAAGCTGCTCTTTCCAGGAAAACATTCCCAAGGGGGCTGGGAACCTATGCCCAAGAAGGCTGCATGCAAAAGGCAAACACTCCACCATGATCTGTTTGTTATACGGGCAGGGGAGAAGAGGGACTATTATTCTTTATTTTCAATAATGTTTAGGTTGTGGGGCTTTAGCTTGGAGGGATCAGAGAAGGAGGGAGTACGAGGAATATAACAACCTCTTTTGTACCTGTCACTTTAATATATGCCTGCTCCCACTTTGGCATAGCACCAGAGCCTTTGAAACACAGGAGAGTGGTAAGGAGTATATTTTGAAGGAACTTTTAATTAACTCTTCCCTTGGGCTACTGAGCAGAAAAAGGTGGGAGTGCCTGTGGCTGTTTTTAAAGGGTTCCTGTACAAAGGCAATTTTTTTCTCAGGCTATCACAAGTCTAGGACTGGGGGGGGAAAAACCCCAAACAGGTAACTTCTCTAACTCAGCAGGTAACCTAACACACCAGTCCCTGTAAAAGCACAGCAATGCAGGCTTTTACTTCCCCAACTAATTACTTGAATAAAACACTGCTTGGACTCAAACCAGGTATCAACATTGCATTCAGCATTGTCACTCCAACCACAGCAGCCAGCTGACACACTATAGGGGAAAGCAGAGAGCAAAGAAGGAAAATGTTCTTTCTTGCTGGCTCTGTAGGGCATCAGGGTGACCCTCAGAAAACCCTTCATAGAAATGGGGGAGCAAGTCAGTCTTTCACGAAGTCATGGCCAAAGGTCTCCCTCTGAGAACCAGGAGAATTTTCCTGATGAAAAAAGCCTGGTTGCTTTTTCTTCTTAGCTGGGCAGACCATCCCAAAACACAGCCTTTGCCAGTATATTTTCTGTCTGAAAACATTTCATTGATGGGAAATCCCAAAGGAGATTGGGAAATATGCTTGTAGCACAAGCTCCTGCAGAAGGTGACCCAAGGTAAGAATAGCTGGAAGGGGTAGGAGGGAGGAATTTCTTCAGTTAAAAACAAGAGTCGAGCACCACCCAAGTTCCATGGTCATTGTGTTTATGGAAAGGAGGTTCCCATATCAGCCCAGGTGTTCATGTGGATCTTTGTGTGAACATCTGAGCTTCATCTCAGAAACCAGTTCACCCCAGGAGCCTGCAGTGCCAGTTTTGCAGTGGTGCATGCTGACATGAAGCACATCCCACATATGCAACAGAGCCAGCCTGAAAATGAACTCAGGCTGACCTGGGCACTCACTCTGGTGATGGAACTTCTCCATTTCCAGCCCAGAAGGATGACCAGGGATGGCAGCTTGGCACTTACAGTTTGCAGTGACAGCAGACAGTGTCCTTCTGCTCCAGGACAGACCTACCCAGGTAAGATGGCTCTGCTAAAATAAATTTTCTTCCTATGTCTGCTGGCGCTGGCCCAGGAACAAGCAGGGAGCAATCTGGAGGTGGTGGGTGACCAGGTTGAATGCAGACCCTACACCACCCACCACTGGGGGCCATCACAAAGCTTCACCATGAGGCTGAAAATGGGAACTGGGATTTTCATTCCCCTTTCCTAAGTCAAACATCATTTATGGAACCAAGGGTACTTCCCTCTGAATCTCCCAAATTTGTTATGCTGATTGAACACGAGATAAAAAATCTTGTGTCTCAGTCTTGGATCTCCTTCATACCTCTTTTATCCATTTCTCCCTCACTTTCTCCCCACCTTAGTGCTATAAGAAAAATGCCTCCTTCTACCCAGCTGTCAAGGCAGAATTGCATTCCAGAGAGTTCAGCCTTTAAAATCAGAACAAACCTGTTTCCTATGGTCTGGCCCTCCTGTTCCCAGAGTCCTCAACTGCAGATGATATTTTTGCAACCAGTGCCATTCCAGGTCCTGGCACCCTGCCTGAGGGCTGCCACATGGACACATGCATCCACTGCTTCAAAAAGCATCATAGCAGCCTAAAATAAGTGACTGAAGGTCTTATTTTCTTCCTGTTTCTGCCCAGTCTTAATAAAAAGCAAACATCCCCTTTGGGAAGTTATATTCATGCAGCAAATTTCATTTCAAGAAAAGCCAGCTTCAGATTCACCCAGGCAGCGTTAACTCACCACTAACGCTTCCATCAGGTGCCACCCTGTGGCTGGAGAGCACCTTTCCCAGCTGGTGTCCAGAAAAAGGGCTCCACTGCCTTGGGATTGCCCCATCCCAGTGCTGTGAGACAGGACATGGCAGTGCAGGGGATGCCGTGCCTCGGGCAGGTGTGTCCTGGTCCCCAGGACGTGCGTGCGAGAGTGTGACGCCACTGCCGTGACGTCTGGAACGTTCCTGCCTCGGGAAAACAGCGCTGGCTGCAGCCCAGGGATCTTTAATAGACACAGAACATGGATGTGGGGATGCTTGTGTGTAATTGCACACGATGTATAGGGCCATTTACCATATGGGAGCAGTTGGAGCCCTTTGATCCTTCTCACCCATAAAACGGGGCCGGAGGGGCCTGGTGTGGGGGAGTGGGGTCACAGAGGGGCTCGCTGGTGTTCCAGTGAAGGCCAGGGCTGTGCCTGTATTTTCTCATTTCCCATCAGTGTTCAGGAAAGAGATTTGCCAGCACAGCTGGAAGAAAGCCGGAGAGCAGTGCTGTCCTCTGGAGCCCAGCTTGGAGCCCTTTGCAGGCAAACCAGAGAGGTGCTCTGGTGAGGTTTGCAGCTCAGCTGCTCCAGGAGTGACCCCCTTCCTGCATCCCCCAGTTCTGGGGAGGGCACCCCTCATTCACAGCCCAGCTCAGAGTGGGGAGCCCTGGCTGAGAAATGCCCGTGGTGCAGGGGTTTCTTGTGCTTAGGGTGGTAATGCCTGAAATTGGGGGGAAGTCCACCTGTACCCCAGACCCTCTGCAAGCCAGGATGCCAAGTGCCAGCACGGGAACCAGGGCAGCTGCACTGCCAGTCTCCAACACTTTTTTGGGAAGGTCTCAGCTTGCCCCCACACTCCTTCCTGATTGTCACCTGCTTCACCTGCACCCATGATCCTGGTGCAGGCATTTATAGGGCAGGAGCTTCTCACAGATTTGAATGGCGCTTTATCATAGCAATGCCTATCATTTTGTGCTTTCCACAGTTCCCTGACTGGATGATGCCAAAACTATTTCATAAAAAGGAATTACATACTACAAATGCTACACAGACTCAGTTATTTCTTGTCTTTTTCAATTCTGAAAAAATTCCCCAATACCTCACTTTGCAAAGACAGCTCAGTTTATTTGTATTTTCCATAGTCTGCAGGGCATCAGGTTGTGATTCCCCAGCCTGAGTTTATTTCTGACTCTGCCACTGAGGTGTGAGTAACCCTGACCAGACCACTTGGCCCCTCTGACTCGGTTTCTTCTTTTCTCTTTTATTTTCCTGCAGTATAAAGTCCTTGATTCAAGAGCTGGTTGTTAGTTTGCATTTGTGGGGTGTGTCATGAAACAGGGGAGAGGGAAAGACCGAAGCAAAAGTACTGAGGAAAGCCTGCCAACAGTGTGATATAAGCAATCAACTGGATGTGTTGCTGAAGACAAGGGGGTTTAATTGCATGACTTGTCTGTCCCCTTGCTCACCAGCTAAACATAAACTTGAGCCTCTGGATAGTCCAGATCTGGGCTTGCCCCAAAAACTGCTCCAGACCTCATGGCAGCCCTGCCATTCCCCTGCCATCCCTGCAGCTGGACCCTGGGGACCTGCAGGAACAGCACAGCATCACAAATTCTCATGCTCAGGGGCTTTCCTCCATCTTACAGGCTGCTGACAAGCATTTGCTTGCAGAGGTAAGTCCAGCAAAGGAATGCTGGTGAAGGGTAAGGGTGTGCTGTGCAATTTTCTCACCCACACTCACCTGTGCAGTCCTGCTGAAGCTGAGGGAGATGCCTGGCTACAGAACCACCAGCCTCGGCACCCAAATGGTTCAAGGAATTTTGCACACATGGGTCCTTGCTGGTGAATCTCCCTGGAGCCTTTCTTTCTGCTCTCCCTATTGCTAAAACATGAGAGAAGACAGCACCTCTGCCTGCACGCAGGGGTGTCAACCCAACCACCCCCTCGGTAAATCCTCACCACCCAACAGATACTTGTAAACTCCTTCCATCCATCCTACACAGACAGTGCTGCTTGATTTAAACTTCTTCCATTTCCCAATCTTCTTTTTTTTTTTTTTCCAGGCTATTTCAGCCACAAAACTGGCCAACAGACACAGCTGGGAAACACACTGCAGCACAAAGAAAAAATAATAAAGGCTGGGAGAAGTTATTTTCCCCTCTACAGAGCTGTAATTGGGTCTTCTCTTTTTATTTTTTTTTTTAAGTTCAGTTGGGGTTTGAACTTCTTAATCTTAGTTTGACTTATGGGAAAGAGAGGGCATTAGCATATTTATAAAAATATACCTTGTTCTGAAACTGTAGACATGCTTCACCTTATAATTTCATGATTAGTGTCATTTCATCATGGGGGAAAAGCCACTTTTTCTATCCAGCGGCACAAAACGAATACAAATCAAACACATGCTTTCTGGAATTATTCACACAATGTTTTCAAAAATCGACATAGTTCAATAGTTGAGCAATAAATTTTCTTACTAATGAGACACTAAAAAATGTTTTTGATGTTACGCCCAGGGAGAACTAGTTATTGCAGATTTATAGGCAATCTGTGCAAAGACTGTCCTTTGCTTCCAATGAGTTTCTAATTTTGATTTGATGATATCCAGCTGCGGAGATTTGGCCATGATATTATATAACTTGTGATATCACATCTATACAGTATTTTCTTCCCCTAAAATGGCTGGGTTTTTCATACACAACCTGGACTGCAGCGTCCCATGGTTTCCTCGTGCAGACAGCCACGGCATGTGGTGTTTATGGATCCCTTTAAGGAGTGTGTGCAGTTACAGTATGTGCATCTCGTAACTCTCTGACATACAGGAGGCAAATTTAAATTTTGCTGGAAATGCAGCTTTTCCTTTCAGCTCCTCCTGCTCTATCCATGGCTGGGAGCTCAGAGCAGGTCGGGGTGTGGGCAGTCATGCTCCAGAAGGCTTTGCAGACAGTGTTTTGTGGTTTCTTTTGTTCCAAGAATTTCTTCCAGTGTTCGGCTGGAGCCAAGCCACTCAGGCTTGTCCAACCCAGGGGAAGCCACCACCGCAAGGACTGAAGTCACCACAGCCCATCCCCACACACAGGACAGTTCAGAACAGTCAGTGAAGGGCAGTCAGTAACCTCTTGTGACACCATTTTATCAACAAGAAGCCTGAGAGGGAGGGTTTCCCAATCCAGAATATTTTCCAAGCAGAGTATTCAGTGAAGGCAACCACCTATTCATTTCCTGGAAGCAACCAACAGCAGGGGTTCATTCCCCAAACCCTGCTGAAGACGAACTCAGACCTTCCCTGGGGACATTTTTAATCCAAAACAAACCAAGCTGTGCCTGTACTGACACTGCTGGCAGGCCCCTTCCCTAGGAAATGAGGGAATGTGGGATCTCTCCAGGGGTAATAACACGGCTCCTTGCCTGGATACAAGAACGATGAGTGCTTCAGAAGTGCTGATGATTAAGGCCTGTGTTTAGGCCGCTTGGAAGAAGCGGTCTCCGAAGTGGAGACGAAGCAGCCACAAGCCAGTTCACTCCGCCGCTCGCCCGCCTTCCACCCACATGGCTGCCATGTGGGGAGGCCACGGAGAGCCTGGGCCAGTGTTCCTGGCAGGAAGGCCATCGTTCCTGGCTGGAGGATCCTGCTCCAGCTGTGCCCGAGCACGCAGGAACTGTCGCTGCGTGACCCACCGGGCACCCGGCATGGCCCGGCTGCTGCCACGCAGGACAACTTGCAGGTAGCCCAGCACATCAGGAGCACTATTATGGGGTTTTTCTGAACTATTATTATGGTGTTTTCCATTCTTTTTTGGGAAGTCTGCGACATGAGCACACTGCCAGTAACTCACAGTTACTGAGAGTTGCAGAATCTTCCACTCGGCTCCCGGCAGAAGACAATAAGACAGTGGTGGGTTGTGCGGAATGGCTGCAAACACTAAGGCTACTTTTTGCCTAAACAAACTTTTCCAGCTTAAAAAGTGTGATGAGGAGACTGTGGCCACCCTAAATAGTATTAAATTAACTGATAACTCACAAACACTTCAGTCAGCTGTTCTTCTGAAGGGCTGCAGGAAGCACACCCATGGCAGGGACAGCAAATGCCTTTGGCAGGCGCTGCCCCGGGAATCAGGCAGAGCCATCCTCTTGTTCCTCACATGCCATGCATATGCATAATTCCATATAAATCATGGGTCTGAGCAACATAGGAGCACTAAACAAAATTAAAAGGTCACAGAAACACATTCAGAATGACATCTTATTCCCAGCTTTCAGTAAGTGCATTACACATTGGAGAGCTGCCATTCTTTTTTTCCTTCATAAACCCAGGGTATTGGTCCCCTCCTCCTCACATGCACCTTCTCGTCACATTTCTATCTCCAAATTCACTTCTGGTGCAAATGATATCAGTGGCACTTCAGAAACATACACAGAAAATGCAGCCAGATGTCTTCCTTGGATTTCAGGAAGGCAGAGAATTGTCAGAATTAAATCTGGATGGCTATGATGCTGCCAAAAATAGTTTCTGCACTCACCCTGTGTCTGTGAAGATGGATCCCAAGGCCAAACACAGAAATTAGCTTCCATATCAACATTTTACTGTCACTTTCATCGCCACGCCAATAGATTAGTTAAAATAACATCGTTTACTGGCATGGAGTGTTATTGCAAACAGATGTCATCATTAGGATAAAGTCGAGTTCTACTATTTCATCCAGGAATTTATTCATGGAAATTTTGATTTTTTTCATTGACATAAAAAACAGTTTTCAGTCCTTGAATCTTTCATCCCTGAAAACCTGAAAACTTTAGGATGGGTTGTTGGGGGTTTTGTGTTGTTTCCCTCTCCCATAAAGAAGAAATCAGCTTTTTGCTTGACACGGCATAATTCTGGTGGTTATTTTCAGTTAAATGTTTTCCTCCAGTGAAAGGCAAATGTTAGTTGGAAAAATACCTATGATCAGCTGTCATTTCCTGTATATCTTTCATAATTGTATCTAATTGCATTCTGCTTCCTTCAACTCTTCATACGGAGTGGAATAATTCTAGTATCAAATATATTTGTTTTTCCATAGTCATTGAGTCACCTTCTCTGGGGTATTCAGATAGAGCTGGACATGTTTTTGTAATGTTTAGGTTTTGTTGCCTTTCTTTTTCATGAAGGGATTCTTCATAGATAATGGAGACACGTTTGACTTCATTCATTAGAAAGGAACATGAAACAATGCAATGTAATGAGATCAGCCATCAGAACACAGCAGCTTGGGAGGGGTAAAACAAGACTGGACCAGGCAGAAATCTGAAATCTCAGTCCTGCTGGAATGAGAGGCAGGGCTCTGGTTGACTTCAGCAAGGATTCTAGGATTTCATGCTGAGAATTTAATAGTACTGCAGTTCTAAGTAAGTTCAAGCCCGAATGCATGCTCACTGGCATAGAATAAGGTTTCAGTCCTACACAAACAAGAGCCTGTGCATTTAAGTAAAAGAATTTTGAGCCCCTGCACTTTATTTATTTGATATGCTTACAACATATTAAAAAGTACATTGTAATAGATTATATGTACCTCTGAGAAATAACCACAAAAATCACCCAACACACAAAAAATGCAATAGTGGCCAATCTGTATTCTTACTCAATCTGCTCCAGAGGAGAGAGCAACAAATCAGGTCATGTTTGGCACCTAGTTTTGTGTAATATGTTGACTCATTGGTGCACTCTGGATCTGTGTATTCCTTACACCATGGCTAATAGGTTGTCCATAACTTCTCTATGAAACTTGCAGTGTCCCCATTGCGTGAGCCTTAGTGCAAAGATGGAAATTCCCAACACTCCAGCACAGCCCTGGCCTCTCTGCTTCTGCTCACATCAGTGGCAAAGTTCCTTTAGACCTCAGTAATGACGGGTCAGTTGCTAAAATCAAAATCCTTTGGAGAAAAATAACAAACTACTATGATCTATTTTTAAAGGCCAAAATCTTCTTGAGTTATCTTATAGTATTGAGAATGGGCACTGGCAAGAAAAGGCACCTTTGTAATGTAAGATAGATGTTTAACTTGGGAAGAAATGGGAAGAGCTTATATTAACAGAGTGCGCACAAAGTAAGCTTGACTCCTGGAAAATCCAAGCAGATCTCTGGTCACTCACAAAGAGCCTGGAGCAGGTGCAGGTAGTGCAGGACCAGCTAGACAGCAAGGAGGAAATTTATACAAACCACCACAGAAGTACAAATCCCCACCCCACTGGAGATGACAGGCACCCAGGTGCCCTGGAAAACACTGAACTAAATCAGCCTGAACTAAATCATGCAAAGGTGCATAAAGAAGGACGGAATGGTTGGGGTTTGAAGCGACCTCTGGACATCACCTGGTCCAACCCCCCTGCTAAAGCAGGTTCAGCTACAGCAGGTGACTCAGGATTGCCTCCAGCTGGCTTGTGAATATCTGCAGGGAAGGAAACTCTGTGCAGACTGCTCTACGCTCAATCACCCTCACAGCAAAGAAGTTTTCCCTCATATTCAGATGAAACTTCCTGTTTCAGTTTGTGCCCATGTGGTCGTGTCTTTTCCTGGATAAACAGCTTCAGGTCCCTCAGCTTTTCCTTGTAAGAGATGCTCCAGTCCCCACATCCTCCTCTGGACTCTGCTCAGTTGTTCTTTGCTCACTGCCACGAACCCTCTCCTCCTTTTCCCAGCACAGGGTGTCACAGCACTGCAGCTTTCTGGGACAGCCAGAACAGGCTGTAGAACAGCATTTGCCTTCTATCCTCCCTCACAGCCCTGTGCTGAGTTGCTTAAATGCGTAAAAATCTTGATCCTGCATCTCCTGTGAGTGCCTACAGGGACCACCGCTGTGTCTCATTACTCTGAGCTGGGAAAAGAGCAGGAGCAGAGCAGCCCCCAGAAACTCTAGCTGGAATTTCTATCTTCTTCTGCATTTGCCTTTACTGTAATTATGTTTCAGAATAATTTCTATGTCAATCTCCCACTTCCAAATATAAATGTCACTTCTCTTGCCTGGATTCAAAACAAACTGTCAGTGTGAAATAGCTTCTAACACGTTAATAATGAAATACCGTTTTACCCCCACTGAGAATAAAATGCTAGGACTAATCATACCATTCTAAAGGGCTTATAAATCAATAAACCAAGAGGCAGTGAATGAACAAAATGCTGATTGAAATCATAAGCACGTCGAGTATCTGCAGATAATCAGTATCGCATGGTTAAAATAAAAATAATTTTAAAAAAGAAATAGTTTTCCCTAAACATGTGGATACACACAGTGCCTTGCTAGATTTTATTCTCACAGCATGGTTTGATTACCTCACCAAGGTAGATGAAAGCACAACTGACTGTTAGAAAACGAGGACAGCAGATCACTTTGTGATGTGACATTCACAACCCAAGTGGTGCAACCTCATAATAAACTGTTCCAGTAGCTGCGACTTTTCCTGTGTCTCTTTCCCCCCTTCACTGCTGGCAGCCCTTAGCTGGGAGCAGTTCTGATGCAGTTTCTCAGGTGAGGGCTGTGTCAGAGGGCCAGCATCACAGCTACCAGCTAAGCCACATGCCTGTCTGGGGTCACAGGGTGGGAACTGCTGGAATCCTGTCACACCTCAGATCCCACTGCCCTCTAACCCAGCCCGCACTGCAGCCTGGGCAGCTCAGGGCTCTACCTCTCCCTCCCACCTGCAAAGTGTCCAGCAGAGTTTACCATGCCTTTCTCCCTCTGAAGCAGCTGTTTTGTGGCCTTTGGCCCCATGGATATTTTGGGCAGCAGCTCCACAGCAATGGTCACCTGTGGTATCTTGTATAACACGTTCATTCAAAGTTGGCTGTTTTGGTGTCCTTAGCTGGATACACAACACACCTGAAAATCCTCCCTGGGTGGGTCACACTCTTCCCCATCCCACTGAGGCTAAGGAAGTTTTGTCAGTTTGGTGTGGGGAAAGCTTTTCTCAAACTCATGGTATTCTCTTTAGTGATTCACATGACTACAACAACTACATGTTGTCAAATTCAGTTTCTAAGGATTCCCAAAATGTTGGCACCATGGAGGCGTTTAAGCACCTTAGTTTGGGCCCAGGAGATCTCGCAACACAATCCAGTGTTGCACCTCCTGTAAAAGACCCTCCTGATGAAAGGAACAGCCCTTTGTCGACTGCCACTTGATCACCAAACCCACAGCTGCTCTCCCTGCATTTGTCACCCAAACCCCATCTCTTTTGTCCCTGGACAGGAGCCTGTGAGAAATCTCTGATACTTTAAAAGTGGCACAATGCCATTTTTAGCAAACAAACCTTGTTTCAAAAGTAAAGGCTGGCACTGGATATACAGAGAAATGTTAGATGCAAAACACCAACAGAGCAGCTCCTCGATTTTATGGAAACTGATGACAGCAATTTCCTCTGTGAGAGTAAGAATGGTTCTTATTTACAGTCAACGTCAAATTGTTTCCTCATATACTTTATTGAATCTTTCTTAAAGATAGATGCTGTAACCCTCACTGAATCTATTTAAAGCAAAAAAGTTTACATAATGCATCAAGAATCATGTATAAATTCTTCCTCTGAATTCTGATGCAACTTATTGAATAAAATCCAACAGAAATTAAGATGCTGGGAATTCATGACAAAATTTTTAATTATAAATCTTAGAGTAAATGAGCATGAGATTCTCTTGCTAAAGAATTGTACATTAAGTTAATGGATATTGAGATTAAGTCTTTTTTTAAATTTATTTTTCAATACTTAATGTTAATAGAAACTTACGCTGTGTATTAGTCCAAGTGCCTTTAAAGACTTTAGAGTCATTATTCAGTGATGGATGCATGTTTTAAAAAATTTGCATTTCTGAATAGGTAGATGGATTAATTGAGAGAGGATCATGAAAAGCTTTGCAAATGTGTGTTGATGAACCTGTTAATAAAACATCACACAAAACGTTTTATTCACACAAGATAGGTAGGCTCACCCCTTGTTAATATTCAGCAAAGCTAAAATATTCCTGTGAAGTGGCATTGAGGCATCATGATCTTCAAGTGATATGGGGTAGGAACTTCTTTTGACTAAACCTTCTGGGGAAACACACCACATCAGTGTTTAAAATGTTTATCTTGTGTCACACACTTATTCGAATTGTGTCACTGAAATGCTGCTGCCATTTGAAACATTTCTCCCCAAGTGAGAGTAGCTCTTCACAAATGAGGTATCTCTTAAGAGATGCTTTAAAAACATAGTGGAAGACTCTCAGCATGGAGCTCTTTTCAACCTTTGCAAGATGACTGATATTCATCTCTTGCTTCCTCTAACATTCAATTAACCTATTTTTTCCACAGGGGTGATGAACCTACAGGTCTCAGTCAATGTCTTGTAGCAAAATGCACCTGTTGGATCCAGTGAGCAGGGTAGCAGAGCTGTGTTGCACTGAATACATCCTGCAGCATTATGGAATCCAGGCACCAATCTTCCAAAAAGTATTCAGAAGCTCAACCCCTGCTGGAATTCAGTGCCTAGCAAGTGGATATTTCAGTAAAGCCAAGAAGCTGAACCATAGATTTTTAGATGTGTTGCCTCCAGCTATACCAAAGCTCTTGAACTCCAGCTCTGCACCATTCTACAGCTCGTCACTGTAGGTCTGTCATTATTCATCATCATTGTTTTCTGTCACTGGAGGCTCTAATTCTTTTGGGATCTCAGCTGGAAATTTTGTATGACTGCGTTTGCATGCACAGAGGCAAATGAGGGCTCAGAGAGCATCACAGGGCACCAGGATAGTGTATGTAACTCATTAGCAACAGAACACTAAGATGAAAATATGTTTATACACTGGGAGACAGTGAAAAGTTGCCATTACCTCGCACATAACCTTGCAAAGTTTATCCCACATGCCCTTCTTCACAGTCTGTCCAAGTTGTCATATTCCTGTCTCCAAGAGCCTGAAGATACTCTGCAGGGCCATCAGCCACATCTAAAGCACTCAAATGTTAGGAAATGTCAGGATTTAAGCTTCTGAGAGAACCTTATCTCTGCCCTTTTGTGTGTTTGTGCTGTACAGGGTAAAGCACTACTCCAGTGAGTAAAGCCAGAGATTCTCAACTCCCTGTAGCAGTATGAGTGAATTGGGTCACTAATTCAGATGTTTCAAACATATCTACTGTCCCTTCAATAAATATTTAACACCTGCTTAATCACTGGTCCCTTCTGAAGTCACTTTGCAAATTTTTGAGCTGTACTTCAATGGAAAAAAGTATTAAATAACCTGGCTGGCAATAACTTTTTTCGTAGAATGGAGCATTCCGTCTGTGCCCCGGCCACGGAGCATCTTGTAGGAATGAAAGGTAAATAAATGCTGGCTTTGCTGTAGCTTTTCCATTCTGTAGCTTCCACTGACACCTGCTGGAGGCAGGCGCTATCATTTTGCATTCTGTCCCCAGACTGCGAGAGGGCTGGGCACTGCTGTGTCCGGGGAAGGTCACAAAGATGTTCAGAGGGCTGGAGCACCCCTGCTGTGGAGACAGGCTGGGAGAGCTGGGCTTGTTCAGCCTGGAGAACACTCCAGGGAGACCTGAGAGCCCCCTCCAGTGCCTAAACAGGTACAGAGCTGGAGAGGGACTTTGTACAAGGGCCTGGAGACATGGGAGAAGGGAGAATAGCTTTTAACTGACCGAGAGTGCATTTAGGTTAGACATTACTAAGAATTTCTTCCCAGAGAGGGTGGTGAGGCACTGGCACAGGGAAGTGTGGCTGCCCCATCCCTGGAGATGTTCAAGGTAGGACAGGGCTTGGAGCAGCCTGGGATAGTGGAAGGTGTCCCTGCCCATGACAGAACTAGATGACCTTAAAGGTCCTTCCTAACTCTTTTCGTGTTAGAAATTTCAGCAGGCTTCTGATGAACATGGTTTTACAACCCATAAAGCTCACTTTTATTGGAAGCAATACATGGAATTACAGGTTTTTAAAACAAACAAACAAACAACAAAACACTAAAATAAAGGCACAGTCCTAGAACTTTGAAACTAGAAAATGTATGACAATTTTTACAATAGATTGTTTATTTTGGTGTAAAGTGTTCTTGCTCTGCTGAGCCAGAGAACAGAGCCAGTCTGATAGACCTGAACCTTTCCTTCACTTCCAGATTAACATCACAGTTTGTGCTTTTGTAAACACTATGTAAAACTGAAAATGCCTTTCCAGGGTTATTTCACAGCATCTAGCTGATAGCAGTAGATTTACACTGAAGTCCCAAGACTAGAGAGAAAATTAGAGGTCTATACAAAAAAATTGGTACATTTAGAGTGCTGCCCCACAGGGGCCATCTAAGGTGGTTTTTTGGTTTGTTTTTTTTTTTTCCTGGTAGGAATGGAAGGGCAGTTGAATTTTTGGCTTAGCATCTTTCCAAGTTCCTGTAAAGCTTTTATGACCTCGTTGCTCAAGTCTTCCTGGTCACATCCAGGAGGTGGCAGTGGAGGAGCATCCATCGCTCCCCAAGCACAGGCTCCGGACTCACAGCTCAGGGCTCAGGGTTGGGGCAGCTCCGCGGGGGTTTGGATTTATTTCCCAGGTCCTGAGTGATGGAACAAACCTGGATTGTCCCCACAGCCAGGCTCAGGGCAAAACCAGCACCAGAGAGAGAAATGCAACCCAGGGGTTCTGATGTGTCCCCTACCGAGTGTGTCTTATTTTCTGCTAAAGACAGCAGGATCAGGTTGATGTCTTTTCATAAATAAACGCTAAAAAACCCTCCTATTTCATGTGTTTGAGGGATATTTGGGTTTGCTTTAATTTTGTATACAGCAGTGCTCAAATGGAAGTTTCTTTCTAAAAAATCCCTTTAAAAGGAAGAAAAAGGGAATTGTGAAAATCTTAAAGAACCCTTGATTCAATTTATCTTTTTAAAAGTAGATGTAGAAAAGAAGGAAAAAAATTTCATGGGTGACTAATATGGAGCAGTGCAGAACTCTTAGTTAGACTCCAGCTCTTTTTTTGAGCAGCACAGGGACACTGACACTTTCTCTTCTCGGCACATCACAATTAAGAAACAAGTGCTGGAGAAAATTCTGAAATATGAGGAAAGGTCATAAGTTCTTCAATTTAAAAACAATTTTCCTACAGAATGCAGTGACTAAAGAGGATTCTGTCACAAGTATCAAAGAACAGCAGGAGCAAGCAGTGTCAAAATTTTAAAAAGTGAAGGGGCAAAAAAGGATTTTATAAGTGATACCAGGAGTAGCAAAAAACAATTCTCAATATACATTGAGAAGCAAAGGGAAAGAGAACACACGTTCTTGGTTCATCAGCAAATTTAAGGGAGGGGTCATCAGCAAAAAAAAAAGCCAGGAAGGACAAAGTTCTCTGTGTCTTTTTTGTGTTTCTGAGGGGAAAGGCAAAGTGCAAAGGCTTCAAGCAACAGCAGCAGAGCAGGAAGAAATCCACATGGAAATGCATGGGGAGGCAACAGCACACTCAGAGAACTGGAAAGTTTCACACTGCCTGAGCCTGATGCATTTTATCCCAAAATACTGCAGAAGAATATGACAGAATTAATGTCAAAACCATTTGGGGTTATCTTAGGGAAGTCATGGGGTGTAAATAAGCATCGGAAAACTGGAGAGGAGCAAATATATTCGGTTTCTAAGAATGGAGGGAAAAGATTAAACAGGGATTTGTCTATCAGTCAGCTTACCTTCAACTGCCAGAAAAATCTTGGAAAGCACAAAATCTTTGTGTGCAGTGCAAAAGAATAAGGCAATGAGGAAAGTCAAAATGGATTTTTCAACTGCAAATCCTCTCAGAGCAAACTCATCTCTTTTTATGAATGGGTCCTAGGCCTGGATTGATAGGAAACAATAAACACCATCTAAAGTTACATAATGAGCTTTGATAGTTTCTCATTCAAAAGGGAGAAAAGTGGGTTTCACATCAGACACTGACATGGCACAGGCCTGAAAGGCTGAATAAACATGCTGGACTAATGAAAATTTAGCAATTTTCCTGCAATCCAGGATACTCTTTTCCGAACAAAAGCCATGACATGTGCTTGTAATGGAGTGACATTCATTCAGCACAACACTCAAACACACCTTTGAGCCAGAGCATGATGATCCATTTCCTAATGTCCCCTCTCAGAGCAATTAAATGAAAAATCCTGTGAGAGCCAGCCCTGCTGGAAGGGACTGGGATAAAGGAAGAATCTGCCTCCACTAATGGCACTGACTCACTTCCCAAAAGCTGAAATCACTAAGTGAGCATCAGTAATAAAGGGGCCTGACAAATTCTAAAATTTCTTTTCCTATAGCTGGCCGGTATTAAACCTTCCCTCTGAGCTGCACATGAAGCCAGTGCAACACTGATTCAGCACTTTCACAAACCTTTTAGCATGGGCACAAAAAACCCAGAACTTTCTGCCATAGCTCATGAGAGGCAACCTTCACTAGCTAACATTACTGAATTTTAAAATCGTTTGCTCTTATGTAGTTACATAGGCTTAGCAAAAACATCAACCATCACAAACAATGTAACCCATTATTTACTACAGAAATAGTAAATAAATGCTAGAACCCAAATCACAGCCTATGTTAATGCAATTCCTGTCTGTCCTGGCAGACCAGGGTTACATTTCTGAAAGTATATTAGAAATAAATCACAAAAAAAAAATCCAAATAAAATGTAGTAAATATGAATCCATCAAGTGTGAAGGGACAGCAAAGACTGCCCTGAAGTCTCTGTGTGTCCTGCTCATGAAAAGCAATGAGTTGGTAGAGTTACCTTCTTCCTCCTTTGCTGTAAATATGACATTGATTGGCTTTGCTTGGAGATGTACAAGGGAATTTGCAGTAAAAGCAGATGAAAAGAGTTAGGAGAGCAGGAAGAAAACAGCTTTGGAGGGCAGGGGGCAGACTGGATGTGCTGCTGGGAAACACCAGAGGGTGCCTTTTGCTGGAGTGCTGGTGGGAATTGGTGTGGGGCTTCTATTTGCCCTGTGGTGAGGCTTGTTGGGGTGGAGCAGGCTGCATCCTAAGGCTCTGCACAAACACAAAACACTGTAGAATACAGAAATCCTGTTTTGTTCATGGGTGCAGCCCACTGGTAGGGGGAGTTTTGATTGGATTTGTTGTTTGTTGTTATTTTAATGTTCCTTCAGTTTTGGGGGTTTCATATTGTCTTCCTGGTAGGATAAATATGTAGGATAAAAGTGAGCTTTATGAGTTCGTGCTGATTTGCACAGCTCTATTTTGTGTCTATGCTAGCAGGCAGGTCTTTGCTGGACAAACACATTTCCTTGGGGAGGAGTGCTCCTAGGTGTGCAGGGAATGGGGAAAAATATAAAAACTCATAATCTCTTAGAAGCTCAGCAGAGGAAATGGTTTAAAGCAATAGCAGTAAAATTTCTGAGTGCTGGCAGGGATTTGCATGGTGTGTGCAATGGGTTCCTTGAAGATGTGTGACTACATCCAAAGGGTGAGGCAGACTTCAGTGGGATGTGCTGGCAGGGAGAGAATTGCAGCATGGCTGGAAAGTCACACAACAGCATTAAAGTTCACATTCTCTGTCCCAGGCTTTCCAGGGCCAGCAGCATTGCTGGCGTGCCAATGTTTGGTGGTGAGGCAGTGAGGTGTTTAGAATTAGGAGCTGTCCTGCATTGTCCTTCCTGGCCTGATGTGTCCTCCTTCTGCAGGTGTGGACCAGGCTGGAGAGGGACCCTGAACTGCCCTGAGGGCTGCAGACCTCAGAGCTACTCTGTGCTGCCTGGCTGCAGCCTAAGCAGCCTTGCTGTGGAGCTGGCACCAAGCCACAGTGCAGTCACAAGTGTCACAGCACTCAGGACCTGAAAAAACCTCTGTGTGTTCCTTGAACCCTCTCTCTGGTACATTCTCTTCTGCAGATTTTGGTTTTTACTTAACATAAATCCTGTTGTATTTCACTTCTAGCTATCCTTTTGACAGTAATGGACCATTAACCGACCGGAGATAAAACTGAAAGTGTAAATCCCTCTCCTTTAGGGAATTAGAAAGCAGGTTTAGGATGCAGGGTATGAAAGGCAAGAGTCCACTGTAATCTCAGGCAGGACCTGATTAACTGTCCCTGCCAGGCATCCCCACCTGGGCCAGCTGAGGAACAAGAAAGCAGAACTTGAGGTTTGTGCTGCAGAACTGTTTGCATCTGCCAAGGGAAAGCCTTTAGTCCTGATGTTTGACCTTGTTTGCCAGGGTCTTCCCTGTAAGACAGTGAGGGGAGTCTGGGCTGCTAAGGAGTTGTCTCCAGAGACTGATGCGTCTCTGATTGGAAGTCGCCTGTTTTTATCTTTTTTGAGACAGGGTGAGGTGAGAAGGGCCAGAGCTTTTCTCACGTCAGAGGTGAGGGAAGAAAAAGCACGAGGTGTCTCTGCCCCAGGGGAGTGGCCAGACTGCTCCCAGCCTGGCAGTGGGATGAGATGAGGCATCTCAGGTTGGTGTGCACCAAGGCCAGTTCCCAGTCCTCTCCCTGGGGTCTCCAGTAATGTGGAAGGGCTCTGCTGTGTGTCTGTGGGAGTGAGTTTGCTGATGACTCCCTTCACTAGACCTTGAGGTCAGCACCTACTGATTAAAAAAGTTAATTACCTTCCTCTTGTAGGAATGATTCTATTTTCAAGGTCTCCCAGGCCATTAATCAAGCATCTTCTTTTGAAAGCAGCTTTAATTAAAAGTAAGTCATCATTAGAGCCAGGGTGGCCAAGTCAGAGGGGGATGTCTTCAGAGCCCTCGCTGGGCTCTGCTGTGGTGAATGCAGTGGTTCATGTTTATGCAGCCTCCAGCCCCCAGCCTTCCCCCCACTCCTGGTGGGTTGTGAGTATTTCTTTTTAAGTGTCAAGCTGAATTTTTTAAACACTGTTTAAAATCTATAATTTATAGGCAAATCTTCAGAAGAGTTCAGTCATCTCTTGGTGCTGAGGGTATCTCTGTCTGCAGCAGCCCCCACTGCTGTGCTTTGGGGCCAGACTCGAAGGGTTGAGTGAAAAACCTAAAATGTCAAACTTCGTGGTCAAAGTTATATATCCTGTCTTTGCTTCAGTATCTTTTCAAGTTCCTTTAATGCTTTTATTACCACATCTCTCAAGTCCCCCTGGTCGTGTCCAGGAGGTGGCAGTGGAAGAGCATTCATCACTCCACAAACACAGGGAGCTCACGGTTCACCAAGGGCAGAATCAAGGGCGGCTGGACATCACAGCACAGCAAACAGCTGCAGTTTAGGGTGTTTTAAGAGGTACCTCCTGTCTGTGATGCCCCAAGTGCCAGAATCTGTGGCTCCATATTTAATAACCTGGAAATGCGTAGGAAACTTGCTCACTTGAAAGCCAGGAGGAGAAAAGCTCTTCTGAGTGTGTAATTGGAAGGAATTGAATTTCAAGACAGTTTTAATTATTTTAATTACTCAAATGAGTAAAACATCTGTATATCAAATTCACTGCAACTGACTAAAAAACATACAGGATTCTCAGAGTAAAGCAAGCTGAATAGAATAGTGCCAACATCATATTTTAAGTTGATATTTGTTAATAAGCCTGTAGCCCCCTTTTTAACTGCCTCATGCTGTAGTAACTGCCTCCATGGAAATGCACAAGGAGGTATTAAAGACCTGGAAAGTTTCACACTGCCTGAACCTGATACATTTCATCCCGAAATACTACAGAAAAATATGACAGAATTAATGTCAGAGCCACTCAGGTTTTTCTTAGAGAAGTCACAGGGGTGTAAATAAGCGTCAGAAAACTGGGAGGAGCAAATATATTCCATTTCGAAGAATGGAAGGAAAAGACTGATCAGCTTACCTTCAACTGCCAGAAAAATATTGGAAAGCACGAAATCTTTGTGAGCAATGAAAGGAAACAAGGCAATGAGGAAGAGTCAAATGGATTTTTCAACTGCAAATGCTCTCAGAACAAACTCAGTTCTCTTCACAAATGGGCTCTGGGCCTGGACAGAGATGAAACAATAAACATTATCTAAAGTCACAGGATGAGCTTTGATACCTTCTCATTCAGAAGGGAGAAAAGTAATTAGTGTAGATTTGTCTCCTTGCTCAGGCAGGTTCCAGGTTTGCAAACAGAGGACACATGACATGGTCTGGAGCTGACGTGGTCCTTACATGCCTGCATTAGATGACCAGGGCAAGAGGAAATAGGTGAGGTAATATCCGTAGGAGCAAGAGACCCACTTGGAACAAAAAAGGGGATAATAAATCCATGGGAATTAAATCTGAAACATTTTTAGAAATAATATAACAAAGTGTGGACATCATTTTAGGACTGAGAGAAATGGGAGGTCTAGATTAAGCAGAATGTCAAATTCTTCATGCATCCATAAACATTTTTTATCAATTTTCATTAATTCTTTTCTGTATTTATTTTCCCAAGAGATTAGGAAAGACTTTTTTACTCAGTTTTAATAGGCTGCTTTACTAGTATCAGACACTTACTTTAATCACTGCCTTGCACATATGGGCTCTACCTGGCTTCATGTAATTGCACCTCCTGATGACACAACCTTGGGAAACTTGTTTAATAAGCTGAACCCTGTCTGAAACACTCCCATCCACCCCAGCCTGCAGCAACACTGTCAGTGTTTGACAGAAGGGTCCTGTGGCTCTGCCTGCTGGGCTGGGGCACAACTGATGGTGGTGGAAGAGCACTATGGTCATCAGAGGCTGAGTTCTTGGAAAATGTGATGTAAGGGTTGCTGGGGGTAGGGAAAACAGGTTTTGTTTCTCTGATGAAGAAGGAATTAGTGAGAAAGCAGCTGACTAGCAGGTTTCAGGGAAACAGGAATGATTTACAAGAATACTTTGATGAATAAAGACCCAGCCACTTTTTCAAATGTGTTAATGCTGAATGCTGAAGGGAAACTGGTATTAATTTCTTGTGAAGAGATGGTGCTTGATAAACCTACTAGCTCTGATTCAGAGTTTAGTTTTAGCTCTGTATTAGGATGATAATTACATATATTTGTGCTCTGCCTAATGGTTTGTGCCACATGGCCTCCAATCTCCCAGAACTGCTTGGAGGAGATATCTCAGATCTTGGATTCTTCCACTTACTGGAAACTGTACAAAATGTGTGGAGGGAGGAACTGCTGCATCCTGAGGCCTTCTGATCTAGAGGGGGAAACAAAACAAAGTTTTTCTAATTCCCAAGAGGAATCTTGGGAATATTGTATAACAAGAAACAGGTTGGAACTTCCCTTGTATTCTGTTCTCCCTCTGCTAATGCAGTTTAGAGTAATCTATAGGGCTTGCCATTTTTGCAAATATTTTTAAATAGGTGAATTGTGAAACTCAGTGTAGCTCCACATTACCTTTCATCTACCTCATTAAGTCTCCATATTTGAACTTAAGTACCTTCAGATTTAGAAAGCTGTACTGACATTTAATTTAGTTTTCATTCACAGCTGTTAAAAATTCTTGTGTCAATCCAGCCTTCTCCAAACCCACCTTCCACCCCTGTTTTTAAATACCTCGTGTTAGAACTGAAAGAGAAAGTGCTTGCCTAATTATCTCTATTTTCAGTACTGTAAATTAAGCTGTTTGTTGAACATCATGTTGCAGATTCAGCTTGCCCAGCTAAATCATATTAGCACTAAAAATCCTGTGCATTTTCTTCTTGCCCTCAAATCTTTTGTGCTGTTCTGTTTATATGAAATATAAATATAAGAAATAAGTCTTCTCAGTCAATAGTTGAAACATAACTTTTCAATGTTCTGATGCCTTTATCCAACCAATGATTTCGGGATCTGAGCAGCACGGCATTTCATCCCCACTTTTTTTATGTCCTCCACCAAGCCTAAATTTTCAGATATTACAGGCATTTAGGCAGCATTTACGGGAGGGTAGTGCCATTCCAAAGTAATTAATGGCAATAGTTTCTTCATGTAGCAATAACCAAAAAATGTTAAGAACTATGAAATAATGCAAATCTTGTCAGACACTGTCACAAGGTTTTTTGAGGGTCAGAACTTTTTGGAACAGTGCTTTCCACAGTGCCTTAAAAGCAAAGAAACCCATATTTTTGTCGCTACAGCAAAACACAGGTCTTCAATATCTTCACTGCACTTTGTCTGTGGTGCTGTCAGCACTTTGACAGGTGATGATTTGCTTTTTCTCTGTCCTCAGTCTGTGACAATTTTCCAAGAGGAGATAGTATCAAAGCAATCTAGAATTAGCTGTGACAAGTGACAATTGCATGGGTGGCACAAAAAGCTTTTACAAATAGACATTATTTTATACAACAGACATTAATACATGTTATAATGAAGAAGTCATTCACAATGATAATATTATTGACTCGTTAAGATTAAACAGATCTGCCATATGTTGTCAAGTGCTTCAGATGGTTTCAAATTTATTTTTATTTTCTTTAATCTATGCATATTAACAACAGATGTTGAATTTTTAAATTATTCAGTAATCGAGGGGAAATCATTCCAAAGCTGAGTGATAATTTTGTCATGTTAATGATTTGAAACACTTTGTATGTATTATATATTGGTTATTTAGCTTATAGCTAGATCTTGCACATGATATTTTAATTTTTGTCATCTTATTTCCTCCAGAGTTTCCTCCAGTTGCTGAGGAGTGGATAGGTTGAACTCTTGCCTTGGAACTCCATCCCTAACCTTTCAATTATTTTTATTAACAAGACCCTTTCACAAGTGCATCTGCCCTCAACTCCTCTGCCTCTGGACTGTACAGAAATGGGATATGGACCTCACCCTAAAGTTCCTGCTTTTGCCTGGCTTGCCCCTGCTGCACTGAGGGACTGAGGGGAGGGAAGAGAGATACCACAGAGCAAATACACCGAGCTGACATGCCATAAGTGAGGGACTACGCTCTCAAGAAGGCTTGAGTGGCTCCTACATTGGTACAGGAGCAGCCTCTGGGTGATTACAGATTTTCCCTTTGGCTGGTTATTGTTAGCTTGAAGTTCAGAAATACTGTTTTTTCTTTCTTGCGTGCTCTGCCTCCACGAACCCAAGATGGGGTTGGTTCACAGCACAGTCTGCTTCCCACTCTCAAACCCAGCAGGTCACAAACTCGAGCTGTGGGTGGTGGCAGCCTGGGACAGTGCACCATGGCTCCCATGTCGTTTGGTCTCACATTTTCACCTGTCTTGTGGGTGTGATGGAGTAAACAAACACATCTCCCTGTGGCTGAGAAGCTCTAGAAAGAGAAATACCTCGAGCTGATCAACGCCCCCAGAGCACAGCTGCCTTGAGCTGAGCACGTCACCTTTCTGGGGATGCTGCTGGGGAGAGCCTCAGCTGCACTGAGTGATCTTCCACACCCAGCACCAGCTTCTCACAAACCACAGCATTAAAACCACTCCTGCTGCTGTGAGCCACAAGCTGCCTTTCCAGCATGTTATCTGGAAACCCAGAGCTGTGCCCAGCAGGAGAGGCAGATCCCATCTCCACGCTGCAAAGCCACAAGATCTCTTTGCACTCCTCTTGCTGCTGCTTGTCTCCAGTGCCTCATGGAAATGTAGAAATCGTAGGAAATGTAGGTGTAGAGATTTTTGCCATCATCTCTTTCTGGATAGTCCCTGCAGAAATTAAAAAACAAACAAACAAAAAAAAAAAACAACAGGGAAATTACAACGTGATAATTAACATAAACAAGGTGCAAAGGATGGAGAGCCCAGTCAGGTACAAATAGAAAGCAGTGGTCCCAAATTGATTTCCAATGGGCTGGAGGCATGAATCGGGGAGCTCTTGAGTGTGTGCTTTATTATTTATATAGATTACTAGCTTTATTAACTTAATTTAACAAAGCAAGCTGTAGAAAGGGAAAGTCAATCCCATCTGCTTCTTGGTGAAGAGAGTAAATTTATAGATCCCAAAGGGACATAACTCCCAATGGGATGTATTTGAGCTTCATGCCCTTAACCTCTCACTTTTTGCCCTGTAGGGAGGCAGCCTGACTATCAATTAGTCTTGAATCATTTAGGTTGGAAAACACCTCTAAGATCATCAAGTCCCAGCACTGCCAAGCCCAACACTAAGCCATGTCCTCAGGTGCCACATCTACACATCTTTTAAGTCCCTCCAAGGATGGTGGGACACACCACACACCACTGCCCTGGGCAGGCTGTTCCAATGCCTGACCAGCCATTTGGTGAAGAAAGTTTTCTTAATATCCAATCCCTGTGTAATCCTGTGTGAGTTCCTAAAAGAGAGAGCACTTGGATGTCTTTTTCTTCCCCAGAGAGCAATAAGAAAATGCTGATATTCCTAATTTCAGGTGGCAACAACCTTGAGGCTCCTGCTTCCACTGAGTAGCTTCAAGAGTGTGGGAGAGTTTAGGACACCAGGGAGCAGAGAAACAAATAATACAAAATTTTATTGAAATCAGCCTGGGGAAGCCTGTCCCATCTGGTTATGCCACTACACAATAGTAAGAGACTTCAGACCTGCTCTTGAGACAGGGATTGTGATAATGATTTCCAAAGCAAAAGTCCCATTAATATAGGATGGATACCTCAGATCTGCAGCTCATCTCTGGGACTTTCAGTGAAACATCTTGTTGCTGTGGAGGGAAATCAGGTACAAAGGGTCAGAGTTAGTGATGGTTGTGACCCAAAATGAGGTCACTGAGCATAGGGAGAGGTATTTACTTGAGGTAAATACGAAAGCAGATCCACACAGCAAATGGTTCAGTTCAGAGGCTGTGTCTTGCAGAAAGAAGAGAGAAGATTATATTCTTCATTTTAGAAAGCCCTTTTCCCTTTAGAAAACTCTTCCTCTCTTGCTTTCCATGAGGCAGAAATGTTTGCTTTGATCCTTGAGCAACCTCTTCTCCAGTGTAAGGAAGAGGAATGTGATTATTTTTTTCTGAGAAAAGAAAAGATGCTGAGCAGTGAGAGGGGAGGGCTGAAGGTAAAAGTTTGTACTACATTTCTTCATGCAAAAATGGCCAAGTGGCAGTGGCTTTACCACCAGCATGCTGGTTTTGTCCCTACTCTCTTCTCCTCTGGTGGGGAGATAGATTCATGCATTGTACAGTTCTCTCTGGTGTTGCATTTTTTTTTCCCCAGCTGCAGGTGCATCATTTTCAGCTTCTGTCACCTTAGACAACTAATTATAACTCACCACTGATGCCTCAACAAGCAAAATTTGCTCAATTAAAACTGTACAGAGCACTTGTTCATCAGGTCTGAAAAACATCAGCTTTCCCCAGTCTATCTTCCAGCTGTGAAACCTTCACCCTGCTCCTGTGAGTAAGCAGGAGCTGCTTTTGCCCACCCAGATAAACTGCCATTCCCCAAACATGGTACAAATATAACTCTGAGTTTTCTTCAGCCAAGAACAAGGAAAATGTATTTAAAGCAATGCGTTGCACAGACAAGTTAGTCTTTGGTGACTGTTCTGAGTAGACATCCCTGAGGTGGGGGAAAGACCAACCTTACCTGACCCTAACTGAGGTTTTATTGTTTTCCTTTGGCTGCCTGATTTCAACTTTAGTGAGCTTTGGTCACTTTCTAATCTCGTTCCTGATCAAACACTCAATTCTCTATGTGTTTCATGAGTACATTGCCTTTTAATGCCAGCCCCACTCTTGACCACAGGGAGTAGTTTATGCTTGAACAAGCACTAGTGTAGTTTATCAAGTGTTGAACCGAGCTACTCTACAAAATAGAGCCATGCCATGATTTCTTAAAATGCAATTAAAAAAATATACCACCAAAAATGCCTCAGTGATGAGCCCTGGTCCTTCCAAGACCCTCAGCAGCTCCCTGCAGAGGGCTGGAGATTAGAAACACGTTTCACATGACAGCTTCCAATATATTTATTTGCATAACTGGATTACAGAATTGCATCAACGTGCCTCTAAATCTTATTATTGCTTATTACTCTGGATATCAGACAAAACAATAATTAAATTGGGCAGAGATTCTTGGGGCTCAGTTAACAGAATTGAGGCTCAGTGAATGTGGCTGTGCTTTGTTCTCTGCCCTATGGAACGCCCAGACTTCAAGCTCAGGACTGGACCTCCTTTGTGCAGGGAAAGCCTGGAAAAATGGCATTACAGGACCACTGAGGTGGACCAAGGAGTCTGTGAAGGAGAGAGAAGGAGGTTCAGGAGCTCACAGCTGGGGAATGCAGATCATTTCAGGGTGCATCTGAAAACCTGCTTATGAGGAGGGCCTGAAACAAGGGCAGGCTCTGAGCTTTCTGCTGCAAATTCACATCCTGACAGAATCAAGGCATGTACAGATTAAACCAGCACTTAGATGAGGATGCCAGCTGTGCTGGGCATCTCCAGGAGCTGCCAGAGCTTGGCACTGCTCTAACAGCAGCTCCAGAGGCATCTGGAAGTGAGATATTCCCAATGAATCTGTCACTGTGGGAACAATCTTGGCACTGAACAGCCTTCATTTCTGTCTCATGGAAAACCAAATAGACAGAGAAATCCTTGTTTGCTTCATGCAGCTCTCTGCAGTCACCATCTCCAGTCATTATCATGCAAGAGAACATAAATGGCAAATGAGGGAAAAAATATGATGTGTAAGGAAGAAAAGATCCCAAGACTGCTGTGGTTAAGAAAGTCTGGGAAGACTCCACTGGACTTCTGATCCCTCTGGGTGACAGCACTGTCTATATTTAATGCAGGAAGTTGGAGACATTCTGAGCCACTTCAATGTCAATTAACCATTACAAACTGAAAAATTAGCAGTTTGAACTGACTTAATTCCACAGAAGAAAAATCTCTAAAAATCAAGATTTTTTGTTGTTTGAAGCTGCTTTTGACATTGTTGTTTCAGTGCTCTCTTGGTGTCCTGCTCTCTGTACTCTTTAAAAGAGTCCTGAAAATAAGTTTGAAAAGCTTTTAAATTTAGGTTGGTTTGTTTGGAAGTGGGCTTTTTGCCTTTTCAAAGTAACCAGTTATTCCAGTAACTTCCTATATTGAGCTTCAAGGAAAAGTAATTTCCTGAAATTCAGCAAAAGGAAAACATTCTTCAGAAGGTCACTCAAATCTTTAAATTGAGGTAAGTAAGGCAGACACACATAATCGCAGAGTGAAAGCAAGTAATGCCCAATTTAAACAGACCTTCTTCATTCAGTGCCTCTGTAATCAGCTTTCAATGTCCTCATTACCAGCAGTAGAACAACTTGAAATTGTAGGAAGTTCATGAAACGAGATTTCAAATGTTTTCCCAACACTTTTCTCAGGGTGTGCATACGGATCTGGGGGATTTTTTATCAGATTAATTTTACTGAAATACAATGAGCAAAATAATTTTCACAGATTCAAGTAAGGTTACATTTACAAACTAAAGCAACCAAATCTCTTCCCCCTCCCCTCATGTCCATTCGCACTGCCCCCAGCAGAGACCTCTCTGGCCATGTGCAGGTGTGCTCAGAGAGATGCCCTTGCTGACCATGGCCAAAACTGCCCCTGGATTGTTCTGCTTTTCTGGCTGATGTCAGTTCAGTACTAGGAAGTTTCTCATGCTATTCCAGCTGAGCAGGTTGGAGGAAACGTCTCAGAATTAATATCTGTTGTCAGAACTTTGCCCAGTACACTTAACTGTTATACCAGATATTTTCAGGGAAGAGGAAACTAGAAACCACTAGGCTGATTATAGCTTCTAACTCCCTTTGAAAGGTGAATGTCAAAGGAAATTGTTTCTTCCCAAAAGACTCCTCCAAAGGAGAGTGCCTGCCCCTGCTCTGTTTGGCAGCTCTTTCTTTGACTGGCCATGCAATGCTCATGCTTGGCTCAATATCCACAGCCCCTTCAGCCTTCTGTCTCTTAGGGCACCTCCAGAAGGGCAGTGACAAAGCCTCTGGCTCTCTCTGGGCATCAGAGCTGATGGCAGCATTGCCACATGTCAAAATCAGTTCCTCAAGGAATAAATAGAATTCACCTTGGCACTGACAAGGCTGTGAGGACAGCACAGCTGACTTGCAGTAGGGTCAGCAAATTGGGGCTGCATGAGGCAGTGGCCCTAACTCAAAAAGGACCACAGGAATATTGTGAGTCCTTTACCATAGAGCCTGTGCTGAGGAATGGACTCTGGGTAGACACACAGATTTAATTTTTACCCAATCCAAGACACTCCCTCTTTGAGATATTTAGGTTTCATATTCATCCTTGCTTCTCTTTGTCCCCAAACCCATCTCTGCACTGACAATAATATCCAAAACAGATAGGAAGGATTCCTGTATCTTATTGTTCTTACATCTCCTTGGCTTCTAACTCCAATCAAAGAAATAAAGATATTTTTGAGGTATGACAGCTGCCTGTCATTTTCCATTAGAAGTGGAAGTGCCGGGGAAGATGCACATGGGACTTGTATTGTTATAATTGAGCCCTAAGGACAAATGTCAGGAATGAGGACTAATTAAAAGTGGAAAAGACTTACAATGTTAATGAACAAAGGAGGTGCACTCCCACCAGCTCTCATTTACAGCACCACACTGGCCATAATGCAGTTTGTAGCAGGTCCAATTTTCTTCTTCCTCCAGGCAAACATTTTTTTCAGCTCTCCCCTGAAGCTGTCATGGAGCCAGGCATAGAGGAAGGCATTGGTACAAGCAGACATCATTGCAAACCAGTGGCACAGCAGCTGGATGAAGTTGAAGTACTGCTTGTCAATCAAGCTGATGTCGATGTCCTTTATCATGTTGAAGATGTGCAGGGGCAGCCAACAGACTCCAAAGGCTGCCACCACCAAGACCAGCAGGCGGAAAGTCTTTCTCCTCCTGGCACGGTCCCACTCAGCCTGGCCCTGGGTGACATTGCCTGGGACTACACGGTTCTTCAGCTTGACTGAGATCCTCAGGTAGGACAGGGAGATGACAGCCAAAGGCAATACATAGGTGATGATGAGGGTGCTGTAGGCGTAAGCCAAGCGATCTCTTTTCATGTGGAACCAAAACTCCTCGCAGATGGAGAAGTCCAGCTCCGGGAACTCTGCGTGGTAGGTGTGGGCCAAGGCTGGGGCAGCCAAAGTGCAGCTCAGCAGCCAAATAGCAGCCAGGATGTAAGCACATATAGGGATGGTGAGCCTCCTGCGGAATGGGTACACCGTGGCACAGTACCTGTCCACAGCTATGACAGTCAGGGTGAAGACAGACACAAACACCGTGACAGGTTGCATCAGGAAAACAAAATAGCACATGAAGCGCCCATAAACCCATCCCCGGGGCTCAAAGGCATAGGCCAGGGTCAGGGGCACACAGGTTGCACACATAAGCATGTCCGAGAAAGCCAGATTGCCTACCAGAAAGTTGGTGACATTGTGCATTTTTTTTGTCTTGCAGATGACATAAATGAGGAGGTAATTCCCAATGACACCAATAAAAACCACCAGCGAGTAGCAGGGGATGATGAGTGGCTTGAAGGACTGAACAAACTGGAGCCCTGAGAATAAATTGCTGGTGTTACTGTGAATCGCAGAGAGGAAGCTTTGGGAGGTTAAATTGTCCGAATTCATTTTCCTCCTTCTGTTGTCTGCCGTCAGCTGAGTGAAGTAGTTAGCACTGCGCTGCTCCCGCACTCAATCAGTGGATAATGAATGGATTACTGCCTGTCCGGAGTTTACCACATGGATAGTAAACAAGCAGCCGTAAATGCAAAAGGTGAACTCGTAATCCTTGAGAGGCAGCTTTCAGCAATTCCTAAGAAAAATCAAATACAACCAATTTCCATTCAAGTCCTCCTGTATTTACTATTAAATCTAGCTTTTGACAGCATGCCACTTAATAAACATTTAATGCAGTGAGTACTTACTGCTGGGGGGTTTTAATCCCATATGATTTTCCTGTGGATGCCAAGAAGTGCCCTAGATGTCTGTCTTCTGCAAATCCAGGAGCGTGTATGTGTGTGTGTGTGTCAGAGAGAGAGAGAGAGAGAGAGAGAGAGAGATAGAATATATGAGTGAGAAAGAAGGTGATGCGCATTTACAAGCTAAGTGGAGATCACTGTTTCTAAACAGTCTCCACTACTAGGTCATGATAGATTTGTGTGTAAGCTTTTATCCCCATTGGCTGCCCTGGGTATTACGTTGCTCTTTGTGTGTTTTTTACTGATAGTAATTAGTTCTAGAATATCCTTTCAAAAATTCCCCTCTCCTTCCAGTGTATCTATAATTGCCCCTCACCACTAAAAATAATTTACTTTCATTAACATGAGCCTGCATGGTATCTAATCCCAGATTTGCTTTGTCAGAGCCCCCAGAGTGTCCAAAAATACTACCTGTAATTTTGTTGCTATAATGTAACTGTAAAATAGAATTTTAATCACAGGCTGAAGGCGAATAATTGTTTATGCCACTAGAGGGTCTCAGCTGTGTACCTGTGAATGAAGTTAGGATTAGAAATGTGCTTGTAGCACAAAGGATCTTATTTTACTTAAATTTATTTTCCACTGGTGCTACAATGTTTGCTCACCCACTATGACTATTTTCAGTAGGATTTACACATCTTTAAAAGTAAACAAACACACAAGCATCTCAAAGGAAATATTAGCATTCAAATAGGTCAGATGTAAGAGTTTACCCGCAGAGAACTACAGCAAACTGTTAATATTGCTACTACCCAAAAATATTTGGGGTGTTTCTTCATTTCTGTGTTAGATTTGTTAACCTTTTCTATACCAGACAACAAGTGCTAACCAGTCTGTAAAACAATCTATAGTTGTTTTGCCTGGTTCAGGCATTAGAAAGAAAAAAAAATCAGGATAAATGCTTACAGAACATTTAATTAGACATCCCCATCCAGCTCTTGTCTATTGTTCTAATTCTCCCTTAACTCTTCATTTCAGCCCAGGACCAGGACCTCATCTGGTAAAAAACACTGAAAATCCACTGCATCCATT
This sequence comes from Rhabdornis inornatus, assembly GCA_013397075.1. Classification (NCBI taxonomy): domain Eukaryota; kingdom Metazoa; phylum Chordata; class Aves; order Passeriformes; family Rhabdornithidae; genus Rhabdornis; species Rhabdornis inornatus. The sequence continues at coordinate 263,850 of VWZS01010874.1, read as the reverse complement.
TGTACCAGCTAGAGAAACTATAAATATCCATGGAGCAGCCTAACTTCTGAATACTTCAGAGCAGACAATATTGTTAGATTCTGCGAGGCACTCAGGGGATTTAGACACAATTTTAAATGAGAGTTTATGTCCTAGTCAGTTAGACTAAGGAAATATTAACCCGTTATTTTCTAGGAGGCTATGGGCAGAACTGTATCCTTTTGATTTGATGTAATTTGACGTAAAACGGAAGTTTAAATATACTTCATTTTTGTCCTACTCCTTTCCCTAATCCTAAAACAGAAGCTAATCTTGTGTAGCCCTTGTTCTGATCAGAGACATTCTGCTTGTGAAGGATGGAAAATTCAAACATGGCAAGTGCTCTGTGCTGCTGCATGCATGGTTAGATTATGCCCTGAACTGGAACAGGGCTGTAATTCCAGCCTGAGGGGAGAAGGAGCATGTAGCCCCATTGCTCAGGAGTGTCATCCTTCACTTCATGGCTATAGTCACCTAGCCATGACCCAGACTAAAAATGGGATGTTACAGCCCACTTCAGAGTCCAACCTCACCTCTCTGAGCTGTATGGGACCCGGGGGAATACAGCACCTGTTTGTCTCTACATACCCAAATCCAGAATAGGAGAGGGACCTGAGGGTTGATGTTGCAAAGGGGCAAGGAAACAGGAAATTCCTACTGCTGTCACCACCCAGTGCAACCACACTTCTTGGTGATAAGCAGCATGCTGCAGAACTCCTAAAACCCATAAATTCAATTGCTCCATTTAATGTGGGAGAAAAGCATGGCCTGGTTTAAAGTAGGATTGCAGCAGGCTTTGTATCTGGCCTCTCGCAGAAGACAAAACATAGAAAAATAAATAAATAATGGGGGCATTTGTAAAAGGCCTTCATATTGCCCACATCCTACTGGAATGACAAGGCTTGTGCGAGGAAAGAACCCTCACAATATCATCTTCCCAAAAAAAAAAAAAAAATGAAAATTTCATTTATAGCTAAGTGAATTTTTTGCATCCTTCCCATGAGCTGCGGAGTAGATCCCATAAACATCATCATTGTATTCCAGGAGTAAAATGTTTATTGTTCACTATGGGAGAAAAATCAAACACAGTGTCATCTCAAGAAGCCTTCAAGGTCACCTTAACGCTCAAGTCACAAAACTAACCTTATATATTTTTTTATTTCAAGCCGTAGCAGGCAGTCTTCCTGCATTTTCCCTTTAAATTTGTTTTCTTCACCTCTGAAACCAGTAACCGGTACACCCTCTGTTTGAAGGCTCCCACCTATTTCTCATAGTGATTTTCTGTTTGTTTTGGCCACAGGCAGAATATGTCTTCAGTTCAGCTGTATGCCACAGCCAAGGTCTGGAAAGATAATATTTAATAAGGGCTTGAATAGAAAAATATTCCAGCAATTTATGCCAAGGTAATCATCTTTTCTCCTTCTAAAACTGTAAATAATAATTTTGTTTAGAATTTCCAAGGCTATCTGACAGAGTCCTTCCTGAATGGACTATAAGTCCTTTTCACATGCAGAATTTCCTCATTAAAAGAGAAAAGGTCACAGAAACTGCATTGCTGTCACATTAGAACTATTTTGACATTCCAAGCGTATAAGGGTGTCACACACAGGAATGATGATGAGTGTCTGGTTGAAACCCTGGTCTTCCTTGAGCCAACAGAGAATGTTATATTTAGAGCCAGACCAGCACTTCACAGAAATGTTTCACAGCTGAGCTTTCATAATCTCTTTTGCTAACCTGTCCAGCTCGGCGCAGAAACTCTGACTACAAACATTGGAAGTTACTTTAAGACTTTACAGACAAAACATTTTCTTCTGTCATTAAAGTCTCACAGTTTCAGCTGTTAGTTTTCCATGTTTCTATTTATTTTTCTTTTTATTTTCCCCCCATAAACCACAACTTTTTTTGCATCACAGAGCTACTTTAAAAATTCTTTCACATTCTTTCAGGGATGTTCTGTGCAGGACAGATCAGGTAGTTATTGCAGAGCCTATAATAAAAGCAGATTGTTTGCATATTTTGAATGATGTCAGGCTGGGGGGTTCCTTTGCCAAAGGAACTTTGGTATTCTTTTGGCCAGCTGTTCTTTTGGCCAGCCAGGGAATAAGAATTTATTTCATATAATGATTTCAAGTCCAGGCAGCTTGCCCTTCTCCCATTTAAGCATATGAATGCATCCTGTTTGTCCCTTCTGTGGACTGAGACACCACGGTCCCTAAACTCTGAGAACCATGTTTATAATCAAGGGAGGGGGTTTAATTTGTTGTTTTGAGGGGTTTTGGTTGGCTAGGAGTTTTTTGCTTGTTGCTGCTGCTTTTTCTCAAATTCAAGGCATCAAACTTTGATAAACACAGGATTTAGATTAAAATCATTCACTATAGATGAAAAGTGGAGGTCCTGTGGTCTGATAGCAGTTTTATAGTAGGTTTTAGACTAGATTTAGGGACAGAAGAAAGCACTCAAGAGGGGAATTAGACAGAATAGGATACCAGAGGAAGAATTTGTGAAATTAATTTTCCATCTATGTTGTTAAAATCATTTTCTCAACACAAAATATGTAGCAGTTCTCAGTTGGGGTTTGCATGGCTTATGAGAAACCATCATGTATACCAGAGGAAATATCCTAAGAACTGTGAGGCAGGCAAAGAACAGCAGCATCTATGAAGAAACTGGACCAGAAGACAGCAACTATTCGTGGTACTCAAGAACCTCATTTAGGATCGACCAGCCTTGGTAGCTCTTTTCATTTTACCATGTTAGCACAAAAAGCAAGACTGCACCAAGTAAATTTGGTAGAAACACAGTTTGGAATCAGATATGACAATGCAGATGACTGCACAATTAAGCAGTGAAACTTTGAAAACCTAAGGGAGAATAGAAGTAATATTTCTCATAAAAGACAAAATCAAGGTTCCCATAATAAGAATTTTTACTGTGGCTTAGGAAAAAGCAAATTGTGTCATGGGTCTACAGAAAGGAGCAGGCAGAGCATTCAAAATGCAAACAAAAGAAAATCTACTGCTCTGTGAGAGTTCTCAGGCTGAATTTGCCTCTACTTTCTTGCATCTTCTGGACAATTTTCTTGTTATAAGTGTCTATTCACCAGAGCAGAATTGCACTGTATTCTTTAAAAGCGCTGGTGAGGATAGTAAACTCCAGGGCAGGAAAACATATATATTTATAGAAAGGAACAATGCTAATGAAAGAACAAATTCACTTTGGGCAAATTTAGGATGGAAAGTAGAACACTTCTAGGTTGGGGGGCAACAAATTGCCCCTTGTGATTGCTTGCCTATTGAACAACCAGTATATTATGGTGGATAAAAACATCCATGTCGCCTGATTTCTTGCATGGGGCATGGGTTTCAGGAGGTTCCTTTCCATCCTTTATCAACACAGCTTCAAACTGTACTCACTCCCGCTTGAAAATAACTCCACGATCACCTTTTTCAGCAGTATTCCCATTGATAATAGGAAGATAGAATTCAAAAGACAGAATTAAAATTTATATACCTGCACACCCACACACATGGGCACAGCTCACACTGTCTTAATATGTTTCTAGTATTCTATGTCATTTTTCAATGGGGAGAATGTTGCAGTAGTGCCTGTGAAGATCTACTAGAACAGCACATAAATATTTGCCAGACAAACTTTTCCTGTTGCAGGTCTCTGCACCTATTCAGAGCAGCTGATTTACAAAGCATGAAGAGGGGCAGGGTCAGCACAGTCACTCTGTGAAATCATTTCAGCCACAGGGCGCTCCAGCCAGTACAATCATTGATTCTTCTTTCTCTGATCTGCCTTCCTACAAAATTGTTGCCGAGAGATTTGATACAAGCAGCCCTGATTCTCCCACATCCCCAGCCCCTTATTATTTTCTTTCTCAGCTAAACCCACACAGGAATTAATGACCAAGAAAAGGTGATTGATTTTTTTTTTTTAATGCTGTGTTTTAATGTGCAGTTATGAGGGATTTTTTTGTTTCTCTCTGTGTGTGTGCTGTTTGGAGGGGGAGTATTTATTTAATTTCTAAGTAAGCACAGGAGACACAGGTTGAACATTAGGATGACTAAAGAGGCATTTATGTTTAATATGTTTCTTTAGCATACTTAAGTAGAATTTTGCTGAAAAATAGGTCTGGCTAACAAGTCTGACCATCTCTGAGATGACTGCACAAACAGCAACAGAATTTCTGATTTTTACTACAGATACTTCTGTAAACCTGCGACTGAAATGGACCCCAGTCATGTTACAGGAAGAGACAGCTGCTGTCTTCAGCATTCCCATGGACAGGTCTGGGAAACAAACAGACAGACAGACAAATCCCTGCGGCAAAGTCCTTAGGAATATCAGAGCTAGAAGTTTTCTTCTTCATCTATAACTGTACTTTCAGGCAATAGTGTTGACATTCTGTGGTAATATGTGTTTATTTGTTTTTATGGTTCAGTCAGAACTCACTTGGGAAAAGGTATGTTAATGTCTCTGATCTAAAGATTTTTACAAGGAAGGATAAAAATGGAAAAGTATGCAGATAGATTTGCATACCAATCAGATCCAACAATTCCTACAGCTCCAGAAAAACTGGCATTTCTCCTCTGCTCACAGGTCCTGAAGGGATGCAGAGAGCAATACAAGTATGTGCCCCAAGCCAGAGCAGACTGTGGGAATTGGCTGCCACAAACATCTGCAGATTGGATGCTGAGCCCTGGAGAAATTTCGTGTTCCAGCTGTTCCCTGCGGCCCCGAACAGCCGGGAGTCAGGGTCACTGCAGGCAAGTTAGCCTGGGGCAGCAGAGGGCTGCCAAGAAAACCCAACAGCTGAGGCTTGACGGGACAAAATGCTGCCCTGCCCATGACACTGCTCTGTAGCAACGCAGAGAAACAGTGCATGCGTGTGAGTGGAGAGGAGGGGTTCGAGCACCTTCCAAGAGGTTTCCCAGCGCCTGCAGCACCAGGGACAGAGGGAATCTGCAGCACCCGGACAGCGGGGATCTGCAGCACCTGGACAGCGGGAATCCGCAGCACCAGGGACAGCGGGAATCTGCAGCACCAGGGACAGCGGCACCTCCAGCACCACGGACAGCCCCGCCAGATCCACAGCTTCACCCCAGGATGGGCTTGAGTCCCCCTCCGTGTGACAAGGCAGGATAGCTCAGAGCTGAAAGGCAAGGGCACGACCATCAGAGCCATCCCTGGACCTGGGGATTCTCCCACCAACTACAAAGTGTACTTTTCCCACCGGAATCCTCCATGTGGAATCCATGAAGAAATGTCATGCCAGAGTTGTACTGAACTCTGTCCACGGTGGGGATTTCTCCCCAAGAACTAAAGAAGGGAAAAAGCATTTCCTGCTTCCTGAATGTCGTGGTTTATCCACAGCAACTAAGCCCCATGCAGCCACTGGCTCACTTCCACCTTATGGGATAGTGGGAGAATGAGAAGAGTAAAGAGAAAACTCATGGGTTGAGACAATGACAGTTCAATAACTAAAGTGAAAGCTGCGTGCACAAACAAAGCAGAACAAGGAATTCACTCACTGCTTGCCATGGGCAGGCAGGTGTTCAGTCATCTTCAGGAAAGCTGGGCTTGCTCACATTCAGTGGCCACCTGGGAAGACCAATGCCATCACTTCAAACATCCCCCCTTCCTTCTATCCCCAGCTTTACATGCTGAGAATGACACCATATAATAGGGAACACCCCTGTGGACAGCTGGGGTCAGATGTTCCAGATGTGTCCCCCCCCAATTCCTTGTGAACCCCCAGCCCCCTGAATGATGGGGTGAGGAGCAGAAAAGGCTTTGACTCTGTGCTGCTCAGCAGCAACAAAAACCTCTCATTTTATCAACACTGTTTTCAGCTCAAATCCAACACCTAGCCCCACATCAGCTACTGTGAAGAAAACCAACTCTGTCCCAGCCAAACCCACCACACTGCACTATCCCAAATGTCCCATTTACACTGGTGATGGGTAAAGGACAGAAGAGATCAACAGCTACCTGATGTTCTTTAGCAACCATGTTGGCATAAGCAAACTTGCTGATTTCATGGAACAATGAGTTCAATTAATATTTGTAAAACAGAAAGGAAAAAATCCCAGAGGACCAACGCCATTCCAGCTGCCCTTAGTTGTTTATATAAAGTAATAAAATCCAACTTCCATTTAATTAACTATCCCACTAACAACAATCTGCCTGGGAGCTTTAAAAGCTCTTAATACTAAAGGTTTGTCTGGAGGACTGTCATCTAGTTTGATTATAGTTTGCATAATAACATTATGTAGAGATAAGAACACCATTTAGAGTTGAGTTGTTCTGGTCTCTCATGCAAAGTCCTGTTTGGAAAAAAAAAAAAAAAAATAAAAGAAAGAGGATAAGAGAGATTGGACTTTTATAACCTACATCATCAGAATAAAACAAAACAGAACTTCTAATGAAGCCTTATGCACATTTTCAGTACAGTTACATTAATAATAAGGAAAGGACATTTTAAACAATAAAATAAAACTTTTATAGCATATTCACATCCAGGCTGGTTTATGATCATCTCCCCTCAAAATACACAGATCTATATATGCTCTCAGGACTATTCCCTCTGTGTGTGTGTGTGTGTGCATTGATCCCTTCTACCTAGGCTTCAATACCTGGGTTTATTCTCTTTCTTTGCCTGCATTTCTCTTCCACAGTAGAATATGGTTGTTTATTTTTCTCTGCTCACAGCAGCCATTAAAGGCATCTACTGTCAGGTGTGTGAAATCAGTCCAAAAGTATAAATGGGGAAGAAATTAGAGGAATATAGAAGATGAATGATCACTTCATGGTGACTCCTGCTTCCATGACTTGCCCCCCCAACAAACACCACTTCTGCTGTTTATTGTCTCATGTTATTCTGATATGTGCAGCTCGTTAAAAATGGCAATATTGCTGACTGAAGATTCTCTTCCTGTGAAAATCAATTTTTGCTGCAGATTTCAACATTGTCCAGTTTCTCCCCTGCCCTTTTCTCTAACATATTTGCTTTAGAATGTTTCTCTCCAGCTCTGTCAGCTTCCCATTTTTTAATCTAACACAAGAAGTCTGAAACCACAAAGACAATCAGATTTCCTGTACTGTGACTCCTTCTGTCTCACCTCTGCCAGCCCCTCCTTTGGATACTCTTCCACTCTTTAATGAGTCTCACCAAGAAGGAATCCATCTGCAGAGTACCTCAGCTCCTGTTTATTATTATTCCCCATGGACACTCTCCCATTACCTGATTGCTCTTTGATCAAGAGTTTAATCTCATAGTAGCTTTCCCCTAACATTTATCTTATAGAATTGTTTTGTTTATTTTGTGACAGCATTTGTGATGGGAGAATTGTTCTTATCCATGGGCTCTGTCAAGTACATGAGCAGCACTAAGAGTCACGGGTTAGCTCTAATTTTATGAACACTCTTGTTTCAACTGAATGCACTGGTTGAACTCCCATCAATTAGAAGACATGCAGTTGCTACTATAAATATCTATCCCATAATGTATCTATTTTTCCACAGGTATTTTTATTCCAAAGAAGAAATTTGTTTTACTTTGCAAGATTTCTAGGTGTCTGTTATCCATGGTCACTCACTTCAGGGCTGGATGTGACCACCCTCTGATGATGACGAATTATAGTGAAATCATACTCATCAAACAAAACAGCTGGGAGCATTAACCTGGAAATTTTTATTTGCTAAAAGCTTGCAGTTAAGCACTGTAATGTCATAATAACTAATGGATGAGAGCTTGGCTGAAATCTGTGAGGTCCAGCATGCCCCAGGTGTTTACAATTCTTACATCACTTTACATATATTTTGTTTCATCATGGCAGAAAAATAAATCTTTCGTATTAAGAAACATAAGTGTTGTTCCAGATATTTCGTTCCCAGTAGTAGTGAATCATGAGAGCCATATCCTAATCTAAAAAAGCTCCATAGCTGATACATGTTATATAGGACTCATTTATTATTTTCACCCTATTGCTCAAGCAATTCTCCAGGTGTTCAGAGGGACTTGCAATTGAGCAAGGCAAGACCTGCCCAAACAGAAGATAACTTTATCACTGCAAATGTAACCAGCTCAGAAACTCCCAGCATTTTATACATGATAATGAACAGTGCTTTCTGACACCAAGCAATGATCACTCCACACCAGGGAGGATGAAACTGAGGCTGGGTAATTTTTACCCTGGAGCAGATAGATAGTCCTGGTAGAACTGACAAGGGAATCCAGACCTGCTTATATCTTATGTAGGCAAACCACCTTTCCCCACTACTAAGTGAGGTGACATCACTCAAGAGGAACAAGAAGACAAGAATTTCTAATTAACAATTCTCCCTTTCTCCTTTTTCTTTCCCAACATTATAAAGCTGTATTTGAGCAGAAAAAATCAAAATACACAGCTCTAGGCAACAAACTACTCCAAATCCTCTTCTGAAGATGCCCACAATACTTACAAAAAGGCCAAAACTCTTTTCTGTATCAGTAATGGTCCCTATTTTTGTTCTAGTAGGAAAAAGAGCTTTTAAGCCTGATTAGAGTTTTAGTCAGCAAAATTATTCTACAATATGCTGTCTAACAGAAAATGAAGTAGGAAAAAACCCCCACTGAATACTTGCCCCTCAATTACTCTTTCTGAGCACTGAAATATTATTCTCCATTCTTTTGAAAGCTTGAAGAAAAGTGGTGTACCTCAAAAACAGTAAAGAAAGCACTGTTGATGGGGGGTGATTATATAAGATGTATATCTAAAAGCTCAGAAGGACTGAAGTACCTGTATTTATTTAAGCTTTTCTTTCTCTGTTGTTGTTCCCATTGAGTATTTTAATTGAAAAATGCATGAGAGCTTCCGGAATATTCAGGAAAACATGCCATCAAATGGTAACTTTTTTCATTCTGCTGAATCCTGAAGAAACAGCAGCAGTTTGATTCCGTGTCAAAGGAAGTGAAATACTTGCAGCAGTTGTAGGATGACACTGCCATCGACATAGAGGTTTTTTTCAAGGCCACGGGTCACAACCTTCAAAACAGAGCAAAAGGGCTGCTCCTTGCAGCCAGATCTCAAGCCAGAAGTTAAGAGAGGTAGAGGACCAATAGGTCAGTGCTCACACCAGATTCTTAAACCATTTTTTCTCCAGTCCCCTTGAAGCACATTGCCCCACAAAGCTCCAGTGAAGTCAACAGCTCAAAGGAATGTGTTTCAAATCTCTTCCTTTCTATCCTTGGGAAAATGGAGCTGCTATGAGTCTGGAGTATGAATACCTGGGGTGTATTCCTAAGTTAATAAGTTTCTGCATCTCAGACTCAAGATCCTGTTTTAATCTGAAAACTCCATCTTTGCCATCAGTGTAATAATAACCCCCCTGCACTCTGGCTTTAAATATTCAAGGCTGGAATTCCCCTTCACATGACCCCTGAACCAAAGCTACATAGCCCTGGGTTCACACCTCGCTTCATGACAGAAAGTTTTAACAAATTGCGATGAAGCCTCAATAGCTGAAAGCAAGACAAAGGCATCTTTTAATCGTCAAATTAGCTGCAGGGAAGAGCTGAAACTGCTTTCATTCGGGAAAAGAAGGGGAAATCATTAAAGGAAATCATCCCCTTTTCTTTCTCCAAGTAATTAGAAGAACCATCTGTATGTTCATTTCACTACAGTGAAGGGTGTGGATTAGCATTTCAGAGAGATTTAAGTTCAGCCAGCAATACTTTGATGTGTTAACGTGAATGGTGGTAAAATTTCTAAGGCTTTCAATGTTACACAAGTTAAAAAGGGTACACATGTCACTTTCCAGCCACTCTTTTTAAATGACTATTCAGCAGAGCCAAATTTACATTCAGAGAATTTTCCTTTTATCTCCAAAAGCATATTTAAAAAATAATATGTTCCCATTAAAAGAAATGTATTGTTTACAGAATGCCCAGCTATAACCCTGTGGATCTGTAGACTGTGCAGCGTGGACTGCCAGAATGAAATGAGAACTGTACAAAGGGCTGATAAAAAGAATCCAGATATAAACAAGCTGAATAAACCTTTTAGTTATGACTGCTTTTACTCATTGAGAAAAGTAACCTTTAAATATTTCTTTGGTGATTTACAAAAGTATAGCAAAAATTCAGGCACAAAGTCATAAATAACTAAAGCACACTGAAAACTGAAAATGAAAAAGTATTACAGGCCTAGTTTCACATGTATAAAACAACAATCTCTAGTGTGGGATCAGCTCTGCTTAACCTGGAGACAAGTCTTTCCCACTATTAATTCTCCAAGTACTGTAGAAATCTGCACTTGACCCGAGGCAGAATGGAAATCATAAGATAATATAATATTATACAGACCTCATAGATAAAAGGCCATAAGATGTCTAAATCATTCAGCCAAGACCTCTCCATGACTGACATTAAGTCCTATAGATAAGTGAAGCTGAGTTCAGCTTGCCCAGGATCCTTTGTCTAGTTCTCTTAATATGTATACTTGTTCAGGTCATTACACAAAGTTCTCTCTATTTACCAAGAAATGCTAAACTCCAGCTCCAGCAAGGTTAGAATTGCCCTTCATGAGCCCAAGTCTATCCTTATCATCCATCATAATAACTAACCAGTTAACTGAAGGTAAAAATGCACATCTGAGGAAAAAGAGCTTTGGAGACTTGGCCACATCTTTGAATTTCCCAGCCACATCAAGAAAATAGCATCTTTTCCCTTGACACAAAATGAAATTTCCAAGTAAAACCACAATACTCTAGATCTGGGCATTGCAAATCACTAAAACTCTCACCATTTCTTACAGAAATAATTAGGGAGACATCTCAACCACTCCATTACAAATCTCTGCAGTACCTTTGCTCCATAAATGAAAATAGAATATGGAGGATATTTGTCCAAATGGCAGCAGTTCAAAACATGAAGAATGACAAGGGAAGAAATAAGTAATTTATTTTGCTGAGTAAATTTTCTAAAAGAGCTGATGTCATGGTGTCATTTTACCACCATGCAGAGGAGTCTTGTTCTTGAGTTCTACAGGCCAAAGATTTTACCAAGACAATATTAAAATGAGGTGGCTATTGTTTAAATCCATTTCAATTAAATGGTACGTTGTGGCATATCAACCTGATTGAATTCGAACACATACACACACCCAAAAAGAAATTATAATCTTTAATGCCTCCCACTGTTCATGAGTCATAATAAGAGAATTTCCTGATAAAATAGATGTCAACTAATACACTATGATATTCTGTGGCAGAGGTTCACAAGGACTGAATTTATTCCATTGAGATATATCTCCCTGGGGTCTGTCAAATGTGGCACTGAGAGAAGGTAAAAAGCAGCAAAATTCATTCATTGAAGGGTTTTGAACCTAAATTCATCAGTCCCTTATCAAATGAATTTTTGTTAGTTTTGGGGTTTTTTGTTATTCTGTTAAAAGTAACTTCTTTAAAACTTAATATGTTTCAGGATTATATTCTCTGATTAACATCCTTGATTCAATTACTCAGACACTCTTTAACTCACTTTTTAATGTACAACGTATAACTTCAACCTCAAAAGGGCAGAGAAGGTCAGATCTGAATGAGCAGGGTACAATAATTAAGTATAGCCACAGTGCCTGCCCACACAAAGCACCCCATTACCAATGGAGCAGTTTCCCTTCTGTCCCATTTCTCTCTGAAGTTGATGCTGCTTGACTACTATGAATCACAGTAGATAGTGCCCCATTATCAGCAAAAGTAGTCTATAATTCATAATAAAGCCATTTTTGACCCACTTGAAGTGCTTTTTGCACTGAGTTATTCTTTTCTTTTTCCACGTTCAGCATGAGTTGCCTCTGTCCAGTCTAGCAGCTTAGTTGCTGTATACAGACTGACTTCACGGAAATTTCACACTGCTCAAATGCTACCAGAATGCTGCAGAAGCAGTGAGGAAGAAGCATGATTAGCAAAGAGATCACAGGAGCAGCAACCAGCTGAAAAACATGCTTCATGTTAGTGGGGCTTAGAGGAGACATTCACAAGCATTTGCTCATTTGTTAAACGTGAAAGGAGAACAAAGCTCTGAGAGGCTGAAATGCAAAGGTTGGGATAGCTACACATCCTGGCCATGGGAAAAGGCACATCTGAGCTGGGTGAGCCATTTGTATGCACCAGGTTATCAAGGATCAAACACCTTGCCCATAAAAAGAAGAGAGAGGTCTAGAAGGCTCTGCAGTGTGTTTGGTGCAAAGGAGGGGACGGAGGAAGGCATGTAGATTCTCTTGCTTTTCACTTCATCAGACTGATAAAGTCTTCCAAGTGATTCTACAGGGCCAGAGCCTTGCTGTTTATAGGCACCATCACCCCTGAGAGCACAGCTGGAAGCAGCCTGAATCAGCTGCCACAAAGGGCTGCTGCTCAGTGGCTCCCAGAGTCTGAATGTGCGGTAATCATCCAACTGGGGAGTCTAAAATTATTCAGCTGGAAGCACAAGACATTAACTCCAGAAAAAAAAAAAAAAAAGAGCTATCCTGCTGTAAGACTCATGAGGGGAGGCTCGAGCTGCTTGTAGGGTATTTTTGACACCAGGCAGGCACAATGTGGTCTGCACTGTCCCCACACATGACGAGGTGTTTGGAGTCTTCCTTTTCACTGATCTTCTGTCACATAAACAACTTAGGGCCTTCGTTATCCCAGGCATCTAATAAGTTGGCTAATAAGTTGTTCCTAAAAAAACAGGATTACCAAATCCTGGTCGCATAGATGAATATCTTAGATTTCTCACACCACAGCTGTCTCAGAACTCATGTCCTTTATGACCTTCTCACCACATTGTTCTCAGCTCCCCATTAAAACCAACTGGTGAGGACTCACTGGCACTGGGAATCTCTCATAGTAAAGTTAATATTAGTGGTGGAGAGGAAAAGACACTGAATCATGAACTCTGCTGTGGAACTCATTTGTTACCCAGATGTTTGCCAGGTTTTCTAATCCAAAGTAACATAATCTGTCACAGGAACACCCTTCAAATTCAACACACGAAAAGCTGGTAAGTTTTGCAAGTCAATAAAAGTTTGGTGTTGAAAACTTGATATTTCTGCCTAAAATTATGATGCCTAATTATTTTGTACAGATATTATCTATGTATACACAGTTACTACACATACAGAGTTATAACATCCACACACTTTGAAAAGAGGAAAAAATACAAGTAGCTAAAAAACAAGTGACATAGATAATTTTGGGTGGCAAAGAGGCACAGTGATGAGTCAAAAAAAGGTCTATGAGAAGGAACATGAAAAATAATACAGTTAATGGAATATATTAAATGATTATTCATATGCCATATATAAAGCATGACTCACACATGCTTTCAATGCTTTCATAATTTGAGCTCATGTCTCATTAGAAATATGGTTCAGGTATATAAATGAGACAAAGATTTTAATATGGAAGGAGAGAAATAGTACCATAAAAGCAGGTTGAAGAGGCAAATTGTGACTCTCTAATGAGGTGTGGCAAGGTAATGACAAGCCAACACTGACCAAATCTTCCTGTTCTTTCCCCTTTAATAGTGTTGTGATTTTTGGAGTCACAAGCTAAGTCTGTGATTAAATTAATTTAAATTTTGTAATAGAAGAATTGTGGCACTAGGTTAATGTATCTACTCCAGCAGCATATCACTTTTGGGAGAAGGAAAAGGGGAAGAGAAGCAGGATATGTTAATGTCTGCCTTGTGAAAACCTTCCAGGAATCAACATTCCGGGTTCCCCTAAGGCAATGGTTTAATCCAGAGAGATTTGTTCCATGGGGTTTTCACCCACAGATTTCTCTGGGTTTTATTCATTCATATCCAAAACGAACTAACAAAAACATGCCATGCTTTCACTTTGCAACTTTAGGTTTTAAATTGACCACTTGCTTGATAACTTTATGGTTTGCTTCCTAGTTTTTGTTTCCTCAGGTTCTACCACATAGTTTGCTTGCTACACTGAACCCATAAAGTTATCCACCAGGCAACAGGCTTAAAACCAAAGCCATGCAATTAAAACATGGCACTTCTTTTGGCAGGCATCCTTCCTTCTTTTACCTACAGAAAAAGCCCCCAAAAAATTATTCTTGAGTACTGCTAAAGATGCAGCTTGAACTTCCAAACAAGAGAGTATAGACTGATGTATAGGGCATTTCTGCAGAATTGGAATAAATTAATGTTTTATGTTGAAAATCGATCAGCGTAACGGATATTATATGAAATACAGATATCTAGTAGTTAAATTTTGACAAGTTTTTGTTCTCCATCCCTTCCTCAGCAATTTTCTCCTGCCTTCATTAGTTAATTCACTCTGCCTGAAGCAGTAAGCTTCTGATGCTTAAGAAAAAAAATAGAAAACCAGTAACTCAAGAGACCCTCAGAAGCTTTGATCATTTGTTCACTCAGGCTAACCTACAAATCTTGTCCTTTTTTTGCTTTTAAAATTCTTGCTATAAATTCCTGCAGGAGAGTCTCAGACTCTGCTGCTGGGGTCCTTTCAAGTGAACTTCTTGTAAACACTTTCAATCTCAGGTTGCTGTAGAGAGTTCTCCAAAGCAGCTGAATACCACGGAATAAGCACATAAACCAGAGAGTCAGAGCTTCTCCAAGTCATTAAGATACCAAAGATGTGAATAAGCTCAGCATTTTGGACTTGTAATTTCACTCCCTCTGCAAAAACCAGTAGAAGGCAGCCCTGAAACCATGTTGAGCTGGACAGTTAATCACCAATACTAGCACTGAAATAAATTACCATGAGTTTCATCCAAAATCAATGACAGTGTTCATTTCTTCATAAAATTATCACTTATCATTTGTCCTCCAGTAACTTTATTAAGTCATGGTTTAATATTTAAGAGTATCTTGCATCTATTATTCATCTTAAAAGGATCAGATGGTAAATCTCAGATGAGAAGAAACTTAATATTTTTGAAAACTCCAGGCATATGATCTGGAAACAATATTGATTTAGTCAGCCTGGTTAGTGCTAATAGCAATAAATCCTACTGGGGAAACACAAAATAAGCTTTAAAAATTTTCTTCCTTCTCTAAGTAATAAACTGCATCATTGGCCTTTTTTTTTTTCAAGTGCTATCTTCATGAGATTCACATATTTCCCAGCAGAGCCACTGCTTTCAAATAGGCAATTTATTGGAATTTAAACCAATTTGTAATTTAAAACTATTCATAACAGCATTAAGATTATTTTATTTACTGGATGACTAGAAAGTTAATATTGCAACGATGAGTTTCTCAACTTAAACTGTTCCCAGAATAATAATCACGCTATAAAAGTCTGAATATATCTGTCTTAAAATATGTGTTAATAAAATTCACAACCCCGGACAGAGGTACATTCTCCAACATCTCTATTAGAGAGGATTTATTTATGATATCAGTCTATTAAAACATCAGCTTGAGGCCAGTTGAGGAGAGCAGCAATACGAGTCAGAAATTCCTGCGTTGTCCTTATTTTACTTTTGCTCGAACCTCCAGAGAGAAAGCTGTCTTTTAAACATACAGAGTGCTTCAGTGCTTACCCCTGCAACCATTAATCACAGAATATTCTATTCTGAAGTACTAAAAGCACAAGAATTTATTAGTGCTTTATTCTGAGGATGTACAGGAGTGACTTTTCTTGGGAAGCTGGCTCTCCAGATCCTCTCAGAAACCTATCCAAACTGCATGTGACCTTTCAAAAATGTGTGCTTTGCTAAAGGTTGCATATTCTGACCTTCCCAGACCTGTCAGTGGAATTTGACTGACTCACCACTTGAATTCTGAATCTTTGAAAATCACCTTCTTTTTTTAGTTTCAATCCCCTTGCTAGCTCATGGTAGCTGCATGACAAGTGTATAGCTGATAGAATAGTGGAATAATGGTTTATGTTGAAAGGGACTTTAAAGATCGCCTCATTCCAACCCCCTGCCATGGGCAGGAACAGGAACACCTTCCACCTGACCAGGCTGATCAGGGCCCCATCCAACTTGGTGTCAAACATTCCCATCCTCCAAAGCCTCCCAGCTCTGGTCCTGTGCTCAATTCTCTTAGAAACAGCAGAGACTTTTTTTGTTTTGATATTATGATCATGTTCAGACCCAAATCTGCAAAAGCCTGTGCTGAGCCAACCATCCAACCAGCTGTAATGTCACAGCTGCCATTAGAACTCAGAAGTTTTTTTCCTTGGAAATGAACTCCTCCTCTAAATAGTAGATCCAGCTGATATAACTCCCAGTTCAGCAATATTCCTGCCCCTCAGGTCACCTGCTGGAAGTGTTTGGGCTCCTGTCCAGTGTGCTGGGTTGGGCAACTGGTATCATTGAAAAATAACAGTGTGGAAAACAAAACTATCAATAAGTAGGGTTGGTTGACAGGCTGTTCTCAAACCACTGCATCTCTGAGTCACTGCAGAGTCCCAGGGGCTGGAGGTGGACAGACCATGACCCTGACACCATCCCTTGTGCCTTTCTGATGGTGGCAGAAAACAGGTAGGTGTCTGCAAAGCCACAAAAAACCCAGGGTGCCCACAGCTCTGGTAGAGGTCTCCAGACTGAAATTCAGAAGATTCTATTAACAGCTCCCTGGTTCCTAGGAAGAGTTTATTTAACCGGATTATTTGCCCCCACTGCCCACATTTCAGCATTAACAAATTTGTCTTTTCCCTGAACATATTCTATCACTACTCAATGGGTCCAGCTAATTTTTGCAACATCCCACAAGCACGCATATTTTTCAGTAAGTGGCAGCCAGGTCCACATGACTCATCCTCAGAAATTATCTTTTTCTACAAAGCTCCAACGGGTACAAAATTCCAGCCGTCTCCTAACAACCAGCCCCGTTGTTGTCCCTCTGGTAAGTGGTTGCCTCAGTCATACATGTGGCAATTAGTGGTGATGGAGAAAGAGCCTTTTATGCACAATTCCCAGCTGTGAGCAGAGTGATTCTGGCTCTTGGCTGAGCTTATTGACACTCTGCTTGTTTCCCTCTCCACGTGGGAATGGAGAAGAAGATGAGGTCTGTGTTAAAAAAATCAGCACAGGTTCAATGCTGTTTTCAGCAGAGATTCAGTGAGGCCCACAGCAATATCCATCTGGTTCCATGTGACTAAATCACAGGATAGGTAAATAAATATGATCTTAAAAGGTTCCCAGAGGAAGCAGTCTGCAGAATAGAGGCAATACAGAACTACTACATCTGCAGGGAGTAGAGTTCTGCCTGTTTATGAGACAACTAAGAAAGAGAAAAACCTTTTTTGTGTGTGCATGACACACAATAATTTCTAATTCTTCTTTCTCCTCCTCTCTTCCCAGCTCATCAGCACCCAGAAATAAGAGGAACTTTTAGGAAGGGCTCAGACTCTTCTGTCAGACAAGAAATATTTCTTTTTTCTCCAAGGCATTGTCTACACCAAGGCAGTGCAGGACAGCAAGAATTGCAGAGGGAATAATCAACCATGCAGAATTTCTGTCCTCCCACTGGTCATGGTCACTCTGAGCCATGCTAGTCTCAGCAGCAACCAGACCCTGCACCCATCTTTGATCACACAAAGGTGCCTTCACAAAGGTTGATGGGACAACCCACAATTTGCAGAGAATTCAGCACAGAGCAGACATCAAAGATCACATAGCAGTGTCCCACTGAAAAAGTCTTGTCCCATAGGGTAGGAATCAGATTTACCAATATACTGCCTTGAACAATCAATACAAATCCTTTCAACAGTTTGATCTGAAGTTCAATAATTGCACTGGATGATTTATTTTTTTAATGCTTTACACATTAGCCAGTCATCACTATTTCTTTTAAGCCCTGGCTGCTCTGTATAACAATCAGCTTTAATGGGTACAATCAGGTATAGAAGGGATGTTCATCTCCACAAAAATACGACTAAGTATTTAAAGTGTCCTTGAGTAAAATTAATAAAAACAAAGAGAGAAGTAAATAAAAAGAGGGAGTGAATTACACTGAAAATCATTTGCACTTAAAAAATGTAATCCTATTGACGTCCATAGAAATTAAATCAAATGGGGAACACTGAAATTAAAATTACCCTTTCATCCACACAAATTATTGGAAAGTAGTTAGACAATGTGATTGTTATGCAAATGTAGATCCAATGCAAGGCCTGGGAGTATTTTCCAAGAAGGCATGTTAACTCTTTCTAACACATTATATCTGCTTTGTTCGGAAACCCTTGAGTCTGGCTTTTTAAATCATCCCCACATGCTTTGTCCTGAACAGAAATATTTACAGTCATAAGTATTCACACACAAATACATTTGATGTTTTTCATGAGTTACAAGTGTAGCTGATGAAGAAACAGGTGTTAATGTATATAAGTTTTGTAAAGCAGTTAGTGTACTGACATTTGGCACTTGGATTTAAAAAACAGAATATATACAAAAGCAATATATTTTAGAAAGTGAGCTCATGTGTAGATGACATGTACTTGAGAGAGTAAGAGGTTATCACACCAGCTCTGGAGAAGATTTATTCAGTGGTTTCATAAAATGTGCAGAAGCCACAAGGGATGGGTTTGTACCAACAGAGCAGCAGCAGAGAATGAAGCAATGACTTGTGCCCCAGGGAGACACAAAAGCAGATACCCCTGCACACAAGCCAGGCTTCCTACAGCCTTGGCTAGGAGTATGGGGGCAGAAATGGCCACAGATCCCAAATTACCACTTGTCAAACACAAAGCTGTCTTGTGGATCAGCTTTAACTTTGTGGTATGAATAAGAAAAAGAGAGAGAGAGAATTGTATCACAGTCACCAAGCAAGGCTGTATGCATGCACAGCTACCACAGGGCTCTTTCTCAGTTTCTCCATACCCTCTAAAATGTGCCAGAAAACCAAATACTCTGCAGCAGCTTTTCCCAGAATCCACTGTTACCAGGAAAACTCAAAGGACCTCAATATGAGTGCATGCAAGAGGAGGTTAAAAGGTAAAGATGTTCTAATTCATGCAGACATGATGAGAACATCTGGTAATGGAGGGACTATTAATCAGCAAAAGGCATAATGAGAGCTGAAGGCCAAAGCTGGAGCTGGATAAATCAAAGCTAAAAATAAGGCACAAAACATCAGCTATGCAGTTTATTGGGTATTGGAGAAATTTTCTGAAAATACAGTTTTTTTGTTACTCAGAGTCTGCCTAAAAATTATAAGATTTAAGGGCTGGTTGACTTTCTAGAATAAATTCTGCTCCTCACTAAGGGTTTGCAGGCTTCAATTTATGATTGAGACTCCTTGTGCCATACAAAGCATCCAATTAGCCAGAGAATGTTCCCTTTTCCTGAGGAAAATACACTCCTATGGAAGTGAGAGGAGTATAAACTCATGCATGAATTAAGAGTTAAATCCTGCATGACTGTCTGATGCACATGCCCTTCTCCCTTGCCTGGGATTTAATTGTGCATCTTGCTAAAGAGTTTTTATTTCTATTTAAAGCCATGGGTAGAGATGTTCATGAGCCACATGCTACATCCCTGGGTTACAAACACACGAATTTCAGACTGAGGAACAAAAGGATCTGTGATGACAAAGGCTCAGGAGTGAGATAAATTTAAGCTACAGAGACAGCAGTTGAGCATTTCCTAAACAAAAGACTGCTCCTGGAACAAATATTGACATGTTTAAAAGCTAGAGAGAAGGAATTCAAGAACACTGAGTGTGATCATTGTACTTGCTAAAAGCATGCCTCGCTCCTCATGCTATTTTAATCAGGCAGCAATACACAGAATTAAGACACACTTCTCCCACCAGACTGTCTCTTCTCCCTGTGCCTCTGCTTCTCCTCCATCTGTAACTTTTCCCAGCATAAAGAGAAATTGCCACACAGCAGAGGAATTATGCAGATTTTATTTTAAGGTGAGGGAAAGCAAGAATTCTAGCTCCATATGAACAAAACAAGGGACCTGCTCCCACACTAAGGGATAATCATGGAAAAGCTGCTGGTGACAGCACACTGTGTATCTGAACATACTTCAGTACAATTTTTTGTTAACAATGCAACATACCTGAAACATCAATGAAAATTGCACAAATTCGGTTTAGCACTCCAGTTTGGTTTTTATTTTGTTTCAGCACCAGTTGTTAAAAAAAAAAAAATGTAGTTTTTCCTACCCATTGAATTTATTTCTCGAATGTCATCCCAGAGCAGAATTAGAACTGTGTGAAAGCCTGAAATGGATCCATAGTTAGCCAAAAACAAAGCTCTGTAACATGTGCAATGTTTTTATTAGAATTACACAATAGTTTTTGCTTTCTGTCTATCACAAACCTATTCAAATCCCAGCACCTGAATCTTCCCAAAGGGGTCCATGGCATACAGGAATACCCATTTCCAAACTGGTATTAGCCATTACCCACGCCTTTGGTAGGGTAAGGAAAAGCACTGAAAGCCCTCAAAGCTGGTTCTGCCTGCTCAAATCTCCCCCCTCCTCTCCTGAAGCCACAGCCCTGCACAATTTGCTTTCCCAGTGTTGGCAGCTGCCTCTTTAAAGTTCATGTAAGTGGTGTTGCAGCTCAATGCACTGCTGGGCAGGATGGCTCTTCCTGCTTGCTGCATGAATAGTCAGTTTTAAGGGAGGAAATAAAAAATCTCTTGAAAACTTGGCCTAGGGTGAGCTTTATNGAAAAGAAAAGAAAAGAAAAGAGGGGGGCTTGATTGGAATAAAACAAAAAAGAATCTACAAAAATTTCATTCTGGACTGTGGTTTGCCCATCTGGGGTTACTTCAGCTTTTCATCCAACATCAAAATATAACACATCAGTATGAAAACCGAGGTTGCTTTTTGAGAAAAAAAAACATAGCAACATGAAAATTGACTATGTGGACAATTTTGGAGTGAAGCTTTTTCAAAATGCTGAAGAAAGGCAGGTTTTTAACATTCCTTCTCCTTCTGTTCCCTCCTGGCAGAATCTAAGTTCAATTGAAATTTGCAGGTAACTTCTCTCCTCCACATGTTTTCAAGAAACCCTCCAGCCTCATGAATCTGCTACTCACAAACAGATTTGAAAGACTTAAAATGCATAGGAGTTGCTGCTGTTCAGAGCTGAAATAATATAAACAGGAAGAAGTTACAGAAAACAAGGAAAATTACTTTTCCAATGGTCAAGTAATCATAGGAAAAGGGAGAGCGCTTTTTAACTAAAAGAGGAAGATTTAGATCAGATGCTGGGAAGAAATTCCTTACTCACAGAGTAGTGAGGCACAGGTTGCCCAGGGGAACTGTGGATGCCTCATCCCTGGAAGTGTTCCAGACCAGGCTGGACAGGGCTTGGAGCAGCTTGGGATAGTGGAAGGTGTCCGTGCCTATGGCAAGGGGTGGAACAAGACGACCTTTAACATTCTGTGATGACTAGGATCTCCTCAGTGTGGCAGTCCAAATAAAAGCCCAAGTGTTCTCCTGATGGGACCTGAGCCCTCAGCCAAGGGTTTCCAACAGTGTTTTGTTAGGTGGTCTCATGGATTGGGGTGGAGCATCCTCTCCTTTTCCCATTCCTCCCTCCATTTTTTTCAGTGTTACAAAGAAAGGACATCTGTAACACCAGACATGGGGTGATGGAGGGAAGTGTTTTGTCCTCACAGCTACACCTCCTCACCTTCCTGGCAGCCTCCTCTCAAGATGATGGCCATAGGTACAGTCTGTGCCCATCCATATAAATAGATCTATTGCCTATAAGGAGTAAATCATGCTCATACAGGAGCTGGGACACTGAGTTAATCTCTGAGTTCATGTTCCTCAATTAACTTTAATATCCCCCGGGGTTGTCATGCCTACAGACCCAGGCGCCATCCAGATAATGACTCTGCTCCTCTGATAACCAAAGTGCAGGCACTGCCTGGTGCAACCTGAAAAAGCCTTGCTGGGGTCAGCAGAGCTGAGAGCAGAGCTGAGATCTCAGCAGAGCTCTCCTCTCCTGGTTCCAGTTCTGTGCCTGCAGTTCACGGGCTGTACCCTCAGATCTCTCCCATCATGAACCCTCAGCTCCAACGGGTCACTGCAAGCCTTTGAAAGGAACAAAGAAATCACACCAGCAATGCCAAGTGAGAAAAAGAAATGCCATATAGCTACCTGCAAAAAACTGGTATTTTCAATCAACGAGCACAGAAAATTCTGAAATTAAATGGATTTGTCCTGTCCAGACTGCTGTTCTTCTCAGAAGGTGGCAATGCTGCCCAGACCACACTGCATGACTAAAGCAGCAGCTGGGCTACATTGGGGTTTGCAGTGCCCAATGCCAAGTGGCAAACACAAGTAGCAAAAAGCCCAGCTGTCCTCTAATTGTTGACTGATAGTTTTATTTCGTAAAAGAGAACTAAATCAAATTCTCTTCCAAGTAAGTTCAACTGACATGGCAAGGAGTGATCCTGGGGACTGCTAGAGAAGTAAAAAGTGCTTGTTGATATTTTTCAGAGAAATGTTGCCAGAAATCTGGGCTCTCACCTAAACAGAAATTGTAGTACAAAGTATCTGTAGTCCATAAAAATTTGTATTCTGACTAAAAGATGAAAGCCACACAAATCTGAAATATTCTTCCAGGCTACTCCTTGGCAGTTTAAAATCAGGACTTGAAGGGAAATCTAATGTACTTCCTCCAGCTAATTAATAGAGCCCCCTTCAGATCCAGCTAAATATTAGGAGCGTGTACAATTTCTGTCCGTGTCCCTCTTCCGAGGGGTCTGGTTCAAATTCAATGGCTTCAACAGGAGCCTCACCAACTTGCAATTGAATAAGGCTGATGATAATTTAATGATAACATGGTCCTGTCATCCAGCAGGGGGGAAGGCTCAGCAATGGGACCTGAAATGATGAAATAATACTTTGGTGGTTCTGGGTGTCCAGGCCTTACATGGGTTAAAAAGGGAAACCAAAGTGGCATTAGGGGAATACCACAGCAGGCAAGAGCAGACTGGCTGCTGGTTGTCCTCCAGTCCTCAAACCTCTTCATCTTCTACTCTGATAGCTGAACACAGGGTTACACAGGAATTCAACTTGAATCAAGGCTGTCTCATGCAGAACCCCATCCTCAACGGCAAATAATTCGTGGTCTAAAGAATTATTCTAATCATTTTATAACAAAGTAAAGAATACAGTGAATTTGGGAAAATAGTTGTTTTGTCAATATTTGGCTACTATGACAAGATTTCAAAGGAGAAGTTGTGAAAGTCTTTCATTGTTTCAACCGCAATCCAGTTCCATAAATCATTTGCAAAGAAGCACCTGGGTCTACCCCACCACCTGGGTTTCTAATCTGTGGGACAATTACAAAATAAGTCCCCCAGGCAATTTAAAATCTGGCTGGAATAACCTGGTGTTTTCCAAGATTATGACAGAAAGAAGTGTAAGAGAGAAACTGTTCATCAGCAAAATTACAACAGCTGCCCAATTTTGCTTGCTTTTGAATGTATATCAGCACTGCTGGCCTTTGTCAGACAGACTGCAAAGAGTGAGTGGAGGCTCTTTTTAAATGTGCTTGTTTCCACTGGCAACCAATGGAGCAAAAGGACAATCAGATTTAATCAATTGATCTCAATGCGCCGTGTTCAAAAAAGTTTTCTTTAAATGATTCAAGAGACAAAAGGAGGAAGGGAAAAGTCAAGCAATAAACTGTAATGGTTCTCATTAACTGCTATGAATCAATTGTTTCATAGTTTAATTTTGTTAGGAACTTCTGAGCTTTTCATATTTTCATCAGATAAAATCTCTTTTTTTCCAAGTGAAGCCACAAAACCTAAATGTATGCTCCAATCCCTTTGTTTGGATGCTGATTTTTCAACTCAGTTTTCCCAGAATTGCAAATAATCAAAATACCTTTTCCTGTCTAAAATGCCATCTGCTTTTTTCTTAAATAACTCTCTATACATGAATCATCTGTATTTTTGCGCTGTTGCTGAAACGACGTAAAAACCTTCCACCCGAATTGGAAATGCAACGAGGCTGGATGACATTTGCAAAGAATGTCTTCTCAGAATAGTTTTCCACCTAACCTTTAATAAGTATATTTTCCATATATTTATTAAGGTCAGAAGAAGAACATGATGTTCTGGAATAAAATATTTACAGAATTTCTGCGTCTTTGTTGCGTAGGGCTCCTGGTTCCAAGAACCATTCAGAGGCTTTTAAACTGTTCACCGTGTCACTCCTGTCAAGTGGCACTTTTGCTGAGCTCTCTGCCTTTTTTTTTTTCTGCTGCATTAATGCACAGTGGCATGAAATTTAAAGTGACTTGTAACAGCACCACAGAACATATCCACCTCACAGACCTTACATTACCCTTGCTTGATTTAATTTTTAAGCAGATCTAAATCGCTGTACAGGCTGTTCAGACTCCTCAGCTTCCAGTTCAGCATGTTTAGGGCTGTTCCTGACTCACAGCCAGCGTGGAACCATGCCTCTTCTTCTCTCTTCCATGCTGCTTCCCTATTTATATTTCTCCACCCTGTATTAACCCTCATGTTCTTCGTTAATTTTGCCTATTCGTTAGCAAACAAGCACACACATAGAGCTGTTTCTTGCTGCAGGAGCTGCAACATGCTCTGATGCCCTGATGTCACAGTAGCACTTTTTGTGAGTGTTGTGTTTCTCCTGGTTTATTTTGCCCCATTCCTGGGCATTACCCAGTAAGTTTGTTGTGAGGAATGTGAGTAAAAGGGGAGATCCTTGCACTTACATCCTGGCTTTGTTTTACTTGCTTCCCTCTTATTTCCTCTGTTATTTTCTTAACCCTTATTTTTTTCTGTTTTCTTCCATGATTCCTTTAAGCTGTTTCACAAATGCACACTTCAATAGTCTAACACTGTATTTCTTCATAGCTCTCAGGGGGCAAGACTATAAAGCAAACAAAACACTTGCTCTTTGATGAGAGGCCAGTTTGTCTCATGTTTTCCAAGCCACCACCTTGTGATGGGATTTCACTAGCTGGGAATTTGACATGATAGCCTACAGTGAGAGTAGGCTGTGCACTGCCAGCCCACACTATTCTCAGAGCCTGCAAACCAGTTCCAGCTCCTCTTTGAAACAGATCTGTTGTTTCAAGTGTTTGTCAATATTCATAGCCTTTTCTCAGCAGTTGCACAATTCTCCACTTTTAATGAAGAGGTTGAAACGTTGGCAAACAGGTTGAGGAAGGTGTAAGATAATGAAAAGGTCAGACTGAATAAAGATTGCACTGCATTAAGGAGGAATGTAAAATTATTCTTTGTGATTTTTTCAGTAAAACAATGAACCAATCCAGATTTCTGCATTCTCAGGAAAGACAGTAATTCTCTGCTGAACTGAGGGTGAGCTGTATACTGCTACACATGAAAAGCAGGTCAGAAAACATTAATTACATTGCAGAGTGCTGGCAAAAACATCCTCTCAAACAGTCATTTCTGGTAAGAGAGCAAGAACAGGAGATCAAAGTTCAAGCAGGATTTTAATTAGACACCTTGCTTACTGTGGTTTGTCAGACACATGGTAAAAAGAAACTTTTCTCACACAGCACTTTATGCCCTCTAGCATGTCAGAAGCTGGCCCTGATGCAGAAGCTGACACAGAAATATAAACACATAAGAGCACAGAGGCACTCGGGATACTGACACTGCCCTTCCCCACACTGGGCACAGGCAGACTGATCCCAGGCTGAGGTCACCCACCTTTTGAGACAACAAGCTCTTTCATTCGTTTTGGACCCTGACAAAACACATCTCCCAGGTTCACTGTGGTTTGCCACAGCAAAAACAAGCCCAAAGGTGAAAATAGAGGTGTTAGAGCTGGACCTCAAGAGACAGGAGCAGGATGTGCATGGCCACAGGACAGGCAGCAAGCTGCTCTAGCAAAAAGGTTTCAGGCTATATCCTGCTTTCTTCACTCATATTAATTAATTTTTCACTCTCAGGAGGAAGGAGAACTATTCGTTTTATAAGATTACAGCAGATCAATAAGGGGAAGCTATGATTCATTCAATACTTGACGACAGATTAAATAAAAAGCATAATTCTGGGTCTGCTCTAAAGTAAAAAATTAAAAGATAAAAGTAGATGTCTAGGGAGATATAAAATTACAGCAATTTTCCTCCCTTTCCTCCTTTTCTGTCTCATTAAAAGAAACATTACAAATGGTTTTATTATCCTGTGTTCAGCAGACAAGCATCAGGATGGTGAACAGTAAGGCCTTTTTTTTTTTTTATTAAATTCATACATTTGTAAGAATACAAATGTAAAAGTGAAGCAAAGAAAACTTTTGGAAGAAGATTGGAATATTCTACATAAGCCTCAAAACATTGCTTTTCGAGTCATTAAATGAGATTTATCAGAGAAGGAGGCAGCTTTCCAAAGTGTATTAGAGCTCTGTATTTTCAAACCATAAACCAGATTTGCTGTTCTTCTCATCTGCTGTCCTTCAGCCAACCCTGTTGCTAAATCCACTGCACAACTATTTGTCAGGGACTTGAAGTAATTGCAGCTTTTTCAGGCTTGTTGGAGAGATTATCTAACAGATATCTTGTCAATCTTGTGACTGCTCAGAGTGTTGGGTTAACAGCGAACAGGTAACCTTTTCTGGAAATATTTGTGGTTTGATGAGCTAAATACCATATCAAATAGGAGACTGTCTGCTGGTTTGCAGGTGGTTGTTCAGCTAGAGGAAGACAGGGATTTTCCATCTTGAAAGTCAGGAGATTCCTACATAACTGCTTCTGATCTTCTCAACTCCACACAACTCATATCCACAAAACAGAGCATATTGAAAGAGGAATATGACAGTGAATATTTCTGAATTACAATAATTAGGCTCCAGCTGTTTTCGTTATCCTCTGATGGGAATAGAAACCAAACACACTCAATTTTAAGCATAATGGAAGACATTCTTCTGGTTCATGGCAATGACTTTTAAAATGTGTCTTGCATTGGGATATAGAAATATTAAAAATGTGCCTGCTTGCTTCTGTGAAGAGCCAAATATTGTGCAACACAATATTGAATTTCAGTAATTAACTACATGCTGCCAGATTCAGCTGTAGCTTTCCTGAAATGCTAGCAGTTGTTTCAGCTAGTCTTTATGGCTCTGCCTCAAAGCCCTTTAAAATGGATCAAAATCTCTCCATTGACTTCAAGTGGTCTTAAAGCTGATCCTCACTGTCAGGGAGGCTGCTGAGGAAAAAAAAGGGACAAAGAGCCTAGTCTCATTCATAAAGGAATAGAAATGAGAGCTTTGGAGTACAGCATTCTTTAAAGTATCAGTTAAAAATAAATGAAGTTACTACTACTGCTACTAAGAGAGAAAATACATGCAAAAATCGTCTCTGGATCTTGAAACAGTCTGGATATTTCCTGTTAGCTTTGCTGTCCAAAGCCAACTGGAATTGGAGAACTGGAAATGTGTTCTCTTTTCCCTGCAACTGAAGTAAAATAATGTCTTATCAAAATGTTCTACAGGTGGTATGTTTGTTTTGAACAGTAATTTCAGGAAAGAACTGAAATAGTTTAATTTGAATAAAAATTTTATTTTGGTGTTTTACGGGAATGAAATTGGCTTCTTTACAGTTCTAGTCTCCTATTAGAAAAAGCAGCAGCCCGACCTGGAAAAACCTGCAGTTAAAGGAATGTGATCCCAGTGTTGTAACCAGACTTGGAGAACCAGGACATCCTATGAGAGTAAAGGAATCCCAGGGAAAAAATCAACAAGCAAATATTTAAAAAAAAAAAAGAAGGAACCAAAGAAATATATTTTGAGCTGAAACAGTGGAACCAACAGTCCTGGAAACTGCAGGGGAATTGTGTCTCTGGAGGCTGGACTGCTGTGAGCCCCAGGAGAACACACCAGGAGCTGCCTCTTGTCTCTGTCCCCCTCAGGGCTCTCTCTGCTGGCTCACTGTGACACAGCCTGCTTTGGAAAGCAGCTGCTGAATACTTTGAGGAAAAACCAAACCCTTATTCTAACGAGCAACCTTGTGTAAAAGACATGCTAATTCACTTGTAATTGTAGTGTTGACTTTAAATATGGGACTTGGATTACATTAACAGATATCCAGATATTTGAGCAAACTCATGCAAGCTGCAGGATTCCCCTGTTACAATTAGCATGTGCTGCTGTGTGGCTCGGGAGCCTGCACACATGAATCTATGGATCCATGAATCTCCTGAATCTATGAATCCATGAATCTCCTGAATCTATGGATCCATGTCCAGCTGAGCATGAAGGAATGCTGCAGCTGCTGCCTGGGAAAGCAACCTTGGACAATTCATGGAAAATCTTGTTTTCCGTAACTTTTCATCAGTGGAAGTAAACTCACCCCTCCTTGATAGCATGGAAATAGCTGTGGCGAAAAAAAAAGTGCAGCAACACTGGTACTCGGTATTCCAGAATAGGGATTCCAGAAAAAAACAGAATTCAGGGAACGAAGAAGCTCTTTTTGCTGTATCCGCAGCAGAGGCAAAAAGAAGCCAACAGCAGAAAGGATTCCTGGAGTCTGAGGAGAAGTCATATGAATAAATAATGTGTGATTTTTGACTCCTTGGAACCCTGAGACTTGTGGCCAAGAATCTTTCAGAACAAGCAAGAAAAAACTCAAGTCATTGTTTCGATCAAGATGTGAATGGCTGGATTTTGAATACTTCAAAAAGCTCAGGGGTCTGTTGCCTCTGCTGGCACAGATCCATGTGGAATGCCCATGGTCCAAGCTCTGAGAATGGGTGCATAAATTGCAGGGATCTCTCCACAGAGCAAGGTGAGGCTTTGTTTGGAGGGTGAGGGATCCCTGGACCAGAAGACCCCATTTCCTTGAAGAGCTGAGAGAAGAGACACCTGAAAGGAGATTGAGATGCCAAAGAGGTGCTGCTGAAATTATTTAAAACTGTAATAGACTGACCACAGTTGAGCAGGGAAAATTCAATACTTAAAATGTTATAGGGATATTCTTTATGAGAACTTTCCTCAGTACTGATCTTACTTGTGGCTTTATGACAAAATATACCAAAGTGATAGAACAGTGCTGGAAAAATCAGGGATAGAACAGAGCATGGCCATGATTTTGAGAGCAGGAAATGTAATTGATTGTGCCTCTTGGACTGATTAAACAACACCTCCTTGTTAGCACCTTAACAAGCAGAAAGCAAAAAAAAATTTACTATTTCACATTATTTTTTTAGCAGTTGTCTCACCAGCACACCTGGGAACAGATATGCCACACTGAGCCTCTTAATCTCTGTGTCTGCTGCCTGAGATCAGGTAGCTCAGTCAATCTGAATGATTGAAGCTGCCAATGGAATGCCATAAATCTGTAAAATAATACTCCTTGATGTTAGAGTTTATCAGCTTCAGGTTTGCCTGAACTAGGAGCAGCCTCTCACACCATCAAACAGCTCACTACACACTCTGTAGCCTCAGAACACCAAGACCGTAAATAACTCTTTCCAAAATCAATTACAGCCTACACATTTGAGCCAAACATTTACTCCTGCAGTTGGGAAAGGAAGGGATTAACCTTTCCCTATGCCAGGAGTTTGCCTTGCATTGAAGAAGATAGCTCAGGTCCAGTAAATTACGAGCTTGGTGCAGTGCCAGCCATATGGAGGTTGAGAGTCAAATTTATTGATGTTCACCCAAGGGAGTCACTCATGTCACAGCCCAGGGGCCTGTGAACCAAACAAAACAAGAAACTTTGCCCTTAGTTTATGCAGGCATTCCTAACTCACACAGGCACAGTTCTTCCCCTGCACAGGGGAACACATTTCTAAGCTGACACTGCAGCAGCTTGTGGGACATTTCATAGTCAGGCTATTACAGCCTCAGGAATGGGAATAGGGGTGGTCTTTAACAAAGACAGCACAAGCACAGGCATTAGAAATCATCCAGGGTGGGAGAAGAATACATAGAAATATACTGATGTAGATATAGATATAGATAGATAGCAGCTCCTGATATAGAAAGGAACTCTTTCTAGCACATCATTGCAGATTCTGGGTGAAGGAAATGGATTTACTCAGCAAAAATCTTTCCTAAAACCAGCTTGCAGAGTCTGGCTTTACAGTCCTTGTACAATGGTTTCCCAAATCATGAAAGCTTAACATGCTCTCTTGGGAAATGTATCATACTGCATTTTCCAGCCTTAGGGATCCCATGCTGAGGTCAAACTGTGCATTGTGCATTCCTCTGGCTTCCTGACTCAACCCTGGGGTGCATGAAGTCCTGTCACTGATGACACCAGCTTTTAGCAGCTTTTATTTTGTAATTAATTGCTCTACTCACAGAGCTTAGCTGGTAGTTTAAATTACAGCTTGGGGGATGGAGTTATTTTTAAAATCAACCAATATTCAATAATACCTTTTAAAATTTTATTTGAAGTAGCAGAGTAATTCACCTTCTTCTATTTTTTAAATCCCACTTGCAAGTCTTCACCTGTCTGATGCAGGAACTGGAGGTTTTTTGTTGTCCAAGCTAATCTCAGAAAATCAGGTAATCAAGTTCCCACAGCACTTGGTATATCCCAGGAGATTTACACAGGTAATTTAAAGGCACCATGCTGATCTGTTACAAAATCCAGGCTGTCAGGAGTTCAGTGATTAAATCAACAAGAGAAATCACTAGGAGTTCAGCAGATTCTTTAAGTTAATCTGATACATTAAAAGATGTCCTAGACGTGAACTTTTATGCACAATTTGAATCCCTTACACTGCAGAAACATTAACAATCACTGAAACATGTCTAACTTTAGTGTTTTATCCACTGTAATAATCACAAATAAACATCTGCAATGACAGTGGTTCTGTAACAACGACATCCCAATGACATTGAACATTATTTATAACAGAATGATGTAATCAGATTGTTTGATTAGCATCTGCAGAGTCGATTCTGCACTTTACACCCCCCTTGGAACACAAACAAGCCTTCTGAGGCTGCCTGTGTGTTTGGGACACTTTAGGGCCTGATTTGCAAATGCTGAACACCCACATGCCTCACTTTAGTCCACAGTGCCACCTAATTCCTTACAACATCCACCCTTTAGGCTCCTTCTTTGTATTTTCCTCCCTCAGATTCCGTTTGGCACTAGAGCCATCAACTTGTTTGAAGGGCAAGAAATGAGAAATTAATAAGAAGCTGAAAAAGCAGAGTCTCTCTCATCTCCAATGCCCTTTTTCTCTCACTTGTTCTTACTCTGTTTTCCTAATCCCACTGCCTAAAGGAAATCACAAATAAAAAGAAGTGACCAGTCAATACATCCACATGACTTCTGCAGCAGGGACAAGCCCAGTGTTTTCTGATGATGTCCAGAGAGCACCTGTGCCTTTTAAACCAAGAGCTGAAACACTGGCTCCTCATCATCACCCAGAGAAGCTGTGGAGGTCCCATCCCTGGAAATGTTAAAAGCCAGGCTGAATGGGGCTTGGAGCCACCTGGTCAGGGTGACCCTGCCCGTGGCAGAGGTTTGGAGCTAGATGATCTTCAAGGTCCCTTCCAACACAAGCAGAGGACCCAGTGTTGAACTTTGATTGCTACCTGATCTGCGAAAGATTATTTTGACACAAGCAGTTAACCCCCCAGGCCACTTGTCACACCTCTTAAAATGTTGTAGCCCCAGTTGTCCCTCAGCTAATGCCACAAGTCTGTAATTCCTACCAACAACTTTTAGCACAGGGGTGTGGATGCACCCAGCAGTGCAAACAGGATCTGATCCAAACAAATCAGGAGACAAGTGTTGTACCATCCTTAGTTTTACTCTGGCTCAGTAAAGGCTTCATTGAACACCCACAGACAGGTACTAGAGAGGCTCACAAGAACCAGCAAGGTTGATTTTTTAGGTCCAAGGATTCGAGGTGGTAGAGTCACATCAAGAGAGTGCAGCAGTGAAACCACTGAAATTGTGCATGCCAGGGGGCAGAGATCAAACCCTGCAGGCAAAGCAATCACTAGAAAGGAAAACAACATCCTGAAAATAAAATACCCCAGATAAGAAAACACAAATGCAGGTACAAAAATCCAATCCAGCCTTGCATATCAGGGCTGTATTAACAAGGCTTTGCAAAGATCAAAGGCCACTGATCCTTCTGCCAGATCAGTCCTTACAGAGAGAACAGGAGGATTTTCATAAGCCAGGTAAGTAAAAGAGACAGCAATAGAAGTCCTGTTTGCATTTCTCTGTCTAAATTCCTCACTGTTTTCAAACATTTTGAGATTTACAGTTCAAGATGTGTTGCTCTCCAAGCAGCTTTTCCACAGATTTTGTGCAGACAACTTATTTTAGTCCCAACTGAAACATGAAAGGATCCTTTTGCCAAAAGCAGGTTTCTCTGGGGATCATTCTTGCTCAGACATGTTTGTCTCTAAGCCTCCCATTTAACTGTGTGGGTAAGAGAGGAGGTTAGAAATGCACTAAATTTCTTTATAAAATAACCAAAGAACATTTTCCTGAGGGAATACTTATGTGGAATTTGTAGTTTATACCTTTACCCTTTATAGTCTGCACTTTGGATTGATTATGAAATAATAAATGTTGTAAGAGTCATATCTGAGTCTTTTCAATAACCTGTCCCATCCAACACACTTGGAGCCCATGGATGCAGCTACAGAGCCTGAAATAACCACAGGAGAGATCATTGTGGAGAGATCATTTTTATTTCTGGATGATGACAGGTGGTTGGACTGGTTTGCCAGGGTTTATCTTGTAGGGTGGGACTCCACATCCTCCAGTGGGGATCAGACTCCGGATGAATTCAGATGTAGCAGTAATATGGTAAATCCAGTAACCATAACAACCATAATCCTCACTGCAGGACTCTAAAAAACTTGTCTTGTTCCTATTTCTTACTAAAAACACTTCAGCTCAAGGAAAATCAGGGTTTGCTGAGGTTTGGGGGGGACAGAAGAGCAGAAATTGAAACAAGGAGGGTGAGGTGAGAATTAAAAGAGGATAATGAACAATTAATCAGGATACAAAGGGCTGTACAAATATCAGAACAAAGGACATCCTTTGGTCCTACAGCAAATGAGATATTAAATACCCCAAGAGGCATGTTGGAACACCTAAAGGGACAGCTTAGGAAGTTAGGCAGTTTTCTGTTCAATCACCTTGTCATGTTTATAGCTCCCCAAAGCCCTCCTTAAATATGATAATAGGAGTCTGACTAGTCTGACTTTGTCATTTTAATTAAAAGCTCTATTCCTCATGGCAGGAGCAAGTAAAAAAAAATACAGTTCCCACTACAACCTCATGGAAAATATGAATGCCTTCCTCTATAAAGTTGTAAATAAGTGGCACAGCTTAGGGATTGGTCTTGCCTATGATCCATATTTAAACATCCATAATTCACCTCCGAAAATTGAATTTAATGGTAGATTCACTTTGTTAACGTGAAAAAAACCCCAACCATGAACCCTTTTTCACCCCTCAGAACAGTTTTATTTTTTTCCATAGAAGATTTTTCATCCAGAAATTGCCAAGATTTCCAGCATTAAAAATCAGCTGAAGCTGCCAACTTTATAAGAAATTTTCAACTAGTTTGAAATTTGTTTTCAGAATTTTATTCCACTTGAAACTGACACATTTTTTCCAAACTGGGAGTTACCCATTAGAGAGAAAATCCAGCTTCCAGCCTGTTCCACTAAGCCACATGGTTGTGCAGAATATAATAGCTTGAATCCATATCCTTACATTTCTTAAGCAAATCCAAACCCACAGATTTCCAGGCACAGCAGACAGATCACACTGCCACCAAACTCATTCCCACTATCTGGATCACAGCTTCTACAACTTAATTCACTCTTTGTCAGACCTGGAGAACTCCCTCAATAGTCACAAAATCCAGTTTGCACCTATCTTAAAAAACTAGAAGTCACTCTGGCACACATACCAGGGGAGGACAAAGATTATCAGTCATTAAAAATATCATTTTCCTAGGCTGGCAGCTGATATTGCCCTTTCAAAGGGCAGAGATATTTATCTGAATAACTCCCCCATAGCCATCTCTGCACACTCATCTCTTGCCATGTTAACAGCAATCCTTGTCCTTTCTGCTGCATGCAGAGAGGACTGGAGCACTTTCACATGGATTCTTTTTATCCAGCTGAGCAGTTCCATTGTCTCCCAGGTGCTCATGTGAACCCAGGAGGTCTCAGGCTGGCATTGTCTTGCAGTGGTGGGTCAAGAACATTCTCAAGGGGAGAAATCAACGCTCTGAGAGTTCAGGTGAAAACAGCAGAGGTCAACAACAGCTCTGGCTGAGAGGAGTGATAGTCAGGAGAGTTTTGCAGTAAACTCCTCTATCTGCAGAGGATAAAGGCCAAATCACACCCTGTAATGTTCTTGCTACTCAGAAAATAAAAATATGCAGACACTGCATCTTCAACCCGGCTGAGAACTGCTGCACCTTGTGAGTTCAGATGAGGGACAGAGGGCAGGTGGGGGACAAAGGGACAGACACAATCCACCTTTTCCAAGAAGAAGAGTTAAAAAATGAACACTGGAGCAATAACCACACAAACATCTTTCTTTAGCCAGCACAGCCCATGACGTTGCAGCCCTGATACAGATATACATTTCTGTTTCCTAGAGCAAGCTGTAGGAAAAGATCCATCAGCATCATTCCCTTGTCCCTTGAGCTCTCCATAAACACTCATGCTCTTTATTATTTCATTTCCTTTGTTATTTATTAAAGCTTTATTTTACTCAGATTTCAGATGTTACTCCGCAGCAAACCTCTTCCCACAAATCTGTTGGTCTCCTTAGTTCACAGTAAAACCTTTAAATAAAATATTTTCGGGGAAAAAAATAATCATGGAAAATTAATAAAGATAGCCTCAAAAAATCATACAGCACTATGTGTAGGTATGAAATGAGTTCAGCTATAGACTGGGATTTCTGAGGAAGGCTGTCACCTGTAGGCAAGCCTACAGGCAAGCTTTGTGCCTTTGATCAAATTCCCTGGGGGGTTTAAAGTGAGCAGATCAGTTTCTCCATCACATGTTTTTCCAGTAAACACTCTGTTTCTTGTCATAAAAATCAAACCTAATTGAAAAGCAAACCCAAGCATGCTCATGAGATGAAAGACTTCTTTTTCTCTTCCAAACTAGTCCATCACCATGAGGAATGCAAATCCTTCCTCTGTGGAGCAAGTCTCCAGGGGTGGCTGGAGGGGTGGTTCCATGACACCTTCAGGAGGGTGTGATGCTTCCATGGCCTGCAGCAGCCCTGCTGCCCAAAGCCAAGGAAGCAGCAGCCCAGCTTTGCTCACAGCCGAGGATGAGGAGTGTGGAAGTCACCTCTGGAGTGAGGTGCTTCAATCTTTGCATTTTTCTTCTGCTCAGATCTTCAGGGAAGAACACAAGTCCCACAGAGCTTTGCTGCCTCTTGCTCAGGAATGCACTGCTGTCCCACAGGGCTTTTCCACTCCTTATAAAGAGAATATTAATAAAATCTGACGTTAGACTGCCAAAAATTCACTTCAACACCTTGAATAAGAGTTTTCTCTCTCTTCAGAGAGCACAGGAGGTAGAAGCACACTTTGCTTTCTGATGTTACATCAATCTTGTCTGGCCAAGCAGTTGTGGAGACATCTAGGAATGAGGTCTGTGACTGCAAACACCATGCAAAAGAATATCTATTTGCATCTTGATAGCATTAAGAACTAAGACATTTTTGTGGGAGGAGACAGTAGAAATCCTTGGAGAAATCCGGAGACTAGGTTTTAGGCCTGGAAAAAACAGACCTGGAGGAATAGCCAGGAAATGTTTCAGCAAGACTATGAAACCTTTCAGAGTGGTCCCAGCCAAATCTAGACATCTTTTAAATCCCCCCAGGGATGGTGAATGCTTGAATGCCCTGAGCAGCCTATTGCAGTGCCTGACAACCCTTTCAGTGAATTAATTTTTCCTGCTACCCAATCTAAACCTCCCTTGTCAAAACTTGAGGCCATTTCTTGTCCTGTCACTTGTGACTGACCTGTATCTCACTACAGACTCCTTCCAGGTAGTTGTGCCAGCCAGTGGCACTACCCTTTTGTGCATTATATTTCCCTTTTATACAGTCTTGGCACAGCCAGCACCCACTGGCAGAACAATAACACAGCCAGACAGGAAAAGAAATATCTAAGAGTTGCAGGTGCAATAGAAAAGCCACTGGAGTTTGAAATTAGCATTGCATTCAATCACTGGAACCCAAAGAGAGCACTGAATTTATAAGTTTCTATTTTCATAAGACCTGTTCATTAAAATGAAGATCACATAGTTTAGAAATTGCTCTGTGATAAACAGATCAGGATTTATAACATGGTATCTAATTTGCAGCCAGCTCTGAAAGCCAAAACAGAGGAGGTTTAAGAGTGACTGCAGGGCATGCTGAGGGCTGTAGGTTTGGGGTTTTAACAAATGTTTTCACCATCATATCCACTTCAACACACAATTTTTCACTATCTCCTTTACCTTTCTTACAGAATTTGCTGAATCACTAATGGACAAAAAAACATCCCTAGGTCCAGTCTGGGCACTGCAAGCTTCTCCTTCTCACATTAGTCAGAATTTCTTATAATTAGGCTTTCCTCACATT
The DNA here is from genome assembly GCA_013397075.1 of Rhabdornis inornatus. Classification (NCBI taxonomy): domain Eukaryota; kingdom Metazoa; phylum Chordata; class Aves; order Passeriformes; family Rhabdornithidae; genus Rhabdornis; species Rhabdornis inornatus. The sequence continues at coordinate 227,288 of VWZS01010874.1, read as the reverse complement.
TCAGGATATTTATTTTTAAATTAATCCAGCAGGTTGTTGTGAAAATAATTATGAATAGCAAATGGCTTCATTGAACCAATTTGGCTCCCTTTATGACCAGAAGCAGATTGTACCCACCCTAGAGAAAGCCTTCACAGCTACTGTGAGCCACAGCCACAGAAATTAAACATTCTGGCCAAAAATGTCCTTGGTGCCCAGCAAGGCAGGCACCCACATGTAAGACTCTGTATCACACACTGTTCTTTTATTTCCCTGCAATTGATTTTCATTGTGGTGATGAGGGTAGGAAACTGTTTCAGGGTATGCTTGGAGTAACAGAAGCACCAAGGACTGGATCTTGTAACCTCTATTTTTAATAACCTTCAATATATGGACAAGAGCTGAGCTGGGCACTGTTGGGAGTTATTGCATTTGCATACTCTATTATAGATTTAAAAATCAAAAGCAGAAATTCAATGGACCCTCCTCAACCTATGGGTGGACAATTAAATAATCCCAAGAATTCTGCCAGGAAGTGAACTTGTTGCACCTGCTGCCTTTTTCTACTTTCATTTCTATTGAAGCTGCAGGTTCCTTTAATTATCTAAGTGAATAACTTAATGATAAATTCTATTCCATCTCTGACAGCTGAATAATTTAGGAGAATTTTAATAGGGAACAATAAAACAGACTTCTAAAAAATTCACTTGGTTCCATCTCATCTTTTATTAAGTCAGTTCTGGAAAGATCCAAGTTCTAAAGGTCATTGAAAGAAGTTGGCAAATTCATCAACTATATTAAAATCGAAAAAAAAGAAGCCAACCTAGGTTCAGTTTTAACACTCTAATGTAACCTTAAAGGAAACTGTATGTCATGACCAAAGTATCCCTATATATTAGTTTGAAATGTAAAAACTACCCAGGGTTAATTGTAAAATGAATACTTCCATTTTTAAATTGCACTTGCAATAAATTTGCTTTATCCAGAGTACATGATGTCGTTTTTCAATTAGTGACCAAAACTTCATAAATAACGATGTTTTCAGGGTTTTGGGGTAAACTTTGGAAAACAGTTCATGTCCAAACAAATAAAAAACCAAAGTTTTGTTTTCATGTCATCACTGAGACAAGTAAACAAGAACATTCTGCTTGGAGTCAGCCTACAAAATTGTTTGAATTGAAAGGTTGTTAAAACCCATTTACTAACATTTGCTGTTGGATCAAAGTTTAAATAAGGGAAACTGTTCAATAAAAGTCAACATTTCAAATTAAAAAACTCAAGGCTTCCAAGTAACAAAGTGATTATTTTTTCCCCTCAACTGAAACAATTCACTAACCTTTCTCCAAATTCACAGTGCACATTGATTTTTTGGGGTCAGTTCCCTCTGTTGAACCCTTCACCAGATCAAGTTAAAACCTGGCAAGCCAGTGGAGTCTCCTGCAACCATTAAACAGATTATTAAAATATTCACCTGCTGCTCAGTAGGGTTGTTATGGAGATAATCTAACAGGGGTGCACTCCTGGCTGACCAGACTTTAGGCAATGACAAGCATTCATGGAAATAAATGAATATATTTAGAATGATTTTACAAATATATACATATGGGAGACGTTCACTGCACCTTCTCTCATAGAATGGGACTGCACTTAGCAAAAATCCTCTGGAATCACATTTCCAACCTAAGTGGATTAGCACCTAAATGTATTACCTTCTTAGTTCAGACTGGACAGGAGCAGAACTGCTGTCCCCCAGGAAATTCATCATCCCAAATCATCTCATCAGCCAAGAACAAGACAGAGTGCAGATCTCAAAGCAAATGCAGCTGCACAGCATTCTAAGAACTGGCTTGTGCCTGACTTCAGTCCTGACCATCAGAAACATTCACTCTCCTGTTTCCAGATGAAGCAAGTTTCCAGCAGCTAAACAAGCCCTGGCTAATTTCCTGCTGTTGTGGAAATTGACTCCATATCCACATGCCTGGTGAAAATGTATTTTCTCCTTGTGACAACCCAAGTCAGGGAAGGTCATTTACAAGTAATGATGATTTAATGTAAAAATGAAAGCAAACCTTGCACTGAATTTGCGCAATTTGGGGGTTGGGGATCTTCAGCCTGTTCCAAGAAGCAAGATTCCATGTAAATTCCAGTTAAGACAAGATTCCCCATCCAAAAACCACTGGGGATCAGGAGCAAAGCACTATCTGGAAAGCCAAATTGCTGATCAGCATTCCCTGCTAACACTCACATGCCTGGTGATTTCCAAATCACTTTATCTGCCTCTCCAGCAGGAGCCAGTCACAGCATGTATGCAAAAACTGTGGCCATTTATCACCCTGCAGTCATTCATCTGCCTTCTCCCTTGGATGGAGGGATGCTGGATCCGCCTGAGGCTCCAGCAGGGACTGTGCCCCAGCCCCACCCTGCGCAGGAGGAGCTGGTATCACCAAAAAGATGAGCTGGTATCACCACAAAGGTGAGCTGGTACCACCAGGAAGGTGAGCTGGTATCACCAGGTAGGTGAGCTGCTCTCTGCTTCCACGAGGGCAAGCCCATAGGCACAAGCCAGCAGCACAAATCCCTCCCTCTTCTCTGTTGTTGTCCCCCTTTTTGTGAAGTAACTCCAGTCTGTAGCGAGGTCCAGATAGAGAGCACCCACTGCTAGAGAAAAGGGCTTGCCCACTTTAGAGTAAAGCCAAAGAACAAAATTCCCTGTCAGACCCAAAGCAGCAGGTGGGAGGTGTTAGCCAAGCCTGGAAATGTGATGCCATGCTGCTATTTCAGCAATTCCAGAGGAGGAAGAGGAGGTGGAGGTGTCTCTTTTGAACAGATAAAGAGTCAAGAGACAGAAGAAACTTCCCCCAAGTTGCTGGGTTATTGCTATACAGAGGAGAGGATGGATCTCACGGTGCAGGCACAGCTCCTTGGAGCACTCCAAAAGGGAGGGATTGTGCCAGAGCCCCTACAGGGATGGGGAGCCCCATTCACCCCAACCAGCTCCCACCCATCCCCATGGCCCCAAGGAGGAACTGTTCCTCCTTGAACAGTTTGGTGCCACCAGCAGATGCTCCCAGCAGGGGCATGAAGGAAACACCCAGAAAGGAGCTCTGTGCTGGGACAGTGTCAGATCAGCCACTGGCAAACTGCAGGCAAAACCTGGGTGATTATTTATGCACAGCTGCACCACCTCATTTCCATAGACCTGTCATGGCCGTGGGTCAAATTAGGGAAAAAGGCTCTGCATGCAAGATTCCCCAGGTGATGTGTACATGCAAGACAAGAGAGCACCCAGGACAGCCAAGCAACTGGAACAGTCCACAAAAAATGCAGGAGGGATGAGACTAAAATGAGATGCAAAGAAAAAGAATAAATCTGTACAACTTCTCCTTGTGGGGTTTACAGAAATACGAATTTGTCTTGCTTTCAGACAGATATTTCTTACTGCCAAAGGCCAAGGCTTTTTCTTGTTTGTTTTTAATAAGATAAGGGTTTTTTTCAATGCCTACAAATCCAGACATACAATTTAATGTGAGATATGTTCCCAACATTTTGTGAACTTGGACCATCACCTCAGAAATGGGGAGCAGCTCACTACCTCAAGTCTCCCTGCTTGAAAATGCCTCCCCTCACAGAAGGGCAGCAGTCAAATCCACTGCTTGGATTTGAAGTCCCACTCAGGGCATTCTCCAGTTTCTCTTGGCTTGCTTTGCTAGGTAGAAGAACACAACATCAATATTAGGCCAGGCTTTGATTTCTGAGATGTTACATCTCTGGCTCAAGCTGATGTTTTCATGTTAAGGGTGAGCAGATGATCTTCTCAAACACAAAGCACAAGCCCATTAAACCTGGGGGCCAACCTGGGGCTTTGCTTTGAGCTTGGTTTCATTCCCAAGCTCAGCTAACAGCACATCTCCTATGCACTTCTTGCAGTTGCTCAAGAGCTCACTGGAACAGTGCAGGCTTGGATGGGAGGGAGACAAACAGGCAGGTGCAGTCACTGCCCATTTGTTTTCCCCTTGTAGTTTTCACCGGATGCCTGGGAGGAAAACATAAAGCAAACAAATATCAAACCTGATGTCTTTAATTCCCCTCCACACCCAGAGTCCACTGTTTGCTCTTTGGTCACCTTGAGAGTTTTCCCCCTCTCTTGAGGAATCCCCTCTAAGATGCAGGTGAATAAATCCACTCGTCCCAGCAGAGCCCAGCCATGTACTGGTTACAGCCTGGCTGCTGGCATTGCTTTCCCTGCTGAATCCGCTGGATCTGCACGAGCACCCACCCAGATGCCGAGCATCTCACCAGGGCTGCACCCAGGGAAGGGGCAGCAGCCCCAGATCTCAGCTCAGGAAAGCTGTGCAGACTTCACAGAGTGCACTGGGCTGCCTGCTGGAAGAAGTGAGTGATGGTAAACCTGTCTCCAAGTCCCACAGCCCAGAGAAACTCCTCAGGGCAGGAGACAGACCCTTGCCCAGGGCACAGGACTCTTCACATCTACCCCACTGCCAGCACAGGGACTGCTGAGCTGGCTCCTCTGCCTCACAGGGGACATGCCATTACTTCATTCCCCAAGATGTTTATTTTGAAGCCAGTGGTACCAGAGGTTGACTTCATCAGTGCCACCATCCTGGGTGTGTACACATGCACACTGGGCACTGCCAATGTAAATGTCAGTGCAGCTCATCCTCCCCTTCAGCACAGTCTGCATTCCCAGCCAGCTGCAGCAGGCTGAGCTCATCTCCTCTACCTCAGAAACAGAATTATCAGCACCAACATCAGTAACAGGAAGTTCTCCTTAAAGGATCAACATCTGATTCCACACCAGCCCTAAGAGCCTCACCCTGTGACACAGATCATTAATTAGGGCTCACATGATGGCTGTAGGAGTTTCACCACACATGTGAACCCATGCAGAAACCTGGAACTTGCCAGCTTTAAAGCTCACTAAAGGGGTCTCACAGGAACTTTTAACTAAAGCATCTCTAGCTCCTCTTGGAAATGTTTTTCTTTAGTGGGATCTGTACTCAAGCTCAGCTGTAGGTGATTTCTGCCTTACCTGGCTCTGGCCCACTGGGATGGGGGGTGTTTTTCTAAGCAGATGTTTTAAAGCCCAAGGACTGGGTTTGCCACACAGCAAATCTGTTCCCCAGGCCAGTCCATAAACGAGGGTCACACAGAGCCCACGGTGGAGCAGGGGGATGAACACACAGAGGTTCCTCACATGTAGCTCCAGCCTGCCAGTGCTGGAAACAGCAAAGTCTGCAGCTGACTGAGGCACAATCTGGCAAAACATGGAATTCTTAACAACGAGCCAGTCTAGACATGGAGACATCTGGATATGTCACCTGTGCCCCTCCCAGCAGCTCCTTCCTGCAGTTCATATCACAAAAAGGAATTGCTCCTAATTCATCCAGCTTCACTTCTAATCAGTCCCTCTCTCTCACTTCTGTTGCTATATAAGAAAACCCTTTTAACACCGAGAACCATCTCCAAGGCTCTAGCTTGCTCTGATCAAGTCAGTATTTCCATTAGATAAACAGGCATGTCTGTTTGACTCTTGCTGCCAAGTTGTTTTCTTGTGTCTGGTTCTTTTCTGCCCACACTCGACTTTTTCTCCTTCCTTTTAAGCACCCTGAAGGTGACCCTGCCCCAGGGGTGGTCCCACCAGCAGCATGCACAGGCACCACATCCCCTCTCTGCTCACTCACCCACCTTTGCCAACCTGTTTTGCCATCTAGTTTGCATCACAATCAGCAAGACCCAAAAAAAAAAAAAAAAATACACCAAGAAAAAAATACGTACTGAATGGCTCCTGTTCATCTCAGGACACTTCTCTGCTTTCTAGCAATTCATCTCCGTATTAAAAACAAAGTACTAATGACCATCATCTCATCAGTAATTGCCTTAATCTGATCAAAATTCCTGCAGTTATCAATCACTACAAGTTCTCATTACCCTTTCCTCTTTCTGCTCTGTTATCCCAGAGGCATCCCTGTCACCAACATGAAAAAATTTATTTTATTCAGGGAGCCTGTTAAGGATCAGAGCTACCAATTTCCTAAACATGCAGCAAAATCACACTTTTTTCCTGGTCCCGGAATCAATCACCTCCAAGTGATTCCAGTGATAAATTAAACTTCATATCTTATGTGCAAGAAAGTGAAAATTATTGTTTTCCACTTGAACAGATGCACAAAGAGGTGTAAAAGCCAATATATGCCATTCACACAGCACCAGGTATCTCCAAGGACTCCTGCTTTCAGTTAATGGCTTGAACAGAATATCCTGGCCAGGAAGAAACAGCGTTACACAAATAACTGCTGTAGTCAAATTGCTGGAAAATTGGAGAAGTTTAGGAATATTTATTTTGGTGAATTGCAATCCTGAACAAACCAGTGTAAGAAGCCAAGCTGTAAATAGCCTTCCTTCAAGCAATAAGTGGAGTCTTTTAAGAACTTTTATCCACTGTAAAGGTGAGGTCTGCAGTGTCTGCTGCTCACAGGGCAAAGGCCAAGGGCTGCACCATCCTCAGCAGTCTGTGGTTATTGGGATCCTGTGGTTATTGGGATCCTGTGAGTCTGTCTTTGCAGAGAAACACTTGCCAACAATAAAAACAAAGCCCACAGATTTTCCTGGAGCCTGTCCTGAGCAGCAGCCACTTATGGTGGCTTTAAGTGGTTTTACCTTGGCTGCAGGGCAGGGATAGAGGTGTGACAGTGCAGACCTGGGGGAAATGAGTAAGAACAAAGGAGCTGCATGCAGCACAAAATCTAAATAGAGGAGAGACAATGGTAATTACCCATTCTCAGACAGCCCAGAAACCAAATTCCTGCCATCAAAAGGCATCACTAATCTCTTAATGAATTAAGGGACTCAGCAGTCCTTGCAATTGCTTAAGCATTTAAAGGTTAATTGCAACCAGGATCTTTCAACGAAGTTATGCCAGAGAATAAAGGTTTCAGGAAATTCAACGCTGTAATTAAGAGATTGATATCACAGATTCACATCTTCCGGAGCTTTGTGTGGTGCCTAACACTGACTTCTCAGTTTTTCTCTGGAATTCAGAGCAACAAAAATAAGTACATGGATCTGTGAGGCTGAAGGCTCCAAAATCCAGCTGATCATTTCTTCTGGATCTAATTACTAAACCCAGGGCTGTATTGGAAGCCTCCAGCAACTTCCTTAAAACTCCTGGATGAACAACAGCACCCAGATACAAAAATTATAATCTTTCTTGTGGCCTTTTTGCTAAGAGTTTTATTTTGCTTCTCTTGTAGACATTCAAATTCCGACCGTGACGCACAAAGGGCCGTGAAAAGCTCTGGGGAAGGGGTGTTGCTTCTCTCTACAGCAGAAAGGAATTTATTTTGTTCCCATGTGGCAGCAAAAGCCTTCATCACACCTATATCTCTGTGTTTCTTGGGTGACTGCTATGAGGCCCTTGCCTGGGATTAAGGAAAGGGGAAGATGTAAAAAAGCTTCTGGAGGTGACACCAGAAGTGGCTGGATGTGATAGATAAGAGTGTAAGAAGCTGATGAGCCTTAGACATCAGGGAAAGGAAGGTCTGTGTTTGGGGGTAGTGGCAGAGGAGTTATGTGAGGAATAGCCAAATTTCACATAATTGAAAGACTGAGTTCCTGTCAGCATTGCCCAGGTAATCAATCACATCTGTGACATCAGCTGCAGACCTGACAGCCACATTTCCACAGGCAGAGCTGGATAACATATCCTAGCCCTGCCAGAATCAGCTCTTTCATTTAGTGTCCAGCCCATTCCACACACGAGGTGTTCTGAGAAGAGTGTTCAGGAACAAAGCAGACAAAAACCACATCATCTGCAGATCATCTGCCTGCTTGAAAAACTAGAAAATACTCTCTTAATCAACCGGTGTCTCACAACTCAAAGGCTCCTACTTTGGGACAGTGATTTTCCTCATCACAAGGCAAGAACAGACTGACATGTGGGGCTGGCATCCCAGATTCAGAATTTATTCTTTCTGGATCAGTCTCTTTCACAAGCCCAAGTCTGTTTTAAGAGCAAAATGAGATGGCCCAAAACAGAAACATGGGAAGCTCTTAGCCAAGCCTAGAGGATCATTAGGACTAAGCTGGAGTACTGCAAGCCCAGTTTTTCCCCTTCTGCCTTTATACAGTGCCCAGCAGGGAACCAGAGAGGTGGTGGATGTCCCATCCCTGAAACATTCCAGGCCAGGTTGGATGAGGCACAACTTCTAGCAGTCCACATCATTAGTGGTATTTCATTAGCAGAGTTACTAATAAGAAAGGGGACTGAGATGTGAGTGAGCGTTTTCCTCCCAGGGACAACAAATTGACCAATACTCACTAAAAGAAGCAGTAAAAAGCAGGACATGGGTTCTGTGCCATCTGGGCAGTTTCCACAGAGAACCTGTCTGGAGTCTTGGCAGACCTGCAGGAATCCACCTGGCTTCTAGTCAGAGAATGTGTTGCAAGATGCATTTGTACCTTCATGTTTCAGTTTTAAGGCACTCCCTAAGCTCAGAATGTGGGGTTGATGGGTGAGAAAGGAGCACAGTCCAGGCCTCTCCAAACCTGGGAGCAGCCACTGCTGTCAGACTGAGCTGAAAGGCTTCACATCCTGCAAAGCCTCACTTGCCAGAACAGCAGAACTCCACAGGCTGGCAAAGGTGAGCCTAAAACTTCATCTCCACGAGATTAAAATCAAGAAAAGCTCATATAGAAACAGCAGCAAAACAACCAGCCCTTGGCAGACAAGAGAGATTCTCTGTAATGCACTTCTGGAAAGTGCCCTGCAGTTGTTCTGACACTACCTGCTCAGCTCAATAACAGCCACAGAACAGAGAGCAGGCAGTGGGAAGGTCAGGTGGAAATTAGATTCTAAAAGAGACACAGCACATTTAAAATTCTCCAGCCTCGGGAGGACAGAATTGAGTTGTTTGTTCAGGAGGAAGCATGTCTGGCTAACATTGAGTTTGCATTTAATTGGCACTGATGAACAATAAAGTTGCAAACTCCTTTCACCAGTGCATGAATGTGCAGAAAACAACCTGCCACAGAACATTATATAGGAAATATTGTCCTTTGGCATCCTGCAGCCTTCTGCCATGTGAATCAGCCCATTTAACAATGACAGGGATGCTGGGCTGCTCAGGGGAGGGAAAGGCAGCTCTGACCATTACACACCAGCCAACATCATTAGAGTCAATTACCCTATTAGCACTGAAACAGACCTGATACGTGAACAGGGAGCCTCAATGCTCTTCAAGTGCTGCTTTCAACTGGAGATCAAAAATGGGCACAGGAAAATATCCAGCTGCTTACAACCAGCACTCAGCACCCGGCAGCATTGGGTCCCTAATTAGGATTTAATAAGCTGGTAATTGTAATGGCAGTGGTCTCATTAGCCTGATACCTCATTACTGTGAGCACAGATCAAGTTGAGAAAGCCAGTCAACCTTGCAAGCCTTTCCAAACAACCAGACAAGAGCTGATTAAAGCAAGCGCTGCTTTTGAGGCAGTTCCTAATGAAAAGTCCAAATTCACGGCCAATGGGAAACCAACAGTAATTTGTGTCACTCTTTTAAAGAACATCTTTAGTGAGAGGCATGGGACCAGGAAGTTTTTTAATACTAAATAAATGCCCAAAATAAAAAGGAAGAATTTGTAGTCAGCACTACAAAATAAGGAACACTGAACAGGAACAATGCTTACCCCAAGGACAGTCCATGGAAATTACTAATGACTGCTCAGGGTAAAATCTCTAAAGCAGACCAACACATTTCTGAATCTCAAAGAACTTCATGGCCCTTGGTTACTCACTATGTTTATTGAAGCTGTCATTTCAGGTACACATTTGGGCACTGCTCAATAGCAGGTGAAATCATTCTGCATTTTCGCTGCAGTGCTCAGAGAGTCTTTGATCAAACAAATGTCTGTCTGTGGCTCTCATCTGCCTCTGTCTGTGCAAGATCATAGCTAAAGGTCTAAAATAAAGTCATGCATTTATCAATAACAGAAATGCAATGTGTTTTATAAATACTTTTGATTCCAGGAATTTAGATAAAAAACTAGACCATTCCATGAACAAAACTGGAGCACAGATGCCATCTCATGCTGGGTAATCCCCTAGAAACCAATCAATCAAGCACTTCTGAATGCAAACCAAAAAGCCTTTAGGCTCTGTTGCTCACCTTTTTTCCTATCAAAAGCATTAAGTTTACTGAGGCCAGGATTTTGCAGCAAGTCATTTTACATCACCTTTTCATCTCAAGAAAGCAACATGAGCAGAGAGTTGGTAAAATTAATTCAAAATAATTGATTCGTTAAAAATAAGCATCAAAGTGGCTTCATGAAGATCAAATATCTACTAAAAAAAAGACCATTACTGAGTTTGATTTCTAAGTATCCAACCAGACAATTTTAAAGTTCCTGTGAGTGGTTACCAAGGCAGAGACATGTAAAAGATCTTACAAAGGAGGGATTGAAGGATTAACCTATTTCTCTTTTCATTTTTGGTGAAAAGATGCCTGCAGAACAAATCTTTATATAGGCTACCTTTCAGTCATAAAATACCTTGAACAACACAGAGATAAAACTCTGCTATTACCCTCGTGAGTAATTTTGGGATGGCAGAGGATGCATTTGCACAGAGGCCTTGGAGCAGCAGCCACCCCATGGGCTGTCACTGGTATCACTCAGCAGCTGTTACCTCCCTATTCAGAAAAGTCACAATGGTCATGGCTACTAAAAATGGAGGAACCCCTCAGAGGCCTGAAAATCAGATTTTTTAAGCAGTTAAGGGGGTCTTCTTTATTATGCTGGTATCAGTGCCAGTAGTGCCGAGAGCCACGAGCTGGTGTCTACCCAATCCTGCAGGAAGCAGGTTCAGGGAGGGTTCACAGTAGAAATCCTCTCCCTTGCCTGGTTTTGTGTCTTTAAGCATCAGGAAATGTTTACCTTTGCAGGAAAGCCCCCAATGAGTTTTTATAAGTAACTTCATGGCATTATCACAAGGGGACCTTTTGTTCCAGTCACAAGGTCTCCTTTCCTTCTCTTAAAATGAGATTTCTTGTGGTGTAACTCAATGACCTCCACAAAGCACAGTTATTCAATAACATCAAAATTAATGCTAATGCTGGAGTAATGCAATTTATGAACAATTCAAAAAAGCATTCAACACTTACAGTTAGGACATAATTATGAGTTTGAAAGGAACCCAAATAACTATACCTGCTTTTCCTCACACAAGTTACTGGTCTGACAGCCCCTTTCAAAACAATTCCACAAATCCTTCTGGAGGAATCGAGTAGGGAAGTCCTGGTCTTTCCAATGGTATTTTGTGTAACATTATGTTGCTACTGGAACCCACAGGTTTTCCTATATTTGCCCAGATGCCAGGCAGCTCTGTTATCTGATGGAGAAATCTGTCTATCCATGCACTTAGAGGCTTGACAAGATGGGATGAATTTTGCCTCTTCTGCCCAAAGCAATTGGGCATTTACCTCCTGTGCTCCTCAGCAGCACCATGGACTCAAGAGATGGCCCAAACAGCACCAGGCAATCTGTGCCTGGCAGATATTGCAATGTATGGCCACGGATGTATTTTCTTTAGCTGTTTTGGTACTGCCATCCCTCAAGAGCTGTGAGCAGAGCCCATTTCCTCAGGGAAAGCCTTTCCACCCCTCTGAGGCTCAGAAAACACTGCAGGCAAACTGAGCCCACATCATCTCTTTTACCATTTCTTGGTGAAGGAAATGACCTGCAAGGAACTCTCTGAGGTGACAGACCTCAGCAGACTCTAGTGAATTGTGGATTTCATTGTCTAACCAGACTCTGTATGGATCCTTCACATGTCCCAGTTTAACACAACACCCCTAGTTGGTTTGTGCAGAATTTAAGGAACAGCTGAGTGCTGTTTCCTTCCTTGTGCAAGACTGGATTCAGCCACATGTCTGAGCACTTCCCTGCACAAACATCTCAGCTCAAAACTGCAGCAGGGAAGTCCCAGCTGAGTTCAGCAGGAGCAAAACTTCAGTCTGTGCCTGTACCCCTGGCATCCTTCACCACTGGTCTTGTCACCTCATTTCACCTGTTTTGTCGCCTGTTTTCCCTACAACTACCACTTCATTCTGTGGAGCCAGTTTTCTTCTACGGTTTAGAGGAATTTAAAGTATATTTTCTTATTAAAATATGGACAAGAAGTTACTCTGAGGTGAAACAAACCCCTGACATGCTGAAGCAATGGCCAGCACTGCCAGCTGGCCAGACACATCAATCTTCAGCATACAGATGTCCCCAAAGAGCCCCTCTCAGTGTCTTTCAGTAATTTCAGGCAGATTACCAACTGAAAGTTGGGTGTTTTTATCTCTTCAACTTCCAGGAATTTTCCACTAAGTGGGAATAACCCTTTCTGACAGCTCCGAGTCAGAGTGAAAGGCAGGAAAAGTGACGGGTTTGTATGACTTGAGAATAAAACCAGAGAGAACACATCTGCAGCTTCATACATATTGAAGTAGGCTACAAAAAAGTGACAGCAAGAGAAAATCATACAATATTGGAACCTAGAAATCAGGAGAACCTGACTGACAGCACAGCAACACCTAGAGAATAAGAGACCAGAATTGCTGTTAGAAAATTTAAATATATTTTAATTAATTCCCCCATTCCCGAGAAAGCAATTATGTTGATGCTAGAAGTACCTAAGATTTCAATGTGTTTTGAAATATCAAGCTGTCAATATTTTCATCCATTTTGCAAATAACCATTAAGGGGAATTAAAATGCAACATTGCTCAAGGGTTGCCAGTACATCATTCACACAGGAGTTGGATTAAAGCTGCCTTGACAGCTGCAGCCTCATCCAGCTGCAGCAGATGAACATCCCACTCCAGAGCAGCACTCAAGGACAGGAGCTCAGAGGGGGAAGGATGCAGACAGCTCTAACGTGGTGTAAAGGCTCTCCAGAGCAAATTTGGACAGCCAGAGGCACAGATCAGGATTACTAAACCCAGAGGAATTCAGGTCATGATGCTTCTCCTCAGAAAGAGACAAAGAGACAGTCTAGGTGCATCGCTGTTTTCCTTAACTAAACTTGTCCTGTCCAGCCTCTCTCCTGCAAGCATCTGCTTTTAGAGACACACAGAGTAGTCCAGACTGTGCCTTGGGCTAGGGGGGAAGATGGGGATTTGAAGGTGTCCAGCATCACCCAGTCAGAAGACACTGCATAGCTTTAATAGAGACAATATTTGAAAACCACATGGAAAGTTACAAATTTCAGATACAACTCAGGCAATACACTGCAGAAACTAAAAAATACTGAAATTGTGCCTATTGGGGCACACACAAGTTTTGCACAGTCTCAGTTTGTGGTCAAAGATAAGCTCTTCCAACTGGTGAAGAGCTCCCTCCATTCTGCTCATGAGTTGTCATGTCCAACATGACCCAGGACTTCTTTTATTAGCTCTGAAAATTCTCAGAGATTAATATTGAGGACCAAGCCTGTTTGAAATTTATCTCGCAAAGAGAAGAATTATTTCTTCTGTATAAATATCCTTCTTTTGCTTTAAATTCAGTTTATTAGCCTTAATTTGAGTGATGAAAAGTCAAATAAGTCACATGGTTCAATTAAAAGCAGCCAGATATGTTGGGCTTTTTCCTGTGTATATGTAGCTCACAAACAAAGAGAATAATATAATAATGGCCAAAGCATTTGTTTGTATTCAACAGAAGAAGAATTCATCAGACTAAAGCAATCTTGAACTAAGTCATTCTGAGCATACAAACCAGCAGAAAGTTAAATTAGCTCCCCTAGGAACTAACTTCAAATGTATTAAGTTTTCAGGATGCTTTTAAAAATCAATAGAGCTCTTGAAACAATATAAATACAACTGGCTGCAAAGCAGCTAAATCAGTGTAAGGGTGGTTTGTCCTACCCTGGGAATGGCTAAAAGGAAGCACAAGAACCATTTGTGATATAATGATATCCTGCCCCCCCAGCACACAGCTCGCAGCCAGGCAGAGCACTCCTGCTCTCCTCAGAGCACTTTTATCAGGCGTAGCTCTAAACTTTGCAACACGTGGAAAAATGTCCTCAACCAGCCAGGAGCAGTCCCTGCTGCTCTGGCAGGACAATGGTTTTGTAGTTTGCCCAGCTTAATTCAGCCTTCTGCTCTTTTCTTCCCCAAAGCCCATGGGAGAGTGGTGTTTTCATGGAATCACAGGCTGGTTTGGGTTGGAAGGGATCTGAAATCCCATCCAGTGCCACCCCTGCCATGGCAGGAACACCTTTTACTGTCCCAGGCTGCTCCAAGCCCCATCCAGCATGGCCTTGGACACTTCCAGGGATCCAGAGACAGCCGCAGCTTCTCTGTGCCAGTGCTTTACTACCCTGAGTAGAGAATTTCTTTCTCACCTGCTCTATTACAGCTTAAAGCCATTTTCTACTCACTTATAAATACAGAGCAAAGGATAATCTTTCGTTTCCCCTTTATTAGGCCAACTGCCTCCCACCCCTGAAGGTTAGCCCAGGGCTGCACACACTGTCATTACACTTGTAATTAAAAACCTTCCTGCAGCACATGAGGCTTTGGGGACCACTGTGCACAGCCCCTGCACAGCCGAACACAGACCCTCCATGCCAGGATTTGGAAACAGGAAGCCACGATTTTGATTTCTTACAAGAGCCCAGAGATGATAGAGCTCAGGAGGGGCATGGTGGCTTTGGTAAATGTGCGTCAAGGGTGATTCCTGACATTTGCAGATCACTGACTGAGGCTTATTTTGAAGTAACAATCAGAGAATTAAATGTGACAATGAGGCATTGCAGTGCCCTGTAGATTAAACAGCAGCAAGTGTGGATATGGAACCTCAGCCAGAACCACTGAGGCTGCTGCACTGCTCTGCTCAGTCTTCTTTGCTCACTTTGGACCTTCAGGTGTCAGGACACTCTCCCAGGATGACAAGAGGACCTGGCAAGCCATAAACTTGTCAGTCCAACTTCAGAGAGTTTGCAGCAGATTTACAGAAACGCTTCACTAAATAGAGTAGATGAAATATTATGATAAATTTTTTCTTGTTTCCTTTCACCCAGGGAAACCCCCAATTTATCATCAGGGTCAGAGTGTGACACCACAAATTTCCACCTGAAGTTTTGTCACCTGTGATGTGAGAGTTCAGACCCTTAGGTCTGCCCAGCAATTCCTATAATGGATTAGCTTTTCCACATGAAGGAATTGGCACTGGGAAGCTACACAGCAGGAACTGACTGTGCTCCCAACAGAGAGAGGTCACCATCACACTCTGACCACACTGGGGTCCTGCTCATTGCTGTGTTCACAATAAGCTGACAAGGAGGTGAACAATGAAACGTGGAGTTCCTGTGCCATCACCCAGGGAAGTGCAGAACATTGGCTACAAAGAGCTACAGGACTTCATTCCACTCAGCAAGGGGGTGAGAGCTCCAAACCACATCTGATTGCAGTGACTTACAAAGACATGCACTGGGAAAACGTGATCCTAATTCTGCTTTCACAAGGAGGAGCTGCTACTACCCACAAATGGCATCTTGGCATTCTTGATGCCCTTCCTTGATATACAGCAGTCAGTAAGAAAAGGTAAATTCAATGCTGGGAATTATTAAAGAAGAAATAATAAAACATAATTGTGCCAGGACATGAATGAACTGAAGATGCAGTTTTTCATTCCATGTCATATTCCCAGAGGGAAACAGGAAACAGAAGTATGGAAAGCAGGGTTTCACTTTATGGGTGTCTCTCCCCTGCATATCTGTAACCATGGCATTCTCTGCAGAAGATTGGAGCCATAACTGGTAAACACATTTCACTTGAATATGCATTCAGAAGTTGTAACTGAGGGAACAAATAGGATAATGAGATTACTTCCAAAACAAGTAGATAATCACCCGGTATGACACATCTCTGCATTTTTAGGGAAATGATTATTCTATTTGGATGGAATTCTGCCTCAGATCCATTCCAACAGACATTCAAACTGTGTACCTGAAACAACTGAGGTTGTCTAAGCAACAGGGAACATCAGGTGCTCAGCCAATAAAGACTTAGTACAGAAGTAATTAAGAAAAGGAACCAAACAGGCCTGTTTTACTTCTGCTCTTGCACAGGTAGGACTGGTCCTGTCTGCCAAGTTCTGCTTCCAGCCCCTTCCACGAGGTGGGTTCAAGTACCAGCAGCCCATGGCCAGTAACTGAGACTCCAAACCAGAAATCTGGGAGCACATCAATTTACTAATGCGTGGTACCTGCTGGAGAAACCTTTTGTTTCACATTGACCACACAGGGAATTTGAGTCAGGAATAGATAATCCTTACATTTCAAGCCCTGACCTGTTTCAAACAGGCTGAATGTCACTGCTCAGCCACTCCTGCCACAGGAACAGGCAGCTGTGGAGGTGAGCTTACAGTCCATCAGCTCTCCCACGGTGCCTCTGTGGAGGCATTTGGGGTGTTTGCTGGCAGTGCAATTCACTCCATGGTCACTGGATGTTTCCATAGGACAGCAGTGTGACCCTTCCCCCAGGGATAACCTCAGCAACTCAGCAGAGCCTTCAGACCCCCTCCTATCCCATACCCTGAACAGGAGCTCTCATCCTGGCAATGCACCTCACCCACAGGGCAGCATCTACCAACCATCCCGAGATTAATGTATGAACTGTTCTCTGCACAAAACCATCCAGTTTGCTGATAGATGGCAAATGGTGCAAACCATGACTAATAACAAATAAATTATCTGCTGCTCTCTAACAGAATCCGGTGCTGACCCAGGTCACCACAGAAACTGGAATAGTTTTTCTTAAGGAACGACTAATTGAAAAACAATACTAATGAGGTAATAAGTGCTATTACTAAATCCATTCTGTTGTCATCATTAGGCGAGTCAACATTCCTGTTCTGTGCTAATTAGGTCAGATAGCAGAAGCTCAGAAAGAAGAACATTAACCAAGTGTATCTGGAGCATTCCAGAGACAGAGGGAGACAGCCAGAAGGGATTTCTGAACATTCATTGCCTATGGAATTTTGGAATCCCCTTAACAAGTCATTCCAGTTAGATCAAGATATGTTGGTTTAATCCTTTCCCTCACTCTCTCTAGCAAAGCACAAAGCACTTTGTCAAGGAGTTTTCAGCTGAGGCCAAATCAGCAAGTTTGTCCTGCTTTGCTCATACAGTAATGCTGATGTTCTGTCCTTCCTGATAGACAGGGCACAACTCCCCCTCACAGATGACTCTGATCCCCATTCAAAACCACTCTATTTCAGTGCTACAAGGATGAAATTTAGATTTTCCAGCCTTTTTCTCTTAACAGGCACTAGGGACATAAAAATATGTTTTTGGGCCAGTATCACACTGACTTGTGCTAAATTTACGAAGTGAATTCCCATGGCGTGTAACTACTGGAATGACACCTGCCAGAGTAAGTCCACTTCCTGGTTCACACCTGCCATGATTGCCAGTACCTGAAGTTTGTAAGCTACTAAAAAGATCCTTGTTTATCCCAGGATGGTTGCAGTCAACTGAACCTAAAGGCTCACACTGTGAGCTGAACGAAGTGCCCTCTGGATACCTTGTGCATGTCAAGGCATCACACAAAAAAAACAAACCAAACCAAAATTCTTTGCTTTCTATCTGGAAAGCAACCAGCTGGAGCTGGGTTGATGACAGGAGTCAAATTCAAGTGGTTGTTTTTTATTCCATAGTTCTACAGAATAGTCCTTTCACTAGGGTTGTCACAGTGTACATGAGAAACATTTTTCAGTCACTCAAAACATGACCTTTGTATTTCTTGGGGGTTTTGTTTGGTTTTCTTAATCTTTAGAAAGTAAATAATCATGTCAGGGACAAATTAAAAGGGATGAGTCTGGCTGATCATATTTCTATCAAATGACAGGAGTCAAAAACTTCTTCAATGCATTAATCTGTAAACATTTCCCCAACAACTGCAGGAAGGAGATGCAGCTGAAGAAAAGTTGGGTACTTACTTGGTTAGAACCCCCACTCCATCATTTGTACCACAGACCATCTTAACCATGTATCAACAGCTGCCAACCATTAGTCAGAATGCTGAATTTAAATATTTCAACTTCTCAAACAAAGAAATGAAATTAATCTAAAAATATTTTAATGTAGCAAGCTTGGCTATAGAACCAGTGCAACATAAAGAAGACACCCATTGTATAACCAACTTTACTGCTTAACAGAGTAAGCTACAGATGCAACAGATTTACCACAAGTTATTTGGTTAAATTAAATACTGAAGTTAGGATCATGCTGTTGGTAATTGTGGTTTTACAGTACCAATGCTCAAGTTGACTGAGTTAGTTTGACTGTAAGTAAAATGCAAGTTTACAGAGAAACAAAATAATTTAGTATAGTATCCTGTATTCTGTTCCATGCTCAGTCACAATGATAATGTCTTCAACAGATAAACAATATTTCAGCATTATGTAAATAATGCCAAAACATACAGGAATTGTAATGCCAAATTTACAACATAATACAGTGCTTGACAAACAGATTCCTCAGGCATGGGGGCCAGTGGTGACAATGCTACACAGGACTAGAAGTATCCAAGCCCAACTCAGTGCATACACAGTGGACCACACTGACAGGAATGCTTTACCTTTTGATGGAATTGTCACTCTAGGAGTTTGTGTCCCAAACATAATGCAGTGGAAAAGGAATGTTAAAACCTTGCCTCAGACATGAAGCAAAAGCACTATGTGTTATTTACAAACCTGAACCAGTGAAATCACTTTAAGACCAGAGAATAACTGTGATCACTTGACAAAGATGACAGAGCTTGGTTACTGTACTGTGTGAACCAGGATGGTAATGAAGTTGTAAACAAACTTTAACCAAATTAGGTTAATGCATCTATTCTTAACTCAAGAATATTGCCATTTCACCAGACAGTGATTTTTAAAGCTAAGGACACTATAAGAGGTTTTATTTTTGTTTAAAGCCAAAACTTTGAAAACCTGGAAGCTGGCAAATTATTTTTGTTCCTTATTAGCCTATTAGCCTTAACTTCTCCACAGCATACTTCAACAAAATTTTCAAACCTCCTGATTTCATCTAATTCTACTCCAACCTCAGTAGCTGGTAGGAAAGTTGAAGCAGACACTACCAACACCTGAAAATCCCTTATCAGAGTGGCTTGGTTTACACCACTGGGGATGAGTTCAGATTGCTGGCATTGTTCTACATTGAACACAAAACACTGAAGAATTAGGTCTTACTTTGAAAAGAAACAGTTCCTCAAAATTAAACAGGCTTTGCAAATATGCAAAGAAAGACATAGGGAACCCCAGCAGGGTCAAACTCATTCTTCCTCCCCCACCGTCCAACCAAACCACATTGCCAAAGTGGCTGATGAGACACTGATGAAATTAAATTCACTGACATAAAGCCTGGATACAAAACAAAAAGAAACTTTGTCCCTGCCGCATCTATTTTTTTCTTTTTTTCTTGCATTTTGTAATGAACCCATACAAGCATGAAAGGAGTTGTGTTGGTATTTTGTGTTGCTTTTTAAAACAGGCATAAGAGTTGTGCAAGACAAAACTGAATAAACTTTTTATTTCACTTCAGATTTTTTTTTGTATTCCAACCTATTTCTCTTAATAACTAGAAGTGATAAAAAATAAATCCATGGTAACGAAAAAAAACCCAAACCCTGTAATCAAACTGCTTTTTCAAGTATGTTTCCCCTCTCATGAAAGAGCTGCATTAGCCATACTGCTGATCAAAACCCTCATGTCAATGAGCAGACTTAGCCCCTAGGCCCAGATCCCCTGGAAATGGGCTCAGCTGGATCTCCAGGACACAAAACTGGAGGTAGGAGGCAGATGGGCACACGCACACTTTATATCACTCCTGAAATCCCTGATTCTGACTACATCCAGTGTCACAGCCTCATCACATCCCCCCAGCTGGAGGAACGGCACAGGAGCCACAGAGTGATGTTGGACAGGTACCATTGTTCAGCCCAGTGCAATTCTTGTGCTGATGGAGGTGCACTTTGCAGAGTTACCAGACTGGAGAGTTTTGCCCACAGTGTTTTTACAGAGCACAACATAAAACACATCCTGATATTTTGCTCAGTCTGGAATTCTCCTCTCCATCTATTGCAATTATGGAATCATAGAATCACAGAATAGTCTGAGTTGGAAGGACAAGGATCATCCAACCCAGCTCCTGAGGCCAATGAAAAGTCAGTGAGGGGGATTCTACAAGAGTTGGTCCCTGCATTAAACACTAACACATGTGAAAAATAAATGGGGACAAACTTCCAAGTTGCTATTAGTGATGGTGATAGGTTCAACTTTTCTTCCTTCCTCCTTATTTTCACTTCCCATTAATGCAAGAGAAAAGTGCAACTTTGCAGCATGTTTGTTCACATCAAGTTTTTCCTCAAGAACACATTTTGCAGTAACAAAATATGGTCTGTAAAGTTGCAAAGTGCACAAGCTGAAGGCACAGAGTACAAACACATAGGAAAACAGATTTCAAAATACCAAGTAACAAAAAAAGAGACAGAAGAAAAATCTGGAATTCAAAACTCCCTGACAGAAGATACATTTATACGGGACCAACTCTTGAAAGGTGACAGGTTTTAAACTAAAAAACAAATACTGCAAAATAATGAAACTTTATTCTTATTAAGTAGAAGCTCCAGAAAATAACTTGAAGTTTAAAATCTAATACACTGACTTGTTAACTAGTTTTAAGAATGTCTTTAATATTAAGAAAAGAGTGCAAAAAGGATTCTTCCATTCTAACGCTTTTGGAAGCTGCTGATTTCGGCTGCCCATTCCCACTTTGAAAGGATTGTTTTTCAAGGTGCATTCCTCACAAAGGTTGCAGAAGAAGAGCTTGCTGATAGGCTAGACCAAGGAATCTTATCTTTCAAAGTCATCCCAACTGTAGCAGCAACTGACATTTCTATATATAAAGAAGAAAGTCCAAAACTCTTCTTTGAGGCATAGTTCGTGTCAGAGCTTGAGTATCAGCAGTTGCCAAAGGAGGCTCCAGATACCACCTATGCTCCTCCAGTGTCTGTTCTGGCAAGGAATAAAAGCTGATCCAGTATATTCACTATCTGTATCCCCTGGAGCTTGCACAAGCTGATGAGCCATCTGAAATTACAGAAAAAGTTAAGAAATTCCCTCGTATTAAACTTCCCCATTATGGCCCTTGCCACCCTTCTCCCAAAACACAGCAGTGTCTGCAAAACATTCACAGTGTGAACAGAAGTTGATACACCATCAATGTCCATTCAGTCATTTCAGTCTATGATAAGAGTTCCTCATAAAACTGTGTGACATTTTATGGCAGGGAATAAAGTGAACATACTCAGCTAAAAACAAATGAGGAAACTTGGTGGTAAGAGGGCCATAAAATGAGCAAAAGTTAGCAACAGTATCAGAACAGATGCCATTTCCCAACGGCTCTACACCAAGCAGTTTGTATTGTTATTGGCATGCTAAAGGTTAGACTGCAGACAGCTGTTACATGTGGAGATGCAGCCTTTGACACCTCCCCACCCTCAGAACCCAGAAGTCCACCATGACCTGAACGCCCAAGCTGGGAGGGGCTGGAGCCTGCTGGAGGGCAGGGCTGGAGCTGTACTTACTGTAAGTTAACTCTTCTCCAGCTCTCTTGCGTGACTGGTCACCTCTGCGGGAGAAGGCAAAGAAAGGTGTTTTCATGATAACCTCAATTCAAAATGTCCCTGCTCCTCTGGACCTTCAAAGGTCCCTACCAGCCCAAACCATTCTGTGATCTTCAAAACAGCAGCAAAATACCTTAGAGAAACACCTCTTCCAGAGACTTAGAAGCAAAATGCAAACACAGTAATAGTACTACTACTGCAGGAATCTCAACTTACCAAAAGTATAAGTAAATTTCATAGATTTAATTAGCTCATCCTTTTGCTACAGACAGTAGGCTTGATCTCATAGGATAATCTTTTACAAAATGAAAATGAGGAAAGAATGCTCATACACAGCTGGAGCTTAAACCATGCATAAAATTGTTTTCCTCACTTTGAACTCCTCAACCAAACTTTACAGAACTTTGTGAAAAAACTCTGCATGTGTCAGTCTGAAAAGATGCTCCTGAATCTTACAGACTCTGAGCTGACAACATTTGCTCTTTAAGCAGAAGACTCTAGCACTTAATGGTGTTGATAGCTTTTGTTCTTCAACTAGAAGCTGATGTGCCATTACTGCTGCTGAATAACCTCACTGAGCTGTGTTCCTCACGGTTATTGCTTTCAATCTTACTAATTCTGTAGGTGGCTGATAATAGTTCTGCTTACAAGTGCATTTCACCAGTTTCACTCTGCTTAGAGAACTAACAGTCTATATCCACAAAACCAACTGGTTTGAAAAATGCTTTTCTTTAGTCACCTGAAAATGAGAGACTTGGCTGTGAAGTTCTTTGGCTGGTTCTGTAAGAAGGAAAGACTCTGTGAAAGGCTGGGAAAGCCTTGACCATTGCAAGGCAAAACGCATTTCAAAAAAACAGTTGGTTTTGTGGATATAGAAATGTCATGTTTAGTTCTCTAAGCAGTGTGAAACTGGTGAAATGCACTTGTAAGCAGAACTATTATCAGCCACCTACAGAATTAGTAAGATTGAAAGTTTAACAACACCAAATTGTTCCCTTTTTTTGCTTTGTTCTGTACATTACATTCTTTTGTCAGCATTATATGCCTATTCAGTTACAAAGTCTCACACTTCTATTTCTTGGGCCAAATGCACTGCTTTTTTCAGCCCAGGGTCTTATGGTTTTATTTTTTTGCTTATCTCTCAAAAAAATTATTTTTCTCAACAGACAGCCATACAAAGAAAGAGTCTGCACCACATCATCTGCATTTGGGTCAATGGTAGAGCTCTGAAGCTCAATCATTTACCAAGCTTTGAAGAGGGAGATGACCTTTGAGGAAGACCATGGGGTATGAAATCCAGAAATACACCCAACACTGAACATACCCACACCTAGTGGGTGCTCAAACTACAGGGCCAGAGTCTCAGCATTGCACAGGTAACAGGAAAAATGAAGATGTTTTCTCTTTATGAAGAAATTAACCTCTTGGGAGTAGAGCATGAGGCTTTCCCAGACTGATCTTAGATTGTCAGAGTACTGCAGAAATGGTGAAAAGTGCTGTGCCTTTGCCTGGGCAGAAAAACAGAACAGCACAGAGCAACAGGCACTGCCCAGAGGGAACGATTTACAGTATGAACATTTTCTGCTGTGTCTCTTACTGTTTGTTCCTCTCCCTTTTCCCCCTCCCCAGTTCAATACTCATGATGGGAAATGCCTATTTAAAATAAACAGCTTGCCTGTATAAGTAACTCTGATAGTGGAGTAAGGAGAAAACTGACATTTTCAGAAGCACCACGAGTAAAAGAGAGCTTATAGAAAATAAACAGCCAAAATAAAGGTTGAACAGGAGCATGATCATGCAGCAGAAAGACAACCAAAACCCAGGAATGCATGAACTGCAAGCAACCTGATAAAAAATTTCAAGCCTTACAATAATCTACTTTTTAGGTACCATCTGCAGGGCTGTTAGTGCTCAAAAGACATTGAAAATAAGGCCATATTTCAGGTACTGAATTGTGAAGGTTCTTTATCAACTCTTAAATTATTTCTTCAATATTTTTAGGTGTATCCATTTTTACCATTTCAGCACTGTCCTGCACAATCACTACTGAAGATTAATAATTATTACCTAGTAAATCCATTCTGAATAAGCTCTCTTTGAAGTTTCTGGTCTTGAGCAGCATATTCCTGAAGCTCAGATTCCACAGCAGGGGGTAGAATATTTGGGATGAACTTAGAAAATAAAGCTGGTGCCATCTGTACCCATTCTGTAAGAAGAGAGAAAGCAATAACAAAATACATGGAAGAGATATGTTGTGAAAATGTTACTGTTTGATAAATGTAACTTTATTTTGAATATATATTAGGATCTTGAGTTGAAAAAAAAAAGGAAAAAGAAAAAACCCAAATCCACAGATACCATGCCTTAAAGCAGAACAAATAATGAGACTGTTGAAATCAGATGTTTACATGTAGACAGAAGAATTACTATTTTTCTCAGCCTCATCAACGAATTGAAATTCAGTTCTTGCAGCATCTCACAGGACCTGCTGAGTCTCTGGACACTCTTAAGGACAGGAAACTGATTATCAGCAAACTCACTTGGATAATTAGATAATGATTGTAACATTTCACTGCAGAAAATTTATCCCCAAAATGTACCTTTCTCTCCCCTGAGCCTTACTTCTAAAAAGCACAGTAGTATTATCACACAACCCTACTTCTCCATCCCCATTTCAAAGGAATTCATGCATTTGTCTCACTGATCTTCCAAAGCTTAGACAAACACTTTTTTAATGTTCATAATATAGTTCTAACCTGTACTAGTTCAGCTTCAGGACAGAAATTTGATTTAATTTCACTATACTGAACACTGTTTCACAGGAGCAAGACAATTTACCTTGAAGTTGTTTCAAGGCTTTAAGACTAAGCAAGGGATGAAAATTTGGTTTACAGCAACTGTGTAACAAGTTCTGAGAAAAATAAATAGCCCTCAACTATTTCTCCAGGCAGACTTTTCACAGGCTGTAGGAGTTACCTGAAATTTGATCTTTACTTAGAAAAAAGGGACGCTTTTAAATTCATTGAGGAACATCGCAAGTTTTTATACAATTCCCACAGTCCTGCAAACCAACTGGGGGAGCATTTGACCCCCTCATCCAGATCAGGGATAGAGGTTTTAAAAAGGACTGGCCACAGAACTGAGCTAGTATTAAAAGAGTCTTCTCTGGCAACATTTGGAAGTCTGACAGCTGTTAGGAACTTTGAACCTGAAGAGAAAACAAAGGAAGAGGATGAGAAGGGGAAGGCCCTGGCTGCCAGCCATGCTGGCATCTTCTCCCCCTGCTCTCTGCACTACAGACCCTCACAGGCTGCTCTAATCCCACTGCACTTCCACTGGCCCCAATTCCTGCTCCCCCTCCCCAGTTCTCTGCCCACCAGCCCCACAACACACCCAATGGAGCAATCCCACACAGCAGGTGAGCAGCACTGCCTCAGAGGAACCCTGCTCTGACTGATTCAGAATTCATCCCCAAGAACTAGGATCACCAAAGAACAGCCTTTCACATCAAGAAGTCTATCCTGGGCTCTTCAACTACTCAAAATTTGGTTAGTCCCATGGCACCAACCCAAAGCAGTGTCTGCTGTGCTGTGGACAGCAAGGCAGGGATCATCTGGAACAGAAAACTGTGAAATCAAAAGTCCATCACCTACAATACGAAGTGTGGTCAACACTGTGAACAACCACCCTGAATTGCTTTCAAAAGAGTAATACTTTTATACTTAATGTATACACCCTTCCTATCTTTGGTCCTGAATCTTCTAAAAGCGAAATTAGCATTGCCTTAAAATTGATGGAAGTACATTAATTTTGCTGATGTTAAAATAATCTTTGCTTACAGAAAGTGCATTTTGTACATGTAGAGTCCACTACATTCCTGGTTTGTACATATGCTAAAAATTGCACTAAAGCTTTTTGTAAAGGATTCCCATTCTTATTTCTATTTCTATAAATGGGGACTGCAAAATAGACCAAAGCTTAGGCACAATCCTTCTCTCAGGCACGCCACAGTAAGAACCTGTCAGTACTGTAAAAGGAAGGGAAACAGGTACCATTTATTTATGGATATTTTGAACACTTCCTGCTTCTAAAAACTTCTCAAACACAGGGTAAGGCTCTCCTCAGTTCTCCAAAACTTACAAGGTTCTCGTACAAAACTGATTAAAATCTGCAATGCCATTTTCCTTTCAATATAATTGTTGTTGCGTAAGACATCACAATGAATTCACAAGTTAAATTAAGCTCTTCCATGAAATAATACCAACAAAACAATGGCTTCACAAAAGAAACAGTCAATCATTGACCTCATGCCAAAGATCTGGTTGTTTGAAGAGTGACTCCCAATACAACTTTCACCATTTCAATACTTCTAAATTTCTGCCATGACTGTCTCATTAACATCCTTCTTTCTTTATTTCTACAGAGAAGGAATGGATCTTCCCTTTGTCTCCAGAACAGAGGGCTGGGTTGGCTTTTTTTTTTTTTTTTCATATTTGGTATTCACATGGTACCTTGCCCAGGTGACAGGCAACAAGAACCAGGGTGGAACTGAGCATTATGATGAACAAAACACAACACACTTTGATTGTTAACTGTGCATTAGTTAGAGAGTAGACATTTTGGCAAACAAATGACAATCGCAAGATGAGATCAGTACAAACATTTCTCCTTTTTACCTGGTCGTAGTGTATACAGGCCTTTCACAATATTTGCCATGGTTGAAGGAGTTATTTGAAACGGTGTTGACTGAGCTTCCAAAAGTAAAGCTGAAACGAAATTAAGATGATAAGCAACTTTTCTAACCAAGAAATACAGGCTCTTACATGTACATTTTTTTAATCAAAAAAACATAGTAATTGTGCTTTTTTGGCACCTGATGTCCTCACAAAGAAGACACCACATATCTGATTTCAACTTATTGTCCAGAGTAATAAAACATCACCTTTAGATAGAAGTATCCTGCTCAAATTATGTATAGTGAAAATGTGCAAAAATTTATTTTTCACTCATTGGAGGTAGCAAAGGTTCAGCAAAACCAAGGGGGTGATGGCTTTAACTATTTAGACACAGAACTGAAGCAAACTCACACCAAGTGTGTTAAACACCTGAAGATCCACAAATCCTTACTTTACAGCATTTAGAATCTTGCACACAAAACTAAGGATGGACTGAAAGTCTATGCACATGTAGTGCAAAGCTGTTTGTAAAATTGTAAACGGCGAAGAAGAAAAGCTGTTTTTAAACACAAGTTACTAACTGCACCTTCCGCTTAAGGAAAAATCTGCCAACAGCACTTTACTGTTTATGGCATGATGTACAGGTTTTCATCCTTATTTGTATTTATATGAGCTAAGTACATACATCTGAATTACAGAAACACACTCACACAAAAGAAAGAAATTAAGAAGGTGTAAACCAACTGCTACCTCTTGATTTTAATTTCTCTACCCAGCAGCTGAGCACCCTTCTGTGCCCACCACAGGAGGAGAAACGATTCTTACAATTACTCTACCTAAGGGACACGTCTCCTGGGCTTACACTGGGGAAGCTCTGCTTTTTAAGCTTCAGAGCATCTCCAATCCTGGCTTCAGCATCTGCCATTTGAATACTTAAGTAGAAAGAAAAATCTTCAGCAGCAGGTTTCTTCTTCTCTT
The DNA here is from genome assembly GCA_013397075.1 of Rhabdornis inornatus. Taxonomy (NCBI): domain Eukaryota; kingdom Metazoa; phylum Chordata; class Aves; order Passeriformes; family Rhabdornithidae; genus Rhabdornis; species Rhabdornis inornatus. Next base: position 199,958 of record VWZS01010874.1, on the reverse strand, counting down.
TCTGAAACTATTAAGTTCCTCATGTCATAGGGAAATTAAAACAAAGTACTTCTTTGTAACCTTCAAGTAATCAAAGTTGCTGTATTTAACTGTTACAGATGAATTTGTTTTACGAAGAGCCATCTTAAAAGTGCTTGCTCATTTCAGCTGAAGCCTTGAGGGTGTGAGAGCCTGTGATTTGTTCTGTAATGACATATTTACAGCCCCTTTCCTAAAGATTTGTCAAACAGCCTCTTGGCAGCCAGGAAAGCTGGAAATCACAGAATTAAAATGGGTATAGTGCTTTATAATGTGACACAATCCAAACAATGTGTGTGCATATACAAATATTTATATCTTTAAGACTGTGGCCACTTCAGCCTAAGCATTGCCAATAGATTTGCAAAGTACCCAAGAAACTGTGAATTTCTTCTTCATATGCAGACATTAAATTACACAAAACAAATTATTTAAAACAAAAAATCTTCATTACTTCATTGCAGCTTCAGAAATTAACATTTCTTATCTTGCTTTCTGCAAATGCACACATCACCTGCTACAATGCAGATTTAAATCACTCACTCCTGATTAACATTCAATAAATATAAGCATAACAGTATTATACTCAACAAGATAACAAAGTAACGGCATGTATTTCCTGATTCTCAATAAAGAAAATTAAAGAATATCATGTTCAATAAGCCATACAGTATGAACTCACCCAGCTTGTCCAAAAGCTGGACATCAAGCCTCAAAAAATTAATAGCACTTTTGCAGGATTTGTGTTTTCAGAATGATTTCCGTAAGAGCAAACAAGACCCCTCTCTGGATAGAATTAAAAGATCTCAATGTAAATTTAAAGACAAAGTTGTAAACTAAGATACAAAGACGTAAAACTTCTCTGCACTCAAATTCATCTTCAGTTTTACAATGAAACAAACTTAGACATTCATTCAATCCTGTATTATTTCTTGAGAGGCTCACTCAAGGAATAGAAACAGCTCTGCCAGACATGCTGAAATTACCTCTGTTGTTATTTTACAAATCTTACAACAGACTAGCAAATATCAAGGCTTTGACTTGCTTTATCAGAATAACTAGTGAGAGCCTACAACACAGAAGTTGCACAGACTCCTTCTACCCACTCCCAGAACTGCACCTGCAGCATTTACAAAGATAGAGGAGGGAGAGGCAAAACAAAACTGAACCTCAGCTGAATGAGAGTGGTAATGCCACCATGATACCATCTGCCCACCTCCACAGTGCTTATGAATTAATACCACATTCTTCAGACTATGTAACTAACATGTGAACAAGTTAATTAACCTGTAAAGAGTCTTGAAAATAACTCCTGGCAGAATCAGAGAAGTGTGGGTTCCCATGATGGAAAGTACTAAATGCAGAAAGATACAAACTGCTTTGTAATATTCTTCAACACAACACCCAAAAGGGCCTCAAGGAATTCTGAGGAACAGTGAATGAAATATATTGGAGTAAGTGAGGTATGAACCTGCAACACTTCAGATACTGTGCAGTAACCAAGTTACCCCAATACTGCACAGTAGCACTGGAGAACCATGTCCTTTGATAAACATTTAAGCTACTTCCTACAGGAATTCCAGGAGCAGCAGATGATATCTTAACAAGTTCAAATTCATTTGTTCTTAACTCAAGACTGACTTGCAAAACCTAGGATTAGCTGTGCTAATAAGATTTTTCTATCCTTCAACATTCCTTTGAAAATTGATTTCTTTTACTTAGTGAAGATGTAACTTTTCTGGCACAACAGTGAAACTTCTGCATGTTAGTTAAACATGTTTTGCATGTTTAGCAAGGTCTTTTTTCCGCCCTCTATTGTAATTTAATAGAACTAAAATGTAGGCTATTTTAACAAATCATACCTAAGTATGACTTAGGCAGATGTGTTCAAAGTTGCAACTACTCAACAATGCACCTTAAAAAAATTACAAACCATACTCCCACTAAAAGCAACCCCAACAGCTTCCATACCACGGCATTCGTCATCTGCTGCTCTCCAGTCTTCAACAGGAGCAGAATCCATTGTTTAACAGGAACAGATGCTTGAGATCTTTGTCCTGCTGTACTAACTGTGCTTTTTAGGACTTAATTCCACTATGTATGCAATGTCTATATTGCTGTGCAGGATAACAACTTCAATACTTCCAGGGAATTGAGCCCTTACATAAGTGCACAGCATTTCTGCCCCTTGAGAGGATCTGCAGATCCCATGGAGTCAAATCTGTAATAGGATAAATTACCTTTCCCTCAGCCAAATTATTCAGGGTCCATCTGACCACACAAACCTTTCCACTTCACTGTGATAAAATCCCATTCACCTCAAAGATGGTTCCTTTATCCCAGTCCATGCAAAGCACTGGATTGAACCCAGATGCCAACAGCAATTAAAAACATTAAAGGGAGGGAATTGCCTCAGCCAAGATGCAGCTGAAAGTTTTTGTTGTTGCCATTTTGGGCTGTGGTTTTCTGTGAGGTTGGTCAGGTTTTTGTGTTTGTTTTTTACTGCTGTTGTTTGGTGTTTTGGATTTGTTGGGGGTTTTTTTAACCTGCTGCCTATTTTATTATTAAATAGTCTGATAAAGCTTGTTCATATATTACCTTTTCATTCCTTCAACCTAGGTACAATTCCTGTGTGTTAATTACTGATCTAGAACTTCAAAAGCCTTTTGAATGAAAACTGACTTTCTCTTTGGCTTAACCCTCACATTTGCAGTTATATCAAACTGGGGGTTTCTCTTCCTTTAAACAGACTAAAAATAAATTTTTACAAACTAAAATTCTTGGTAAGTTTGTAATGAATTAAAATGTAGATCAGAAAAAAAAGACATAAAAACTTTTTATTATTATGCATTTGCCATTAGGCATTTAATAAAGCCACAGCTTACTTTTAAAATATTCATTACGTAGACCAAAAGCTTTATTAAGTACATAGTAAAAATGTTACAAAATAAAAATTCAGAGTCTTAATCACATGGAAAATATTCAGTGCTGTAAAAACAATAAATATGAAAAACAAAGCTATAAATGTAGAGATATATGCTTTTGGACTTGTATAATTGGAAAATAAGGTGGTATTTTCACATTTATAATTTTATGAGCTCTTACTGAAATTGGAATATTATTCCTATTTCTTTGCCAAGGAGCCAGATTAGCCATGGTGGTCATTACCTGAGACTGTATTCTCCAACTTAATTTGAAGTGCTGCAACTCAGTCAACATGAAACAAGGAAAATAAGAAACATAGCTAAAACTTTTTAAAATGGCCTAGAGTTCTTTCATGAAAGGTTTAGATCAGAGACAAAATTTGCATGTAGATTGCTATTTAAAGAACTTGAATGTATTCTACAATACTTGGTAACAACCCAGACTGCTTCCAGTATTGTTACAACACAATTACTTAGTCCTTAGCTGTCAAATTACAGCTGCAACTTCAATATTAGTGATGGCCCACTTAAACTGCTGAGCGTGTAAATATTGATTATTCCATCTGATCTGCAGAGCACAGAGGGTATAAAACATTAACAGCTACAAAAGCTCTCAGTTAGTCCTGGAGATTGCAAAGGTGTCTGCTGAGATCTAAGAAAAGGGTAATATTAATGTAACAAGAGTTTTGAAGGAATGGTCGAATTTCCTGCAATAGCAGTATCCCAGCACACTCTCCATGGGCTGGAAAAGAAGTGGAACAATAAATACTGCAGCTGATTTTCACTATCAGTTATCTGTCTATCAATATTTGTAAAGAAAAAAGGAAGGAGAGGAAGGAGAACATTGTTTAGAAAGGTAGAATTGGAAACTTGAAGTGATTAAACTATTTGCCAACATAAAATAAGCAAGAAATTAAATACTGAAATTCACAATCCTGTAGATGCATAAAATTCTTTTAAAATTATTTTTAATGAAGAACTTTAGAATAAATGCATCCCTTCCCTATATCTCAAAAAAAGGACTTTATGCTACAGAACCCTCTTGCTCCCCAAATCAATTACTATCAGAAGCTGGAATCTCAACAGCTTTATAGCTGGGAAAAGGGTACATTATCTTTTTGTTTCAGAGGAATTCTAACAGAAATCACCCTGGTTTAGTCTGGCACAAACTCACTGGAATTAACTGGTATTTTCTCTTAGTGGCCTGCTACCTTTCTTCATTTTTAAGGCCCTGAGGAAGAAATCTCATTTCATTTTACCTATCCTGACACATATGCTAATTCTAAGGACAAAGTGACTCCACAGGCCAGTAATTCTGTCTTTTAAAATATTTCTTTTTTAAAGAAATCTCCCTTTTTTTCTGTCTCATTCCTAAACTTTAAAAGCAAGAGACACAGTTTATGAACACGGCAGAGTAGAGTTGTGCAGATTTTCTTCTCATACCAGCTTTTCAGAGTTTTGGGAGAAAGCAAAGCAGTGTCTAGAGGCTGGATAATATCCAATATATAATAGAAGGAAAGGGCCTCAGTAATCAAAAAAGACATTTTTAAAACACATTGTTTCTGTCATCACAGTAGTCCCTCTGAATCCCAAACCAAAAAGAATAATCATTTCAAACTCTTGAGGGCAGTTTCTGTATTAAAGCTTTAGTTCAGATTAGAAATGTGATTTTGAAGCAAACTCACTGATCATCCCCACTTTGCTGCTCCTTGCTTGGTATGACAGAGCTGCCTTGGAGCATATTACTTTAATTCCTTTTGGGCAAGATTAAACCAGATGTGCTCAATCTGCTACTCCATGGCACTCTGTCCGAAGGAGCAGACACGAACAAGTGAGAAATAAAACTCCAAAAAGCAGGGAAAAGTCAGCACTGGGTCCTCAACACCAACACAGAGGTGTTTCATATTCTGCTCCCTTTCCACCACCCCACTTATTAATGCAGACACAGCCTAAACCATGCAACGAGCCCCCAGCTCTTCCTACAGGGCCCAAGCCTTTCAGACAAAAGCTCGTGGTTCTGCTGCACCAAACCTATAACGGTGCTCCAGGCACTGTCAAAAGCAACTCAGGACAGACATTCAAGAACAAGATCATTTTCCTTATGAAACACAGTCATTAGATGTGACATGGAAATGAGAAGCACAAAGAACAATTTCTTCAATGTCAGCAGCATACAGAAAGGCTGGGGGCAATGCTCTCTGCAAGAAGCTGAGAAACCATGAGAGTGTTCTCTCCCCTTGTCAGGGTGTTTTCTCTGCAGTTTGTGCATCAAGGCAGTAACAGGTTGCTTCTCATTTGCAAATTGTTTGAGACATGTCAAATTTGAGGGGGAGGGAAGAAATGCCACCTCAAACAGGGTGAATGTCAATTCAATCCATCTTTTTCTTGTCTATCTGTGCCGAAGGGTGAGGCAATGGGAGTGAATAAAAAAGCCCAGCACACATCAAAACAAACCCTGTGGTCTCTGTTGTAGCTGTAGAGTCAGGCCATGAACTTGACATCAATCACAGTCCTTCTCTCAGCCTTTTGCACTGCTCCTCTCAAACAGAGAGTTCTGTATTAACAAACAAAAGCTGGATATAGCATTTATTAATGAAAGGCATTTTGTCAAAGCAGCACACAGCTGAAGAGATGAGCTTCTTGCTTCACTGACATCAGACAGTTTTTGGGAGGTCAGCACAGCAAAACACAGCTGCTAAATACATAGAGCTGGGTGCCTGCAGAGCAACAAACACTCCTACTGAGGCACTGCACAGGCAACATCCTCCCTGCTACATTCACCAACCTCTAAAAGATATAAACAGACTCATTCTCTATAACTTTGCATTACATTTCTAACTGCTAAATCAACAAAGTGGACGACTTCATTGTGAAAGAGCTGTTAACTTTCAAGTTAACTGTTCTGGTACTTTTTAGAAAGCACCAATGCTGTGGAAATATCTTTCCTGTTTTTATAAAGAAAAACCTTTATAAAAGGTTTTAACCTTTCTCTATAAAGAAAAAGGTTTTCCAACATAAATAGCCCTTCTATTGAACTTTATTATGCATCCAACAACAAAATAAAGAAAAAGGAACAAAAAAAATCTCTTCCCCTCATCTGAATCCAAGTGACCTAACTAGGAAGAAACAAAGCTGTCATATGTAAGGATCTTCAGAGAAAAGACTTCCTCTGTAACTAACTAGAAACTGAAAACATAATGGAGTCTGTGAGTGGTCTCCCTCCTCCTGACTTTTTCAAAGAACTTTTTCTTGGAAACCATGAGAAAAACTTCTACTTTGGCAAACATATGTGTTATATTTTTACACTGGGTTTTAGCTCTGAACTCACATACACACTGACATAAACACTGACATATGACAACTGCCTACATGCCTTTAGAATCCACACACAGTAACCACTCTGTGTGCTCAGGCTTCAGTGGCTAATTCTGTAATTACCCCAGGCAATAGGAACAAAATCAGAAGTGCTGTACAAAGCTGTTTTCCCTCTGATAAAGTCCACCTGACTTCCCAGTTGAGTAACTGCTGTACAAAAGTGCAGGCAGATTTTTTTTGGGAAGAACCAACTTCCACTGAATTATCTGCACCAGCATATTGCTCTTTCAAGAGAAAAATACACTTCTTGAACTCAAAACAGTAACGTGTAAGGCAAGAAACAGCCCTACACACATATAAATGGCTGAAGTACTACAGCAAAGAATCAGGAGAAGGAAGTAGAGGAAGACTGCCCTCTAAAACAGCTTTCACCTCTATGCCCAGCTTAACCTTCCGTTGCTTTTTTCTTAGTATGGGAACATCATCGACCTCCCAGAGCAGGATTACAGTGTAGCATTCACCTTCCTTTCTTCAGTTTTCAGGAAGAGAACAGGAATAATTGCAAACTCCTGTAATTTAAACCCAAGTGATCTCTGGACAAAGCAGACACAACATTATGCTCTCAAAGGCTTTTCTTCTTTTGTTAGATTCAAAACCAAGTTTGGTTTGGGCACTAAGCTGCCAATACCCAAAATGGGAAGAGTGGAAGTTACTTGCAAACACTATGCCATTGAATTTTACCTACTGCAAGTACCAGAAGTAGAGAGTTTCAGGAGCTGCTCTTCACTTTCACACAGTAATTGCCATTATTCTAGATGAGAATAAACAGGCAGGATGTTTTCAGGGCACAGAGATTACACTGCAGGACTATCAGAAGAGATAGTGGCTGCATAAGGAGAAAATAAACCTATTCCTGAGTTTTTCTGCTTACAAGTCACCTCATGCAGGACTGTAGCAGGAACAAAGATGACATTCTCCACCACCCCTTCCCTAGTGACACGGGGATATTATCTGCATCTTCTCCCCCTCCCACCCACATTTCTGAAGCTGCCTGTAAATAAGATGCTATATCTTTGCTTGTTACATTCAGTTAAGCAGTTCTGCACACAGCAACTTCTCCCAAGCCATTGAATGCAGCAGTCTTATCAGCAAGAGCCAGCTTTGGCTTTGTAAGGAAAATAATCAGGTTATATTCACTTAGTTCAAATGTACCCACTTTAATCTGAAGAGCATTGACTTGATAAATGTGTGAGTGCAAAAGTGTTTCACAAACAGATGTGCTTGTGGATCTGTGTATTGTGGGTTTTTATTATGTATTTACTTTAACTAATGAGAAGTGCTCCAGATAGTGAAGTGCTTTAAAAAAAAATAAAATTCATTTATCAAACCCCAAATGGAACCAAACAGGCATTGGCACAGAAAAAATTTGTCAAAGTAACGTTCACTTAGGCAATATTTCCTCTGTAAGTAATGAATTGACACCTTTATCACTCAAATTCTTGCAACCAAGCGCTCAGAGAAGTGCTCCCACCAGAGACAGGCATTGATCTTGCACCTTTCAGCCTCCCACCAGTCAGCATAGGAATGAGGGGGCTCAGCCTGGGGGAGTCTGAGCCAAGAGATCAAACACCAAGGAAGAGATTGGGGCTGCACTGCTCTTCCGGTTCTAGATCTCCAGATCTGGAGATCTGGCTGCACTTCCCCCCTCCCCATCTTTCTGAAGTGGAGCAGGAACTTTGTAAAAAATCAAATGAAGCTGAAATGTACTTACAGTCCTTCCTGAACACAGCTTCGAATAGAAATGCCAGTTTCCAGGCTCTGAGAGAATGACAAGGTACTATAAACAAAACCCACTTTGTACAAACATAGCAACAAATTTCAGGAGCGAGAGCAGATGTTACTCTGACCTTCCAAGTCTAGATCACAAATGGATTAAATCAATTCTGTAATTTGTTGGGGTTTTTTTCAAACAGAGGGAAGGCATGCTTCCTCTCACTGAAATGGCAGTTGCAGCATCTCTTTAAAAACCAACCCCAGGATTCCATTCCTCCATATGAATCACAACTTCCTTGACTTTAATTTCCAAAGTATTCCCATTCATATCCGTACCTCTTCCCCCTCACAACACAGAAACATTTTTTTGCTGAACCAAGTCTGTATCAAATATCAGCAAAGAGCACCACACACTGACATTGGGAAACAAAGTAAATAAGAAACACCAACTTGCATTCTATTTCCACAGAGCCCTTACATTTCCAAAAAGGAAGGTACTACTCATCTATTTTGGTTTGAATTTCAGGAAGCTAGAAAAACAGCTGAGAAAGGCAGAAAAAATACAATACTAGAAGTTTTTCAGCCCATCTGCAGTACTACATCATGTGCTGTCTATCTTCAATTATTTCCCAAGAACCTGTTAGCAAGTTTAAAATTTTATTTAGGCATACTTTAACACAATTTATAGATCCTCTTATCCAAGATTTAATTAAATCAGATCACAGTTACGAGTTCATGCCTGTCAGTATTTATCATCTTACTTAGGAGGGAGATAAACCCAAATAACTTAGCTTTAATAAACTGATGGTCAGACTGAAATGAACCTCTTGCTCATTAAAGAGACTTCATATACAGCAACACAGACAGTTTACCTTTAATTTTCTTTTTTTTTTTTCATTTTACTTCTGCAATTAACAGCTGGGGAAAAGTATTTCTGATTCCACACACACACACCCCACCACGGTCTTTTCCTTTTAACAGTTCATCTGCAATTTCAATTTGATTCTGCTATTATCACTGCAGAAAGTTAATTACTTAGCAACAACACATCTGACATCACTCATGCCAGAGGTTGATTCAGTGTTACACCTTTGCTTTGCCACTGGAATAAAAAATTCTTTGCCTGAGAAATGCAAACATTTTAATATCAGCCAAATTTTCCACGATCCTATTGCAGCAATCATCTTACCAGGTTTCATACCAGTAATTCTCTTTGGTACAAAATAAAACATCAGGCCCATGGCTGGGCATTTCTCATTGTTCCGCTATTTTTAAGGTCATGTGATCTGCTCTTAGTGACATTTTTCCAGATGGCAAGAAAAGACTTCATCAGAGCTGATCTCCATCCCTGTAGGGAGCCAGGCTCCCTTGTAGTAACCCTGTTCACCCACCCCTCTCCCAGGAAGTCACCTCTCAGTGAGCCTGAAACAACAGCAAAGCTCCTTCTCCCCAGCTTGCCTGCAAATAGCAGGGCATTGCGACCCAAGCAAAGACAAAAGGAGCAATAAACTCCACTCCCTGCCAGCTGCCCTTCTGAGGGGCCAAGCAGGGCAGCAGCGAGGTCCCTGTGCTCACACAAACACTCTCAGAGGTGGCAGGTTTCAGACAAACCCTGTGGTTCACCACAGGAGTCACACTTCCCATTCAGTGCTCCTGCGGGTATCACTTGAAACACATTAACCCATTAACCTAAAAGAGAAACTGCTGCCAGCATTCTGCAGCTCACCACCTCCAGCAGTACTCGAGTACATCATGACAAGAAGCCCAGAGGTACTCACAGTTCTTTGACCACACCACTTTCTCAATGACACCTGTCAATATTTTGATAATGAAGTTGAAAAGTAACAGCATAAACAACAGAACAATAAAACATTCATTCTGCCACAATCACAAGTCTCAAGGGAAAAAAATATCGGTTCCCCCAGATCTCAAGCTAAGCTTCACTTCACACAAGGTCAGATTTCTGAAAAAAATAAGTTGAAGTGTCATATTTCCTCATGCCTCAAAAGAATTTGTATTGAAGTTCACTAGTACTTGGCATTTTATTCCTACTTGCTGTGGATTTCCACAGTATCTGAAAGCACTATGGCTCTCCAGGCTTCCATTATAAGAAAAATTCAACAGCTTTACTTACGCATTAGGTTGTAAATGTGCTTTTCTGCAACATGTTCCGTAAACAGCTTTATAAGGTCATCTTTTAAGTCTCTGTTTAGCTTGGTTTCTATGTAAAATTTATTCTGGAAAATAAGACAGACATTTTCAAGTTTGTTTCTCATAATAGCAAATCAAATAAACTTTTTTTTTCTCCATGAATAGAAACAGTCCAGAATATTAAAGTCATAGCATATTTCACCTGTAAAGTGTTGCCTTGGTGACTGCATTTAAACTAAATAGAACATTCCTGTGCAACAAAAAAACATTGGTGACAAACCTACTTACATACAGCCATACATATTTATTTTGTTTTCTGCATCTAAAGCTGTACCTCCATATTGATACAGACTGGAGAGCTTACATACAAAACACTTCATTTTAGAACTTCTGGAAATTTTGTAAATTCTCTTAACTCCAAAATACAGCTGGACATCATGTTTGTAATGAAAAAAATATTTTTTCCAATGACTAAAAGTGATTAAGCCATTAAAAGAGATGGGTTACAATAACAAATCATCAGCATTTATCCACTTCTGTGGTTCACTGACAATGTCAGAGGATAGCTACTCAGAATGCATCAGTTGTGGAAATAAGTGATACATACAAATCTACACAAACGTGAACTACATTAAAATTTTTAGGATTCCGTTACTTTGACCAATTCAGCATTAATAAAGAATTCATCTCTTCGAGGGAAATTCAAAGATAATTCTATTCATGAGTTCCTCAAGGGCTCCAATACCTAATATATTATTTGGTATCAATGCTCCATTTCTTGCAATTAATAGCAAGATTTCTTGTCTGTGTCTTTTTCATAGAGATGTTTTAACAGCTGGGGGAAAAAAAATTGCTTCAAGATAAATCTCTTACCATTAAAAAGCTTACCTGGAACTAGAACAGCTGAGTTAACTAATTTGGACAAATGGTGTAAAAGAGTTAAACAGATAATCTACCAGAAAATCAACTCAAAAATAATCCACAGGAACACTTACATGAGAGATTTACTAGAAGAAGGGATATTTTAGGGGAGAAAGGTTTTTCCACGCTTTAAATCAAGTTTTTCTCCTATTCACTAAAGCATTTAAGAAAACCAGAACAAACTCTCAGAACACAGAGCAATCTTAATGTTTTTGTGTGAAACCCATTCTCTTGGCCATTACCAAAGCTACACACTGCAACAGTCTGTCCAGACAGAAACCCCTTAAACTTCTGAGAGAACATTCACCAGCAGCTATTTACCTTTAATAAAGATGGAACCTGGTAGAACAAAGGCAATCTGAGGGCTGAATACATGCCCCTACTATAATTTAAGTTTGTTGCAGTGATGGACAACAGCCTTAAAAAGGCTTTTTTTTTTTTATTTATTTATTTACTAAACTTGCTGCTGGTGGTTCTCTCTGATGCCCTAAATTTATCCTGCCTGGAGAGGTTTTATGAAGGACTAGGACTCAGCTGTTTCCCCTCACCTGGGCCTATGAACAGAGATTGAGGGAAAGGCTCTGCAGACAGACTAGCCTAATTAGAAACATTAACTTATTGGTAATGGTTTCGGTCAATGGTGAATTTCCATTACAACAGAAACCCACAGCAACTAAAGATACACTTCGAGGAAGTGTTATGCCACACACCACACTCCAGCCTTTCACCAGAACATTTTCCTAAACCAGTTTGCACAAGGTGTGCAAATTATGATGCTTTATTTTGCTTAGGGGCTGGAAAGACTAAACTTTTATTTCTAGTAATTTCATTACTAGAAAAGCAACAAAAAACTCCCACAACGCAGCAATTACAAGACAGTACAAATGCAGAAGAAATGTAAAATACCCTTCTCATTTGCTCACTTGGAAACACCTTTCCAAAAATAAGTTTCACTTGTGTGAGCTTAAATAGACAATGAAAAAGCATCTAACTGAAGTACTTCATTTCCAATCCACAGTGCTGAAAGGAGAGAGCAGAAGAGCTGCCACCTCTCCCATTCTTGTTAGGGATAAATCTGGAAGATTTTCTGTACAACTTGACACTACCTAGGCTGTGCCAGTATTTCTTGAAAAATGTCTGGAGTCACATAAAGGTCTAACTGACACATAAAAAGTAAGCAGATGTGAGTAACTGAAAAAGTCAGATATGATACAAACATTAATTTTACAAAACAACTTATGATAAAGCAATCTGGCAAATCTTAAAAGATAAAATTCAGCTAATATTAAGAGGAGATCAATAAGTGCTTGAAAGGTGTGCTTATCACATCATACTCATATATATTGGTGTATACAGACACACACAAAATGCCCCCTAGCTGATAAGCAATAAAGTGCAATATGGCCCAGTAGGGAAAACAATATTTTGGAAGCAATAAAAATATTTTAACTATCCCAAAACCACAGTGCTCACAAATGTAAGACTCATATACCATGATAAAACAACAGATTGTTAGCTATATCTCAAACTAAAATGAAAAATCGAGATTCTGTAAGAAACATATATCATCTAAATTTTATTTTTTATTCAAGTGGAAATATTTTTTCATTCATGTGTGTAGCACATTGTGATATGTACAATCTGTAAGCAGCCAGAATAATCTCACTTAAATTTACAAAACAGTTTTCTGCTAGGAACAAAGCACTGTGTACGAAGCTGACTTCCAGTTTAATTTGCTTTACCTTCAGTTACATCCCTGAACTTCTGAAGGAGCCTAAACCCAGAGAATCTCAGAGGGTCTTTTGACCTCCATGCTTTTCTGACAAAAAGAAAGCAGCCTAAGACTGAAAAAATCCATCACCACGTGAAAAAACCAAGTGCTCCCAGCAAAAGAAGGAAAAAGAAAACTCCCTCAGTTGCAAGGTCAGTCCTCCCAGCCACCCCTACTGATAAGCCTGGAAACAGCCCTTGGCCACCATACACACACAGGCTAAGAAACCATCTGTCCTGCTTTGGTACATATCAGGAAAGGAAAATGCTGCTGCTTCTTTTAAGACACACAGGACTAAGACCAAATATTATGCCATATTCCAGTTTGACATAAAGGCATTAGTTTTTCCTCAGCTTCCTAGATTTTAAAAATATTTAAATGCATATTAAAAGTTTTCCTAAGCAGCAATATAATTATGCTTTCAGAACAAAGTCCTCAAGAGTAACTGAGCAGCCTTGGAAACTCCTGATTAAAGCAATCACAGAAACCTCGTCACCTCTGACATAAAGGCAGAGTTTAACAACTTCATCCACTTCAAAATGCTTTGAAAAGTATCTATTAAACTAACTGCAAAGCTGTAATTTAAACTGTAATTAGGCTTTCACCTCTTGCAGTTGTTTTTCAATTGTACTTTTGGACCAAACAGAGGAAACTGTTGTTGCTGTATGAGAAAACTTGATTAGACACTATAATGTAAGATTGTAAGAGTACCTGTACATAAAAGTACTTCCAAATGCATACAGAAAAAACTAAGAAACACATTTTTCACCCTGACTTCTCTAGACATATATCCCACATCACGCACAAGACTGAAATTATTTCAGTGAAAAAGTATGACAGCTAATTTGCCATTAGCCTTATAAACCAGCTGTACTGCTGAGCCAAGTCAGCATTGCTTTTGGCAGCAAGGGGAACTAACAGGTAACAGAACCAGATAAAAGGGCAGATTAGAAGACACCAAGTTCAAGAAAGGCAAATGCCTCTTTTAATGCAACAGATACGTATGGTGACACAATGTCAAAATACTGTAGCAAGTTACCTAAATTCACTGAGACACAGGAGAGCCTCCTAAAGGCTACTGCTTCCCAAACTCTGTGAAACTACCAATGAGAAAAACTTTGAAGAGTTTGAGGCTTATTTAATTTTTTTTTTTTTTCTTTTCCTGTTTCTAAGTGATGCGAAAACAAGGTCAGTTCCTGGGAGGACATATTTCAAGCTTAAGTTATGCATTACCACAAAAAAAAGGCAATAAAAGTTTTGGTACTTGGACAAAAAGGATGCAAATTATTGGTTTCTGACCACTCCAAGTACACCTGACAGTGCTATGAACATCACTTTGTCTTCATCCATCCAACACTATGAATTGCTTTATCAAATGATAAAGACATCTCCAAGACATGTCTTCCTGTCTTTTCTGAATCTGTACTATCTGAAAGCAAAAAATAATCATCTCCACAACCTGCCCAAACTATGAAGTCAAAACTTAACAAGTCAATAAATAATCTCTGTTCAAAAAGATATAAATACTGAACTATTTGAGATGGCTTTTATTAAATTCAAAACCATTCTCCCCACTCCCAGGAAAGAAGTATTAGGGCAGAAACCAACTGCAAAACTCTGCATTTAAAAGGCATGGCTTCCCCTTCATTTCCCCATACAATTTAATCATTATTGTTCAGCAGGCACCAAAACTAGGCATGGACCATAAGTTTTACATGTCAGAAATCATTATAGCTGCATTTTATTCTTTTCACTTTCAGTCAGCATCTTGTGTATGGACATATTTATTTGAAAAGAATTTTCTAAAACTTACCATATATATGAAAAGAGGCACAATGCTCTGCAATGCTCCCATATACTGTCCAAGAGCTACGTTAAATCTTTCAATATAGAGATCTGGAGGGCTGGCCTGCAAGAAATCGTAAAAGTCAGGTTGGAATTTGAACAAGAGAAAGATCTGGAACAGCATGGGCTATGCTTTCATAGCAAACTCAAACAGCTACAAAGGATTTGATACACTAGGTCCACACAAAGCAAGCCACACATCATTCCAGAGTTTCTGCTCTAACTCCCGCCAGAAAAACCAATCTCCCTTCAGTAACTAGGTTTTGCCTAGGACTATACATCAGTGCCCAGCACAAGGTCCATTCAGTAGGAAATACAGTGAGCCTGTAAGAAGCTGACATTTAGCATATGCAAATAAAAACACTTTTCAAAGACCACGGGTTTGTTTTGAAAGCACCAGCTGTCATGCCTAGAATCCATAACCAAATCTGCATAAGTGCTGCAGAGTGTGCTCCCACCCCCTCTGAGCTTTCACTCCACCAGGGCAGGGTGGCATGAAGCTGCTGCTTTGCAGCTGAGCTGGCAAGTGGCACATCCTGCAGCTCCAGGGAACACTGTCCTCCACAGAAAACCTAAGTTACTGCTGGATCACCTCAGGCAAGGCTCAGTTCAGGGGGCTCATCTTCACAAAGAAACAACATCTTCAGAAAGAGTTCTGCATTTAGGTCTCACACTCCAGGTTAGGCCCATGGAAATCTCCAGCCGTGCTCCAGCACACATCATCCCCCTGGAGCCCCAGCCTAAACTTGGCTACACAAAACCTGAATATATTTTTTGGCTACAATACCCTATTTCCCAAAGAAGGGGATAAGGAAGCTTAAAAGATCTATCTGTTCAGCAGCAGGCAAAGTTAAATTAAGAAGAGAACCAGAAGAATGGGAAGCGCTAAGCACTGTCTCTGTTACAATATCCATTTGGTGGCATGCAGGGGAGCTGCACTGGAGCATTCAGAAGTGCACTCAGATACCCACAGCTGGAAGTGGAGCTACAGCAATGTCTTCCTCCACTATCCTCTTCTCCACCCCAATCCTCCCCACTACACTGCCCTACCTCTGGCCCAAATCCTGCCTTGGTCTTTCCAGAGGGGCTGGATGGCTGCCTGAGCTCCTACTGCTCACATATACAGATACACCTATACAAACCCAAGGGAAAAGTGTTGTCTGCTAATGAGAAGCATAACTTCTCTTCCTCTGCACTGTTTTACCCTCTGACAGCACCAAGCCAAAAGAAGATGGAGAAGACAGCAGTAATTGAGACCTTGCAAGAAAGCAAATTCAAAGATTTTCCTAAAGCCAAAGCATCTGTGGCATTAGAAACATTCATGGCTTAGCTGCACCTCAACCACTTTATCAGAACTTAAAGCTATCTTCAAGAACGTTTTTCAGCCTTTGTATGGACATTCACCAGCAGCCCTAAGAGAAAAGTTAAAATTTATGTTGATATTTTGCTCTATTAAGTATTCTAAATTTATGACTTTTTTTTCCTTTAAAATAGCTTCTTCGGCCTCCCTTCTTAATATGCTTAATGAACACGTGGGTAATTTTCACAGCAAACACCAATATAGAGCAGACAGTTCAGAAAGGAAAGCAAAACTGGCAAAGGAAGAAAGAGTATTATTCCATATGCAGTTGCCAAAGGCTATATATGGTTATTCCTCATTTTGATCATAAGGTTTTAATCTTATTGCAAATGCAGTTCTCAGGGGTGGCCAAACTAATTTTAGTACAAAATGCCAACAATGTATAAAAGTGGTTATGAGCTCCAAGAACTCCCTTTCATATATAGCTACATATACAATTTGTTGCAAATAACATGCAATGAAATCTGCATTCTAAGCAGTATGTATTCCTGCTTCACTCCTTTTCAACCTCAGCTTTAAACATGGTTATACCCTCTGATTTGTATACAGCTTCTAAGATTAAAGAAAAAGGAAAATTCTACTTGAAAGAACACGTCAGACAAAAGGAGATCACAGCCTGACACAGGACACCACTCTTCTCTCACTGATAGTTTGCCATTTTCATTAAAAAAAAACAAAACAACAATAAAGTCAACAAGAAAAAACACAGACAGAAGCTGTCTGGGCAGTGGAGATTTAATCCCAGGCAATGCGTGCAGCCAGTCTGCCGCACTTTTGACAGAGGATATAAGCACTGATATCTTTTTTACCCCCACTGCAGATGAGAACCCTGCTAGCTCAGCTCCCAAAGACCGTGTCACAGTAAGGGAGGCTGTTAATGAGGGCACAACATCTGCACACCCAGCTGGCTCCTGAGAATGACCTCAGGAGCCCTTCAATGGAAGGATACCTGGGAGCTGTCAACCACCACCTTGCCTTGCAATCAAGTGGAAAACAACTGCTCTGGATAAAGACAAAAAAAGCTAAGAGAGGTCCTGATGGCTTCAGAGGAAGTGCCTCACTAGTGCCAGGCAAATATCAGGCCTTGGTTTTAACCTCTGCAATGCAGAAATTATGGTGTTGCCTGCTTTATCAGCATGAAATGTCACTTTTCAATCTTATTCTTCTGATAGTATTTCATGTCAAGCCTCAACAGCCAAGACATTAACAGCGCTGGACAACAACAAAAAAAAAGCAAGCTTGACAAACTCTGCTCAACTAAAGCTTGACTAGAAAACTACCAAAATACCCAAGCCAAAGAGAAATCAATAACAGTATTTTCACAGCTCATCTATGAATTACTGTAATCTGTGTGGGGAAAACAGAACCATCTGTTTTCTGTTCATCACAGTGTTACTGCCAGACCGAAATCAATTATTTGCTTTAGCACAGCATCTTTCTCCGCATCTCCACATTCATATTTATTGCACAGTAACTGGAGCTGGAATAGTTTTATATACACCACTTCAATTCTGTAAACTAAAAAGCAGCACATGTCAACAAATTAATGAGTAAACAGAAGTTGCTAAGATTTTTATATTAAGTGGCCATGATTAGACCCCAACTTGCATTTAAAATCTATACTTATTCAGATATAGCTATTACAAGAAAACCCCAGAAAACTGTTTTGGCTGACACTTTTTACTCCTGGTCCTAGTCCAGAAAAAGAGAACACATACATTCAACTGTTTAAATTATAAGGGGAGGGGCAGAATTAAGCATTCATTTCTTACAACTCCCCAGCAACTATCAAGTCTTTAAATCCACTCCTATCTTACCTGAGGGATGTATTACAGAAGCTATACAAAAAGACAAAATACACACTCCTAGCCTAAGGTTTTCCAGGAAAGAAGAGGATCCCTCATTCCTTCACTCCTCATCCTGAATCCCAAACTGTCAATTGCGGATGGTTTTTTTGTAAGTTTGTTGGTTTTTTAGATTGATTGGGGTTTTTTTAAACACTCTGACGGGTAGACAGTTTAAATCCTCTCTTACATTTGCTCTTATCTACCACTCGTAAGGTTAAGAACAGTTTTCCAGCAACAATTGTATTGAGTGTCTGTCCACAGGAGCACTGAACGTTTGGTTGGATTTCTCCAACTGATGCAGTTGCATTTGCTTAACATCTTCAGCTTGGTTGTGAGTCAACTGCTTCTTAGAATAAAATACTACGGCTGCTGTTTAAGAGCTGATGTTAAAGACACAATTTCATCTCCTTACATACCACAGTGGACATCTCAGCACCAATAGAAATGAGAAGTAACAAGAAAACACATTTAAGAAAGCATGACATACAAGACACAGTCAAACAAAACAAGCAGCTGGAGATCCTGCATACTAAATTACCTTCCCTTATTTGAAGTCTAATATCTAGGCATTTCAATGCACTTGTGGGCAAGAAACTATGTATCTGAAAAAGATCTGTGTTTTTTCAGCTTGAAAACCAGTCTCAATATCATTCTTAAACTGAACATATGAAATCAGAAGGCAGCTGCTGGCTCAAAACAACTCAGAAATGGCTCACAGGAAAGAAACAGAGACAACAGTTCTGTGCTTGAGGAACACAAAGTTAATCTGTTTCTGAAGAGCTGTCTGGCACAACCAGCAGCATGTGGAGTAGAGCTTACATTCCTATGGTGAATGGGCAGCTCCATTTTCCTGGGAATATGCTCCCTGCCAAAATGCCAGCACATATGCTGCAGCATCCCTCCCACACCAGCCAAGTGAAAAGGGAGAATGGCTATGACTACACAAATTAACCTGTTATTCATGTAAGTGGTCTGAATTTTCTAAACCACTCTTTGTTCTTTCTCAAGAAAATATAATTTGTTTACCTTGCCTTGCAATGTATGTGATGCCCAGGTCTACCTCACTAGACACTGGTATTATTAAAACATTTTACAAAAAACAGACATCAAACCAAAGCACAACTGATCCAAAGGCTGTGTCTTCCTAGCCAAGCCTGCACTCAAACCTGTTCAAAGCCTCATGACATTTTCTCATGTAACTGTCTTACAGCAGGTTAGCAGGTGTGGGCCATGTTCCATTCCCATTCTACAGGCTTGTTAAAAAAAAAGACATTGTATCTACAATACAATACATTGTATGTATTCTACATGCTTGTAGAAAAAAAAAAAGACCATCACAACTATGTAGCAGTAAGAAACCTTCAGAAGCTTTTCTGTCTATTAAATACATATTAATTTGTGCTGTATTTACTCGTGTCTTTCTCGTAATTGCATCAAGGTCTACAGCCCCAGTGTAGTGTGACAGCACTAAACAGAGCTGCAGGACTACAAGCCTTTCCAAAAAGCTGCAGGCAAGAATGCTCCTCTCAGCTTAACTTGCTGATGGTTGTGTCACTTTTACTGGCAATTCTGGCAATATGGTCACTCCTCCTACTTCAAGTCAAAAGCCATCCACACACAAAGATACAAACATTTATAACAGCTCTGGTTTCTACCATCTGAGTTCAAATCATCCATATGATCTGATCCAGTTCAGTGAAATTCACAGCCATAAATTCACCTTAATATTAAAGCTGCTTTTGCTGATACCTTTACCAGGTAAAGGTATCTTTGAGCACCTTAAAGCCCTCATTCAGGACACCTGACTCCCATACACATTCTCCCAAGGAAACAGCAAGTGGGACAATACTTTCATACAGTGCACTAACTGGTTTGAGAGCTAACAAGACAAAAGACTGAGAAGTTGTAATGATTAATATCAGGCAGGAAACCTTTCTAGCATTGCACAACAAAGACTATAAACCTGCAGGTCCTGGGGGCCAAACAGTAGACATGCAAATTATCTACCAACACCAGTGACTCCTCAGTGCAATCATGCTCATTATAAAAAAATATAATTCATCATCATAAAAACCCCACCACAAACAGAAAACAACAGATCCATTTTTCTCTCTCCTCTAGATAAGAAAAAGGGGCAACAAGAGAAATAAATGGTTTTCAGCTCTGAATCATTTCACAAAGGAGCTTATTCTAACTAAAAGGAAAATATTGCACTGCACCTGCACAAAAAAAGCTACGTTTGTAACAAGCCACCTCAAAGCCACAGCACATTCTGATTGTCAATGCTTTTAGTACTTTCCAGCCTCTTTTGATGAAGAGATACATAATAGGTAAAGTGCTTGCTTTTAAATTACTTTATCAGAGTGCATAAGAGTAAATTAAGCCAGAAACACTAGTGCCTAATGCAAATACAGTTTTATTCATTTTAAAGAGATGTATTTAATTTGAAAGCATATGTTTGTGTATCCACCCTACCTCATACATCTGAATGACTCAGCAATTACCTACAAAAACAGCCGACATCATTTTAAACCACAACATCATGAACAATGTCCATTACCAGTGAAATGTTTCCAAATAAAGCATCTTAGAGAAATCATCTGCATGCTATAGGCTTCACAGACCTCAAGACAACAGGAAACAAGTTAATTTGTGTTTTCTGCAGTGACATGTTATTTTTTTAAGCTGACAAAATCCAAAATTCCAATCAACTCAGGAATTAAGAGAGACTGAATTCTCAATTACCAAAACTCCCGATAGCAAAACTCTGTCTTAACTAATGTAGAGAAGCTGGTCAGACATCAGCTGCAGGAAAGGAAAGCAATCCTTGCTGTGAGTCTCTCCACAGCAGTGTGAAGAGAGGATCATTCACTGACAGATACAGTAACTAGGGAGCTGGAAATGGCTCGGCATCCAGGAGCCCCAGATCAGCTTGATGACAAGCAATTCATCTCATCTCAGCATACCAGTAATCAGCAAGCACTGCTCACTGCTTTGCACCCAATGTCCAACATGCAGAAATACACCAGCCCAGCTACGTTTTCCTACGGCCTCTGCCACCACTGAAAAGAACTCTCTCGAGCTGAAAAGCTGTGAAATAAACCTTCAGGAATGCACAGGGCAACAAACACCAACACCACACAAGCTGTCCTGCAGTCTGCAAAAGCAAAAGTCACACGGGATGACCAGGGTTTGCTCTGAGTGTCCCTGGGACACCCAGCTCAGGACACAAGTGTCCCCCACTCTGCTGACTCAGGCTGTGGCCAGCTGCTCAGGCAAGCACAGGGCTATACACACAGGGAGGGGGAAATAAATATATATAGGCAGTTTCTGCAGTGAATGCCCCGAAGAGAGAAACCAAACTCCATTAATACTAAATCCATGCAAGAGCAAGTCTGACCAGTCCCCTGAGGTGCTCCCACTTTTACTGTTTGGTATCTGGGTTTTACTGGTTTGGCTGTTGATGAGGCTCCTGTAAGAGACAGCTTGCTTTGGCATGTTGGTTCCACACACACATTCTGCAGCACACTTGCCATTTAGCTATTACACTGCTATGCAAAGAAGGTGCTGGCCTGTCCAGAGAAAGACATTGCATTTGCCTGCCATTTCAGGGTCCATAACCATCTGCTTTCTTACACACACCAACATTCCTGCTTCTACTGGGCTACTTTTGCATCTCTGAACATTAAAAACCAACAACTTGCATCAAGTCATAGCTTGCCAAATAAACAGAACTCTTAAAAGTTGTTGGCAGGTGAATGAGATTATGTCAGAAAGCAAAACACCACAAACTGTACTAAAAGGATTCACATATATAGGTTTTTTTCATTGTTTGTCTGTGGGAACCAGAAACTTCCAAGCAACCAACATTTACAAAGTAATTTGCTATTGTTGCTAGAGTAAAGATCTAGAACTGCATTTTCAACATAAATCCCAAGTGACTGAATGTCACCAAAATGTATTAAGATCAAAGAAGTATCAGGATAATAAAACATATTTTAGTAATTTCTGAAGAGTAAATTTCACAGTCCACAGCTAAAACAGCTTCTTTATAGAACAATTTTTTGAGACACATAAGAGTTTTACCTCCAGTAAGATCCATGTGCCATCCAAAAGCCAAGTCATCTTCACACAAAACTCACGTAATGCACTCAAGGATGGTATCGAGTTATATTACAGGTGTGTCTAAGCTACATAAGAAAGCTTTTGCAAGGCCAAGACTGCATTAAACAGTTGTCTCAATTATTCTTTCAACAAGCTGATGCTCAGAAGGCAGCCTTGTTTTTAAGCAGAAATATTTAGGCTCATATGTGCTAAAGCAAACTTTAAAATCAGCTGCCTCAGTTTTGGGACTTAGGAGAAAAGAGTCAAGGATTAGCACGGAGTAAAGAATTTGGGGTATTCCCAAATTCAAATCAAACTAAAGCCATGTATTACCATGGGAAATATCAGAAGAACTGGCCAAACCTGTAAAGCTGAAATGATTCATAGTTCTCACAGAAGAAAAAATGTACAGGCTGCACCAGCTCAGCAGAACCAAGAGAAGGCTTTCTTTTAAATACTATGTTTACCAACTCCAAGCAATTTTTACAGAACACTGAGGCTGTCACTCCATGAGGAATAAAGAGATCATAAAAGAGAAAAGAAGAAAGAACCTAGCAAATACCATGCCTATTAAATGCTGGGCGGTTATTTTTCCTTTATAAGGAAAGCCACAGGAGGAAAACAGTGCAACAAAAAGGACATCAGAGAGATCACAGTGCTATATATTTTAGGAACGCATGTTTAGCCAGAAATATCTGATGCAGTTAAAGCACTAAGACTGTTTTGGGCTGACAGAAATTAGTTATCAATGCTGAATCAGCACTGAAGAAGCTGCTGTAGATAAGGGTTTCTTTGTGTTTGGCTTCTCTACTTCATGCACTGCAGATCAGTACAGAACTCAAACATCAGTTATGGAAGTGAAAAAAGTTGCAGAGAAAAATCAAGCAGTGCTGCTCCTACAACAATGACAATTTCAAGATCATATCTGGATATTCTTGTCTAAAAGGAGTGTTCAACAATGAACACATGCGAAAACAATCATGGATGCACAAGTAAGATGCAAAGAAGGATAGGGATATACAAACTGCACATATTAGGACTGCTGTAAACCACTGACATCTACAGATAGGTAAGAAAAATGCAGAATAAGCTGTAACAGAACTCCAATTCTTAACTCATACTTCACAATCTATACTTAATTCACTTAAATTTTTTCCTTTAGATTTTCGTTTTTGTGCTGCTTGCAGTGCACAAGAATCATAAACAGTTTATACACATTTACACAGGAATGGCAGACATTTATCTCATGTGCTGAGATCACATTTGACTGAGGTACTTACATCCCAGATTATACAACATTTCCCATTCTCCATTCTTTCATTCTGTATCATATATTCAGGTTTAGCCACTGCTCTCCACGTGGCTAAGACCTCCAAGGTCTGGCAGTGCCAAACCTTTGGATCTAGTAGTTGGTTTTCTGTCTAACAACCCATTAGTGAGTGAAGTAGTTGACAATTCTGTAAGTTAATGTAAATCAGTCTTAATAGCAATCCCCTCCACGGGCCACCTACATACTGCTCTGATACAATCACAGATCCCAGGAAAGAGAGAATTAGATTGTGCAGCTTCTTACCTGCAGCTCCTTTGAGACTCTCTCTAAGTGGTTAGTTATCTTTTTTATTAGGTCACTATACATCTGTTCCGAATGCTGCTGGCATACACACTTATACACACAACTGCAGAAACAAATATAGGAACAAACAATGAACTTACAACAGTTTGCAATGAAGGGTAACAGACTTCAAAACATTTTGTTCAAGTTTCAATTTAGAGGATAATCTAATTAATTGAATGATTCTTGAATGACAGTCCTAAGCTTGAAATGAGCTCCAGCAGGCTCTTACAGCTCCCCTGCAGGCTCCAGGGTGTCCATCCCACTCTCCCCCCAAGTTCATTTTAATTTACAATGAGTTCTCTTAACATTGCACTTCAAAACAGCCAGGACAACTCTGTCAACAGCACATTCCTACTTCTGGCTTTTCTCTCTCCTTTGTGAATGAATTCTCCATTAAAATAAGCAGGTTTAACAATTCAATGAATATTCTAGAGCAAAACCCTTACTAAAAGAAGGGTAATGCTGACAAGTATCATAGAAGTTGCACCAAAACCATGGAAGCATTAAAAAGAAATGGCAAAAGTTCTAAAATTAGACCCAAACAAGCATCTCCATTCTTTGTTACTTAAATTCTAAGAAAATTCTACACTGTCATAATAAAGATGAAGAAAAAGAGCTATAAAACTAATTCTGCATTCTATGGCTTTCCTATGTAAACTCTGATATTCAGTGCTACCTTTGATTCTTAAGAACACTTTATTGCTCTCAAACTGCAATATAACACCTGCAAAACAAGGCTATTCATTGAAGACATATTTACAGCAGTTGTAAAACAAATACATGTACTACTTTCAGCAAGATGTTATTTGAGTAGTCATCACTGTCAGGACTAACACCAACATCCATCTGTACCAAGCAGCATTTGCTCCTCAGTCAGCATTTTGAAATCTAGCTGCCAAATCCAAGAGGCCCAGGGAGACTTCACCCGGTACCTTGGGCAAGTCACATCTCTGTTCTGCTCCTCTCTCCACTCCCCTGACCAAGAACCGTGAGAGCAAGCAATTTAGGCCAGAGACTGCTCTTAGGGCATGTGCAAACAACTGATTTCCAGGGAGGTCCAGACCCCACCCTCGAAAAAGCCCAAAGCTATGGGACAGCAACACTGTATCTCTGTAGAGGAACGATGACTTTCCAATTCTCTACTGCTGATGGTACAAAGGCAAACTACAAAGAGTATCTGTAGTTTGATATTATTTAAATATTATCAGTCAAGATCATTCTTTTTCTTTCATATCAAGACTACCAACACCAGATCCTGTATTGAAACAAGCAACTGCAAAAGATATTTTGGTACAGTGCTCTTTGCTGAGAGCAAAAATATCAGTTTGGTTTGGATCAAAGAGAGAAACACTGATAAGAAAAGTGAGACTGATTTTTGTGATCTCTTACAAAACCAGCCAGCTGGGTAACCACAACAAACGGCCACACATTTGTTTGCTCCATAGCTAACCGGTACACAGCCACTTCCCCAAGTTGACTGCTTTATTTACGTGCAACTAAACTGAATTTTAAAGTACACTTCTTAGTGTTACACACACTATTGCTGCCTCTATTTCTGCAACATGTTATGTAGTCAAACACCAGTCTTCCCATGTACACACAGGGTGTGTTTACATTTTATTTGAACACTTCTATTTAGAGGTTCCTTCCCCATTTTGAGATCCTGTTTTCAGTTCCTGATTGTGGGCTTAATTCTGTGAATCATCCTTGCCCTGGTATTACCCAAAAGAAGTCACAAGCTTGTTAGTTCTTTAACATAACCAAATACCTCAGGAAAAGGAAATCCCAAAAAGGACATTAAGAGGTTAAGCAGTGGGTGAATATCCAAACTAAATTGTTCTGAGGAACAGAAAACTGCACTGTACCTGGGAGGGAGTGGAGGATGCCAAAAGTACAACTTAGCTGCTCATGTTTTCCTCATCTCAAACCTTCCTTCACACCTCTCTGCTAATTTATCCAACCCTATTATAACTGGAAGTGACTAAGCACAAGCAGGCTTTGGACTTGCAGTTGAAAACAGACACTAATGACACTTTGATACCTTACAGATAAACTGGTCCATGGTAAATATCTGCATACACACCCTGGAAGTTATCTCCCAGCTCTCACTGCTGAGGAATAAATGCCTACAGCTACCACTGACCATGTCAAATACAGCAAATAACCAAATATTTGGGTATCTAATAATGCCTTTTGAGTTTGCATTTGCATTTGAACTTGATTCTTTTAGTCAGCACAAAGATGACCAAAAATACTACTGTATTTTCATGTCAGTTTCACTGTAAGGAAAAAAAAATATATGTAGCTATTTGAACCACTTAAAGAAATATCCCATTTTTCAGACTAAAGAACTGGCTTAGAAGCAGAGAACATATAAACTCCAAGTCTGCTACAGACTCTCAAAAATACTCCAAGCAAATATCCCTATTAAATTCAATTAAAAAAAAAAAATCAATTATCCTTCCCTTGTCAATCTACCTTGTCCAGATCGTCAATCAAAGGAACAGTAAAAATATTTAAAAAAAAACAAAATCAATCTCCTGGTTGGAAGAGGCCGTGGCAGAGTAATTACAACCACAGACAATTTTTAAAAGAAAACTGACACATCAGCTTTACCAGTAACACTAAACTGTGGAAAATATTTAGCTTCAGTAATAGTAAAATACATGCAACAGATATCCATGCATCATTACAGTCCTGCACCAAGTGCCCCAGATGTACAGGGGTTATCCAGGAGAAACCCAAAACCCAGTATTCCTTCAGTAAATAAAACTTTTGAGGAGTAGAAAGATGACAAGGATGAACTGCAGTTATCTGCAAACCATAACTAGGTATAATTAAACCATTAACTTTGCACACCTATTCTTTATCAGAGATGACTTTTGAGAGATGTCTTACTGCAGACTGTTTGCACATTGGGGATTTCAAGCTGGGAAAGGATTATGATTACTTACACTAAAGCTGGCTCTCTTAATTCAAACAACCATCTCAATTATTTATACACATGATATTGATAATGAGTCCTGATAAAAGCAGCTCCAAAAGTTTGGAGAGGAAAGAGGAAGTTTATTGAAGTTTTCAATGGGGACTAAGGGGCAAAACCGAACACACCTGCCTTTGTCTGCTTTCCTAAGCCAAAGTTTTAAACTGCAGAGACTAAGTGGCTAAGAGCAAGTGGGTGTGAGACACCAGAGCTTAAAGCTTTCAAAAACAGCCATTAGTGACTGTAGCTGGCAGCATTATTCCACAGAAGGCAACACTCTGTGAAGAAAACCAAGACAGCAATGCCACAGCTGCGCTGCTGGCAAGGGCCAGGGGTTTGAACAGCACCTTGGCCAGTAAATCCAGCAGCAGTCACCCACTTTCCATCTATTCACCAACACCCTGAATACCTGCCACCTACAGAACAAAAATCTCCAGTTTAGTTCATCTCTTAAGAAACTACCAGGTCTCTAAAGCATTTAGCACCTTGGTTTGGAGCAGTAGCGTGCTGAGGAAGCAAACACCCCACCATTCCCAGTACTGAGCACCAGTTTAGCCTGAAGGGCAGTTCTGTTGTGTGATTAGATCCCTTTTAAACCAAACTGCAGCTCCAAGACAAGTACAACCCAAGCCTTCTCCAGACAAGAATGGAGGTACAAAGGAGTGTCCTTCAAACTGCCTGGAAATGGGCAAGGGGAGAACACACCAAAACACCTGAGGCAAAGCACACTAATGACAATTTACATCTAAGGACCTTGGCACCAGGTGCTTCAATTTCCTTCTGCACATCAACAACACCAAACTGGTTCCTATCAGTTATCATAAAGGAGCCTTTTGACACATTAACTGCCTACCATGCCAATCCCTTTGGAGAAAAGGATGCTGAGTCTTTAATACATATCCTAGTACATTACACTAAGCAACTGTGATGGGGTTTATTTTAATGTTAATGTTTTCAGGACTTCTGCATTTTAATTCTTTAGCATTTACTCCTGTCAACATGGTATGTGAAGATATGTATCTAGTATTCACTCTAACCATTTAAACAGTACTGTATTTCACATAACTTTCCCATTTGTCTCCTTAAAGGTACAAAATATGACATATGCATAGACAGCAAGTTCAAATAAACATTTCCTTTTAAAGAAAAGTTATGTAGCATTTAAAGTATTTCCTTACCTGTATATTTGTTCATAGGAGATAGGGATGTAGTCACCAGGACTCTGAGTTAAAAGCTGATCTATGGCACTGTCCAACTTTGGCCAATATGTGCTCTTATAGTCTTCAATTGTTATAACATTCATTACTGCAAGAAAAAGACAAGAATAGATTTAGTAACTTCACCTAAAAGACTAGAAACAAGTGAATGCTCTGTGATTTCAGATAACACCAATAACCAGGCCAAAAATGCTGGGAACAGCTCACTTCCACCAAAACAACTTCATCTAAAACTAAAGCCCAGACCTGAATTTGCACCTTTGTATTTACAAAAAAATAAAATCAGAAAACTTGCCAAATCTGTGCTTCTGGAGCCTAAGTAACATGGAAAAGCAAACTCCTGGGAGTTCTAACACGAAAATATATTAACAAAAATTTATAAAAATACTAGTTCAGGCTAATAAATGATGTAACTTTGTGACAGTTCAGAATCAATTATTAACACGGCATCTTCACATTCAGGAGAACAAGCTCTGGCCGAGACTGGTAGGTTTTTGTCTGTTCCTTCCCAGTAGATGTATTAATTCCACAAGTCTCAGGTGGGACCAGCAGCTTCCTTGGTCTAAAAGATGATGCAATTCCCTCTGCCTTCAACTGCAGTTAGGCTTCCAGGCAACTTTTTTGAATCTGAATTACAGTTCCCCTCTAGCAGGGACAATTACACTCCTTTTCCAGATAAGGATCACCACAGGGAAGAATAGGAGGTGTTTAAATTAGCGTTCCCCACTGCTCTCTGACCTTCCTCCTGAGATTCCCAACTGCACCCTCTTGCAACAGTGACTCAGGGCCTTCTCAGCCACAGAAGGGTTTGGATCTCTCTCTTTTCAGGGAGGATTTTTGAACCAACCACTCGTTGCTCAGTTCCAACAGTTTCACACCCTCCCTTCAGGGCTACACTCACAGCACTACCTCACTGCCTTGTCACACCACCACAGCTTCAAAGCACCCACTCAAAAAAGCCCTCAGCAACCAACAGCACCTCAATCAAATCCATTATTTGAATTCAAGCAATCAAATCAAATCAAATCTATCAAAACAAAAAAGGATCAAAACTATCCAGCCTCGGAAATCTAGAACAAGTTCTTCATTTGAATTCCACATGCGGGTCTGGCCTAAATGGAACAGTGAATAAAGACACTTCTCACCCCACAAAGACCAGTTTAGACACAACACTAGAATGAAATATTTTGGTTAGGGATGGATTTTAAATATATGTTTAGTAGGTTCACTGATGGGTTTCAGAAGCAATATTTGTGAAAGGTATTTTCACAAGGGGTTGAAAGGAGCTGGGTGAGTGAGTCACTTCTGGCAGCATTATAAGGAACAATTGTAAGGAAATTGGCAAAACAGTTATGACTATCATGAGGAAAAAAGAAAATTGTAAAGAGAACATGAATAGAGAGAGGTGTGAGACAAGGAAGTGTTGGAACTCTATCTGTACGAGCTAGTATTGCAGATCTCTTTCTGTGTTGTGCTAGGGTATTTCAGCCAGAAACTTTGCTTAGAGAAGCATGTTAGTGCAGCACTCCTGGCTCCTCTTCATCCAGCTGCAGCCACCGGTGCCCTCTTGCTTCACAGCTGTTACAGAATCTGATCTAGTTAACCTAAAAGTGTCTGAGCAGTGACCAGGTCGCCACTACCACTGCAGGACACTGCCCAAGATCCCAGCCTGCAATCTGAAAGGGCATCAGCGTTTGCTAACAAGAGAGAGAAGGTCACAGGGCTGGCTACACAACCACCAGGATTTCAGTTAACAAGTCCAACAAGTCAGCAACAGCAGAGCACCTCCCTGGCAGTAAACTCAGCCCTTATTCCTTGCCTTGCAATGCCTTGTCTGAGTTCTCATCCCTTACAGAACCCACCAATATTCTCAGGAGCAGCTCCATGTAGCACCTTCACCATTCCTGCTTACACTCAGCAGCAAAATCTGAGCTTTGGTTTCTTACTTTGTTACCCAGAACCACTCTGTTCCACAGAAAATACTAGGCTGAAGTCAGCATTATACATTAGACCAAGTCTTGCTTTAAGATTTCAACGTATAATCATGCCCACATCTGGTTTAACATATTAAATAAGCCCTATTAATTCGAATGAAAATAGTCAAGTAAGATTTGGGAACACTGCAAAATAATTTTAACATACTATTGAGATGTTAATTTATTTTTTTTTTACAATAGGGAAAAAGAAAGCAGCAGCAGACAGGAAGATCTGCCCATTAGACATGCTGCACAGGTAAAGGACAAAATGCTTTTACAAAAAGCCCTGTGAGACTTGCATAGAAGAGCTTGCATAGAAAATTCACTGATAAATTCACAGTAACATTTTAGGAAACCTTCATTCTCATTCAAAAGTCTCTTACAAGTACTATGTAATTTGATTTCCACACTTCAGTTCTGAAACTAAGCCAAACACAATATTTACATAGCTAGAAGCCCAAGACTACAAACGGAACAATATTTTTATTCTTCTAATCTAGAAAACAAAGTACTTTAAAATTTTAATAACTATCGCAAGTTAGTAACATCCTTTTTCTCCTGGCAGTGCTTACACACACAGAAGTGAAGGGTGGCCTAAAGACTCTCCAACTACAAACTCTGCAAGAACACGACTGAGACCAGCAAGGAAGGAATCACACAGATCCTTAGCAAGGAAAGACAGATTGCCCTTTATTCTTTTATTTTTCTCTCTTTTTCAGGATGTCATGCTTAAATGCTTATCACTACATTAGGTGTTCAAGATTTAAAAGGATTTGCCCAACAGCTTCCACTCCCAAACTGCAATTTAGTTGGTTTCTGGGAAGTGACACTGCTATTTTGTAAGAAAGCATGCTAGAATGCAGGATTTTATCCAACTCCAGCAAGGTTGGGGAGGTGAGGCTGGGAGAGAAATCAGTCTGACAGAATCTAAAGAAGTCAGTATTTTCCAGAGAATTCAGCATTTTCCAGAAAATTATTAAAGACTTCACAAGTAAAGCTTGAGCAACAAGCTACTTTTCCATACAAAAAAAAAAGTTCAAAAGGAAACCTTTAAGTGAAATGCAGCAGTGAAACCATTTCAGTAAAAAAGAATATGCATGAGCTATCATAACCTAGATATATCAGTATTACAGTCATAATGGAAACACAGTCTGCTCCAAGCTACCAAATTCTTTGATATTGACTTCAATGAAAAGAATGGCAAAACCCACTAA